>CM053787.1:455864325-456546925 GCA_028749045.1 Cupressus sempervirens
GATCCAAAATATTGATAATTGTCTCAAAATACATATGATACAACAAAAGTGTCACACGAACATCAATCTAAACCTACTCCTAACTCTAGGACTGACTCTCGCCCTCCTGGGCTAGTGGTGCTAGTGGAGGTGGAGCCTGTCTCCTGTCTAGTGGCTATACCGCACCCTCTAATCTCCCTGCCTAGTTTGAGTAGTCAGGTAATCCCTGTCCCAATGATACCACACCTCTATACACATCATAATAAGAGGTCTCTTGTGCACCATGATGCTTTACCTCTTGCCTCATAGTGTCTCACTCCTTGTGGAGCTCCTCACTCCCTACGAAGCTCCTCACTCTTTGCTTGATCATCTACGAGTTTTTGATCTCACACAAATATGGTGTTCTATGTTGCTTGTATTTTTGCCTCCAAGGTTATAATTTGAGTAACTCCTCCATCCTCTCCAACTACTCTTGTTGTGGCTACACCCTCTCCACCCTCTCACATCTCCATAGATGCTCCTCCTCTTCATATTCCTCATCCTCCTCCTCATCCTCACTCTCCTCCTCCCTTGAGGCTCAGGCCCACATCTATCTCACCCCAACAGATTGGGAACTATTCCCAACCTCCAACCATCTCCCACCTCTACCTCTACCACTGCCACCACCTCCGCCATCTCCTCCCTGTCCCACTGCCACAGGTGGTGCATCTAGTATACTAAAATGAGGGAAAGGATACCTTTGTATCTCATATAGATATGTTGGATTAGCCCACACATCTTCCAAGTTAGGTCAGTAATTCTAGGGCTCACGCATCAACATTGTTGTGTCTTTCAAAGCTATTTGGTAATCCAGCATAGGTAAGCAACCTTGGTCTTCCTCTCCATGGAAGTGGGTGAATGTGGTGGTCTCCATGGAAATCATCTATCTCTAGTTGAATTATCTCTAGACCCAAATGATGACAAGCCTCTCCATGATCTCAAAATCTCTCACAATCAACAATCTACTCTAGTGCATATACTTGAGCTCCCACACATCTGACCATCTAGTACATTGACAATGTGGTTGCCAGACAAATGATGTGATCTCCTCAAATAAATGCCTGTAGCATGACACATCCTCACTATGACTCTAAGGGATGAACCCTATATATATGTAAAGGAATGGGTGGTTGCACTCTCGTCATTGCACCCATAGCCATATCACCGCTATGTGCCCCCATGCCCAACCTGGGCCAAAACTGCATCGCAAGCCCATGTCCTCCCATCATGGTACATGATCTCATGTAGCTCATGATACATATATGCTAGGATTGTTAGTCCCACGCCATCCTCTGGGGCCTCCCAATCAAGTCTTCTACCAACTGATCCCAACCTAGAGGGAAGACCTTCTGGCCCCTATTAGTGACCAAAGCCTGGGTAACCAATGAGAAATAAGATAGCCTAAGGCATACTAAACCCCATACTCATCTATTAACCTCTCCCAGCTGAGGTGTTGATCTAAGATGGTCACATCCTCAAATAATTGTTGTACTGCCAACCTCTCCTCTATCGAGGTCTGGTCATAGTAAACCTATGACATGATCAAACTCATCTTAGCACACCTCATATGGAAATCAGAAACTTAAAACAAAAGAGCATCAAAACATAATGATCATACTCATTGGGTCTCCATGGCATGGCATGCAAAGGATGTGATATACATCCTTTAGAGTAATGGTGGCCTCGCTAGTGGGCAAATGAAAGGTGTTATGCTCACAGTACCACCACTCAACTAGTGTAGTTAACAATCTATGGTTCACCCAAATATGGGTCATGCACAACAACCACCTCAATCCCATTACATCTATAGTAGCCTTCTCATCTCTCTCTAGATGACAAATGACATGTAACCCCATCACCTTGGGGGCTTTGGTCAATAATGCGAGAAAAATAATCTACGTCGCCAAGTCAAGAAAACATCAAAACATTAGTATCGACTATAAATAGGTCAAGTGAAACATATCAAAATGATATAAAACAACAATCTTATGCTCAAAATATGCTCCTACACATGCAAAAATGCTCAACATATAATCATGCGATACTTTTCATAATATACAGGTGATACAATTTGCTAATTAAGTTTCGTACGATACTTTTTATAGTACCCCTGTGATACTATCCTTCCATGTGATAGTTCACACCATTTCATACGACATTTGGGTATGCTTGATACGGTAAAACTTTCCAAAGCATGTGATACAATTGGGTAACAAAAGTATTGCACGATACTTGTCAAAGTAGTTGTGCAATACTTTTAAAGTATCACACGATATGTTTAAAGTATCGCACGATATTTTTAAAGTATTGCACAATATTTTTTCAAAAACTTACAAAATACATTAAAAACATGTTAAAATGCTTCAAAATAGCTTGGAAAGTGTGAAATTTTTGAAGACTCATCGAGACCTCATACTTGGGTGGTTGGTTGTGCAACTGGCTGATATCAAAATGATGTTTGTGGATCAGAATGCTAGCAAGAGCCATTCTTCTCTCTCAAAATCACTTAAAATATCTCAAGAATCACAAAAGACAAATGAATTGAAAATGACTCTTGGATCCCTTATATAGTCCTTTGACCTCATTTTGACTCATTTTTAAAAATCCTCAGAATTTCATGAAAATTGTACACCTGGCTAATTTTGAAGTCCTAGATATGTTTTTGGGGTTGAAATTGAAATCTAAGTTCATCTTGATAGTCAAAATTTCATTTCAAAATTCTACCTTCTTCTATGCACTTAGTTGAGCTTTTGAGGTCTAATCTTTGAATCTTCACTGGGGCATCTTCATTTCTCCATGTTTTCATCATTTCTATACTTTGTACAACCCTCAATTCACATCTTTCTCTTCTAAATCATCTTTCTACTTGATTTGACCTAATTTGAATACTTTATCCTTCTTGGTCAACTCTAGTCAAACTGGGGCATTCTATGACTTCCTTATGGCCACACTTTGGTTCTAATCACATATCTGTCATCATGGACTTTCTATATCTTATTTTTCTCATATATTTCTCATTTCTACATTCTCTTTACCTCATTTTGATTTTGATCCTGAGGGGGCATAAATACTCTATCATTGCTTGCTTGATATAACTATCTATTTCTTAGGAGCATATGCTTGCTTCTTTCATTTTCTCTCAATATATCTACTTTGCTTGATGTTAGTACTCTTCTTGAGTTCTGATATCATCTCTCTCCTAGTGTTCAGTATTGTCGCTACCAAATTGTGCATTCAGGACTTGCTATCTCATTCTGCATTTCATTCTTTGGAATTAGATCTTGCTGTCTATTACTACCTACTTGGCTTCTATATTATTTGACATCATGTGTTCCCAAATTGATCACACATTAGTCAAAGAGGGGCAAATTTAATCATCTAAAAAATGGTCATCTAGACTATTAGCCCCCTTCTTAGCATTTTGGCTAAGTTATTTAATCATTTGCCTAGCCCAAATTCCTAAAAACCAATTTATTTGATCTTATCCTATAGTTTGACTATAATATCCTAAGTTCATATTTGATTAAAAAGAACATGTACCCTTTTAACTAAAAGATCCCATTCTTCTAACCCACTCAATGTGTACACAAAGTCTTTTGCCTATTTACAAATTAAAAGAAAAGGTTTTTGTCTCACATGAAAAGTCAACTCCTTTTTCATTGGTTGACTTGATCTTGCACATGGATCATGCCAAAAGTCAACCCCCACCCTTGATCATCCATTTCTTGATCTTGATCTCAACCGTTCATACACCTTTAAAAGAGAGAGCTCTCTCCCTCTCTAAGGATCCCATTTTGAGCTAGTGTTCTATTATAGGTTTCTTGGAGCACTCAAGGAGAACTTCTATTCTTCTTACCTCATTCTTCCATCCTTCATCTTAGCACTATATTCTTTTAGAATAGCTTGTTATCCTTTTTATAACATAGCTCATATAGCCTAATTAGTAATGACTGTAACACATTCATCTTGTTTAGCTTAGTTGCATTCTTGCATTTCATCATAACCTAGTTCATGCTTGCATTACATGTTTGAGAGCTCTCTTGGACATTTACACTCTCTCTTGTCTAAGGAATCTCCCATGGTTTAATAGCAATTGTTGTATCTTTAAGGCTCAACTAAGAGCTTCTCATTTGCACAAGCACACACCTTTCCACTCCATGGATAGGGAGCTCTAAGCTGCCATTCAAGAGTTCCAATTTATGGGATACTTTGGATAGAAGGGTTTAGAGAAGTGCACTTTCTTAGTGTACACACATAACATGGTGTATCATTTCCAAACTTAACACAACTACCATTATAGTGTTATAGCTTTTGAAACTTACTAGTATCACCAGTCATATGATGTGAGAAATTACTATCAAATATCCATTTATCATTCTTACTCACATGTGAGATTAGAGAAATCTTCTCAAGTTTTTCATCTTTTCCATATTCATCTTTCATTGCAACAATAATAAATTCTTTATCATGTTTATCAGAATCACTTCTAGAACCATTGATGCAAAGTGCGACAGGGAAGACTACAAATAACCTTCCTGCAACCACTAGGCTCCACAATGCCACAAGTTTATCCAACTGACTCCAAACAAATTCCAAGGTTTGGGAATGACTTATAAGGTGTTCTAACAACTTCTAGGGTCATAAACAACCTTCCAAACTCACTAATCAATCTGCTGTAATGAGTTACCAGCAGGCTCATAAAATAGGCTACTAGGCCAACTTAGCAATTTTCCAAGGATTTTATAACTAAAACACCCTCAAACCAATGAAATAGGAATGGAATTTGAAGTATTTGATAACCCTTAACACATACCAAAATATCAGAACTTAGTTCATTCCAGCACTCCAAGGATCAGCCTAGGTACACAGTCCAAGTAGGGCCCTATTTGGCTTGGTTTTCAAAGGAAGACCAATGGAATGGGTGCATAAACCAACTATAGGTCTTTGGAACTCTTCAAGGGAATATTTTCATCACAAATCCACTCCCATTTGATCAAAACTTTATTGCTGATTCACAAACTAATTCAAACACCAATAAATTTAGACTAAATCTACCATGCAATTTAGTCTAGGGCTTGCAAGCATCATTTGTTCCCTTTGTTTTCGCATTCAAATCTTTTTGAATCTGAAAGATAACTACTAAATCTACTATTTGGGTCGGGCTTTGTGCCATTTTAACCATATAGCAAAGAACTATATGTACAAATTGCACAAAGCCCCATCTTTACAGATTTTCGGGTTACCAGCAGTAAAACGCTTGTAACTTTTGTTATACAGCTCCAAATTCGATCAAAACAATTGCATTCAAAAGCTAACTCAAAGAAGAAACTTTCCATAGTAGCCAATCACCATTTGCAGTCCGTACAATGCGCATAAAACCCAGGAAACAACACGTTTAAGCAGAAAACAAGAGAAATTTTATTGATTTTTGAAACAAAACGTACATTAGACAGTCTATTCTATAGGGAAGGCTGTCTTAGGCTTATATACACTTGTTTAACTGACCAACTGCCTTTGAATTGGTTGAAAATAGTTATAACTCCCTTTTGACAACTTTTAAGCAATAACCTCGTGAGAGATAGAAGATTGGAAAGGACAAACTTCATACATAAAGTAGTGGACATAATAAACATGAATCCTTTTCTTCCTCTAATGCCAAACATTTTTCTTCTCTTTCTATGTGTCGTTCTCTTAGTGTACAATGCTTCTTCTACATACTTTTTCCTCTTGGTCTTAAATAACATCTAATTTTATTTTAATCCCACTAATATTATTTCAACAATTTGTACATGGTTATTCATAGTCTATATGGAGCCCTGACACCCTATCTTATAAATTAATTAAATGGAACATCCTTATTAATTGGAGATTAAAATGAAAAAAATATAGGTGAACCCCAAAATCCTACCAAATTCATCCATTAAAAATAAAAGATGAACCATTAAGTATGAATTGATTTAGAAAATAAATATATGGACAATTCTAAGAGAAGAGTTTCTTAAGCCACATCATGTTGTTTGAAAGAGACTTCAAGCTAGATTATATTAAAACCATAATAGTAGAAAATGGCAGAATCCAATCACAAACAAGATGCTACAAATGACTCTAAATTTTGGAAGCTAAACATAAAGTTCTATAAATAATCTAAATGTATTTACCCTTAAATATATAAAAAGAAAGAGGCAATAATGAAATGAAATATTCTTATTCATTGGAGATTAAAATGGAAATGTACATACAAATCCAAAAATCCTGATAGATTCATCCATTAAAGCTAAAAATGAACAATTGAGTATCAATTAAATTATAAAAGAAATACACGAACAACTCTAAGAGAAGATAATTGCTTCAACCACAATATTTGAAAGAAACGTCAAGCCAAATTAAATTGAAACCCTTATAGTATAAAATGCAAGGACCTTGCTACTCATGGTGATTAATGTTTTTCCTCAACATTTTTTGTTTCCACCATTAATTTTGAAATTTGTGTGAATAATCTCTTCATACTATCTCTAGATTTATTAACACCTCTTTGATAGATAACACAAAAGAATGAGACAAGGTGCAGAGACAAAGGAGCTTAATAATTAATGCCCATATAAGGGAAACATAGTTTACATTAAACAACTAGCCTTCCACTATAAGTAATGGTAAAATACCAATTTACCTACAATAAAACTAAACAATATTTTTTTAAAAACTTATATGCACTACCAATTTCAAACATTTAGATTGGTATTTTCAGCAAAGGGAAAATAAAAGCTAAAAGAAATCCTCTAGGAATTGAAAATTTATGAAAATTGAATTGTCAGTAATAAAATCCTAGCTAAATAAAACACTTGGCCTTTTTCACAATATTCTGGGTCCTAATGGTTGTTGCTAATCAACTTCAATTTCTTGCCCTTATTGTCAACACTCCATTGTGTCTACACATTGAAAAAAATTCATGTCACACTTGTCACAATTATGAAGAAGAAGATGAAGAAGATAATAGACAATGACAAATAGACAAGGATATATAACATTAGAACCCTAAAGAGATTTCAAAAGAATTAAATGAAATTACTCACTCAATCTTCATTTGCAATTGTTTGAAGTTGCATTGCGAGCAAAGAGTTTTCATCAAAAAAACAATCTTCAAGGCCTCATAATTACAAACATGGTTCTTTTATTAATGGACAACTAAAAGATGCTAGAATTCATAAGGAGCCGAAGAAACAACCAACCTAGACTTGAGAACCAAATAAAGGACACACATGACTTAAATGACAAACATAGTATATTTGTACATAAAGTAATGAAAATTTTATCCAATTTCTCTTTCCGAAATTGATTTTTTCCTTGCATTAATTTGTGAATGCCAATAGGAATTCAAATAATTAGATTTTTTTCTCAATTTCAAGAAAAAATCACAAATTGTATAATATACTTTATAGATGAACAATTCTAAAATCTTATTGATTAATTTAATAGCATTATAGAACATGATGAATGCATATAAGAACTAATTAATAAAGTCTTTCCTAAAATATTATCTTTCAATATATTTTTTCTAAATATTTTAAAAGTAAGTATCCCAATTTAATAAAGAATAATTATAATAAAATAAAAATACCTATCAAAAAATAAAATTGTTTGGATCAAAGAAATATCATTTTCATATTTCCCATTTCATTTTCATTCAATTTATTGTTTTTGAAGAAAAATCTTTCCAGCACAAGTCGTTGCATTTTTTATTTGAAATTGATGCTTAACGAAACAAAAAAACGGCAGGCGGCCGTCCCCTTCCCACGCGATCGCACTACAATTTCAACATTTCGAAGCCACGCCTAAATTGGAAGTAGCTATATTAAAACCCATCTCCATTATTTTCGATCTCTGCAGGTTGGCAAGAAACAACACATTTAAAGGTAAGACATTGGAAGGATTCAGTTCTCTTTCATCTCCCTTGTTTATTACTACAGTAAAATATTTCATGTCAACACAAACGACAAAACATTACACCTGTCACCAGTTTTGGACTTTCGTTGTTGATTCTGGTTGATAGCAGCTGACAAATTTCCTTCAAGAGATGTCTGAAAGACATTACTTGGTGTGTTCTGCAGGGCTAATGATTTGATTAATGGCGGACTGTGAAAAGGAAATTGCTCATTTGGCTCATCAAGGCAGAATATACGATGAAATGCAGCTACTGGTGTTTGAAGAGGACTACATCATAAAGCCCTCGGATGGCCACCCTCTTTCCATAAGTCGATTGGATGGATCCCTAAAAATTATAAGTAAGTAGTGTAACTTCTTTATTGCTGGGATTTGTTAGCTCGGCTGAATTTGGTTAGCAGGTCAAATGTTAAACCAAAATTTGAAATTGAGATGTACCAAGGTCAACTAGGCCAAGTTGGTCTGTTGCGCCTATTTACTTGTTTAATGTTGCAGACAAAAGTAGTTGCTTGAAAGAATTCTCAAAATAAAGAGGACAGGGTGGTGTATTTTTTTAAAGAGGGGATTTTGAAAAAGTTATGGGAAGGACAAAAAGACTTAACATACATTGCGTTTAGATTTGACTTTGTGAGTTTTTCCTTCTGTGTTCTTCTTTTGTTTTCTGCTTTCCAGGAAAAATAATGGAATTTGATCCCAAGCGTCAGATACGAAAATTCACAGTAAATTCGAGAAGCAATGCATAATTATATTTGAAATATTTGGAATCCTCATCAACCTCCCAAGATTTTATGTACCAGATAACGGACGCCAATGTCATTGTATACAAAGAAATGCTTTATCTCAACTAAAGTTAGAAACAGTACATGTTTTCAATTCCCCAAATGTCTTCCTGAGGTTTCATCACTGGGAGGTTTCCATCAATTTGTTTTAAGCTTTACCTAAAATTAAAAGCTGGCTATGTGATCCAGGCACTTGGGATGCTCCAATTTTGGATTGATTAATAAAGTCCCTTGTATGGGTAGCTAGAAGCAAGTAGAAACGATTTTATTTACATTGACTTGTGGCTGCATGTCTAGCTGTGGTTAATTGGTGAGACGCAGAACCTGTCGATATAATGGCCCAGGTTTCAAGTCTGGTGGAATATGTTATCGGGTGGAAGGGTTGACTTCCTGTATTTCACATAATAGCTGCCTTTCTGTGATTCTTGAGTTCGGAAGAGTGAATAAGGTGAATAGAATTATATTACATTCTATTCCCTTATACTTGAAAACATATCTATAAACGGTGGCAATATATAAATTATTTGAAAAGCCTTTGAAGAAAGATCGAGGAAGTAGTTTCGATATGCTGGAAAAGAGATTTTTTATATGAATTTTAAATTTTTTTCTTTGGAGGAACCAACTTTTTTACCGGGCCATTTATGGGAGGTTGGGTTGCTCAATTCTCGGCATCTTCGAAGCCTTTGACTCCAGACCAACTTTGCCTTACATATTAGTTTAAGCCTAACAGTGTGATCCACCTGATCATATCAGAATGCACAAAATACAATCACCTTGGACAATATTCTAAAACCTAAATATGGGAAAATGTCATTTGGTAGGTCATCTCTGCAATCAAACACATTCAAAATCAGCAAAAGGACATTAGCAAATAAGAAACTATTTCTGTCCCTTCATCATGAACCATTTCCACATCGTTCTTTGCAGTTCTGTCTTTAGATCTGTAATGTGGAACTCTCCCCCTAAACAACCATTTCAACTGTTTTTGTCCATTCATCATGAACTATTTCTGGCTTTACAAACTGTTCCAACACATCGATTGCAATTTTTTCTGCTGTACATATATGCGATGCTTTTTGGTGGAACTGAAGGTACACAATTAAGATTGCTGTCCTGACTACCGAGTATTGTTTGTTAACAACTTTGAATGATTTGAATTATAGTCTCTTCAGAGATATCCGATTAAAGTAGAGCAATCTTGAATGATTGAATTTGAATCTGATACATTTTTGGACCTAGCATTATGAGGATGATAGAATTAGTGTTTGCTTTGGGGGCCTTTCTCACATGGTTGCAAAAAAACCCTTAAACATTGCCACTTACAAAACCTGAGATATTGTTTTACTATTGAAAAATGACAATAAGCATTGAAACATACATTCCTAGAAATCAATAATAATTCCATAGTCATAAAAGGAGTTTATTTTGGTCTTTCTATGTATTCTTGATTTTGTAATATTTCCAAGGGGTTTGTGAACGGAAAGGAAGCCTGTACAATAACTCATGAAATCTTATCACCCATTTGATTATGCGTGCCTATAGAATATTTACAGCATAGAAGGATATCGATTCAGTCCACTTTCTAGGCTACCAGTTCTCAGGATTTTTTTAATAATACTGACATTTGGAATGCTTTTTTCTTTCTCTGGTCAATTACTTGATAAAACATGAGCAAATTGTAGTTTTGCAGGATTGGAAACAAACTTACTTGGGGTTTCTTAATACATCAAATTAAGTGTCTCTAACTATAATCTATGATGTTACTGTTTTTTCAGGGGAAGCAGATATTGGCAGCAACCCAACAGAAACAACTCTCATTTATGGTGTAGTTGGTACAATCCGACTACTTGCAGGTACTTTTGGCTGAAATGTGAACTTTTAGATTTTAATGCAATATTTTTTCCTTAATTATATAAAGAGGCAGTTAAATTTGTTTTGAGCTTTTCTTTTGGAAATTGCTATTGTCTATCTCATTTCCTTTTCTCTTTTGTTTGTAAAGCTGTTTTTTTCTCCTTTTGCTTGAGGCAAGAAAATTATGCAAGTATGTTAGGTAAAATGCTCTATAAATTAATAGTGACAGTTTTGACAAGTATGAGATATTTTCCACAGCAAGTCAAATTATGATATCTTTAACCACTATTCATGAAACATGGGTTAATGTGGCTGACTCAAAAAGCACACAGTTGATTCCTGATAGCAATATCACAAGAAGTTGTATTATCAGAAATTCCCTGCATGCTAGATGCCATGGCAATCACAAAATAGTTTGGTGAAGCAAACTTAGAAGATAAACTACTCATAAGAAATGCTAGTGGCAGTGATTGGAGTAAAGCATACCTGTGCCAGAGTATTTAAGTATATAGCGTTGGAAGTTTCAACTAGTTGTTTTGAAATGCCATTCTTTAAAAGCAGATGCTTCCAAGTCTGGGTTACATAAAAGTGGGAGGCAAGAAAGTTGTAAAACACACTTCGAACCATTTTTTAATGGCAAGTGGAAAGTTTTCTGCTACAGTGGAGACTGGAAGTCAAGTCTAAGGTGCATCTGCATGTAAGAAGAGGAGTGTAGATTGCTTCAAAAACCTTGCTTTAAAAGCATAAGTATCATTGTGAAAAATAATGAAGACCCTTTTTGAACACAGTATATGAAATATGAACGAATAAGAAACATATCTGACCATGCAGAATGAGAATAGAAATGCAGTACTTCATTATATGCTTAAATGCCCATGCACCTCAATAGCACCAGACAAGAAGGTTCAAAGAGAGCTACTCATATCTTCATCAGACACAGCCAGATGAAGATTACAAGCGATGACCAAAAGGCAAAAGGTGTGTTGGCTGACAACAATTGAAACTGTATGTAGGTGCGTCTTTAACCAATAAAATATATGTTGTCTGGATTTTACACAAATCATGAGTAATCCAACATCTTTATTTGTTGTCCTTTACCAAGTAACTTCACTATCAGAAAAATGTAGAATATATCTAACTATTAAAAAATGGTCAGACAAAAGTCATTGGCACCCCTGCTGACACTTGAGAAAATTGGAGGTTCTGTGACATTTGAAGTATCTGGAGCTCTCGGGATAGATTCAATTCTAGCAGAATCATGTATGTGGGAAGGCTGTACAAATGTGAAGTTGTTGAAGAAGAGGCTGGTTGTGGAGACTTGGTTATGAAAATATCCAACTTGATATTTTGCACCATATTTCTAAGCGAACTGTGCTTCCCCTTTAAATAGCTTTCTTCCCATGCTTCTTCTTCTTTGGATCTCTTAGCTACCATGTAGACCTTTTCTATCCAAGCTTGCAACTCATTCTTTCCTGCTAGTAGTGCCTCTTCAGTTCTTTGCTTTTCTTCCAGTTGATTCTGAAGATGGACCACTGTCTGCTCCTGCCACTTCACATTTTCAGGACTTGCTAATTTGTATTTTTAAGCTTGCAGAAAATTGCCTTACAATGTTGTAACAGCTCTGTTTTTGTTGTCGATTCTTTCTCTTCAAATTCTCATTCATATACCATTTTTCCATCACTAGTGCTCTTTCAATTATAAAAAGATAAATATCTTTTCCAAACACAAGAAATATGGATCAAATGTCATATTCATTTATTATATCTTTTACAAGTAATTACAAAATAAGGAAACTATAGAGTATATCTAACTAATACATAGTATTTTCCTACGTTGAATATCAATTTGGCTTCTGCAACTGAAAGACATTGTTTTGTATGCTTAACTTTTTTTTTGATTAGTTAATTGTCTGTTTTATTGGGGCCCTCCTATAAAAAGATAAAACTAAATTAGTAAATGCAATAGTACCAGCAATTGAAACAAGCTTTACCACTATTACATACCGCTCTTACAAATAACTCCCCACTACATAGGTCAACCATAAGCACAAATAAAAAAAGCCATTAACTTACTGGAACTAGCTCGTAGATGGCCCTGGATCAGAACTGTATCCCTCCTTAACCATCTTTCACCCAAGTTCGAGCAGTGTTGGTCAGGTGGCTCTTGTGACACTGTGCCAAGAACTAGAAAGAGGATTGAAGAGGATGGAACTTTCTGGACAGTCATCTTGGAGGACAACTGAAGGTTGCCAACATACCAAGCTGAATCCTGGCAATACAATGCCAGGTCTTCATGCCTCTTGGACAGAGAAGAAGAGGGGCTTTTAAGTTCTGTCATCTCTTCTACCTACATTAGATAGGCTACTGCATCTTCCATCCTCTGGAGACGTTCCTTGGAGCTCCCTGGAATGATTAAGATGTCATTACAAGGGAGGATACAATCGTGATAGAATCTAGAATGCCAATAATTGCCAATGAATAGAATATATAAATGTTTCAAATTCATAATTTGCAAAATTGAAAATACGGAAGTCTCCAAATATTACTACTCAATTCAAATTCAAATTAATCTTTAATAGTCTTAATATTCTTCTTCATCAAAAGCATTAAGGTCAACATTTGGTTCAAATATCAATTTTATTTGAACCACAATCATCTGGATTGTCACTCCTATTTCTGTCAAGTACAAAAGCTGCCTTATCTATAGATGATTCAACAAGTTGTGCATTTGTGGATGTAAGTTGCGCAATTGTGAATGTAAATCTGCACACTTAGAGGTTAGATCCCGATTCTTTGTTGAGTGCCTCTCCCATTTGCGTTTTGCATGCCATCTTGATGGATGTGACCTTAATGTTGTTCTTATTGAGTGGTCATGTTAGGACCCATGAGTGGTCTACACCATTGGGGTGATTTGATTTATGTTATATCCGTATAGTGATTTGACTTATGTTATTTGACTTAGAGACTTATGATGTATTTGATGGTTTCGCTGAGGTATGTGCTAGTGTTTATCTAGTTTTGTATGGTATCACAAGTTTATTCCATGAGTAACCTTGATATATGAACATTGATTGCATTGTGATGCATTTGACTACTGCACCTGATTCTAGTTCCTATAGTAGTGTTGACTTATATGTTAAATTATGCTGTTGCTAGCATTCTAATCATATTGTATGATGATGCCTTATGATGTTATCTGGTGTAATTTGAATTTGAGATTATGGATATGGTTTGAGGATGATTTATGGGATTTTTATGATATATTGTACCATGCATGTTGTCGAGTATTTCAATTATACTTCCCTTGGCACTTCCTTGGAATAATTGGGAAATGGTTATTTGTTTTCGGGTTTGTTTTATGGGTTATGTATTTAGAGGATGTTCATTTGGATTCATGATTACTGTGCCTTTATGTTGTGGATATCTATCTTTTACTTTCAGGGGATAAATGCTCAGATAACTGTAATGATTTTTAAATGTTTTAATTTTATTGCAATATCATATGATTATATGTTTTGCACCGCTGCTATGCTTGTTGCTTGTTGGTGCTAGTACAAAGTGGGAACAGAGCTGTAGTCGCTTGTGTGATCTACATAGGGCCGCATTCTCCTTCAACGTGATTGTGTCTGTTTGCACTTTGATTTTATATATTGAGCATCTGCACTTGATGTTTGCTTATTTACTGAACATGTACATGGTACATTCACAAAGATCATAGGATCAGAGTGTGTACCTATATCCCCAACAGTGACACTAGTAGATAGTGACCTTGACCTTTCATGCTGAGCCAATGTCATCCCTCTATGGGGGACGTTTCTGTAATATTGTTATTATTATTAACCCTCTGATTGTTTTGGTAAATCTGGATTCATAATGCATAATGTGATTAGAGTAGTGAGAGTGTCTGTCCATTTAAGGTTCCTTGTTGTGGAAAAATATTAATTAAAATACTGATTTAATTGAATGATGGTGGATTTTATTCATTTATTTAATTTATCGACTAATTTGTCATAGTTGAACTTCAAATATCTGGAATTGTTCTATTTAATGTCAATTTGGAAAAAAGGCCAATTAGTCTGTTAAGTGGTTGATATTCTAATTTATAAGTCACTTTTAATTTAAGTGCTTATTTTAGGCAAAAAGTAAGTTTTTACACAACTTATTGTTGAATTGTCAAATTGAAGAATTGGCTACAAAACCCTCTTTGGAGAATTTCTTGTTTTGTTCATTGTGGGAGATTGTCTTGTCAAATCGTCACGAGGATAGGCTCATTGAATTTGTAATGGGATTCTCCATCTTCCTCGAGGTTTTCATCATCTTCAGAAATCTCTCCATATGTTTCTTATATTTCTCCTTTTCAAGATTCTGGAGTGAGGTAGATCTCTATCATTTCTTTTGTTTTGATCTGTTTTAATTAGTTCTCTCAATTGCTAAACGGTTGGAGGTTGAGAGCTAGTGTTCTCCTCTGTTTTTGTACAATTCTATAACCCGGTTGCATGGGTATGAGTAATTATGTAATTTATGTATTGAAAATGGAAGTTTTGACCTAGTTATGCTGCCGAATTTTGTGTGTTCCTAGAGCTTAAATTTTATTTAATTTTTGTTAGTTTGGGTATATTTTGGAAGCGATTTTCGCTTTTATCAAATTTTTGGGATGTTTGAATTTTGGGCTTGCCTCGGTTTGCGTGCCATCTAGTAATTCTTTGTTGCCTTATAGGTTTGATTTGAATTATGTAGTTAGTAGCCTTTTCTACATAGAGTAGGATTGTGGAATTAGAATGGTTAGAGGATATTCTGTGTGATTTTCCATCTCAATCCTAAAGTGTGTTTTTAATTGTAACATGTGGATTTTGTCCTCTGCCAATTTTTACCAGAATTTGCATATTGGTCCCTTTTCGAGCATTATATGCCATCCTCATATGCTATGAGATGATTTATGGATATCATGGGAATTCGTGCTCTTGGCAAATTGGGTAGCTGAGCTAAAAGTTATTTAATTCCTTATGACTTCCACTCGATTGCTTTCCCAAGTGCGTTTATGCTTTTTTTGCTATGTTGCTTTTCTCGAATTCTACTCTTTGCTACTGTGATTTCATTTGGTTTATGTGAGGTTGGTTGTGCCAATCCACATGCATGTGCGTGTGCTTATGGTGGGATCTTGCAAGACTTGAACTCTTGAATATAGGCCAATAAAGTATTTGTTCATTTGGGGGTTGGGATGGGAACTTGCATTTCCTTATGACACTTGTTGCATGATGAGAAAGGATATGTATGGTACCAGGGAGGAGTGGCCTCTCACATGGTACCCTGATCCAGACGTGGCTAACAAGGTAACATGAGGAGGTTCTAACAAGTGATAACCAAATCAAACACCTGGGGTAATAAAACTTAACATAAGATATGTGGTCTACTCACCTAGACAGTAGTTGCGCATCCTAAGAGAGTTAGTGCGAGGGTGGTGTGATTGGACGGTAGCCAAATTTCTGTGGAAGATGGTGCAAGGGCACAATATGTGGCCTCTTGAGGGAGTTGATATACCATACCATATATCTTGGGCTAGTACGAACCAAGCGATTGCATTGCACTAGAGTGTCTACATAGTTATCCTTTAGAATGTTTTGACTAGTGACCTGATGTACTGCATTACATTTATGATTATATGACACTTGTCATACACTGTTGGTGTGTATGTAAGCCTTTGGGTGTCTATATCTTTGTGACTGTGGTTGGGTTATTATCTCCTTGAGTATTACAGGTGGGCCTATGGGTTCGACGTGTTTGGGAGGCGTTGCTACCTATACCATTGCTGGGGATTGGAGAACAAGGACACCTATCTTCTAGTTGTAGGATATTCTCTCTTTTTTTGTTCTCTTGATTATTGTATTTGTACTGGCACTTATATTCTCGGTGCAGATTCCATATTGTATTGCATAGAATGTGTATTAATGATGATAGAATATTTAGATGATTCAATTAATGTATTTATTGTATTGAGGCTATTGAGTACTTACCTCCTAGATTTGCTAGTATTCGGTACTCCTCGGTGTCGAGGTTTTATATCGCTATTGGTGTTTTACTTGTTTCCCTCGACTAAAAAGTTTGTTCATCGTACAATGACTGTTTCATCCTTTCACTATCAAAATTTCATCGTATGATACAAGCATCGTATTGTTCAAGAAATTGGGTTTGCTTAGCAAAATTGCATTTCATCATTTGGGAGTTTCCTATGAAGAATTTCATCGTATAGCCTTGTGTAGTATTTCATCATTTTTTGGAAAGTGAGCATTTTCAGGCACATTCTGAAAATGCGAGTTGGTGATTGAGTACCCATTTGGGAGACTTATCTACCTAGTTAGGATGAGATCGACTAACAATCGCCTTCTAGTAGTTAGAAGCTATTTTATGTTTCCTATACGTTTTTGATTGGATATGAACTTGTATGGTTAATCACCTAGGACTTTGTACCTTGGGCAATATAATGAACATTGAATTGAATGCTAATGTAGAAATTGGAATGAATCTTGCATGTTAATCACCTAAGTGGAAAATTGAATGTATGAATGAATTTTGGGCTTGGGAATCTTTGGATAGTTGGTTTAGTCTTCTGCTTGTGATGGGGTAGTGCATGTTGTATGAATGTGTTATATCTTTATTTAACAAAAAAAATTATGTTGGCTTATGTTTATCCTTGTGTCCAACGATTCTTGGGTGGGGCATTGCGTTTGTCACTGTCACGCCCTTGCGAATCTAATTGAATCACATACTTATAAATAATTGCTGCCTTTAATACATATCACAGTTCAGAAATTGATAGAACCATAGAGGCCAACCATTTTGTAATTGGCCAATATAAAGGATTGATTTCTGTTAAAGCAACCATCCATTACAAAGGGGGGCATTTCATTAGCATATATGTAAGAAAGGTTTAAACTTTTAAAATTATGATTGGTGACTATCCCAGTTCAACACTTTGGAATTAATGCCACTAGTTTGTTTGACTTCCTTTGCACTATGAAGATTGCAATGCTGTGCAACTCTCTTTAGACAAGCTATATAAATGAATGAAATTAGTTTATTAACTAATGCTAGCTGACCACCATGAATGAAAGCAAAAGGCACATATAAATATATTAATTCCATTGCCCAAGTAAATGGAAAGTAAGGTATTAATGAGTAATTAATTTTGAGTGGTTATATCTCTTGCGAGGGTAATGAATTTTAACGTAATGTCATGACTCTTCCATCATGAAGATATAAATAGGAGAGAGACATATTTTGAGGGCATCCAATAAAGGGCTTGTTGTGAGGTTTTCACCATTGCCCGAGTACAAGTGGGGATTCCCTCCTTTTGCTTGACATTGAGGCACTTATCCTAGGTAGTTTTAGTCTAGTGTAAATTTTTAAGTTTTCGAGTCTAAGCGATGAGTTAGAGAAACTTTGGCTCGCTAGGGAGTCTAGTTAGTGAGGGATATGAGTGAGAGTTGGACCAAGCTAGTTAAGGATGTGGAATTAAAGTCAAGAGATTTGTGATGGAACAAATTAGCCAAAGCATAAAAAGAGCAAGTGAAGATGCAAAGCAAGAAGATATGATGTTTTAACTTGGAAAAGAACACTAATGAAAGGGTGCTAATTCTTGAAATGTGGTTGAGTTTGGTTTTTTTAATATCTCCCCAATTCTTGAATCTCCATTATAACTCCTAGAGATTTTAAACCATTGCCACATATCCTGACAATATAGACATAAAATATGACCTAAAATATAAGAACTTATAATTAAATGTTATATTTTATGTATCATGCCCTTCTACTTGACCCTCCCATTTTACCCCTTACCAAAGACTACCTTGTACTTGACAATTGTGTAATCCACACTTGCCTTGTACAAGGTTATACTTGTGTAATGTCTCCTTTTCTAGCACAAGTTGTATGAGTTTGTCATTAGCCTATTTTCCCTTGGCCTTTTAGGACAACCAGGACATGAAAGAGACTTAGAGGCCATTTGGCTTAGGCATTTTCAGTTGTAGTTCACTCTGAGGTGATCTGAGGTAGTTTTGGGCACACTTACTATTTATAGTAAGTCATTATGGGCATAAGTGGACATCCATTGATAGAGGTGTTGATGATAAATTGTGGGGTAGATCTCTCTATGACCTACTCAAAATTCCCTTTTGGAGAACATGCAAATACACAAAACAATGAATACCCAGCATAACATTCCAAAAGCCCTTCTGTAACACTCTTTGTTGCATACTATAACATTTCAAAATAACTACAAACAATCCTTTTTGTATCATTCTACAGAAGCTAAGGTGTATACTGAATTTTTTCCCCAAATAGCCAATAACCATTCATCAAATTTTTTTCAAGAAGGTAGAGTATCATGATCAAGACAAGCAAAGTGTTTAGGGGGAAAAGGGAGACACTTTAATAAGATTGAGACCTCCACTTTATGCCACTAAGCCATTTAAATATGTATGTGAGAAAAAGGAGGGGATAAAGGGAAAGAGATAATTCCAAATAGTATTCCTCTTTATAACCCAAATTAAATTAGCTAGGACCTGTTGGCTATTTTTGCCCCCATTTAGCCCATCATAGATAACTAATCTAAGAAAACTTCAATGGGCTGGATTCTTCACTAGTGGGATAACACGACGTGCATGGTTAACATTTCGTGCTGGCTCGATATGTTCTTTGGCCGAGTGGCTTGGTTTGTTCTTTGACCAAGTGACTCAGTGTTGGCGGATGTTTAACTGAGTGCGTGTTAATCCATTGCGCTATTTTGCAGGTCATTTTTGGCAGCTTGCAAAATAGCAAAATTTTTTGCGGGTTCTTCCAATGTTCATTGGGAAATGTGCCAACAATTAGATCTTAAAGTTTCGTCATCAACAGTTGTGTTTTAATCAATCATTGGGAGATTTTTGCAGCATCTGGGCCGTCCATTTCAAATGGAAAGATCTACATCGACAGTCCACCACTTTTTGGGGAAGATGAGATCTTTTCCATGCGGGTCAATTGTACAGATGTACGCGGGTGGGTTAACATTGTGTGTTATCCCTTCCCGCATTTTTTGACAGTGGTGCAATTTGATCTCTTGCGTCCAACACACTTCTTCAAGGCCAGTTCTTTAATGTTGGGTGGCTTTTTGGGCCTTCTTTCATGGCGCCAATGTATCTCCATGCCTCTTTATTGCTTGTATGGATCAAATCATTTGGATTTATCCTTCCATTTTGCTAGATACATTCTTTTGGCTCTTTCCTGTCACTTCATTGAGCAAGTTGTATTTTATGATTAGATTTCTTTCTGATTTTTATTTATTGCTCCTTTGTAATGTAATTACACCATAGTTGGGGTTTGAACTTCAAGTTTCATTTGAGTTATGCTTGAACCCTTTAAAAAGAAAAGCTGTAAATATTTTCGAGGTTCTTCTTTGTTTGCATTTTGCAACAGCAGTATGCTTTGCAACTGTAATCCTTTTGCCTTCCATTAATGAAATTTCTTGTTTTCTTACCTATTCTTGCTATTTTTCTATCTAGTGCATGCTTTTGTGTCTTGTAGTGAATGTTTCCATTGTATTTTCCTAATTTATGTGTTGTGTTTAATTTGCTGGCATTTGCTGTATAAGTGAAAATCCATATCCTTTCAACATTTAATTGGTTCAAACCTGCATGTGATTTTTGGGAAGATAGATTAGAGTTGAGAATAGCGTATTTGAATATTTCATTGATGTGTAGTGTATTCATAGGCAAAGTTAGTAACCGAGTTTCAATCTAGTACATCAACCCCCTTTCATTTCAGCAATTTACTTTTATGCAATCCTTCTCCCTTTTCCCTTAAAGCAGTAGTTTAGAATTTTAGATGCATCCTGAATGTAAGGAAGTCGACCTTCTCCAGAGATTCAACCTCAGAGGTCAAGTCCCACACTTGGAGGTTGTTTCCATGTTACACGAGGTCGCTTGAGGGTCATGCCTCAAGCAAAGGTGTAGACCTTTGTGTCAATAGATTTTGACATGCTTGGTGGAACAAGCATTCAAATATTCAAAATTAGTTTTTAGAACCTCCACAAGTCATACCACAATTTTTGGCACGCCTGGTGGGATACATACAGATTCAACTATGTAAGTCCATTGGTAGCCATTTCAATCCTTTTTCATTGAGAACTTGGGTGTTTTCTCAGTAACATCAGCCTTTGGAGGTATTTCATCAAACACTATGGTGACCCTAAGTGCAAATCTTTTGGTTTCAAGCAGAAACAGTGCTGGTATGTAAAGATCATGCTTGATCTTTTGTGATTTTCAAGTTTTCTATGAATTGACAGCTTTTATGAAGTTCTAACCATGGACCCATTTTGTAGAAATAATTACTATTACCCCCTATATCATGATAATTGTAATGTCCCCGTTTTGGAAGTAATTAATTTAATTAATTAAGTTGTCCAAAATAATGAATATTTTATGAGGATGACTAATTAATTATTTTAATTAAATAAATAAGTAGTATTAAGTTAATTATTTATAAAGTTATCAAATAAATATATATTAAAACGTAGCTTTATATTTAATTAATTTAATAAAGTGACTTAAATAAAATAATATATCATAAAGTCACTTAATAAAAATAAAATAATTTCTGGAAGCTTCTAGATTTTGGGCCAACCTCTTGAGGAAAAAGTATAAATAGACATCATAGGCCTCATTCTCATCATTCAGGAATTGATGATTATTTGATGTGATTATTTGGTGGAGAAGCCAGCTAGGGTTTCAGCCATTGGAGGATCTTTGGGGACAAAAATCCTCATTGGTTACGCAATTTTGAGGCTGTGAGATACCAGCTGAATTATTGCGGATTGTGGGCTTTACTTCAGAAGTCCAATCTTGTGCTTCACAGTAGAGATTATTTGAGTACAATAATTGATGTATTATTGTACTTGCAACAGCTGATATTGTTGCATTTGATGGAAAAGTTACTTCAGCAGCTGATATATTGTTGAGATTGATTATGTTATTGAGCAGGATCATTACAGACCTTCATAATCTGTTGTCATGGAGGTTGATCAGCCTATGTGAGTCTCATGTTTTTGCTCATACCTTTCGATTGAAGAGGCCAATCACCCTGGGTATTGTTGCATTCAATTCCTATTGTCGAGACAATCGTTTTAGGGGCGAATTGGAAGGCGTTTGGTGCTGCAATTAATTATCTAAACTTTTGCCAGGCAAGAACAAGGGTAGCAGCTTGAGTATTTCGATTTGAGCTTGGAAGGTGCCTATCACATTGAATTTTTATTGTTTCTTCATCAACAACATTGGGCATCATCATTACCAAGTTCTTCTTGCATTCACTAAGTAGTTTGCATTGTCATCATAGGCATTTTAATTGCTGCTATAAGTGAATACTTAGAAAATCAAATTTGGCACTATTGTCAAACAATTGTAAGCCAAGAGTCTTGACCAATTCATAGCATCATTGTAGTAGACATTTTATTGCAAAGAAGGAGATATAAGTTGTTGGTCAACTACTATTGTAATTGAATATGTTATTGCCATTCATGATCAACTTATTAGTTTGCATGCCAATTGTTTGTCAAAATGTCAATTGGCTGTAGGTTCTCTTTTTTGGCATAAATAATGTTATAATTGTGCATACCAAATGTTTGCTAAAATACCACTTGGTTGTAAGTGTATAAATGTCATCTTAGGTTGCATCCAAAGTGTTTGTTATAATTAATAGTTGCTGTAGCTGCATATTGCAAGTAGTTTCAGTCACATATATGCATTGAATATTGTCAAATAAGTTGCCTATTCATGTTAGGTCATTTTTTAGTCAATTTAGAGTCATTTGTAAACATTCTCATTGATACTAATTGAAGAAAAGAGTCATTAAAGCAAACTGAAATGTTATATCAGTCATATGACCCTTGTATGTGAAGTGTTTGACGAAATTCTTTGAGCCTTCAATCATCATTTTAAGGTCAGATTTGAACAGGGTATTACAGTGGTATCAGAGCTCTGATCTTGCCATCCTGTAGGAATTGATTTCATTATTTGTATGAGATTATTATCAGAGTGATCAATATTTCTATTTCCTAGCCATGGATAGATACAGGAGGTCGAGTTCGAGAAGTCGGCACAGTAGTAGAGGGAAGAGAACAGAGTTGGATGCTTTGGTGGAAAGTGTCGAGAAATTAAGATTGCATCAGCAGTGACTTGCAGAGAGACTGTCGGATCCGGCTACAGTTGACAGGGCAGTGAGATATTTTACTTCTGCTTTTAGTAGGCCGACATCGGGTTCGCAAGGGAGAAGACTTGAGTTTTCTCCGTCTGCTGATTGTGATGCTGATGTACCATTGTCTAGTTCAACATCTGCTATTACCATCCGTAGTGCTGATGATAGTTTTGTTGCACCAGACTCAGTGGATGTTTCTGTGCCACTGGAGGACAGTAGTGTCGAGCATCACCGGGTTGAGGCTCCCAGAGCAGTTACTGTGGGTTCTACAGAGGGAGTTGATGCTGTAGTCATCTCTGATCATTCAGATTCTTCTTCGGAGGGAATTGTCATTGGGGATGTTTATGTCAGCTTTAGTAGCGTGGCTCTAGTTCAGGAGGCAGTGGCTTCCTCAGATAGGCCTGAAGCTTCTAGAGAGTCTCCCAGTGGTGTACTTGGTGATTAGAGTATTACAGAGGGGACACTTGAGTTCAGTTTGGGCTCCAACATTTTTGGTGTACAGGTTGACGATGAGTCATGTGTATAGCGATTCGTGTCTGCAGTTGAGATTCTTATAGGTGATGTTAGAGTTGTTAGTATGGACACATTTGAGGACACTTTCGAGGATGTTGTGATTTGCATTGGTGACGATGCCCCCTGTATGATATTGAGTGATGACTGCGAGGAGAGTTTGAGCTCTGACAGTTTTGATATTTATGATAGTAGTCGCAGTATGGGTTCGGTATAGGAGACATTGTTATATTCCTGTGCTGAGGATGTGAGCATGGAGATTTCTAGTGATGACACTTAGGATGGGAGTGTTATAGATGTTTTGTCTGATGATACTCCATGCTACAGTAGAGCCTATCCACAGGTCGATGTCGACTTGTGTATGTGGTCAGAGTCGGTAGAGGAGATGTAGTTAGAGGATATATACATTAGCATTCCAGATTCATCCGTTGCTGTGAGTGAGGATGATGAGTGCTGTAGTGTATTTGGATTTTTATTTTTGACTTTGGGCATAGATTTAGCGTCGACAGTTGGTGGAGATGGGTTTCTTAATTTAGTGCTGCCAGGACCCATAGATGAGGATGAGGTAGAGTTTAAGTGGCAAGGGTTTGTTTCAGCCAAGGCTACCTTGTCAGTTGAGGGAGTTACTTTGTCAGTGACCCTTGATGATATTTGTCAGGATTTGGACTCTAGTTAGTTACAGAGGACAAGGGAGCTGGAGATTGTGATGATGAGATAGTTTCAACAGCAGCTTCTTTGGAGTTAGATGAGGATGAGTCCAATGCTTGTGTTCAGAGTGTGGAGGTGTACTTAGATGTAAGTACATTGGGCGTTGGTGATCTTGAGGGGAGTTCGTTTGATTCAACTTTCTCTCATAGTGTGGACAGCATATTCGAGACGATTCATAGGAGGCCCGTAATGCAGAGTCATTATGTGACCGGCCAGTTGAGAGTTGGCGAGAGAGATATCACTATTGCTCTTGAGCATTTTGATACCGCTCGTCAGTTGTTGGCCGTTACTGGTTGGGGTGCTTCTATGACAGAGTAGTCCAGCAGTGGTTACCTTTCTTTGGCTGAGGTTCATGCCTTGCGTGAAGCTGTCAGAGTTTTGAGATAGGATTACTTACAGTTGGTAGCCGACTGTGATCACCTGGTTGAGTGGGGGAGTACATCCTATGAGGCACTCTTGGATCGTGAGGAGGTGAGTGAGCTTGCCCAAGAGCTCACAGCGACTACTGAGGCTTTGGAGGACACACAGCGAGATCTACAAGAGTCGCAGTTTTAGTTAGAGGAGGTGACCATGGAGTTAGAGCATTTGCAGTCTACACGAGCCCCAAACCCAGTTCATTTGTATATTGAGATGGTTGGTGGTGAGTACGCTCCTGCAATTGTTACTGAGGAACATGTTGTTGGGGCTGGCACACATGTTCAGGATTTGGGAGTACTTGGTCCTGATGAGTTTGGGATACCAGTGGAGTCGAGTCTCCAAATTGATTCTTCTCACACAGATGACAGTGTGGTACAGTTGGCCGTGCCATCTTTACAGAGGGATTAGTTGTGGTGTGCGTGGGAGTATGTTGATGCTTCCTTGTATAATTTTTACTACATTGAATCTTTCATGGAGTATTTGCCGGATAGTGCAAGGTGTTCGTTTGGACTCGCATAAAGTGTCAGAAGGTGTTCTCATCCAAGGTACTAGTGCTATCCGTAGATTGGTTGGGGAGATTATAGTGATCCTTTCTACTATGCTACATCATAGGGATTTTGAGGTGGGGTTTGTTGAGCGGATT
Source organism: Cupressus sempervirens (assembly GCA_028749045.1). NCBI lineage: Eukaryota > Viridiplantae > Streptophyta > Pinopsida > Cupressales > Cupressaceae > Cupressus > Cupressus sempervirens. The sequence continues at coordinate 455,889,408 of CM053787.1, forward strand.
GCACAAGGTCTTATCCAGCCTACAGCCACTCGGAGTCAGAGATTGGAGCCATTTGTTGATTCCCAGTTCAGTGATGGTGAGCCAGTAACAGAGTTTGGGAGTTCCTATTGGCATTATACGGTGGGTTATGCTCATCATTTTTCGACCTAGAGATAGAAGATTTGATTTCACGCAGGTGTAGATCGGCTCCAGTTTCTTACCATCCATTATGGGATGGATTGGCACCATTTTTTGCAGATGGAATTGGCAGTTGCAAGTTACACAGCCTGCAGTATCGACACACCCAGGACAGTTTTTCAGAGATTGGATTTGGTGGCAGTGACTCAGGTACCTATGGCTGTTGTCATATCCATAGTGCAGTTAGACATGGATTTGAGTTTTGACAAAGTCGATGTTTCAGTTAGCTTGAGTTCCGTAGAGTGGTTTCTTCTATCGGCATCTACAGTTGGTCTTCAGATGATTTTGTCAGTGATTTCAGTTGTTTGGGTGTTGAGTGCAGTTTCTCAGTTGCTGATTTTTTGTTAGTTGATGCTGATGTTTTCTTCACAGGAGCTGTTTGGTGATGATTGAGACATTACACAGGTCTTCACTTGGGATCCGGGTGGAGGAGAATGGTACTTGTTGCTGAGATTGCTTGGGGACAAGCAATTTCAGGAGGGGCAAACTGTAATGTCCCCGTTTTGGAAGTAATTTGATTTAATTAATTTAATTAATTAAGTTGTCCAAAATAATGAATATTTTATGAGGATGACTAATTAATTATTTTAATTAAATAAATAAATGGTATTAAGTTAATTATTTATAAAGTTATCAAATAAATAAATATTAAAAAGTGACTTTATATTTAATTAATTTAATAAAGTGACTTAAATAAAATAATATATCATAAAGTCACTTAATAAAAATAAAATAATTTTTGGAAGCTTCTAGATTTTGGGCCGACCTCTTGGGGAAAAAGTATAAATAGACATCATGGGCCTCATTCTCATCATCTAAGAATTGATGATTGTTTGATGTGATTATTTGGTGGAGAAGCCAGCTAGGGTTTCAACCATTGGAGGATCTTTGGGGACGAAAAGCCTCATTGGTTATGCAATTTTGAGGCTGTGAGATACCAGCTGAATTATTGCTGATTGTGGGCTTTACTTCAGAAGTCCAATCTTGTGCTTCACAGTGGATATTATTTGAGTACAATAGTTGATGTATTATTGTACTTGCAACAACTGATGTATTGTTGCATTTGATGGAGAAGTTACTTCAGCAGTTGACGTATTGTTGAGATTGATTATGTTATTGAGCAGGGTCATTACAGACCTTCATAATCTGCTGTCATGGAGGTTGATCAGCCTATGTGAACTCATGTTTTTGCTCATACTTTTCGATTGAGGAGGCCAATCATTCTGGGTATTGTTGCATTCAATTCCTATCGTCGAGACAATAGTTTTAAGGGCAAATTGGAAGGCGTTTGGTGCTACAATTAATTATCTAAACTTTTGCCAGACAAGAACAGGGGCAGCAGCTTGAGTATTTCTATTTAAGCTTGGAAGGTGCGTATCACATTGGATTTTTATTGTTTCTTCATCAACAACATTGGGCGTCATCATTACCAAGTTTTTCTTGCATTCACTAAGTAGTTTGCATTGTCATCGTAGGCATTTTAATTACTGTTATAAGTGAATACTCAGAAAATCAAATTTGGCACTATTGTTAAACAATTGTAAGCCAAGAGTCTTGACCAATTCATAGCATCATTGTAGTAGACATTTTATTGCAAAGAAGGAGATATAAGTTGTTGGTCAACTACTATTGTAATTGAATATGTTATTGCCATTCGTGATCAACTTATTAGTTTGCATGCCAATTGTTTGTCAAAATGTCAATTGGTTGTAGGTTCTCTTTTTTGGCATAAATAATGTTATAATTATGCATATCAAATGTTTGCTAAAATACCACTTGGCTGTAAGTGCATAAATGTCATCTTAGGTTGCATCCAAAGTGTTTGTCATAATTAATAGTTGCTGTAGCTGCATATTTCAAGTAGTTTCAGTCACATATATGCATTGAATATTGTCAAAATAAGTTGCATATTTATGTTAGGTAATTGTTTAGTCAATTTAGAGTCATTTGTAAACGTTCTCATTGATGCTAATTGAAGAAAAGAGTCATTAAAGCAAACTGAAATGTTATATCAGTCATATGACCCTTGTATGTGAAATGTTTGACGAAATTCTTTGAGCCTTCAATCAGCATTTTAAGGTCAGATTTAAGTAGGCTCATTACAATAATTATATTCCTTAGCCTTCATATTATCAATTTCAATCTCAGCCTCAAGCTGGTTATAGCCAGTATGCTCAAAATCTTTACTACCCTCCTACTATTGCTTCACCAGTCCCAACATCCCCATATAAAAGGATTGCAGATATCATGTTGGAATTCCAAAGGCAGATTGACTGGCAGTTCCATGAATGGGGTCGGAAAATGGACATGTGGTGACATGAACAAAATGATTAATTGCTGGCCTGTGATAGGCAGCTTGATGAGATTGAGAGGTGGCAACAACTAGAGAGACAACATGAGGAGATGGCATACTAGGCCTATCTCCGGCAAGAGGAACAGAGGGAGAAACAACAGAGACAACTTGAGGAGAAAATTGCAAGGGAAGTTGTTGCAGCAAAAGAAGAGGAAATGAGGCTCCAATTAGCTCATTTTCAGACCAAAGAAGCAGAGGCAACCCCTTTTTCGAGACCCTTCATTCTAAGCTTCAAGAAGCACCCTCCAACACAAGAGCCCATTGTGTAACTTCTCCACTCCTTTTACAAAAGAGACGGTTCTATGAGCCTTTCATACCTACTACCATTTAACTCTTTGTTCCTTCTCTTGAGAAACAAATAATGGCTTTTGAGCCTTTCCAAGAAAATGAGGTTTTGCTACAAGAAGAGAAAGAAAAAGATCATTTGTTGCAGCAGATAGTCCTCTGTGATATGGAGGATGGAAAAGAGAGCCTCAAAGATAGCTCTGTCCTTGAGGAAGAACATAGTGATATGCATGAGGTTGTCCCTTAACCAATGCATTTTATTGCAATAGAGCAAGAGGATTCTAATGAGGAGAATTTTTGGGATGAGCTGGAATTATTTTATTCATACATGGACATCGAGAGATCTGCTCCTTCATTAGATTATCATGAGGTGCAGCAACAACAAGTAGAGATTCACACCATATCGCTAGCTCCCAAGGAGGTGGCTCATGAGCATCATGAGGAAGAGGTGGAGATGATTTCTTCACAGAAAGAGGAGCCACATTCAAATCAGAAGGATACCACCATTGCAAAGCACATCAACGTGGTCAAGGTTGATTGCCTAGACCCAAAGCCATCAAGAGGATGCCCCATAAGGCATCTAGCTCTGCAACAAATCAACACGTTGCCTTTGGTCATGCTTACTTTTGAGCATGAGGGTTAGTTCCAAAAGAAGGAGCAAGTAAGTCTTGCTCAAATTGAAGGTGTCCCAATGTTGGAGAGTTTCTTTGTTTTCAACATTGAGAAGGTGTTCCATGCAACAATATGCCTGTCATGCTTGCTGATCTATTTGACTGCCCATATGCATGGAAGAAAAAATCAATTAGTAAGGAAGGGTAGCTACTTCAACAAGCCAGTCAATGGCTTTGTTAATTGTTTGTATTGTACATGTTTGTACATAGTAGATTAGGTGTTTTTAGCTTTCCAAGAAGTGTGCACGCATAGTTGTTCTTTTCTCCTGGAGCTTGCCCAGAGCTTTTTGTTTTTTTGTTGGCTGCAGATTTTTGTGAAGTTATAGGTGGGCTACGTGTCATTCTTTGCTAGTGACTCTATGCCCTATGGATTGCTTAAGGCCATTGATCTTATGCTTAGCATGCAAGCATCCCCTATGAGTTGCCAAGAATGTTGGCTATATTTGCCCCCATTCAACCCATCACAGATAATCGATCAAAGAAAACTTCAATGGGCTTGATTATTCACTAGTGGGTTAACATGACATGTGTGGTTAACATTTCGTGCTGGCTTTGTATGTTCTAGTGCTGAGTGGCTCAGTTTGTTCTTTGGCTAAGTGACTCAGTTTGCTCTTTGACCAAGTGGCTCAATTTTGGCGGAGGTTTAACCAAGTGTGTGTTAACCCATTGCACTATTTTCCAGAAGGCCACTTTTGGCAGCTTGCAAAATAGCGAAAGGTTTTGTTGTTTCTTCCATCGTTCATTAGGAAATGTGCCAACCGTCAGATCAGAAAGTTTCTTCATCAACGGTTATGTTTTAATGATTCATTGGGAGATTTTTGTAGGATTTGGGCCGTCCATTTCAAATGGAAAGATCTACATTGATGATCCACCACTTTTTGGGAGAGATGAGATATTTTCCATGCGGGTCAACTGTATAGGTGTACATGGGTGGGTTAACACTGTGTGTTATCCCTTTGTGTTTTTTGACAGTGGCGTGATTTGATCTCTTGCATCGAACACACACTGTCAAGGCCAATTCTTTAATATTGGGCTACTTTTTGGGCCTTGTTCCACGACGCTAATGTATCTCCATGCCTCGTTATTGCTTGTAAGGATCAAATCTTTTGGATTTATCCTCCCATTTTGCTAGATACATTCTTTTGGCTCTTTCCTGTCACTTCATTGAACAAGTTGTATTTCATGATTAGATTTCTTTTTGATTTTGATTTATTGCTCCTTTGTAATCTAATTCCATTGTGGTTGGGGTTTGAACTTCAAGTTTCATTTGAGTTATGCTTGAACTCTTTAAAAAGCAAGTTGTAGATATTTTCGGGGTTCTTCTTTGTTTGCATTTTGCAGCAGCAATATGCTCAACTGTAATCCTTTTTCCTTCCATTAATGATATTTCTTGTTTTCTTACCTATTCTTGCCATTCTTCTATCTAGTGCATGCTTTTGTGCCTTGTAGTGAATATTTCCATTGTATTTTCCTAATTTATCTGTTGTGTTTAATTTGCTAGCATTTGCTATATAAGTGAAAACCCATTTCCTTACAACATTTGATTGGTTCAAACTTGCATGTAATTTCTTGGAAGGTTGATTAGAGTTGAGAATAGTGTATTCGAGTATTTCATTGATGTGTAGTGTATTCATACACAAAGTTGGTAACCAAGTTTCAATCTGGTGGATCACCCCCTTTCATTTCAGCAATTTACTTTTACACAATCCTCCTCGCTTTTCCCTCTAGCAGTAGTTTAGATGCATCCCGATTGTAAAGAAGCCATCTTGCTCAAGAGATTCAACCTCAGAGTGCAAGTCCCACACTTGTAGGTTGTTTCCATGTTACACGAGGTCACTTGAGGGTCATACCTTAAGCAAGGGTGCAAACTTTTGTGTCAACAGGACCCAAATGAAAAAGGGTGCCAATCCTAAATTTGAATCATAACAGAGAATGCAATATAAGGAAATACACTCTTTGAGCCTTATAGGATAATGTGTACGCAAAATTGAACTAATTTCTTAAATAATGATCTAGATGCTAAGTGTATACAATCAGCCCAATTAAGATATAGATCTAGGATAAAGATATGTAAGGAATTGAAATATGAAAGGCTCACCTTGAATATGTAGTGGAAGATGTACTTTAGCTCCAAAAATTAGGGCTTTGAGCCTTTTCTGAATATTTGACCATGGATCCTCAAACAAAATGACGAAACAAACAAAACCCATAAATCATTTCTCCAGAAGAGTAGCCGGGTCTAGGTTGACCTGTAGGGTCAGATTCTTATGAGGTTGACGCGTACTAGGGGCACTGTAACAAGGTCGAACCAACTTCTCCGAAAATTTCTTAGAGAATGATTTCCAAATCCGTGTGCAAAATCTTGTTATCTTGTTCCTACTTACATAAAATGAAGGGTTTTTGTTGTTTTGTGGGTGAGGGCTTGCCCTGGTCAAGCCCTAGATTGAGGAATCAACCTTGTAAATGATAAATGGAAATGACTTAACCGAGATAAATGTTAGCATTCACCTTGCTTAAAACCCTTGTGAATAAGGATTTTGATTTGTAGTGTGTTGTAGATTTTGAATTCTGTATAGAATTGTTGGGTATCTCCACAATTCACAATGGATCTACCATAATCCCATCATTGTGCCAGGGATGTAAATGCTCATCAATGTAAAAGATAATGAATGCTTCAATGTAGATCTCCTCCCTTGATGGCCATCAATACGCCAAATTTTGAAAAGGAAATCCTCACAAAGGATCCTTGAATGCAAAGTATAGTTTGCTTGTCTTCAAAAAGTGTGGATGGTTGATGTGTGTGAACTTGAGATATGAATTTGATATGAAAATGAAGCCTCCAAGCCTCCTTATATATGAGTTTTTGGGCAGGAAAACAATACAAGTCGACTAGAGAGTGGGATTAAATTAAATAAACTCTCGACCTACAAACCCTGGGTTCAAGGTTGACTTGGTCAACCTTGGCCTGTTGACCTTGACCAATAACAATACATGTCGACTAGAGAGCAAGATCAAATTAAATAATCCCCCAATGCTTTTCGGGCTCTGGGCCCCAGAAACCCTGAGATCAAGGTCGACCTGGTCGATCTAGTCCCAGAGGAGAGTATAGGAGAGCTACAAAAAGCTCAGGTTAAAGCTTAGAAGGAATAATGAAGAACGTGAAAGGAAACATGAAAAAGGGAGCACCGAGCACAGGTTCATCCATGGTCTAGGAAGACATATTTCTTAAAGGTCTTGAAATGAAAGTTCATCCATTTTAATATAGCAATGTTCTCTAAACGATTTTGTTCTACCCTAACTTCTTTAATCATGTTTTCATTGGGCAACAAAGAAAGAGTTTACAAACTGGATGGAGAAGACCTACTATTGCTTCATCCAGCCCTGACATTTTCTCCAATTCTTTGTCTATCTCCATTGGCTGCGGTCCCTCCCAATCCAACTAGATCTCCTGCAAACTCTTTTCTACCAAAATTTCCATGGAAACTTGTCAAAGGACACACATGCACCGAAGACTCCACCAACACTGATTTATGGACGGTTTTTCAGTATTATTCTTTGGGTATGCTGAACTATCATTGGCATTTCCGACATTAATCTTATCATTCTTAATGTTTTCACCCGCACTCTGTGAAATGATTTTCTCATCAATTTGCCCTTTATTAACTTTGGCTCACATGTACAAGTCAGCTTGGGGAATTAACAGTCCTTTACAAGTTAAACACAGGGAAGCTGCAAAATAAAGACGAAAAAAACTAAAATGAAAATAATGCCACTAGTGCAAAATAATGGGAAGTACAAATATGACATGCATGCAGACACAAGTAAAACAAGACAGATAACAAGACACAAAAGAGGCCATGAAACTCGCCAAGCAAACCTGCACGCACCCTAAGGAAGGCAAAACGTCAACCTTCACTAGAGCCGTAGAAGGTTGCATAGCGATTCCCTCTCTTCAATACCTAAAACAAATTAAAAATAATGAGAACGTTTTTATTAAAAATCACACATCAACTTAATTAGTAAATGAAATACTGAATGTTGAAGCAAAAACTTGACAATCCTAAGGTATATAAAATGTTGAAAACTAAATAGAAAATATGATTTCCCATTCACTAATAAATTAACTTTGTAGACATCAACATATGCATGACTTAATCCAAAGTAGTAAATAATAATATTATATGGTCAAATGCATGAAGCAGATGGAGGCCCATGGAAGAGTCTGTGGCTTAGACTTGCCCATAAGTGTCATTTTAAGTATTGTTTGGCCACACATAATTCGAACTTGAGAGTGAGAGCAGAGTCTTGTCACAGAGACCCATTTAACATGCTCCAATTCCATTTGTTTGGTTGGTAAAAGTAAAAGATTCTATATTAAAATATGGTTTTTGAGCTTATTAATGTTAATATACTTAAGGTTCTAGATTACTAAGAGGGGGGTGGTGGGTGAATCAGTAGTCCACTAAATTCAAACTTTAACCAAACATCTCAAAACTGATTAACCAATATCAGATGTAACACTTAAGAATTCATTTTTTCATTCCATGTTAACCTGTGAAAACATCAATAAGATAACTAATAAAGCATACACACAAGTAACACCATAACAATAATATATTTATTGTGGAAACCCTTGGTCAGAGGTCAAACCACGACAGGAATTAATACCTACAAATCTTTGCACTCTTCTTAAATGTGCCCTGTTAAACTCTTGGTCCTGTTAGGAGCTTACAATGATGCCCGGTCAAGAGCATACCGTGTTGGTTGTAACCCAGTTAATGGATTTACATCTTGCCTTGTTAGGAGCTTTACCTTGTTAGGAGTAACCTTGTTAAAGGATTTTCTAACTCAAATTAATGAGCCACCCTGTTAAAGGAATTAATTTCAGACTTGTTAAGATCTTTCTCACCCTTTTAAAAGTGACCTTCTTAGAGGCTTCAAACTTGAGAAACCATTAGGAATCAACAAGAAGATTGATCTGAGATTAGCACTTCAATATTGCTTGTACAAAATCCATTTAGTTCACCATCTGCATCTGCTTGCAGACATTCAGCTACCGACTTGATCGCACAACCATTTACAATGTCACTATGCATTCTCTCTCTTGCAAAAATAACATTCTGCCATTTAAACATACATCTTAATATTAGGTTAATCCACCACCTTAACCTAAATGTGTTACATCTGAAGCCAACCATAGCTTGACCAAAATGTATTACCAAACTTGATTCCATCATCAGCTGTACCACTCAATCAACCATTTGAATTGCACATCGGTTGAACAAAGAACATCTGGCAATATCACTTTTCCAGTGAACATACACACTTCCGAGAAATTCCATCACAACTACCAATGCATAATCGATTTATCAAAACTTAATTGTTCCACATCATTGCCACATCATTAACCAACTTAACATCGTGAAAGATCTATTAGAAACGACCTACATGTTACTGGTTAAAGATCAAACATAAACATTCAACTTGTTCTTCATTTTCTGTCTTCAATTGTCTTTAATTGATCAAAAACATGCCTTCTTGTAAACCGAATCATACACAACTATAACAATGATCGAGCAGCTGAGTAAACATCATAAATCCTGAATTTCATCTCTTGAAACATCACCGAGTTGATAGACCAATCAAATCTATCACTGTCTGTCATTCACCGATCAACCCAGTTGGATTATCTCACTTCAATCAATCATAACTCATTCAATACTTATCTGCAGTACATGAAATTACATATACAAGAAGTGGATAGATCTCTTAGTCTCCCATAGCAATAACTCATCACACAAATCAACCACACACTTAATTGGTCTCCTGCACAGTATAGAATTTAGCTTCTCTGTAAACAGTTCATAGCTAATCATTTAGTTGACATAAATGACAACACAACAATGGATCCAAGAACTATCGAATGTATGCTGTAACATTTCATCCCTACAATCAACAATCAGTTATGCCAACAATTACTATCTACAATCATAAAGTATTTGATTAAATGCACGATTTTGGAATTAGTGAATATGTATTTTGATGTAAATAGCAAGGATGGTAGCTTGTAGTATTTTGTTGCTACATCACGACCCTTTTTTTAGATTAATTAATAATATTTTTAAGTGGACCCAGTCTCTCTTATTTTTGTGGCAATTTAAATAATATTATTTTAATATTATTGAAGAGCACAGTGCAGCGGGCCCTTCACTTGTTCAAGACAGTAAATTCAAACTGGCAGCAGTGGAAGGTGTGATTGAATCTTCTTTTGCCTCTGGTTAAAGAATATTATATAATGCATTTTCTTTTTTCTCTTTCTAGGGGTTTTCTAGTATATGCTGTTATATTTATCGTCAGTTTATCTTTCTAATAGTTTGTGTGGTCTATAACACCAATGCTTTTGTTTCTCTGATGGTTTCTGTTAGTGTTCGGTTGAGATTGTATCTTGTCTTGTGGGTATGTATGAATTCATTAAGTTGGGGGACTGGATGAGTTGTTATGTTCATACAGCTGCTGGTTGATAATATTGGAGGGTTTGGCCACTATTTAGAGCTAGCCAACTTACCAAAACATTTTTTAAGATATTTAATATTTATTGCTGATTCAGGAGGGATTAGTTGTGAGGACAGTTCATACATGCTTATTTGGCTCTTAGAAATCAGGTTTGCACTGCTGCACAAGCAAGGCCGGTTAAATATAGTTTGACTTTGGTTATTGTAAGCTTCGACTGCAGTTGTACAGCTGCTGTACCCCGTACCCCTTAACCCATCTGGATCAGCTTGCTGTAACACTCCAAAAAGGTGTATGAGTTGAAAATTGTAAACTTGGATCTGATTTTTGTTTTAGAGCAGTTTCCACTTTCCAGCTTGTAATCATTCCAGAAGTAAATAAATCAATTTTCAGGGTTTTCAAATTTATGTTTGAATTTATACAAGAATTTAAAGTAACCTAAGTTTTCTACAAGCCATTAAAAGTTATCAAAATTTGGTTCAGATTTGGCTGATGAAGTGTTTAAAGTTCTCATCAAGTATTTTTCCATCATTATATCAAACTTCAGTTTTAAATTGTTGTTTCAAAAAAAATGGGAGAGTAAAAAAATTGGTATAAAACCATAAAAAATATAAAGGGGACATTACATGCATTTATAGTTTCTTTACTGCCATAAATAACATGACAAATATTAGCAGTGGCAACAATGTCTTGTAATAGTGTTCCCAAGGACTACACTACAAAGCATTACATTAGATTTCTCTTTGTTCAATGGAATGCTGATACCTATAATGATGTTTGAGCTTTTTTCATTGTTCTAATCAATGCTGTTTCATTCAGGTACCTACATACTTGTGGTAACTTCTCGAGAGAAATTGGGCATGCATTGTGGATTTTCTGTTTATCGAATCATGTCTATGAAATTTTTATCCTGCAACAAAGTTCTGAAGCTTTCATCCTTAGCAGAAGTAAGTATATCACAATGCAACTGAAAATTTGAGAGTGACAGACTCTGTGCTTTATCTTGAAATGACTTTTGTTTAAATTTTAGAGTCTTTGACTAATGTTTTGAGAAGTTTAATTGAACAGAAAAGAGATGAAGCTTACTTTGTGAGCCTCTTAAAAACTGTGGAGAAGACTCCTGGTCTATACTATTCATATGAAACCGATCTAACACTTAAGTGGGTACTCAATACAACTCCTCCTGATCTGCATGCGTTCTCATAAACAGATAGTCTTGCCTTTGTCATTTAAAACATCTTCTTTTGTAATTTATGTACTGAATGGTAAAGGTAATAAAATGCAACATTATAAATCTTATTTTGGTGAATGTGTGTTGCAGTGTACAAAGGATTTATAATTTAGAAGGGTTAAAGAAAAGGTCTCCTCTGTGGAAGCAGGTCAAGTCCCTTTAAAATAGACTTTGATACTGCTTTCTAAACTCCGTGCAAATGTATTCTTCCTCAACAGTTTGTCTTTTATAAGGATTGGACATTTGTAATACTGATAGTTTATCATAATTTCAGTTCAGTCTGTGATAGATTCATTAAGTAAAGTAATATGTGTTTCCAGAGCATACTTAAATTAATTTGACACTCTGTTCATTTATGTCTAGCTTCCAATTTTTGTTGTCCTTTTTGCAGGCTGATCCACGTTATGTCTGGAACAGAAGTTTGATGGAAGAGTTGATAGAGGCTAAAGTAAGAATCCAAAGTTCTAAACTAAAAAACATAAGCTGCATAGAGTAAATTTGATTTTGCTCATTTATTATCAGGAATTCTCACTGAACCCTCACGAGTATATCATAATCCTATGTACTATGTTTTGTATTGCAGCTCGAGCCATACATTTTACCTGTTATTCAGGGCAATATCCTCAAATTTGCACTTTACAATGGTGTGCTAGATCATTGTTGCAGGCTACAATGCCTATACGGGATTAGAGTTCTTGATTTTTTTTAAGCGTTTCATTAAAGTGTGTTGTCTTGAGGATTTTGTCTGCCTGTTAAAACAAGACAAATTTTTCCTTTTATGTGAGTCACTTAGCAACTTTGATTAATATACTTTATTGCCTTAACCGGAATTATGCTTTCAGACTATACAAGTCAAACTTAAAGAGAAAATAGTTACAGTCACTTTAATCTCGAGAAGGTGCACGCGACGAATAGGTATGTACTATGGGAAAAGGATAAGACTATTAATGTGCCATTTTGCTTCTCCCTTATAAAGTACAACAATATTTGTAAACATAAAATGAACTATAGAATTTTGTTCCATCATTATTTGGAAAGATTCAAATATCGTAAAATTTGCAGGAACAAGAATGTGGCGCAGGGGAGCTAACCTGGAAGGTCATGTTGCAAATTTTATAGAAACTGAACAGCTGCTGGAAGTTGAAGGATTTACAGCTTCATATCTACAGGTAGTGCAGATGCATGCTCTGGGCATTCAGAGGAAAAACAAGAAATGTGTGCCAAATATGAAGTATTATCTAAATTTGCAATTTATTATGTAATTCTTCAATAGTGTGTATTTCTATATTTACAGGTCCGTGGGTCTATTCCTGTTTTATGGGAACAAATTGTTGATCTTACCTATAAGCCAAAATTAAATATTATAAATACAGATGAAACGGTATGTGTAAATTTTATTCTTTCTTTGAGTTTTATTCATTCAGTGTGCAGTTATATTAGTAAATGTGATACTAATCACAGCTTTGCCTATTTCAGCCTAAAGTTGTACAGCGACATTTTCATGATCTTGTACAGAGATATGGATCTATTGTAGCTATAGATCTAGTTGATCAAGTATGACATCACTCTTATTTGTTTTTTGTCTTTTCTTGGTATTGTTTGACTTATAAGTTCTAACAAATTTCATATTGTATGCACAACTATTATGTATTAATTGTTTCTTGTTTTAATGCTCTTTTTCTTTCAGGGATTTAACCTCTGTAAAATCAGTGCCTGTGTTTTTCAAATATTAGCTTTGCAAAAGCGAAATTGCAAGCCACAAACCTTTTTTGAATAACAATTAAAGGTTTATAAAAATCGGAGGAGGATGTTTTTATTTTTAACAATCAAAATTATGAGAGACATTATCATTGTTATTTGTTGCAATCAAGTTATTACAAAAGTGCTCAAGCTGTCAGAGCAGAAAGAAAATTTCCTTAAAGCATATAACAAAGAAAGTAGCAACCAAGATAACTAAGATGTAAGCATAATATCACATTATACCAAATCCGATAAAGCTGTTAAGCTAAGTTGCTAGGTATACTTCTTTGGGGCATGGGTCCTGTACTGGATGGGTGTGGTATGGGCCCTGCAACAGGAGCAGCCTCGGTTCGCTTAGGGTCCCACCCAGGCACCTCAAGTAAATTGTGGGTCTGTGAAGGAAAACCTAAGGATACCCGAACAAAAAGGAAAAATAAAAAGCAAATTTTAAAGTTTTTTATAAGTGGCAAATACATAGTTTCACCATTAAGTGATGAAATTGTGAAAATGGAATGCCTCTCAACCCCATTGAGGTCTCCACTCCCAGTCCTCACTAATTATTGGTATCTTGTCACATTCGTAACTCGACTACATCAAGGGGGTTGGTAGTGGAGTCTAAAATTGACAATTTAGACAGTTATCTTTGCCTTTAAGAAGATTAACTTGAAATTATAATCAAATGAGGAAATTTCATAATACATAACTATTTATATAATTAGCATGAAAGTACACATAAATGAGAGAAATATGAACATACACGGTCATTTGTTTTAGCAAAATTAAACTCCTTGGGATGTTGAAAACACACTTGTCATATTTTTCTGTACACGATTGCTGTGCATTTTCAGAAAGGTTGAATTAATGCCCAGCTTTCTCTCTGCCATTTTTCATTGGGTCAGGCATAACTCAAAAAATTGCTGAATAATCAGGGAATATGTGATTTTATTTTACAGCTGAGAAAATCACCCATTAAATTTCCTTGACGAGTTAATGATTTTAAGTATTATTTTAATTTGCTGAGTTCTGCCATTTATTTGCCTAGTTGTCAAAATTGGGTCTTCTGAGTTTCAACTTTTTTAACAGGGGTGTAGATATGGGCCGTGCATTTCCTTATGTGGTGTTTATCAGGATCTTGAGCATAAGGGCAATGGATATACCTTTTTGTTTTAGTGGCTTGTGCATGGTTGGTGCTTGAGCTGCTCGCTTCAATGGCCCAGCATCTAGTGTCTTTGTTCTTTACTTCCCTTCATGGCCTCTTCCATCAAGGATTTGATTTAGTCATAGAGGATTTTCTCAAATTTTTGGAGTTGTTGCTACTGGAAATCTAAGTTCCTCCATGGCTGTGTAGGACTATATTGGTTAGGGGGAATACACAATCTTGCAATTCTTGTCATCATAACTCCTGAGTTGGTCTTGGTCATAAAACTCATAGAAGAGCCTCACAACACTTAGACAATCACAAGAGAGGCACAAAGAAGATAAAGAAACGCTGTTTGTTGTGAGTTTTGCTAAAAAGAAAAAGTTTTATAAGTTTAAAACAAAGGTGAGGTTCATGTTAAGTTCACCAAAATGTAGAGTAGGAAAACAGAATCACTACGAATGGTGGTCAAACTCTTTGAGGAATCAATTACTTCCTCTCCACCTCGAGCAATCCTTTGAGGTTTTTAGACCTCTGAGTTCACTTGCTAAAGATATGAAAGTGTGTAGATGAAAAATAATTTTTTTGACTATGGGAACCAAAATTGTACGCCACTGAGAGCGCTTGGTAAGCTTTGTGTGCTCTTTGTTCAGGACCCACAGATGGGTCAAGGACGAGAGTGCACTGCACAATTGTTATGTATAGACAAAACAGGAAACCCATACTAGAAAATACAATAATGACCAGACATGAAGTTCAAAATACTCAAAGTGATGAAAACAGAGACAAAAAAGATAGAATTAACTAAATTAAAACAATAGTAATACAAAGACAAAGATTGGAGAGAGTTTCACTATACGTTGAGAAAATGAAGTCTCCAACTAATGCTATTTCATTCTTCTCCATACTTGCACACAAATCAAGGGAAGATGAAAATGTTGGGGCTGTGATTTAGAGTTTTACGATAGTCAGACCTCTGTTTTGGCGTTTCCACCACAGACGACCAAGATAAATAAATTGATAAATGATAATCTAAAAACCTAAGGTGTTAGATTCTGCACCTGGGACCCTTGAGTCCCATTGTAATTCATCCCATAACTGTGTCCAAATGTGATACCTTGTAGGTTTGGATAGGGTTTGGCCTACAGCTTGTGTGTTCATCCTGCCAAACCTAGGACGAACCCCACACAGATTTGCTAACCCACAGAGGAACCCAACACGAATTTGGTGTCTCTTCTGATTTTTTAAATTTTTAAAATGTTTGTTTTTGTCTTTTTTTGGCCAACTCAACCCCCTAAACCTAAAGTTGACCACTAAAAACACTAAAAAGGTGAAACCTATCTCATTTGTGCATTTGTGAATGAAGAACAAAACTTCTTGCCTCCATTGCTGAACTTTCTTGTTTGCTTGCAATTGCTCAGAGAGATTTGAAAGGTGCTTGTTGCTTACTCTAAGTTGGTTTATGAGCTATTCCTATGTGGTTGAAAGTGTTGAGAACTTCTCAAAGACATTGAAGAGGAAGATTTCAACAAAAGAGGTAGGTTTCTGTTGTTTTTAGAACTTTCCTTGCATTTTTTTACAAAATGAAATGAACTCTCTGGTTATGCCTTATTTTTTCATTTTGGTTTGTGACTTTGCATGTTATTTATAGATTCATAGAATGGTAAGTGCTTCAAGCTTGGGAACTCATGGTTCAAAATAGACCTGAATTATGGAAATATGTGGAAATGGTGCAACAAACACCTAGCGGAGGTGGCTACACATGGATTCGTAGCCATTGCAAAGAGCAATATAACAACTCTTATAGTCGAGTGAAAGCACATTTGTGCTTTATCCCTCATAAATGCATCAAGTTTTGATAAGCAAGCCAAAAGTTAGTGGCCAGCCTCAAGGTAAAACATTCTTGCCAACTTTATTCTAATGAAATATATTGAAGAGCAAGCAAAAACCAGTGATGCAGCTGGGAAATCAGTTCCTCATCCTTTGGAAAAGTCTTCAAAACGATTGGAAGCCTCTATGGCATCAATTCCTGACAAAGACCTATAGAGCCATTAATTTTTGCATTTTCCTTAAGAATCTGCGTCAAATAAGAGATTAAAGGGCCCCTTGAAAATGACATTTTACAATGAGGGTAGAAACATTGTTGAGAAGACATAGCTAGGTGCATCTATGCAAATGGATTGACATTTAATGTTGTTCGCTCTAAATATTGGCAAATAATGGTGGATCAATTATTGAGGCTCCAAAGGGGTTAAGGATCCAAGTTATGAGAAGGTGTACACTACTATTGGACAGAGAGGTGAAACATGTAGATGGCGCCTTGAAGCTCATGAGGGATTCATGGACCGAAACGTGTGTCCATAGTATTTGATGGATGGAATGATGGAAGAAATCTTCCTTTGATCAATGTTATTGCAATGCCCACAAGAGGTGCAATGTTTTTGAGAGCAGTTTATTGTGAAGGACAAGTGTGTAACATACCAAATCTAACTACTAGATGATAATATCAAATAATGAACTATTCCTAGTGATAAAAAATTCTTTTAAACCTTAATTGCAAAAGTAAGTGAAATCTTTCTCACATGAACATGAATAGCTGAAAGTTCGTTTACTAACTGAAAGATAAAATTTCTCTAGAATAACTTTCACATGAAAAGGAATTTAACTAACAATTTTCCATTTCATAAATGCCAAAATATAAGAAATCATTAAGTAATATAACTAAGTTAATAACAAAACATAAACCATAGAACCTGATAAGCTTGATGGTTCGATCTTGTTTATTTTTACTCCAAAGCTCTTGATCTCTTTCAGTAGGGGGTAAGAGTATCATCAGAGATTTTGCCTCTCAACCATTAATCTTAGCTCTTGACCTTAAAAAATCTCCCACACAACTTCCTCACAGAAGTGGCCTGGCCCTACATAACACATGCAAGCGCATGACCCAGACTTTCATGCCATTCAAGACTTGGTGTACAATTCACAACTGTCATAGCTACACACCTATAGGCATCTTTGCCTATGAGAGTGACTTTCCTAGCTAGAGGTTTCCCTTCTCGTTCTAGTGACTGAAGGTTACTACTCGTATGCATAATACCACCTTGGCTATAAGGTTTTAAGGTTTTATTGGTGCAAGAACTGTACTTCATACTACTGTTCTCACCATTGAACTCGTTTATTGAGTTCTTTAGATTCTTTAAGTTCTCCACAACCCAACCAGGACTTGCTGCCCCTTGCTGGCAATAATAGTACATTGACGTAAGATTGTTACTCACTGTCATAAGTCTTTATGGCTTCCATGGTTCATGATCAAACACGAGGGAGTTCCTTCCCAACAGTTCACCGTTATTATAAACATAAAAGAATGATTGACATTTAATATTCTGTTCTATTTTTCCATTGCAGGATAGTAAAGTTTCCCAAAATGTAGCTACCCTTATAAGTTATAACTGATCAGACTTGATCTAGAATTCTTGAGATGATACAGCATTCTTAGTGATGATGTGCTGTCATATTTTATAATGATATGGTTTTACCCAACCAAAGGATTGTAGGTCATCCTGATTCATGAGATTTACAGAGTTATAAATTATCAAATTATTTCGCAGATTGCTAAATGGATAAGTATTACTCCTTAGATGTCAAAGCCTTGAGCACAATATAGATTGTTCTGATGATAGAGACTGGAGATATGTCCATCATAAATTTGAATGGTTTTACTTGATCAGAAGATTCATAAGGTACACAATATATATCAGAATCCAGATTCATAGAATTAAGGATTCAGATTAGGAATACAGAATTCACAATGATAAAAAGATTCATTATAGCTATGCATGGCCTGAGTTTATACTCTTATTTTGGTTTTTCTCGACCTTAAGGACTCTCTGTTTGAAATGGTAAATACATTGTTCAAGTGTCCAAGGCCATGTGAAACTTAATTCTCTAGATTCTTCATAATTTACTCTGATTTCTATTTTAGTCTAGGGTTCAGAATGGACAACATCCTAACCTTGTTGCAGGGTAATGTTCCCTTGACTTCTTCCATTATAGGTAGACAAACATACAACCCTCCTTGTTCTTAGTTCCTTGGCTATCAATACCTAAGGAAAGTTCATGAATACAACATTAATAGATTCTGTCTTTCCCAATCTTATAACTTAGCTCCAGATAAAACATGACTTAAGTTCAGTTTGATTCTTGATTGCAAATAAACAGTGTAATACTGATATCAAACTAACATGAATCTTTTTTCTTTTATTGATTATGAAGATTTTTTCATTCTTCAGGAAAGAGATATTCCTTTAGTTTATTCCATGAAAAGAATTATGATCATTCAATTTAAGATGAGTGCTGTCCAAGACAGTGCTCAAATTAGGGCATTATTTCTCTTTTGATAAGATATGATTCATGGAGACAACTCATTTTCCCATATGCAGATGCCTATATGCAGATGCACGACAGTTCTATCTGAAAAGTATAACAATCAAGAGTATAATCCAGATGCACTGATTACAAATGTGAATTGGATGGGACATATCTAAGTATGCTTCAATTGGTTGTTCATAACATCATTTCAATATTATGTGCAGCTATCGACATTCCAATGGTTTACAGATAGAAAACATGTGAGAAAGTAACAATGAAAATATAGTTTTCATCTAAACTCTTACATACCAATATGCAATAATGAGTATGTGGATCATTCTCATGCTCAACTGAATCAATTTGCAAGCAAACATGTAACAATGATACAATGTAAATATAGTTTACTGCTAAACTATCTATATTGATTGCAGTTTTTAGTATAAAGATCATTTCTTCATGCATATATAACTATAATTACATAATACAGCATAGCTTCATCAAGAATACACCTAGTAATTATTGAAGGTGGAATATCTGTGCTAAGATTCTTGCATGCTATCCCTGCTGGTGCAATGACCTCAGTTAAGAACTATAATGCTATCACAGCAATGATCTCGTTATTGGTAATGATTTACAAAGGCACAAGATGCGGATAAATAGTTTCCACCAGCATGAATCATGACCAAAAAATGAGCCAATGTGCTTTTATCAAGAATGACCAATCAAGAATTAACTCCTTCATACTGGGTGGCAAGAAGTGGTTATATTTGCCCCTAAGAAGGTATGTCCGGCTGATGAATGGTCAGGCCCCTACAAATTGTATGGGTGAGTCAAGCAGCTTGCTAGTATAACTTGCCAACCCTTAAAAAATATTAGGGGTCTAGGATAACAGAGATGGGTTCGTTACAATTTAATCCAGGGTTGGTTTGACCAACAATTTCATAATATAAAAATGATATCAAGCTCAAGATGCACAAGCTTGCGCATATATTGCATATATCTTTGATATATCAAGGTTTTGCAAATCTTTATTCCTATTTTTGGGATTTTACTTGAATCATTTGTTTCACTCGGAAGATAAGTGGGAAACATTTTTATGCGTAAGCTTGGAGCTGCAGGCAGACTACAGAGAATAGTCCAATCTATTGTTTTTACACTCCTCAAAAAGTGTAACCAGGTTTTGATTTTCAATTCCTAGTTGCTAGTGGGAAGTCTGATAACCTGATTTTGAGACAAAATTAGAAATTTGGTATTCTAATTCCATTTTTCCAATTTTCAAAGAAATACAATTTTTTCAAGTCCAAATTATGAAAAATCCAATTCCCATCATCTTCCACGAACCAAATGGACCCTTAGTGCCAACTTACGCTTCACATACTCAATAGCTCAACTATCATAAATACATACACATGGTTGTTTATAGAATACAACTATATGCATGTGTCTACACATGGGTGTATAAATGACATTCATATACTTTATGATTATTGCCATAAATGTATACAATTATCTATATATAGGTACATACAACTAAACAAAGATAAATGATGAGTTGTCGTAGTTATTCCTTTAAATTGATAGGAGAAGATCACAATGCATTTAAATTAGTTAAGAGTCATTAATTCTTTATTATGGACAAGGACAAGAATTGACAACCAAGCCTACATGACCAAGGCAACAACATAACCTAAGACATGATGACCAAAAACAGTTAGCAATGGATTCTTGTTTAGATGGCATTTTCAACCTTTATGCCACGTCTACACCACCTCTCTTTGATGATAATCTCCACCTGCTTGTGGGATCAATCTTCTCTTGCATCTGTTGGCAAGGAAGGATTATTCATATTCATGATTATTCTGATCTCATGTATCTTGATTAGTACCAGCTGCAGTCGGACACTGTGTAACACCAACAATTTGAATACTATTCCGATATTCAAAGATTGTTAACATCTGCTGCTTCCACGTGCCATAATTCCAACCATTGAATTTCTAATTTCTCTTGAGCAGAATATTTTTCAAAGATGCCATAGCGCATTTTTAGTGAAAACCATGAAAATTTGTGAAGGCACATACTTCGAGGAAAAAATCAAAAGACCCCCAAAAAATGAAGAGGTACCCAAAAGAGAGCTCGAAAAATCTAGAAAGAATATGCTATTAGATTCTAAATCCGAAGCTTGAAATTTGAGGCACCCAAAAAAAATACGGAAAACCTAGTTGAGCTCTTGAAAAACTCATCAAGAATCTGGTACTTTTTTTGGATCCAATACAGAGAATTAGGGTTTTGAAAAATGGCCTAGGCTGAAAAAAGCTTCATTTGCAAGAAAAAAACATATTTTGGGCGTGAGTTAACAACACAGGTTTGTAAAAAACCTAGATGCTTGCAATAGAGTGAAAATTGACCACGATTTGGGTCAAAGAATGCAGCAAAACAACCACAAGTTGTAGGATAAAACAAAGCTCATAAACTGATGAGTTGCAGAGAATAATGATTGTAGTTGCATAAATTCATTAAGCAAAGACACGCCTAGAAATAACAGTTGCAAGAAATGTGACCAGACAGCAAAAATCTGTGCCAATATCCACAAACAAAGCCAAAAAAAAAAAGGCCAGATACAAACCGATGCCTTGCACAAAAAACTTTATTAGGTTTTTTTAAAAATCGTAGCCTAGAAATTATGTAGACAAAAAATCGTTTTTCAGGAGTCAGAAAAAATTTCATTTGTATTTTTTATCAAAAAATAATTTTTTGTTTAAGTATTTACTCTAATACCATATTACGGTAATAATGATCAATAGATCAATATATACAAAGTAATGAACGATGTTTCCTTAGGAAACGATCATAAAGAATAGAAACATTCTATTCTAGCTATGAGTTAACTAACAACTAACTAAATATTAGAAACATTCTAATATTTACAATAGATTACAAATAGATAACCATTAAATAATAATAGACAATAATGGAAACTATTTATTATTGTAATAATCATTATAATAATTTTGTTAAGTTTTAGCTTAGAAATCAATGTTAATAAACAACAATGAGGAGCAAAAATTGAACCAATAAAGACCAGAAATATCCTGGGAAAACCCTTTGAGAATGAAGGGAAAAACCCAGCCACACAACATAAATATATATCTTTATTGATAATGAAATGTTCAAGTGTACAATATCCTTTGCCTGATGCGAATATATAACAATAGGAGAGACTCTTCACATTATAATTGAAGGTCTTGTCAGATTCTCATAACTCCTATAATTAATTATGACTCTTCGAATATTCATGCCTCAATGTACGTGAGTGACACGTGTCATTTACATTAAATATTACAAACTAAGCTTAAGTATCCTTTTCAGCTGAAGATGACAATGACAGTAATAACGTCTAGATTTCGAGAGGTAAAGATCTCTATTGCAGCTACAAACTTTAACAATTTTAAGCAATAAGACATCTATAGCATCTTAAAGTTCTATCCGTTCATGAATATAATACCAATTTGAATACAATCCTCATAAATGAAGCATAATTATATTAATCACAGTCCTCTTAATTAAACATCAAATCTACATACTTATGTAACTTCATGCTTCACATGAAATAATTATTAAGATTATTGAAAGTCCTCAAGTTAGGGATGTAACAAAGTGAAGGACAATTCATTTATTGTGAACATTCTTTTCCAAGCCATTGAGCAAATTGCCTCCCAAAATGTTGTTAAGGTGATAATCGGCAATGCCAAAAACTATATGGTTGCTGGGCTATTGATTGAGGAGCATTATGATTAAATTTTTTGGACACATTTTGTTGTCCACACACTCAACCTAGTGCTGCAAATGATTGGAATCAAAACTGAATAAGATCAAACAAATATATGTTGAAGCTCAAGAGATCTAAATGTTTATCACCAACCATCATATTTCACAAGGAAAGTCCTCAACTTAGGGATGTAACAAAGTGAAGGACAATTCATTTATTGTGAACATTATTTTCCAAGCCATTGAGCAAATTGCCTCTCAAAATGTTGTTAAGGTGATAATCGGCAATGCCAAAAACTATATGGTTGCTGGGCTATTGATTGAGGAGCATTATGATTACATTTTTTGGACACATTTTGTTGTCCACACACTCAACCTAGTGCTGCAAATGATTAGAACCAAAACTGAATAAGATCAAACAAATATATGTTGAAGCTCAAGAGATCTAAATGTTTATCACCAACCATCATATTTCATAAGGCATGCTTGAATAATATTCAAGATTAAAGCTCTTGAAGGAAGTTGGATAATCAAAAATTTAAATACGTTTCACTTTAGTAAACTTTCTAAATTTTTAATTTTATTTATTAATTTATTATTATTTTGATTTTGAAATGGGTTGCTAAAAATCCAACACAATTGGTTTTAGACGCCTGGTGAAAGTTTACGAGGCATTGTCTAGAATGGTAATAAGTGCTAATAAGAGCAAACAGAGGCAATCTTGTAGTACAAGAGAAATTTCCATTAAGGCAATGATATTCGGTCACTCTTGGTGAGATTGTATTGAGTACATTGTGAGATTTACTAAGCCTATATTCAACATGATTTGATACATTGACATAGAGAGGCCATATTGGGCGAGGTATATGATGGCACTGACTCCATGAATGAGGATAAAAAAATCATAAATGAGAAAGATTAAGATCCCAAAAAAAGATTCCTCAAGGAACTGCAAAAAATCACGGTGGAGAGGAGGAACAAAATGATGATGCATTTGCATCTCCTTTCTTTTGCATAGAATTCTAAGTACTATAATTGGTCAGTCCTTGCTGTAATGTTCCTGTCTAGACTGCATACGAGCTAGACGTATTTGCCCCCCATGCAGAATATGCTAGAAAGTTTGTTCTAGAGCATTGACATATGACGACAAGTATTGTGGCGAATGATGGTGATGGAATAGTCTATATGGTGGGTAGGGACACAATTTATCCAAGGCCGCATGGTGGGTAATATGCTGTATGGTGAGACATGGAGGGAGGGAATACCACATAGTCAGTTGGTCGTATGGTGTTCAAGGGTAGTTGGGAGGCCATGTGGAGGTGGACAATGATGTACTGTGGAGTAGGGATGCGTATAGGCTATGATAGGATGGGTGACGTGTGATGGACTTGGAGGAGAGGACATACGTTGTACGATATAGGTAATGGAGGGAAGTTGGACGAAAGGTGTTGCTTTCCCCAATGGATGGATGTACTCGCCAAGGTCAGCAAGGGGGGGTGGGCGCTAGTGTGAGTACAACGAGGCCGATCAGATACGAAACATGTGCAAAATACTCACTAGATATAGATATATATGCAATTTGTCTGCGAAACATGAAAATATATTCGTAGACAAAGATGGCGCTTGAGTTCGCTAGATCCAAGCAAAGTAAAGTAAGTAGAATAGGGCAGGCCAAAATCCTACTGAAATTGCATAAGCTGAATAGAGAAGATCTTTCACTTCTGAAATGGTGAATAGAGAAAAACTCCAACTAGAATTTGCAGTATAATAAAATTAATTCAAGACACGTACCTAAAACATCCAACACGATGGACATAAATATCTAGTCAGAGGAAAAACTCACGAGAGAAAAAAAGTGCCAACACATGACAAACACCTACGCATACGAATAATTAAAGATGGGCTCAAGATATACATAAAATCTATCATGACCTCAAATACAAAGATATTATTTTATTTAATGATGGGCATATTGCAGTACTCCCATCCCAAAAGTTGCTATCCCTCAAGCAATTGCAAACTAGATTATGGGAAACCTCTTGAAATCAACTTCTTTAGTTTGGAATCAGGCACCAAGTAGATCTTATTGTCATAGTAAATGATAACATCGATCATTTTGTATCTATCATCTTGTATATAGCCATCCATAAATTGACATGCAAAAGTATTTTTGGAGTACTCGATCAACAGATGGGCCTGCCAATCATTTAGGGATTGAAGGGTTTAAGGATGCCTGGGGTTTGACTATTATGACTTTACTTGCCTTTGCAGTGTCAAAATCACATTCCTAGATCATATTTTGTCTAAAAGTTGCCTCCATCTTCTTGATTGTGACTTCCCTCAGTCCGCTATTTGACATCCCTCTTAGTGACACCTTCTTGCCATCTGTCTCAAATGAAAAATTTGTCCTTTTGAAACTTTGGGTATACTAATCAATGGTCTCCATCCACTGGATGCCCAATATGATATTCTTGTATAGAAATCGTCTGTCAGGGTATAGTTTCCCATGGCGATGCTTAGTTGTGGAATCACGTGAATGCAGGCTAACAAAATTCCTCTCGCCACCTTAACCTCAAATCCTCTGTGTGTGCAAAGCCTTATTAGCACCCAATGACGAATTAATGAAATCGAGGGTGATGCTACTATCAATCATGATTATGACTCGCTTTCCTTGAAGTGTGTTGCGGACCTTGAAGATACTACATCCAATAGTCATAGTGAGGGTAGCAATGGAAGCCCCTTTTTGCATGAGTTTGGCGATTCTCTTTGCCTCAGTAGTTACTTCGTCTTGCCCCTTGGAGACCGAACTTTCTTCTTCATTGTCAGGTGGCTCCTCAATGTAGTAAATCTTTCCCTTGCCAAGATAGTAGTGATGTGACCCCCAGAGCTCCTTGCAAGTAAAGCAAAGTTTCTTCCTTCAAAGCTTTTGCCGTGAGTCCTCATCAATTGGGGACTTTTTTTGAGCCATCTTCCTGGCTTTGTCCTC
The DNA here is from genome assembly GCA_028749045.1 of Cupressus sempervirens. NCBI lineage: Eukaryota > Viridiplantae > Streptophyta > Pinopsida > Cupressales > Cupressaceae > Cupressus > Cupressus sempervirens. Next base: position 455,914,632 of record CM053787.1, read on the forward strand.
CAGTGGTAGACGTGGTGGAGAGGTGCATAATTCTAGGAGGAAAACAATGTAGCAATGTCACACACTTTTTTATAGCTTTCTTGAGAGTGTCAGAGTTGAAACCTTTGACCCAACTGTTGGTTCCTGATTTAACAGTGTTTGAATAACAAGGAAAACTAAAACAAAACACATCTAAGGGTAGGTAATTCCTATGATGGATGCATATGAATAGATCCTGGGCCAACTATAAGGCAACTATCCTTCTACTCTTCAGGTTTTGCAAGACCTAGGCGGGTAGACCTTGGATTCACACAATATGATCAATGCTAAACACATTCTTGAATCCAAACAAGGCAATAAAATCCTTCAATCTTCCATACATATGCAACAAACTAGATGTGCAATAGCTGATTACATAAACTAGAAACTCACATGCTAAGTGGGGGTTCTCCTTTCAGCTCTACAAACAAGAAAGGGAAATGGTCATTTTGATTAAAGAATTTCAGCATAATGCATGAACCAAACAACAAGAAAATGTAGATACTGTAGCTATAATCAGTGCCTTTTACATTGGGTATTACACAAGCTAAAACACACATCTTGATCCTTGTGATCTATCCGTGTACATTGTAAATGAGACATCAGCTTTCACTATGAATCCTCTACTCATCAAAATCCTTCAATGAGATCTACAATTTTGTCAAACTATACTACAAATTTACTTGATTCTTTGAATCAACAACAAAACATACAATGACATGCAACTCAAAACAAGTTGTAACTGAGATCTAGATTCTTCGTACACACATCACAGAAAATTGCACAACCCACAACTAGGAGACAAGATTCAAGATAAAAATATTCTGGTAGCTGCTTTGTATTCATTTCTTTGAAACCCAAATATATCAAGATGTATAAAATAACTCTAAGAAACACACAACAAACTAGGACTATAACTATTTCTTCATTATTTGCTCAAGGAAAAATACTTCTGCTGCTCAAAAATTGTAAAATGCTGAAGAATGGTGGAATCACAACTTGAGAACTTGCTCAATATGCTGGAACCAACCCTATACAATGAAAGAAAGAAAGAAGATATAGAAAGGAGAAGAATCCTGAATCTGATCTGTAAATGACATGTGTCCACTTGAATCTTCCTTGTGCTGTTGCAAAGCATCTCTCTTCTCTCTCCCCCCTCCAATTGAATATCAAATCTTCATCATTTGCCTCAACAAACTGAGCAAAATTTCCCCAAATGATGAAGAAACCAATTGCCTGCAAGAAGCCAAAAGTGCTACTAAAACTTGTGCCAAAAACCCCACTAAATAACTTTCAAGGCAAAAGAACACTAACAGGAATATCTCTACCAAATTTGGAGACAAGCCACTTGATGGTTTGCCCAGAAATTGAAAATGAAACTCCATTGCAAAAGTAAAAATAAACTGTTGACATTGCCCCTATTTTACAAATCTGGAAATATCTCATACCCAATGATACCTGCACATGTTCTGATTGCAAAAATGGATTCTTCACTCTGAGACCTTTCCAACAATATATGATAGTCCTATGTTCAATGAAGATTCACACCAAAAACATCTCTATGAAAGACATAACTAGAGAAAATTGGATGTGCAGACTTCAACATTGAAAAATTAATTTTATCATAAAGTTAGAAACTTTATAATAAAATATCCTAATCAAAATGAGCAAGCCCTATCTTTTATTAAAGTTCTTTTATTATCCCTTGGCTGTGCATTCACCTTATGAGGAACATTCAATTTTTTTTGAACTTCTAGTGTTTTTCCTTCAAACTTGGTCATCTAGTCAAACCAGTCAACTCCATGGGCACAACTTCTCCAATGTTGTGACTTCTCCACCTGTGTGACATCTCCACCTAGGTAACTTGCGATCTCCCACCGTTGTGACATCTGCATATGGGTAACTTGCGATCTCCCCCTCTATTGCGACGTCTCCATCTGCGCGACTTCTCTACAGTTGTGACATCCCCACCGTCATGACATCTTCACCTGGGTAATTTGCGATCTCTCCGCAGTCGTGACATCTCCACTACCATGACTTCTCTGCAGTTGTGACATCTCCACCTGGGTAACTTGTGATCTCCCCCTTTGTCGTGACATCTTCGCCATCGTGGCAGCTCCACCTGGTTAACTTGCGATCTCCCCCTCTGTTGTGACTTCTCCACCTTTGCAACATCTCCATAGTTGTGACATCTCCACCCTTGTGACATCTCCACTTGGGTAACTTACGATCTCCCCCTTTGTCATGACTTATTCACAGTCATGACATCTCAACTTCTAGAATGAGCGCTTGGTGTGCCACATCATCATTAGTTAGTGCCATGTGGCACATTGGGATTGGATTACATCATGCCAAGTCACCTCCAGTCATCTGCCAAGTGTTAGGTTGTAGTTGGTCAAAATTTGTTCACATATCTCACCAAGTCAACTGGGCTCCATTTGCACATGTCTTCACTATCAAAAGCCCTTAAGCTTTGACATTTGATATGTTTGCACTTGCACATATAAACATAAAGAAAACACTCAACTTGATAAATGTGGGATAAATCCCTTGAACAACGCTTTTTTAATGCTGAAAACAGTTAAGTAGCCTCTGGAAACGGCTTCAAAAAGTGGCCAAATCTCATTCTCTGAACTTGATGCTTTGCACGGCTATAGTTTTTCACATGGAGAATCTACAACAATAAACAAATACTCATTTTGATAGTGGATTAAAAAGTTATTCACTTTCAAAGTTGCCCATTTAGCTATTTCTGCACATTTAAAAACACTGGAAGAAAATGCATAATGTATGAGCTTCAAAAATTGGTCAAATAGAGAGCTGAGGGGCTACAAATTGGACAAATGGTAGATAAAATAGTAAAAATCATGGAGTACCATTGGTTTTAGTTGCAGGTCAATAGTGTGTGAGATAACAATTTATGAAGAGGTTTAAAATTCTGCAAGATATGCCAGCACTATATCAGAATAAATTGCATTTTAAATGGCCATGGGAAACCTATCAAATGGACTCATGAGGGGCTCAAAATGGATACCAAGAATTTCTCTTATGTCTACAACACACCATTGAAGGAATTTCATCAATAGACTCAACTGGGCACAAGATATTAAACTTCAAAGTGGGGTTTTCAAATTTGTGACATAGTGCAAACAACAGACCAACATGAAACACCATACTTTAAGAAATTAAAAAACCTATCAAAACTCATCATGGGGACTTGGAATTTGAAATGTAGGCTGTTTGATATCCAATGTAAACATCTCTAGAAAGATAAGTCATGAAGCTCAATAGGGTGAGAGATATACTTATGCAAAGTAGGTTTGTTCATTTTGTTTTACACAACAATATTTGCAGATCTCTCAAGTGCTTAAAACAACATCTCACTGAATGACTTGAAACTCTGAACCAATGACCTGAGATGTATGAATAGGCTAAATTGAATGTGATGAACACTTGAGACACAAGATAAACCTTAAAACACCAGCTGGGCATATGCATAAAAAGCATTTATAGGGTTACTTTTAACAAACTTCACAAATATGGTACTCAAACCTCTTGCGAATGATTGAGTCCCAACACAAACCTCTTAAAGGTTCCTTTAACCCATTCATGAATAACACAATCCATTGTCTCTCAGAGATGTTTGTGGCCAGTACGGATAATGTTTGAAATTTTGTGATGTAGTTATCAATTGAGGTTTGTTTCAATTGTTCTAGTTCTTTGAAGTTTAGTTCAGGATCCTTTCTATCAAAGTAGTCTATTAGTCTTTCTGTAAAGTCGACATAAGAGGTTACTTGATCATGACCGAGAGTAACCAAGCCATGATGCCACCATTGCTGTGCAACTCCTAAATGGAGAACAACAAATTTGATAGCTTCTTCAGGCATCGAATTGAGCTGGAAATATGTGTCTGCCTTCAACATCCAAGCCTTTGTTAAGATTGATCCAGATCCATCAAAGGGTGATAAGTTCACTTTGTAGATCTTTCTCGTAAGGTCATCATTAAATTAACCACGATTTACCCTGCCAGAGTACCTCATTCTTAGATCAGAATAGTCTTTGTAGGATATATGGCCTTCCATATTTGCGTTCCTTTAATCTTCTTGAATTTGTTATAGTATTTCCTAGGTGGGACCTTGTACTCTACAAGGTGCTTCCATCCTTGGAGGGAAAATTGGTAACAAAGATTGAGAGCGAGAGGGTTGAGGGTTTGCCCTTCTTGTAACAGAGTTGTTGCTATGCCTATTTTGTTCTCTAATTGCTTTTCCGTCGACCAATTTTTGTAATGTTTCTTGCATGAGCCATTGGGTTTTGTTGATCTAAACTTGGGTTCTGGTGAGCTCTCTTAGAAGATTCATGAATTCTTGCCTAGGATCTTGTGGATCCCCCATTCTACTATCGAAGTGATCCTACTTCTTTGGATATAAGCTTGCATTCGATTCCACAGGCTAGTAGAATCACTAGCTCTGATACTACTGTAATGTTTTGGTCAAGACTGCATACAAGCTAGATGTATTTGCTCCCCATGTCGAATATGACAGAAAGTCAGTTCTAGAGTATTGGTGTATGGTGGCAAAGGATCCTGGTGAATGGTGGTGATTGAATAGTCCGTATGGTGGGTAGGGGTAGAGTTTATCCAAGGTTGTATGACAGAGAATATGCCATACAATGAGACAAGGAGGGAGGGAATGCCGTACGGTCAGTTGGTCATATGGTTTTCAAGGGCTGTTGGGAGGTTGTATGGAGGTGGACAATGACGTTCGATGGAGTAGGGATGCGTACAAGCTGTGATGGGTCCCGTACGATGGACTTGGAGGGAAGACCCTACACCGTACGGTGTAGATAATAGAGGGAAGTTGGATGGAAGATGTTGGTTCGCCTAATGGACAGATGTACTCACCAAGGCCAAAAAGGGGGGGTGGGGGCTAGTGTGAGTCTAGCGAGGCCGAACATATTCAAAACATCCACATATTACTCGCCAAATATATAGAGATATATGCAATTCGTCATTGAAACATGCAAATATATTTGTAGACAAAGATGCCGCTCAGATTTTTCAGATCCAAGCAAAATAAACTTAAGTAGACAAGGGTAGGCCAGAATACTACCGAAATTGCATAAGCCAAATATGGGAGATCTTTCACTTCGAAAATGATAGAGCAAAACTCCATCTAGAGTTTGTAGTACATTAAAATTAATCAAGATGGATACCTAGAACAATCAACCTAATAGACGTATATATCCCGTTGGAGGAAAAACTCTCAAGACAATCTATGTCCTGACACACAGCACAACAAACAACTATGCCTATGGAAAATTAAAAATGGGCCTGAGATATACATAAATGAATTGGGACCTCAGATACAAAAATATTATTATTTCATTTAATGATGGGGATATTACACTTATTGACAATAAAAATCGAGGTGCCCCATAAAATTGCTCGACGATACAAGACAACCCTTCATTGACCCTTTCTTGAAGACATACAACCTACAATAAGGTCTAAATTTATGAGTTTTGCAAGCATGAATGATTATAGTCTCGACACTCTTTCTGCCATCAAACATTTTTGCAAGTTTGTAATGCCCCTATTTTTAGCAGATTCCTACAGTTGGCTTGCTCAGTTCACCATTGCAACACTCATGAGCTGATAGTGGGATTTGAGGATCTCAGTTGTGGGGTTATAAGCTTTCAAACAACATATGGTGTGTTTTGGTTCCGTTTGAGTGGCTTACTATTTATAATAAGTCAACTGTTGGTTCTGATGAGTTCAGTTGAGTTTAGAGGAGTTGAGTGATGCTCTCAATTTTTTTTCGGGCTTTTGGTTTGGGCTCCAAAAATCTTGGAGAGAGCGTCTATTTATAGTAAGTCACCACATCAGGTTCATTCATCGTCTTGTTTCATTAGGATCACTCTGGTGTTGTTAGATTTCAATTCTTATGCTTCTATACTTGGTTTTCACAAGACAGGTGAATTATTATTATTATTCATCTAAATATGCCGAGGTTGCTATTTTTGCTGGTGTTGCATTTTGGTCACCTTAGTATCATAACTCGTTGGAATTGGGTTGAAAAGTTTTAAATCATGGGCACACAAAACAGTTGCCTTGTATGTCAGAATATTATGTTATGGTGGAAAAGGTCTTTTTTGGGAGCCAAAAGTAATTAATAAATTACATTATAATGACACTTTATTCTATTTTAATGTTATGACGAGGAAGCTTCTTAAGTGGAGTTCATTTAGGAAACTTGTGCCATTTGGAGATTATAAATATGAGCTCATTTGATGAGAAAATCGTCTAATATCATTTGATTATTTTATTTTGCGTTGTCATCTTTGTGACATTTTTCTGAAGTTCTGGTTTTTTGTGCCCTTGCTGAAGTATAAGAGTTTGTTCCTGAGAAGTTCATAGTAATTCACAACTAAGGTATTGTGAATTAGTTTTTAGAGAATAGTTTTTAATATCCATTACTGTATACATTGGTTGGTAGATACTGTACTGTTGGGAATTTGGATTTTGATGTCTTCTCATAATGTTATTACTGTTGCTAAGAAGCGGTTGTGCATTGGTTAATTTGGAGTTGGATGTTAGTCTCTATCTGCACTTTGGAGCAACGTTTTCCATATTTGCACTCGCATTTGTTTGTTGAAGAATTATTTTGCTGCTGCTAGTCTTTGTTTCAGAGGGTTTCAAGGCATGTCTTGCTTGTAAGTTCATGGATTACAACTTCTAATTTTTTTGGGTATTTGTTGCTATAGATAATAAGGGATATTTTATCAACTAGGTTGTTGGCATTTAGTGAAAATACTCAGTATCTAAGTTGATAATAGAATCTAGAATTTTCAGTTGCATATTCCCTATGTAATATCCAAATATTTGAGTTGAAATTATTATTGCAATATCTTCTATTTTGTTGCTATATTGTTGTATAAAAAATTGCAAAATCTCAAAAATGAAAAAGGAAATCAATTCTTCAGCACAAATTGTTTGATAGCTAGCAGGGCCCATTACAAAGTTCTTAATGCTTAAGACTCTATGTCTAAATTTTTGTTGATGAATGTTGAATTTATATTTAAATTTTTTATTCAAAATATCTAGCTTTCTAATTTCAAAATTGAAAATCTTGATAGTTTTCTAGTATTGTAAGAATGCCAGCTGGTTCTACCATCACCGCTGTAATATCCCTCGTGTTTCTGCTTTATATTGTTTTAGATTCGTGTTAAATGCATTTCATCAAACAGTTGGCCTGCAAAGTCTAAACTGAATTTCTTGATATTTCTTGTGCCAAATCTTGTTATAAAACATTAACCCTTTGCAAAGTAAATTTGGTCAAACACTTGTCATTTTATATAAAGGACATTACTTCATTATGCTGTCGTAAAAGAAACATATTGACAACATGTATAAAGTCTGAATTGTTGAACACGATTCATAGGAATTAAACCAAACTGTTGGCATGCAAACCATTATTAAATCAAAGTATTCATAATGCATACAAATACTTGTTGATGTTTTGTAGCTTCTATTAGATAAATACCGAGTCAAAACTAGTGAAGATATATATTCTCTTGAGTCATTATTATATTAATTTCTCTAATATTTACATTTTATATATATATATATATATATATATATATAATGTAAATATTAGAGAAATTAATATAATAATGACTCAAGAGATATTAGAGATATATATATATATATATAAAATGTAAATATTAGAGAAATTAATATAATAATGACTCGAGATATTATGTATATAAATACTTACATAATTATAATTGTCATAATAATAATTACATAATAATGAATAGATGTGTCCCATGAAGGGACATGTCTCTCCTTGGCTCATTCTAAATATAAATGCAAGAGATTGTTGCCTTTGGAAAACCCATACATTACAGGTAGTGCTATTATTTTTGCAGTGATCTTAAATTCAACATGGTATCAGAGCCAGATTGCAAACGTAAGAAAAGATAGATTTATATAAGCCAAAGAATGATGAGAATTAATACCGTAGACTATCGATGGAATGAAGAATATTTAAAATTGAATGGGAACCATGAACAAATAATACATTCAACACAATAAACAATTACCTTCTATTTGGTGGATAGGTACTAGTAGAAATGAAGATCAATAATTCTGCGATGGGAATAACTATATAAAAATATAAAAGATAGAAGACCTTATTGTTTATTGCATAGATTAAATGATTCAATGATTAATGCACACAGATAATGAACACGAACATCAATAGTACTCTTTATTCGCATATGCCAACAGGTTACATACAAAGCATAAGATAAGATCCGATAAGATATGATAAGATGATTTACAATGATCCCAGACGAGGTATAAATACTTTCCGCCGAACCTTCTCGAAGGAGTCCGTTGGTCACATACAATATGTCCACTACAAACTATTTATTGACGATGTCGGCTGCAAAGTACAAAATCATCAACGACAATCAAGTCAGTTGACATCATCCCCCCCAAAAAGAAAAGTCGTCTCCGGACAACAATTACAAAATATCCGAGACAGATTAACAAAACAAAATACATTGATTGACTAACAAGATAGATTTGTTTCTATGACACCAGTATCACATTCGTCCCAAGCCTACACCGAACTAGTCTCCAACCCATGTTGCATTTGTAGCCTCTCCTAAGACAATACTGTCTCCTTAGTCAGCTAACCTCGATAGCCACCCATGCTGCTGTCTCTGTTTCCAACTCTTGGGTACCCTAAGCCAAGTGTCGCTGTACTGCCTCCAATTGGATCATCAGCTCCTCCTGAGCTCTCTATGCATCCACCAAGACAGCTTCACGCCCAACACCTACTCCAAGTGCCTTTGCTACACAGACACTCCATGCCTGCAGCAGCTCCAAGTCTCATCAGTTGGTCATACTTCCCATGACTGATATCCACAACGACTGGGGGTCTAGGGGGCAACGCCCCCGGTGGGGTCGAGGGGCAGCGCCCCTTGCCGCCAAGATCAAATTAGCACTTCGAAACCCACACAAAAATGCATGGAACACACTATTTTTGAGATTTCTTCTGATCCCACACTCTTTCTGACAATCGCTGATGTTTTCCCTTCCCTCTGACGTCATCCGATACTCATTCTGAACTGCTTCAATTTGTCGTCATTTTTAAAAAAAATTTTAGAAAACCTCTTGCCACCCTTTTGCATCTACCGGTGTACTGCAATCTTCTTCTCCCTCTCCAGTTCTTAACTGTATGGAATGGCTCCCTTACTGTTGCCTTAAGATCTATCCGTGGGAGATTGACCGACCGTTGAACTCAACACACCTCTGTGGAAGCATAGTGTAACCTTGCAAAAATAGGGACACATTGCCTGCGGGAACTAGAAAGTCATCTGCGGACAGAATAGCAAGGGTGTTCGCAGACACTCCTGACGAACAACTTTATCTCAACAATAAACACTGCCAACAAAACCGTACGTCTTCCACAGGCCTTCTCCTTCCCAGAATGACGAATGCTGCAACCCGCGGGGATATAAGTTAACCTGCTCGCAAGCCTTCCACGGAAAAGAACCATGTTGTGGCAATACTGAAGTTCTGCGGGAGAATGAGGCCACTCGCGGGAGAGGAAAACCAACGGCGGAAGCACAAGGGTATCCACGGAACAACAGACCGCCAGCAGCAAGGGAAGAATGAAATTTTTCGTGTCTACGCTAGGAAATTAAAAGATTTGATAAGTAAAATGGAAAATAAGCCAGCGTACGAACTTCAGAAAAGATGGTTTGTGGAAGGTCTACGCCCAAAGTTGCGGAAGAAAATAAAAATTGTGCCGCTGTCAAATTATACACAGAAGCATACAGCAGAGCAATGAACTTGGAAAGCGAGCAGAGGACGAAAAAAAGAAGAATAGTTCCTCCGACTCAGATGACGACGCATCCTCGAGAGAGGATAGCAGTGATGATGAAAACAATAGCAAGAAGGTTTGCGCCCTACAGAAGGACATGATCTATATGATGAAGGAATTTAAAAACATGTAGAAGGAGACAAAAGGAAGCGAGCTGTGGTGCACGGAATGTAAGACTGAAGGTCATACTAAAGGGTCCTGTCCAAAGAACCAATTTTGCGACATCTGTCAGATCATGGGACATTCCACAAAAGAATTCCCCTTCAACATGGAAACCAGAGGACATCAACAAGTGCTCCTGACACAGGTAGCTTCCACGTCCGGAGGGAATGGAAACGCAAACATTAATGGTGCCACTTCGGGTGGGTACAAAAATAATAGCAGAGGGTAGAACAACAATAACAATGCGAACAATAACAATCACAATAGCAGCCGAAGTCGAATCTAAAATGATGCAAATGGGCAACCGATCGTTCAATGCCGAGCATGTAATTTGTGGGGTCACTTTGCACGGGATTGTACAACGGTAAACACACCGAAATTATTATATAGATGGTGCAGACCCGACGATCATGAAGATGCCAAGTGCCCAAAATACGGAGTAAACTTGATCATTGTCGGGGCGGATGAAGAGGAAGTTTTGACAATTACGTGGAGGCAAGCAAAAGTATACCCGGACCCAGAGGAAGAAAAGAGGAAATTGGGGGAAGTGCGGGCGAAAATTGAAAAGGCATCGCAAGCAAAGACATCTTAGTTGACGGACACCACCAGCCCCTCGGCAAGGAAGTCCGTGGAACAAAGACACCGACGACAATCAAGTCAGCTGACACTTATAAGGTATGCCTCTGCAAGCAAATAAGAAGGATCTATATGAATATATAGATGATAAATTATAACCAACACAACATCTATGTAAGGAACTTAGCATTGACAAACTATGATCAAATAGAGGGATTCTTATGAAATGTAGAAAATATTTGAGCGGGGTTATCATGTGAGATGGAATTATAGTTTTGAGGTAACATAGCTTCAGTGCTATATGGAGACGATGGACATAATATATCAAAAAAAGAAGAAAATGTCACTGTACCATTATTGGGCCATCCCATTTAATATATGAAAGAGGGATAATGCGAATGCAACAGAGAGAATACTATGTTGCCATCAAAGGTGATAAAGAATTATTAAACTACCTAACTTATTGCGCCACAAACTATCCTACATGGTTATAACCACCGTGAATGGGAGATAAGGACAATCACCTACTGATCTGTACAAGGCAGCAGGCACAACATAATCTATTGTAGGTTCTAACAGAGCAGAAGAATCAACGCAACGTATTTGGACACCATTGATGAATTTTTGATAAATCCATAATGATATAGAGCCAGAGATAAGTTATGTTAGTAGATAGACATTGAAGGCAGATCCCACACCATTGGGCTAGAAATAAGGACATTATTTGCAGAACCAAGAGGAAGGAGTATCCTTCACTTTCCATGTGGGATCGATGACACGAAGGGACAATTAACATTATTTCCAGCTATTAGATAGTGATTGGCAAGGTTAAGAGGAGCATGAACTACAAGTGAAGACAAGACAACTTGCAATAGGTCCATGTCATCGAGCAACAAAATAAGAGGAACCATGTCTTGAGATAAAATGTATATATTTTTGCAAAACTGATTACAAAGGGTAAGAAGTAAGACTCAGGGGTAAATGGAATCTGACACGAGAGTGACAATAGAGTCCCCATCATCATTCAAGTTCCCGAGACATTGGTGGCGTATAAGGAATAAAGACTAAAAAGAGTAAAAGTATAGTGTTGGACAACTAATCAACAATATTCAAATACAAGATGGGGTAGGATAGTCAAAGGGTCAAAGGGCTAATAATAAAAAAAAAAAAAAAAAAAAAATATATATATATATATATATATATATTAAAGATATAAAGGGAAGTATGAGAAGAAAATTGTTGACTGACTTCAAATAGGAGAAATCTTCATAGTTTCTGTTATCAGTTGTAAGCAACTTTGAACAAAGAAGTAATCTTTCGTGATAGAGGGAGCAGATAGAGGATATGTTTCAGTTCACTTTTGAGAATCTTGATCATATTTCTTCAGAGGGAGTAGACTATATGAAAACAAGCTCGAAGCAATGGATTAAAGCCTTTAGAGTGAGGAAGGATCAACATATTTGATTATTGTACTAATGAGGCTATGCGATTATCATGAGTGTTATTTTATGACTATGTGAACCCTGTGTACATCATGAGGAAGTGATGATTTCCAAATGATTATCACTTGTGTTTGTAAAAGTTGTTGAAACATTACGATCTAAGAATAACTTAATCTTCTATTATGATGGATATCTTATGATGCCTAAGAAGATCATGATAGATTATATCTTGCATGGTGGATCAATTTCCTTAAACAAGCCACAAATATAATGTTTCTATGGTAAATATTATTGAGGATACATGTGCACATACCTTATGGACATTTTGAGTATTTGGTGAATACCATGTGACTTGATTTTCAAAAGGCCATTACTCAGAGTACTTGGTGAATATCATGTGAGTTGATATTTTGAAGCCATTACTCTTGATATCATGAGATGATATCTAAATGGTGGGTATCTTTTTATCAAAGATATCCTTAATCATGCCAACTTGATATTACATTGAGGTAATATCTAACCATGTGTTTATCCTCCCTAGCTAAGAGGGAGTGTTGATGTTTCGTAGCTTTAGTCGGATAAATACTGAGCCAAAACTAGTGAAGATATATATGTATATATATATTAGAGAAATTAATATAATAATGACTCAAGAGATATTATGTATATACATATACATATATATACATAATTATAATTGTCATTATAATAATCACATAATAATGAATAGACATATCTCATGAAGGGACATGTCTTTCCTTGGCTCATTCTAAATATAAATGCAAGAGATCACTGCTCACATGCATTAGATGCCGTGCTATTACATTTGCAGTGATCCTAAATTCAACAATACTAATTTTGATATTCTGAAATGTTATTACAAAATTAGAGAGAACTTGGTAATGAAATGTAGCCCATGTATCATGCTGAAAAACTCTCCAATATATTTGTTACAGCTCTCCGTAAATGTCCTCCAATCTGATGCCAAGGCTGGAAACATTGATTTGAGACACGAATCATCAAAGGATGTGCCTAAGTCTGCCAACACTGCCTCTAATATTTACTTGCGGCCACTCTTTAAACTCTAATTTTGAACCATACATGGGTTGTGATCTGCACCAATTCAAGCTTTTTGCCCTTGAATCAAATCTGAAACCCTACATTGTGTTAAGGTTTGAGGATCGCTGCAAATGTAATAGCGTTGCCATTTTAATTTTATTATATGTGTTCCAAAGACAGCTCTACTTATATAAATAAGCATAAGCCATGAAAAGGCATGTCCCTTTAAGGGACATATCTATTTGTTAATTATTAATTAATATTATAACCATAGTTATAATATTATTATTATATTAAATTTATAATAAATACAACCATAGTCATATGTATTATTATTATATTAATTTATCTCATATAATAATAAACACACATATATAACTATATCTCATAGATAATTATATATAGGTTTATCCAACTGAAGCTATCACACATCAACACTCTCTCTTAGCTAGGGAGAATAATTACATGATCATATATCTTCTCAATATAAGAATATCTTTGATCAGAATATATTCAACATTTTGATATCACATTTGATATCATGAGTATTGGTCTTACAGAATATCAACATATGATATTCACGAAGTACTCAAATAAGGTGTGATATCACATTTGATATCACGAGTATTGATCTCCTAGAATATCATATGATATTCACCAATTACTCAAAATAAGGTTTGATATCACATCTGATATTAAGAGTATTGGCCTCCTATAATATCAATGATATTCACCAAATACTTTGAGTAATGGTCTTCTAGAATGTTGAGATGCAAGACATTCACCATTTATTCAATATATTTGATCTCATAATACAAGTTATTGTAAGGTCGTCACCTTACAACAACTCCTCCAAATACAAGTGATGATCATTTGGAAGTCGTCACTTCCTCATGATGCACACAGGGGGTAGGTGCATTAAAATCACATGGTCACGATGTATGAATCACGATCCTCTTGACTGCGACAATTTATTGAACACTAGAGAATCCATCTCAACATGGTTTACTCCCTCTTAATCAATAAGGCCCAGTTCATTGAAAGTTAACTAAATAACATCCTTAGTCTTCTCCCTCTCTTTCAAGGTTGCCTCTAATAACACGTCAGGCTCCCTCTGAATATTAGTCTCCCTCTTCTTGCAATAACATTCTCGGAGGAAAAGATCAAGGTAAATAGCTCTTTATCGTAAAAAATAGAAATACAAATAAGTGATGTACTAGGCTTTTAGAAATTTAACTCTTGCCTATCACTAACAATAACATAAATGATTGTAATATTTATTTTATGTTTTCAATAGTAGAAGTAAGAACACATAATCTTTCATACTCCCATATTAGATCTCACAATCATTATATCAATTTATTAAATATCATCAAATGTAATTTAAAAAAAAAAAAAAAAAAAAAAAAAAAATATATATATATATATATATAGACACACACTTATTCTCAATATTCAATATCAAACATATTATACATTCATTGACTTAATAATATAGAGGAATCAAGAAGAAAATACCACCAACTTACCTTGGTGGGATTGGGGACCCACATCTCTAATGATCTCCTTCCTATATAGCTTTGGCACGTACAATGGCTACTCAATTCCCTCCACACAAAGTTCAATATTTGTCACATGGTTGAAGATAGAACTTCGCTGGAGAAAGATATGAGATTATAAATTTGCGAGTGATATCGATATCGTTACATGCCTCTACTAGCTATGACTGCTAATGGTGCACCATATTGAAATCTTTTGATCAAGCATTAGATGTCCATCTTGTTTGATCCATCATGAAAGCCACCAACATTAAAATGGATCAACATTGCAAGCGGGGCATTTTAGACATCACTAGACACTATCAACAGTAGGAAGACACATTCGTACAACATTGGAAAGCCCATTGATTTAGATTCAAGCTAGCCTAGGTACAAACATTGTTAATGCTCAATGCACATTTGTCGATCAAACATTGTCTTTGAGGTGCGTTCACATTTGACATGATCTGGTGATGATGTGAAGTCTTTTCATAGTGCATTGAAGTTGTAAGGCCTCTTCCCCATATGCCCAAACTCACGGGCCCTCCTTTCCACACAGGCTCCAGATCTGACGACACCACACTTATTTGGTGCCATCATGCCATCACAAATCATTGACAACGCTCGATACCCATTTTCTTCTGAATTCAACCTTATTCAGTGCCAGTTCTAGAAACACGCAGGCACCAGAGACATTGAGTCACAGATCCAACCTCAAGCACCCTATCTAGCCTCATCGAGCCCAAGCTCGTCTCCCCTCCAACTTGGCAATCTTAGGGACATCTATCAATTTGATCCTCATGTGGGCCTTCAGTGATATGATTTGATTCACAATCCTCACAACGAGAAGTGCTCAATCCCTCCACATAGAATATCATGAGGTGATGCAATATTGATCAGCACGGCTTTGGTTATCTCTCTTGAGCCTTCTCGGTCAGATTCTTGCTCAAAATTTGGTTTCACCTGTCCCTACATACAGTATGATTTATTGTTCCTCATCTTGTCTAATTTTGTGCTCAATGATTGTTTTGTACAATATGTATTATCACATGGATGTCACACTATTATAATAATAATCTTATATTTGTCATTGCTTAAGACTTTCATTGTACTCGTTATTTCTTTTTAAGTTATTTTACATTTGCACCTTCCTCTGATACCATGTTAAGGTTTGAGGATTGCTGCAAATGTAATAGCGTTGCTATTTTAATTTTGGTGTATGTGTTCCAAAGGCAGCTCTCCTCATATAAATAAGCATAAGCCATGAATAGACATGTCCCTTTAAGGGACATGTCTATTTCTTAATCAATAATTAATATTATAACCATAGTTATAATATTATTATTATATTAATTTATCTCATATAATAATAAACACACATATACAACTATATCTCATAGATAATTATATATAGGTTTAACTGAAGCTACCCCACATCAACACGCTGAAATACCACAATCTGATCACAGATGGAGCACAATGATGGTTCTAATTTAAGCCATACCCAAGTACAAGTCGCTGGATAGGTACACCAGTTCAAAGGGCAAAAACACTTGGAAGAATTCACAATTTCTCAAGCTCGAAATCTGAAACCCTCGTTTCAATTTCTTCTCCACAAACAAAAGAAAATGCACCAGTCATAAATGAATTCATTTTCACCAAAGAAGCCTTTTATAATTCTCAATTGAAAATTGGTCTTGTAGCTTCAAACTCATACCTAGCATAATTTAAATCATAACTTAGCAACATTAAATTTATTCCCCTCATTTTGATGCACGCATTAAAATATCAAGTATACTTTAATTAATACCTTGGCTTAAGCCTCCAAGAATTAATTGAATAAATAGCCTCTTCCAATGATGACTCAACCCTCAACTTAAGTGAAACCATAAAGTCAAATTATAACTTTATAGTTTATACTAAGTCATTTAAAGTTTTAATAATAATTTGGCTACTAAGTACTTATCTCTTAAATATGGCATCTGAAACAGTAGTCACATCTATTATTTCCCCACGTGACCAAGTGCATTTTCCAAAAATAGAAAGGGTCCCTTTCAATCATCACCAAACTTACCATAAATAGTAAGTATATGTAATTAAGCCCAAACAAAGCCCAATTTGAGCCAACAAAGACCAAATTGGATCATACTAAATCGTGGAGAAGACAAGACCCTCCCTTAACAGAGCCCCTGCCTCAGATTACACTCTATCCACGATAACTAGCCTACGGTATCACAATAATAGGCTAATCCCTCAAACTATGATGCTAGCAAAAATGTGGACATTACAAGTACATATTCCTTGATATTCCTTCATTGACTCAATAAATTGCATAGATGACACACCAAGAAGGCAAAAGGTATTGTCTATGCGCATTCAAACTTGAGACTCCTAACACACAAAGAAAATACCTACAAAAAGAGACTAAGAAGTGGGATGTTGAACTAGAGCGTACAAAGTTGGATAATTTGATTACCCGCCTTGGATAATTTGACCTACCTAGTGATCATGGGGTTGATCATGAGGCTAAGTATGCTAGTAATGATGCTATTGGAACTACTTATGCTTCTAATTTACCCTCTAGGAGGATGTTGATATGTTTTATGACTTTATTTGATTAGTCAAGGCTGATTGTTAACAACTGACATTATTATTTATGAACTGAAACATTGATATGGTGATGCATTTTGGCATTTTGCCATGTTATTTGGACTAAAACATTAATATATATGGTGGTGTGTTTTTCCTTGTTAATTTACTATTAGCATACTAGTGTATTATGAACTTATTTGCTGCTGCATATACATATATATATTTTAAATTGCTTTTATGTTTTTGTATAGACAGGTCCAAAATAAACTTGAACCCCCTATAAAATTTTTGGTCGGACATATGAGCCTGAACCTTGAACCCGAACTGACAACTTAGGGGAAAACAATAAAAGAGATAACATATATGATATGCTATAACAAAGATGTATAAATGAACAATATGACATGCGAGAGAGAAAGAACTCCCTCGCAACAACAAAAAGATGGAATGCTGGAGTGAAGAGAAGAATGAATTTCTTGTATGAGTGAAGTTTTGTTACTGGTAATAGTGCAATGAATGAGTGGAAGGATGGTGGGCAAGATGCCAAAAAAGTAGTAGTGAAACCACTAAAATAGAGCCCGAGAGCTCAATATTGCCAGAAGAAGCAAAACAGCCTAAAAGATAAAGCAAAAAGGCAAGATAAAGGAAACGTAAATATGTTCCAATATGGATGGGTGTAGGAGGTGTTACACTGCCAAAATTAGAAGGTGTGATGTCTTAACAACCACCTGTGAACTGAATATTCCTAGGATGCATGCACAACATGTGGAGATTTTTGTGTCATACGTGTCTGAGAGTAAAACAGTCCACATGGTTAGTAAATTGGACAAAAAAGGATGAAAAAGAAGACTTGGCAGGTGGATGAGGTGGAAACTTATGTGTTGTATCTGATTTAGCTAAAGGGAAGACAAAAATCAGAAAAGACAAATGTTTAAAGAATATATTAATAGAAACACATACTAAATATTGTGGACCAATCAGCAGTTATAAATAACAAAAGAAAATAAATAAATTCAAATAAGACAAATTTGTCTGATTCTTCACCTTGTCTTAATCACAAGACAACGATCCTAAAATTGCTCGTGTACAAAATAGCCTTTCATAGACTCTTTCTTGAAGACATGCAACCTACAATAAGGTCTAAAAGTCTCGCAAGCATGGATGATTGTATTCTCGACACTCTTACAGGAAAGCATAATGTTGATGCTCATAAATGGTGGTACTTCCATGGAAAAGTATACCAATACTACAACTTAATGCCATCAAAATTTTATCTCAATTTCTTAACTCTTAATATTCTTATTTCTAAGACACAAAGAAAATACCTACAAATAGAGGAAGAGAAAGGAGTGGGATTTTAATCCGGACTGCACTGAGTTGGCTGATTTGATTGCCTGCCTTGGTGCACTTGGAGTTGATAATGAACATGAGCTACCTAGTGATCTCGAGGTTGAGCATGAGGCTGAGTATGCTAGTACTGATGCTATTGAAATATTTGTGCTTCTAATTTACCCAATAGGAGGATGATGATATGTTTGATGACTTTATTTGATTAATCAAGGCTGATTGCTAAGACTTTACATTAGTATTTATGAACTGAAACATTGATATGGTGGTGCATTTTGATATTTTACTATATTTGGACTAAAACATTAATATATATGGTGGTGTGTTTTGCTATGTTACTTTACTATTAGCATATTGTTGTATATGAATTTTTTTGCTTATGCATATACGTATATATGTTTTTTTTTTTTTTTAATATTTTGTACAAACAAGCCCAAAATAAACCCAAATCCCCTATTAACAGAAAAACTAGTAGCAAAACCACTAGAATAGATCCCAAGAGCTCAAGATTGCTAGAAGAAGCAAAATACCCTAAAAGATAAAGCAAATAGGCAAGACAAAGGAAATGTAAAGATGTTTCAATGTTGATGGGTGTAGGAGGTGTTACACTGCCAGAATTTTAATTGGTACTGGTTCCCAAAACAAAATATGCAGAGCGCTAAAGTGACCAATAGAGGATGTTTTTCCAAGAAAAGGAAGGGTGGATCAAGATTTGTAACCCCTTCCCATTGGGTTGCAAGAAGAGCTACACAGCCATGCAAGAGGTATCCTCTGATGAGAATATCAATTATTGTTTAATCCATAAGCTGGGTTTGACTAACAATGTCAAACCATAATAATAATATCAACTCCAATATGCACAAGGTTGCATATATATTGCATTTACATATGCATATATATTTGTGTGTGTATAAAATATAAATTCATACATGCTATTTATTGAGTACCAGCTTACACTTCACACACTCAGTTGCTCAACCATTGCAAATATATACATGTGGCAGCTTATAGGAATGAACTATATGCATGTGTCTACGTATAGTTGTATAAATGGCATCCATATACTTTGTGATCATTTACATCTATCTAGCTATCTTTCTATTTATATATGTTGTGCAAATACAATTGAAAAATAGATAAATGATGAGTTGCCATGGCTTTTCATGTAAATAAATAGGCAAAGGTCCAATGCACTTAGATTGATTAAGAATTTAGGAGTCATTAAATCTTTTATTAAGCACAAGGACAAGAATAGACAACGAACCTGAAAAGGTCCAATGCACTTAGATTGATTAAGAATTTAAGAGTCATTAATTCTTATATCAAGCAAGGATGAGAATAGACAACCAACCCGGCATGACCAAGGCAACGACCTTGATGGTACCCAGGATTCTAGAGTACATTTGTGCACATGGGTTGTATATTCATATATATCCAGATCAGATTGAACTAACAATAGCAATTCCAGATTTTACAAGAGGAGTTCCAGCACACAGTATATGCTACAAATGCATATCTGACCTTTGGATCCTCGTCAAAACAAGTGCTGCAAAGACAAATGGTGATCACTTTTAAAACAAGCTACAGGAATGAATTTCTAAGCATATAATAATTATGGTAGAGGTCAATATGAACCATTCAGGATACCAGTAAAAACTTTTAGATATGAAGACAGCTAAGGATATTTGGCAGTGACGTGGACTCTTTATCACCTTGAAGGAGTGCATCCTGCTATTAAAGCAGAGGCTATCAAGAAAGTTAAGCATAAGCAGGGCTTGAGAGCAGCAATGAGCGTATCAATTGAAGGGAATGGTTACTTACAGGATAATCAATTTTGCAAGTTTTACAATGAAGACCTAGAGGCATTTAGCCTATCTCTGTCTTACTGATTGCAGGGCTATGTAATTCTGTTTTATTATTTAATATATAATTCAGTATATAGGAAGAGGCGTAGATCAAGAGTGTCTTAATTATTAAACGGAATGAACCTGTAAAGTCAGTGTAGCAGATTGATCGAGAGCGCCTTCTTCTATAGTGCAGCTTTCAGAGATATTGCCAGCAGGGAATAAATCCTTTGTCACCCGATCTAGTGAAAATTCAAAATTAAAGTAAAAGCTTCTGAAGCCTTTTGATAGCATTTTGAGGAAGACTTTTTGTGTGACTATAGCATATTCCCAGTCATGCCATTCACATACTTCTATGTTCAGATATTTCCAATCGTTTGGATACATTTTCTGTGAGCCACGACATTTTAGAAAGAGCAGCGGATAAGTCGGTATTGGTTGTGCATTAAGTAGTGCCAAACTCGTTATTCCTGATATGTGCGAAGAAGATTTCCCAGATTGCAAGTTATGTATACTAACACTCGGTTGTATGTATCCTGAGACGATACAGGGAGCCGACCTTCAGTATCTGACATAAATCATTCTTTTTTCTTAAAACGATGTTGTCGGGTGTAAGCATCTTTGGACCCACAGAAATAGGTTGAGGTGTCTATAGTTCTCCAATGACGTGTTTCTGGAAATATTCATGGGCAGAGACGGCGTATGAAGTCATGATCTGTGCAATCTTTTAAATTAGATTTGCTCCTCTGCGACAACCGTCTCCGTAGCATCCTTTGATGGGGATTTTCTCACAAAATTATGATTCACATTCTTTCTTATAAGTGTTCTATGTGTTTGATGCAGGAAAAGTACGAGTCAAATGGCTCATCACAACGTTAGATGCAAAGGAATGATGCTTTCATATACAGTAGGGAGAGCCATTGGAAAACAGGCTAGAAGGCAGATGGGGGCATAAAATTCGAAGCTTATGGAGTCTTTACGCAAATAATAGGTATACGCATCGAGTATGTGTTCAGGAGGCATTCGCGGGAATGAAGGATATCGCACCAAAACTTATAATTCAGGCGTTGAAACCGCATAAGGATGCAGTTATTATTATAATTTGATAGTAAATTATATTTTAAAAGGATTAGTTGCTTTTGTGAAAGGTTGCAATGTTTAGGAAAGCAACTGATACCCTTTGAGTATCCATAAGTATATGAGGATAAAATCAAAGAGAGATCATTCGTATGGCTTTGAAAAGAAGCTCTGCATATTAAAAGATATATATTGTTAAATTTCTTCAAAGGGAGAGTCTAAAGTTTGAACTAAGCAGGTGGAAATCCAGATTTTTTGAGCATAAACTTTGACATTGTATGGGATCAAAGTTGTGTTGAATAGAGCATTGATAATCAGAGTGTCTTCAATACCAACTCTCCTGCAATATAATCTGTAAGATCTTTGTTTGTTTTAGAGTTAAAATATATGTGATTTGTCCTTTGTGATCATTTTACTCTTTATTTGTTTATAATTCATTATTACGATAGGTGGATCGAATTGTTCATTACTATTTAGATCTGATAAATACAAATATTGTAAGATATTATTATTTTCTTTATTTGTACTTATTTTGTCCACATAAGGGTTAAAGCATCATAGACTGATCTAAATACGTGAAAAGCGTAACAATTTGAGGCATCATAATAACTGAATCATTTACAAATATAATAGAACCAATATCATAAAGTTGTATGTGAGAAGTATATATTTGACTCTATTACCCAGTTAAACCTTGGCACTGATCACTAATTTGCTCATAATTTTCAATTCATACGCTGGCAATAATTCAGCCTCTTTCCTTTAAGATTTGATCTTTTTTTTTTAATAATTCATTTAAAAATCTTCCTTTCAGCAACTCACAATTCTACTAAGTAATCAAAATTCAAAGAATAATACTCATTAATCACAATCCATAAGCTTTCCTTAAATTCTTCCCACTTGAGGAATTTATCTTTGTGTTATAATCTATCCACTATAAATCATCTTGGATCCAAGTTTTGCTGTCCAGGATTGGGTGTACAGGCCTTGGTTTAGCGGAGCCAAATGCGTGGAGGATTTAAGTCAATTTGATTGATCCTGTCAAGTTGGCCAAAATTGATTAGATATCCCAGCATTGAGCGGGCAAGGCTCGTAGGTTTCTAATCAACGATTTTGATAACCAATAGATCTAACGCAAGACTCGATGACCATATAGTTAGCTATGGATTCCTTCTCGGATGACATATCCGACCTTTACCCCACATCCCGTTGTTCTCTCTTTGATGATACTCTTCCCTTGTTAATGGGATTAATCTACTCCTCCGTATACTGGCAAGGAAGGATTAGTCATCTTCATGTTCAATATCTTGTAATCATCAAAATATCTATACCATCATAAAACATTAACCATTTATGAATATAACCCCATGTGATTATTATTGACTGAAAAAACCACATAAATGAAAATAGGATCATATTAATCATAATCCTTTAATTAAATATCCAAAATTTACATAAGTAATTTCATACTTAAGATGAAATAGTTATTACAGTTATTAAAATATCCTCAAGGGAGGGATCTAACAATATTCATGAGCTATGCATATTTACATATGTTATTCATATAAGTTTGATAATATATAAGCAGTATACTAGCATAAATAACACAACAATAGATACACAAAAATTAAATATCTATGACGGTTTGGGAGCATACAACCTCAGTTTCATTATCCTCCCAATTCCAGAATGTAATGCAATGAAAATATTAAAATTTTGTACCACAGATATTGACACAAAACTTCAATGGAAGCAACAGACTGTCTAAAATAATACTTTGCTGAGTTGATTCCTTTTAACTGTTTAAGATGAAAAGTTCTATTCTTTAAAAGACCTGAAATTTCAATGTTAATATGCAATTGGTAAACTATGGTGTTTGTAGAAAGATGCGTGACTCTGGGTAGTCATCTTGACTTAAACATATTTGTACTTAGTAATTTCCAAGGAACCTTTATCAAAGGTTTCTGGGTCTGGCTTCATCTGCATATGTTTATTCATGTTTCATTTAGGCCACCATGCATGTGGCTTCTTTATTATCATGATTCATACCGTTCCTTTTCGATGCGATCATAGTGTTTTTAGCTATTTTAAAAACCATTTCGGTTAATTTAAAACATAGATTATTTTAAAATATCATTTAAGACATTTAAATAATTCTGCCATTTTTGGCAGTTACATCAAAGTTAAAAATGAGAAAAGTAAAATCAGGAGAGATACTTTATCTAAGAGAAGCCCTTGAAATGTCCTTATAAATGAGCTTTCTTTTTCTCAAACATCCGTCAGTCAGTAAAAGCTCACAAGATAGGCCGTCAAGTTAGAATGAGAAGTTACTATATGCATGTATGGATCACAAAGATTACCATATGCACCTTTGTATTCCATGGCAAAAGTTACATCAGATTGTGTAGAAAATCCAGATTTGAAATTGCCCCTTTTGATTTTGTTTTACCAGTGCAAAACAAATTGAAATTTGGACTATTGTTTTTTTCTATCATTTTATTTTTTTATATATCTTGGAACTTTGTAGCTTAGACAAAAAGATGTTACCTAGTACTGAATTTTATATTGTAATTGAGTTCATACATTTGGTACATGAACATGTGATCCTTTGCTTTCAGGTGCTAACCACATCTAACTTTTAGTAACTTATCTTTATTTTACCTACAGAAAGGAAGCGAAGGTTCCTTGAGCTTGGTCTATGCAGATGCAGTGCAGCATCTCAAACATATAAGGTGACTTGACTACTTTGTGGTTCTTTGTTGCAAACTTTCATTGTGCTGTAAGTTTTCAACCTGTTTTCATTTTATCATTAAAATCAGAAATAAGACAACTGAATGTGCTATCATGGTGATTGATAATTCTAAATCATTGTTATATTTTAGTAATAGTTCTGTTACTTTTTGCTACAAGAACCCCGGTCCAGCCCAGGCAAGTGCAGACTTCTTCTTGATCCTAGTTCAGTGATTGTTTGGGTTCTGCTGTGGTCCTGCGTGATGCTTGTCATGATTTACCTGGCCTGAATACACAGGCATAAGGCAGGAGCCTGGTGGAAACTGCTGGGGACCAAAAAATGTCAGTTTAAAATTAAAGTTAAATAAAAAATAACAAACCAGTTCTAACTAACATCTCCGTATTCTCAATTGATGTTGAGGGGCATGAGGCTGCTACATAGGACTTGCATAGATAGTGAGGTTGGCATCAGCACAACTTATGGTTCTAATGAACCAGCTCATGGCATTGATGCTTTTGATTAAGAGCAATTCAATGATTTTTGTTGATCTTTCATTCACAGCAGCACTAGCAAACCCATTTTAATCTTTAACCTTTCTTCAACAATTGACAATTGACATTGAATTAAGAATTATCAGTTGTGTTCTGCACTTAGTTTTGCTGTGTAACAAAATTAAATCATCAGTGGAGATCTGTATTGAATTATGAATTAATAATTATCAGTGGTGTACTGTATTTATTTTTGATATATACACACACAGAGATATATATATATATATATATAGCAAACTTAAATACAGAATACTGCTGACAATTTGTAATTCAATTCCAATGGTCAAATGTTGAAGAAAACACAAAATTGTTTAATTATTTTTATATATATGGCTAAACTGAGGTAAAACAATTTGGCAAACTGCCAAACTCAAATGCCAAGGCAAAGACCAAACTGGCAACATAGGTAGACAGTATTATTTGAGCTAAAAAATTTCAATTCTTAAAAGCATAAAAAATCTTGATAGATCTTAAATGATTCTCATGTTGCCGGCATTTATTCATTATTACCAATTTACCGCACCTGAAAAATAAAATATGATGAAGTATTAATTTGTATAGCTGTGAATCAGCATCTTGCTTTTCCAGTATACTTTTTTGTTTTAATTGAGGAATGGAATTGCTTTGAGTACTGGACCTTTATGATAAGTTTTAAACCTTGCATAATTGTAGAAAGTAGAAAAATAAATCTAATTTTGTAGCTATTTGCTATGTTCCAAGGGGACGCCTTCCTTGCCAAATTTTTCCCCCAATCTGTCCGTGAGACAGTATGGGGATGCGGGGATGGGAATTCCCCATTCACAAATTTGTTTCCTTTTTTCAAAAAAAAGGGGATGTTTTAGAAACAGTACTTCGAGAGCAGCAGGGTATGGGGGTACGGCTAGAAGTCTCCGGGATGGCTAGGGGATAGCTATGATGAGGAGGATGAGTGATAGGATACTCTTTCACCTTACAATTTCCCTTCCAAGGGTCTACAACCTCTTTACCAAACCAAGCCTACTAACCTCTTGATGAGGTCCTCATTCCACATGTCCATCCTATCAGACTCCACAACACGTTGTCACTCTTCATATCCCTATTCTAGGATCACTCTAGGCATTTTAGTAACCTTCCAAGACTTGAATATAAGGTGTTCTAAGTCTATACCTTCCACAACTCCTTAAGCCTTCCTTTGGTTGATTAGCTTCTTAAGGGTTTGAATGCCCATCCATGGAATGTTTACTCCAACTCCTAGGTAGACCTTTCTTTTATGGAAACAACCCAACCTACATTGGTTACAAGACCCACAACTTGCTTTTGCTTCCAATTCCATAACTTTGTCCAATTGGGTCCAGTGGCCCAAATTAGGTTGACGTAATATGAAAAAGGCCTTCCATTTTTGACTCCTAAATGATCTACCAAAACAAACGGCATTTCTAGATACCTTGTCCGCATTACATACAATATCTCAAAACCGAGACTCGCCCCTCTTGTCTAATTGGCTTTGCCTTATACCCAACTATTGGGAATTATGACATAATCCAATGTTCATGTACACCAACATGAGGAATTTGGACTGTGAATGCCTCTTGTACAACCCCACCTAACTTGACTATCTTGTTTAGGTCTTGTTACCCTCTCCAAAACATTCAAACCCCAACATTACTCCTACTCACCAACTAGTTTGTTCTGATCATAGTAAAACAAGCCTATCATAGCGGGATGCAAGGCCTAGGGCTTGCTCTCAAAATTTTCCATTTGAAATGGCACCTCTATAAGCTAGATATTCATAAAGTTCACTGAGAGACTGGTTGGAGGATGATAGGTCAAAATGCATGATCTTTGTCACCCTAGGTCAAAAAGGGTTTCCAAGCACCTGAAAAAAAGTGCTTGCCAGATACAACAAAGGTAAGATCAGAACTTCAAAGTTAGTGCATTTGAAAGGTGATTCAATCTAGAACGCTACTCCCCAACTTGATCATCAATGCCAATCCAATACACACTACTTTTCATAGGAAAAACACGGTAATTTGCAAAAATGACACCAATTTGATTCATTTTCCTCTCCAAAAATTCAACAAATCTTTTTCTCCAAAAGCCATAAATATGCTTACTATAACTATCCCAAGTGGTCCCAATGACCATTAGTAGTAGGAGATCATTTGGGGTCATTAACTCAAAATGTTGCGTAAAAAGTTGCTAAAGTTGCATGACAACTTTTGACAACAACGAACAAGTTTTGCAACTTTGTGTATTTTCCACTTCTACCCTATCTATGGTTTCAAATGAGCAATTTTTGCAACTTTGTGTTAACAACTAGTGTAACACGGGGACTTGCATCCCCCTCCTAAACCTTGAAGTACCCATTCTCCAGATGTCCCCGCACCAGGTACTTGAGTACCCAAGTAGCCCCACCTCGCCATTCCACCAACCACTGGGATGGGTATTTAAATTTCTATTTGAGTTTTGATTTTTAAATGTTACTATTGGGTATGTAATATGTTACTATGTTGAATGTTCAATTGTTCTAGTTCGTGTTGCAATTTTGCTATGTTCAAGTATTTTAATTTGCTATGTTCTATTGAAACATCATTTCATAACTACCATTTCAACTTCTATATGTATACTATACAACAACCCTCCTTACCCATCCTCCCCTTGCTGTCATCCCTTGGCTGTCCCAAAAATGATGCCCATGTTCCCTATATCCTAGAAACTCGTCCTGGTGTCCTGCCATCTAGACATACCCTAGTACTGGTGTTACACTAGCTACAACCTTCATGAAACCGTTTGGCTATTATTACATGCTTTAGGCCTATTGGGCCAAAATGCCCCTAAAGGACATTTTGGTCCAACTTTGGACTCATCCCTACAACATCCTATTATAGTTTATGGATAAAAGACACATGGGGCTTGTTAGCTTTCCTTCTACTATAATTGGATGAATCCTTATGATTAGCCTCTTTGTTAACCATTGTGCTCTTGCATTAGGCTAGAAGTCCCATACTTGTCTTGGGGACATCTGGTCGTCTCATATTGCTCAAGCCATTTTTGGACTATCAGTGTTAAAAAAATAGGACATACTTAAATTTGAAAAATGGCTGGCTGGTACTCAAAGATACACAAACGAACAATACAAAACCCTAATCTAATCATAAAATAACCAAAAAATGAAAAATAAATCCATTTTTACATTCACAGAGGAGACGAGTGACAAGAGGAGCAGCAGATGGTCAAGGAGTGAACAATAGTTGAACTAGGAGGTTTTGTCATCAAATTTACTTGATTTGGACTCTTAGGTATACAGATACCATCTACTGATTATGGACAGCTATATATAATTGTGAACTCCTAAGTTTACTGTTTAGTAGTTTAGTTTTAGCATTTATACTTCAATATTGTTTTGGATAGATGATTATAGAGTCTGACTTCTATGTTGTTTACTGTTTAGTATTTTAGTTATAATAGAATGCCCATCCTTTACATTTCAATATTTTATGTCATTTCATGTATCAAACTTGGAGCTTTTGGACATTTTTGCTATATGTAAGCCATTTTTTTACAATGAAAGTATTTGAGTTTTGTTATTTTTCTATGTATTGAACTTCTAAAATGTCTATTGTGAATGGTTTATCAATTGTTATGATATGCATACTTGAATTCTCTCTCTCTCTCTCTCTATATATATATATATATATATTCTCCTATTTTTTAATAGTCGTTCTCTTACGTCTTGTCCCCTAAAATTTGTCTCTAAGCCATACCCATACCAGTCCCCGTCCTCTAAACTTTGTGGAACATAGGCTATTTGCATTTGCATCCATGCTTTGAGTAGATACTGATATCTATGTTGAATTTGCATTTTGTGAAGGCATTGCAAATTATTGTATGAATGCTGATTATGTGGAAGCGTCAGAGTTTGAAACCTTTTCTAATTTATCCTCGGTTTTTAGCCATTATAAGACTTTTTGTTTGTGTATTCTTTTTATATCATCTCTATTGCAGATTATGCTGTTATGGTTATTCTTTATTTTTACTTTCTCACGATTAATTATCTTCAGATTTATATGCTATGCAGATATGTTCCTTTTGACTTCCATCACATTTGTGGACACTTGCATTTTGAATGCTTACAACTGCTCTATGAACAGATTGCTGAAGAGCTACAAAAGCAAGGGTAACAAGCTTGGGAAAAACAATCCAATAGATTTTTTATTTTTGGTTTATTTTTCGTAAGTAAGATTGAAGGAAGGGTATTATTTGCATTTTTTTAAAGTTCAACATTGTCCAGTGGAGCAGATTTTTTTTACAGAATTCAGATGGAAAAAGCATTGAGAAGCAAAAAGGAATTGTAAGAGTCAACTGCATTGATTGTTTGGACAGGACAAATGTCACTCAGGTTAGAGAACCGGTCCATTAAAATAGCTGTTTTTTATCAGAAAAGTATAATTATGTTTATTATTTGGAAATCAAGAACAAAAATTGCAACGATTTTATCCATCTGCTATTTTCAGTGGGAACATTTATAGAATAGAAATAGAGATAATAGACTCCACGATTTCTCACTGAAGAAACTTGTCTTATCAAGGAAAATATAGTGATGTTGCAAAACTAGAAAATAACTCGGATACAAAATTTCTTCAATCCTTGAGCATTATTATTGGGTTTGTCCATGCTAGTCACTATATTCAGCCCAAACAGATCTGGGTCCTGGTGAAGGGGTGGATTCAGCATCAATTTATCTAGGGCATGGCCCAAATGGAATTTACTCCTTGATTTTGTTGGCCTGAATGGGTTTGGTCTGTCCAGGGTATGATCTAAGTCTTCAAGGCTTGAAATTTTTACATTTTGTTAATAACCTGAACTTAGAGGAAGATAAGAGAGATCATCTTATATAGTCCATTGTAAATGCAATCCAAAACTGAACCAAAAATGAAAAACCCATGAAGTATTTCTCTTCTTGTCTTGAAACTTCCATGCTGACATTTCCAGGTTTACTGCAGGTTCATGGTAGACCTTCAGCCATCTTGGTGAGTATTCTTTGATATGAGCATGTACCTTCTCTAATTTTGCTGCAACTCGCTTGGTATGGCTGCAAATGAAACTACAATGTATGCTCCCAATTTTATGGGACTTCTAATAGGAATCTAGGACAGTGTTATAGTTGGAGCCGTGGGGATGCATATGTTGGCTCCCTACCTTGTACAGTAACTCCTTAATATTTTTTACCTAATTGTTATGCTTAAGGCTGTTGAAGTTAGGCCAGTGAACATGATACACTTTTTATCATGTTTTCCTCAGCATTTCAGGCTTTGAAAGTGTTGATGAAGCGAGATTGCTGCAAATGTAATTGTACTGTCTGTAAGGTATGTACTTTCCAATGGCAGCGATCTTATATTTATTGGGGGAATGAGTCAAGACTAGACATGTCCCTTCATGGGACATGTCTGGTCGTTAACATAATGACAATTATTGTAATCACACACACACACACACACACACACACACACACACATATTATATAATATCTCTTAAGTCACTAATTTTCTAATATATAAATAATAATATATGTATATATATACATCTCATATATACCAAATATATATACATATCTTCCCTAGTATTTATCTGACTGAAGCTACAAAACAACAACACTCCCTCTTAGCTAGGAAGGATAAACACATGTTTAGGTACTACCTCAATGTAATTTAAGAGTAATGGCCTCTTGAATGTCAAGTCACATGACATTCACCAAGTACTCTTTGAGTAATGGCTTCCTAAATGTCGAGTTGCAAGATATTCACCAAGTACTCTTGAGTAATGGCCTCTTGAACATCAAGTTGCATGATATTCACCAAGTACTCTTGAGCATTGGCCTCCTGAACATCAAGTTGCATAACATTCACCAAGTACTCGTAATTAATCATAAGGTATGTGCACACGTATTGTCAATGATGGTTACCATAGGAACGTTCATGGTTTGTTTTAAGGAACTCAATACACCATGCAAGTTATAATCTGTTATGATTTGTTTTAGACATCATAAAATGTCTATCACAATAGTAGAAGATTAAGTTATTGAAAGATCATCACCTTTCAATAACTCATACAAATACAAGTGATAATCATTTGGAAGTTGTCACTTCCTCATGATGTACATATGGGGTAGGCTCATTAAAATCATGCAGTGACACACATGGATTTTCAGATTCCCTCTGATTATCAATCTTCTGAGCTTCTCATCCAAAGTTGACACAGATGGAGTGTCAAACTCCCTTTGAATCTGATATCAATCCTCCTTTTCCTGCAAGAACATCCTCAAAAAAGATTAAGGGAAATAGCTCTCATAGTACGTCTAAAAATACAAATACTGAGTAGATAAATGTCATACTCAATAATAAAAAATATTGATCGCATATGTGTCAAATCTTAAACTGTCTCCATATGCATCAAATCAGAAAAATGCCTAATGCTTATCTAGACATATGTAAGTAATCTCCGATTTTAGACAACTCATTCTACTATTCAATATTTAATCTTCCTTATACCATTTGATTCATAATATCAAATTATTAAATAGCATTATTTGGATTAATATAAATTTCCCTTCAAAGTAACATTCTTATAGATTTAATTTATATATGCAATGCAATTATATAAATATGCTCTTAGATATAAACATATTATATCATTTTTATAAAGTGGTTGTAAAAAGTAATAATTTTTAATACCTTATTTGCCCCATTTCCCGTTACTTTCGTTTTCACCTTATAAACTCCTGCTATGTGTTGATACTCGATTAGTAATTAAAATAGCAACCAGTCTATTTGCTGGCTTCTAATTGTCTGAACCAACAAAACAATCTCCTCTCTATAAATATACCCATTGTCTATATTGAATGCACACCTAATCTGGGCACGACTATAGTTTCCAGAAGACTATTAATCGATGCCAATCCTATCTAATGATATTGCAATGATATTCCTTCAATCAAATATTAGTGACTATTTTTTTTGCAACCATATCAGTGAGCACGTAGGCGCTTGATATAATTCATACTCATAGAGACCAATATATTAATTGTTGGCAAGCATCAGGCGCTTGATATAATTCATAGAGACCAATATATTAATCGCCGGAAAGTATTAACCACACCAATATATGAACAATCGAGCAAGGGCATGATTCCCTGACATTAATGTTTGATGGTGCTTGATCGCTGATGGTGGATTGTTTATTCCTCCAAAGGCTAACTGGTCCTGCTTAAATATTTGCCCCTTACGTTAACCGTATTCTCCATTTGTGTGACTCTTCTCCTCCTACAACCTATTACCAAGGGGAGAGAAATGGTTCAATGCCTGATCTCACATATAATGAGTCGCTGACTGTTATTAAGACAAAGAACATGTATAGTTATAGGGTCGTTTGTCTCTTATCGTTATTGGTAGTAAATGTGCGTAAGGGTGACATTTGTTTCTTTTGTGGTAATTAGTCTGCCAAGTTAGTTGTGGATCATGCTTTGTTTTTTTTTTCTTTTTATTTTTTTGTTGTCTTTCTTTCCCTGTGGATATGCAATGGCATACACGATGGCAATATCCCAAATATCTGCGCTCGTCTTTGTGAGGGGTCCCTCTTATCCCATGATGTCTTCGGAAAACATTTATATCATGTGCATATCCTAGTCCTTTCATTACAGACTTTCTTGGAAGATTTATTTCACATACTTTGTAATAAAAAATAAGGAGCTCCTCAATTGTATTTCTTCATCACTAGAATTATATTATAAAGAAGGGCAGGGCTTATATCTAGTGAAAAGCCCGTGTCAATGAATAAATCAACATGCAAAGCCATAAGCTTTCCATCACTTTTAAAATTAACCTCTAGTTTTCTGTAATGGGATGTCATCCACCACTTGTGATCATGTTTGATGTATGATTAAGGTACATTCTAACATGACTCTTCAGCTTATATGCAACCAATACACATGTTACTGCAACCTTATTTGACACAAGCTTCTCTTACTGGTTCGATGTCATTGCCAGATATATTTTACTACATCAGAGATTACGGTTTCGGTCAAGACAACAATCAAATGTATCAATGCTTTGTGGTTGTGAGTGGCATATTCTATCTTACATTTACAATTTGGCTCTGATACCATGTTGATGACGTGAGATTGGTGCAAATGTAATTGTACTGATTGTAAAGTATGCACTTTCCAAAGGTAGCGATCTTATATTTATATGGAGAATGAGTCAAGAATTGACATGTCCCTTCATAGGACATGTCTATTTATTAACATAGAGACAATTATTATAATTATATATACATATACGTGTATATATATATATATATATATATATATATATATATATATAAAATATCTATTAAGTTACTAAATTTTCTAATAAATAAATGATAATATTTATATATATATATTTAAGTATATATACATCTCATATATACCAAATATATACATATCTTCGCTAGTATTTATCCGACTGAAGCTACAAAACATCAATAGACAGCCTAGGTGTTTTTCCCTTTATGACAAGAAGTGTAAGAATGCAGCATGTCTATGCCTCAACACCTAACAGTTGACACTTATGCCAAGGATTTGTGAATTAGATTTTAAAACATGCAAGCTCCTTGTGTTCGAATTGTTTCTAATACAAATATTTCAGGCAAATACAAAAATATAAAATGTTTGGTTTAAGATTTATCATTTTAAAATCAAGTCCGAGGCTATGGGAGAAATTGGATTGGTCAATGCTTATTTAGGGTGATAAGAGTCAATACAACATACATATTCATTCTTAACAATTAATATACTTGAATGTTCTATCTAGAGTCATCGACATGTAATAATTCGACTAGCAAAAGGTTAATAAGGCAATCCTAGTTCAAAATCTGTTCTCTGTTAGCCATATTTTTAATAATCTCATATGAAAGAAACTACAATATTATTTGGACAAGACTAATAATGAAAATAATACAGGTGCAACAAATGTGACTGGTGAACATTACAATATCTGATTATTTTGCTCAAAAGAATACTGAATTTCAAATTGGAGTGTAATGTCCCCATGTTTAGCAATATTGTTTCATGAGCTTTTGGTCAGTTGTCAATTTATCCTGTAAACTTCTCGGTGTTCTGGGGAGAACTCCAAACTTCTTGGCGACCGCAAGCTCAGTATATCAGGATTTCTATTTTTGGGAATGAGCCTAGTTAGCCATATGGGTTGCTATGACATTTTCAAAAGTGTTTTTTTGGACTCTTGGGGCGTTCTCCAAACTTCTTGGAGACCATGTCTACTTTTAATAAGTCATCTAATTGGCTTTCATCATCATCTTGCATCTTCAATATTATCCCAATGTGATCAAAGTCTGATTCCAATTTAGGTTCAATGCTTTTGCAACTTGTGCAAGTTTTTGAGTAATTAATTATAATATATAAAATGTTGAGAAATAATAAAAGGATAACATAGGTAAGAGCCTACAACACAATGGTAAAATGTGAGTCTCTTATGTGGGAGGTCTTTGGTTCGAATCTAATTGAACTTAACAAATAATAATAATAATTAAGTAAAACACAAAATACTAATAACGATGATAATAATAATTAATCTTAGCTTCGGCCTCTTATCTGTCAAAAATAATAATAAAAGGATAACATATTGTAATTAGCTCGTCGGAAATGTAATGAAGTATTTTAAAAGTTGGGCGCTTGGCTAATGGGGCCTTTGCACATGAAATGTTCTTATTATTTTAAAGAGCTCATTTTTTAAGCAAAACAGATTATTATAATTTTTGCAAACTCCTTCAAACAAAGCTATAAAAGGAGAAGTCGGGGCTCATTTGTGGATTTGTTAAAGAATTGATACTGTTATGTTGTAGGATCAAATTTGTGACTTCCTCCATAATTTGTTGATGGCAAAAACCCTTTTTAGGTTTCTAGTTTCAGATTTGAGAGATAATCCCCAATTAGACTGGTGCAGTTTCATTTGATTATAAAATTTGTGCAGATTGATGTTTATTTTGGGTTTCTTGCCATGACGGTTTTATTGTTTTCTGATGTGTTATGAAATGAAATTGTGATTTTCTTGTGGAATGAAATAATGAATGATC
This sequence comes from Cupressus sempervirens, assembly GCA_028749045.1. Taxonomy (NCBI): domain Eukaryota; kingdom Viridiplantae; phylum Streptophyta; class Pinopsida; order Cupressales; family Cupressaceae; genus Cupressus; species Cupressus sempervirens. The sequence goes on from CM053787.1 coordinate 455,949,572, forward strand.
ATATTTGTTTGTTTGGTGTGAAGATTATTTTCCTTGTGGGTATCCCTACATTTTAGGAGGATGTGGCAGTTTCTAGATGTGAGGTTCCACGAGACCATTCCATGGTTTCAGTTTCAGGATGACAGGGTGTGTTCCCTTGTGTCTAGGAGCATCCCTAGATTATAGGGGGAAGGGACTGCCAATTGACCCATCTTGTTCGGTATCAGTCACAGACAGGTGACATGGTTAGTTTCATGTTTATTTGGTTGGTTTGGGCTTTCGGGGGCAAAATGAGGAATATTTTAATATATTTAAGTATTTCTTAAGTTAGCATTTAAATAATTTATAATAAGGCTATTTATATAGCCATTTTGGAGTGGTAAGGGGAATATGGCTTTGCTTGATTAGATGTGCCCTTGTGTTATAGCTCGTTGGAAAGGTCTTGAATTATTATAAACTATTGTCACTATCCAGAGACTTTTTCGGCGCTATGAATTATGATATTTTAATAAACTAATGTTTTTCTTCTAGCCTGGACGCCTTTATTTGGGAAAATGTTATTTTATTATAAAGTGCAAAGTGTAATTCTCATTTAGTGTTCGATTTGCACTTGAGAGGAGTTATAAGGAGATGAAGACCTAATTGTTCATTATCTTTTGGCATTGGAAACTTATGAATTGTGAAATTGCTTTGGAAGGGTGATTTTGTGGCTTGGGACGAAACCCTCAAGTCTAGACTGTTGGGACGCAAACCTCAACAGGTCTTGGTGAATTGGAGTTGTATTTCATTGCATTCAGATTGATAGAGGAGGTGGTTAATTTATCTTGGCATTATCATTTGAGTGGAGTAGGGCACTTGCAGCTAGGTGGCCAACTTTTGGCAATAGGCATTTCATTGCAGTAGTTCACGTGGGGGTTGGAGGAGGTCTTTTCTTCATCATTGGACACCATAGTTTCCCTTTGGCATTGGATGGTTCATTGTAACAATTTCTTTAGGGTTGAATCATTCTCAAATCATCTCCCTGTAGTTCTTGTTTAAGACAGTATTGTATATTGGCAGTGATCTCTTTGAAGTTAATATATCAGATTGCTGGTTGGTTTGGGTATGTACTATTTCAGAATTCAGTCATGATAAAATTTGTAGCATATGTTTAAATTTCCTAATTGAAAAAACAAGGAAAAGAAAAAAGAAATCAGAATTCAACTAAGATCATTCAGTGGTAACAATGCTAGTCATAGATTCAGATTTTGAAGCAAATGGTAATTTCTATGGTCACCGGAATTGGGAATCTTTTAGGTTAACTTTGTGATTGTTTGATGTTGTAATAGGCACATGTTAATGTTAGTTTTAGTCCACTACAACATTCATAATCAAACACTCAATGTTTCGAAGGGAAACACAAGATATTCAATTCTCTTGATATAAAGTCACTTCTTATGCTAAGCCTACAATGTAAGATCACAAGGTGATTTCATAGTTCTTTTTACTGTGGATACTTGCTCAGTTAAAATGATGTGATTTGCGGGATCATCGAGGGGACTTACGCTAGTTCATTCAAGACATGTCAACTAGACTCTAATGATGGCTTTATGATGTGCAATGAAAGTATGCTTTTTTTTCAACTCTTGGATACTACTTTACCTCTAACGATGAATGCACGAAAATATTGATGTACTGGACTCTACTAGGTGTAATCTTGCCAGCGACTCCACCCACCTTGTGCAAGCTTGTATGGTAGATATGAAAGATTTTCAAATCAATATTTCACCTTTAGTCCCGTCAATTGTGTGCAAAGTAAAGATTCCATATAAATTAAAGTTATGGTTTTTTTTCATCAGTTTACCACACAAGGTAATTCTTACAATCCATGAGAAGCTAGTGGCCCAGATTTGTTTGAGTCTAACAAGTAAACATCCAAAATCCCTTCCATCCACGCAATCTAAACTACTCAAAGCAAAATGTACTCTAACAACTTGGAATGAAATTTGATCTAACAACTTGTAATGGAAGTCTATTCTAAATGAGAGATGTAGATAACCATGGAATGATGCAAAACTTGATCTGGAAAGTAGAGCGAATTTGGCATTATATTGACACCAATTCTCAAAAAACTCCCTTCACAAATAAGAGGGGTGGGGTTTAAATAGGAACCCCAATTACAATGAATGACCAAGATTGATTCAAAATCAAGGGCCCAAATTAATCCATTAAAAACCTTAATCGGGGGAACCAAAAGTAGCCAATAGAAATGAAGCACCACAAAATAAGCCAACAAAAAAATTCAAAGGCTTGAGGACCAATAAGAAGGAAAGAAGCCACCTATTCATCATACAAGTCATCACTTAATATGTAGACTTCCTTCCCCCTCTCCCTTGTAGCAAAATCAAGGAACTTAAGAAATTATTTGCTAAGTTCCTCCATGTCAATACAATGAAGGTTGCCATGTGGCATCAACATAACCTTCAATTGCTCCATGTTTGTGTCTAGTGTGTTATCCCAATTCGAAGAATGCCATTGTAGATCATTAATAGGGAGCATGAGTGAGAGGAAGTCATTCAAGTTACTCTCCTCAAGACAATACATGCTTGTGAAATAAAGTGATTCCAACCTCTCCACTAACTTTCCAAATCTAACTCACTAGCAACATCAAAATCAAGATCAAGCAGCTCCTTGATTACAATAAAGACCTTCGAATGTATCCCCAAGATATGATCTTCAATATCACCGCCTTGCGCGCAAGCCTATTCATATGTAGTCTTCTTGGTAATCAATGAGACATACCAATAACCAAAGTCATAGGTGTTCCCCTATCAATGACTCCCTCAAGCATCAGGATTGATGCGGGGATTGCTCTTAATGCTTTGAGACAAGGATGACCTTTTGTTTAATGGGCTCAAATTCCTTCCATATTTCTTCTGATCCGTGAGCCTTTTCTATAATTATGGTAGTCTTTCCATGCGCTCAAACCATCTTCGTGAGAAAATCCTCTGCTTGCCCTCTAATATCTCCTACCCATTTTTTTGCTATGTTGCAAGCCCAACGAGAACCTTGGGACGTGGGAACATACAGGATAAGTGTTGTATCATTATGCCTTGTTGGATTCACATATTTGTTTACGATTTCTTTCAACATCAAATTTCCTGTCATCAATGCATCATTTTCTTTTGTTAATTTACACACTCTTTCTTCTATAGCATTTGCGTTGCTCCTCAATTCCTCAAACTCTTGCTTTTTAGTCGCTGGTCCAATATTGAGTGAGAAGGTATGATACTCATTAGGAGTGATCTCATCCCCATTCTTACCGCCTCTAGGAATAACCAAATACACAATGCAAGACCCTACCTCATCCCTAGCGATCCTATGAATCTTCTTTGCTGGTACAGGCTCCCTTGCTTTCCCAATTCTGCTAAAAAATGTGTCAATATCTTCAATGGAGGAACCTTTTCTTTTGTTCTTTTCTTCATGCAAATTTGGGATAAAAGAAAGTAACCTCTCTAGAAGCTTCTAATTTTGGCCTCATTAATTTTTCCCTTTAGAAATTAAATAGGAAAATAATGCTCTCATAGGAAAAACAATCCATGTTGGGATTCTCAAATTTACCCAAGTCCACAACTTGTATGGACTTAAAAGTATATCCAAACTCCATCTCTATCCATACAAGGCGGGGAAAATTGACCACAGCTTGGATAGTATTCATCTTTTACGTAGAAAAAAATTTGATCTCGTTTTGCCATCACAAGGGGGAAAATCGACCTAGTATGGACATTCTTGGTACTTGGAAAAATTTCACGAAGTAGCTCTTAGAGGGAAAATCTACCCTAGTCCAGACATTTCAACCACTTCAAAAGAAAAATTTCACATTCTAAACTTCCCGTGAGTGAAAAATCACCTTAGTTAGGACAAATTTGATACTTTGAAAAATTTTCACATTCCAAACTCCTCTTGAGGGAAAACTCACCCTAGTTAGGACAAATTTGATATCGAGAAAATTTTCCACCTTCCAAACTCCTCTTCAGGGAAAATCACCCTAGGTAGGAAAAATTTGATACTTAAGGATAAAATTCCACCTTCCAAATTCCTCTTGAGGGAAAAATCACCCTAGTTAGGACAATTTTGATACTTAGAATATTTTTTGGAATCCATACTTGCCATCTAGGGAAAAATGGCTCTGGTTTGGACAATTTCCAGGTTCCCAATTTCCTCCAAGGGAAAAGGTACCCTTGTCTAGACAATTTCTAGACTTAGAGAAAATTTTCAAGTCCGCACTTGGGGACAATTACACTTTGTCTGGATTTTTCAAACACTTCAAAAACTTTCAAGCCAAGATCATCCAAAGTGGTGGAAATTCATAGTATGCTTAGATTTTTTTTTTTGAAAATGTTAAATTAAGAAGGGAAATTCATGCTGAGTCCAGATCTTGATCAAAATATGAAGGGAAATTCATGTATAGTCCGGATTTTGATCAAAATATGAAGGAACATTCTGTATAGTCTGGATTTTGTGTAATTTTATAAAGAAAAAATGATTTTACTTGGGATTGTAGCCATTTTGAACATTAAAAAAAGCATTTATATAAGGATTTTAAAGCCCTTATGCATGAAATGTGCCTTTATATGGAATTTCAGACTAATTGACTAGCCAAAATTTAAATACTCACTAGGATTTTACGTTTAACCCATTATAACATGACCTTGACAAACTTCAATTTCAATGCTCTCACCATAAAATCACAACTTGGCCATTTGGTTTTTTAAATACCCCTTAGTCTTTTAAAGCTATAAATTGCACAATGCAATGCTAAAATTTGTCGAATCTAACAACTACGAGAAAACAGGGGGGGTCCCTATTTGCAATGGGGTTATGGTGTTAAAAGGTCACAACAACGCATACTGTAGAGTTTCAAGAGGATTTATACCTGTTGTACTTGTCAATTCAATTTCAGTTAAGATTGGAATTCACTTCTAGATTTGGAAGATAATCCCCAGCTAGACTGGTGTGGTTTCATTCGATTATAAAAGTTGTGTAGATTGAAGTTTGTTGGAGGTTTGCTACCATGAAGGGTTTTTTGTTTTCTGATCTGTTATGAAATGAAGTTGTGATTTTCCTGTGGAATGAAGGAGTGAATGATTATGTTTATTTTATTGGTACGAAGATCACTTTCCTTGCTGGCTGTACATGTCCTTGACAGGCCTACCATTCCTATCATCACATGGGAGAAGGATATTCACTTTAATAGCCGCCTAGAGTGATAGAAAAATGATCAAAGTTTAGGCTTCTATTTTGGTTTTAAATCCATTCTGGCCATGGGAGATTTGAAGGTATATTATGAAGCATTAGTGCAGGTCATATGACCATGGTGCTGGCTGCACATTGCAGACAACTGCATGTGATTCTATCATTATTTTCCCTTCATTTGGTATTCTTTGCAGCTTGGTTGGAGGTGATGGAACCCTGATTTATAAAATCAGGACTTCCATTTTGAGTATCACTTTTTCATTTTGTTGTTGATCTTTGTTGATAAATTTTTGTTGGATAGGGGTTTTCATTTGCACAGGATAATGATCGAATACCACGGTTTGATCAATCAGAACCAGATTTGTATTAATTGAATATGGAAGCCTAGAATACAAGTGGTTTTGGGGATTTACATTCATATGCAGGATTTGATGGGGCAAAAGAGAAGATACTGATTATAAATGGGATTATACAGATGCAGTTGTAAGTTCCTATAGTGAAGAGAAGTCATCAAAGGACATATATAGCAGGTTCCAAATCATTAGGAGTATGCAACACATTAGAAGCAACACTGTCTCCAGACAGGTTTCAGAGGAAAATATTGATTTAAACAAAAGTCTTGTTTCATGCTAGATTTTGTTGCTCCTTTTCCAAAAGCTCACACTCAGCCATATATGAATCTCAGTTATTGCTCAGAAATATGCCGTTTTGAAACATGAATTTGTGATTTCATTTGTTTTTATGATTGTACATTCAAGGAGAGTGAATGGGATAAATTTTTGAGATGCTCCATGATTGTTTCTATATATGGTACTATTGGAAGCAAGTTTTAGTTTGGATATTTATTACAGACCAAGTTACTTATTAATTGTGACATCAATATATATTGAAGCAGTGACGGAGGAGTATGCAGAGCGGTATGGTAGAATGGTACAAAGATTGCTCACTAAGTCAACAATTATGTGTCGTTAGAATATATAAAGCGAGAGAATTCCCCCGTGATGATCGCACAGTCAGCAGAAATATTGATTGGCATGATGTTCGGGCACAATTAAAAGAAAATAGGTATATCTAAAACGTCCAATCAAGGAGTCCAGAAAGACACGCACCAATAAGACATTGAAATAGAGGTCTCTATATTGAGTAAAAGGAGCAAGAAGATTGAGAGTTTGCATCACCATTTTCATCCATGGAAAGTTTTACAGCTGGAAGATGTCAACAATTATTGGAAAAGCTCGATACATTATCCACGATTATGTCTGGAGAATGTATGCGGAAGATGAAGACTTTCACCTATCATTAATACATCAATATATGCAGCATCGACATGTCCAAACAAAAACACAAATGGTGTCAAGACCTTTTGCGTAGAAATTTGTAGGTTGAAAGGATAGCACTAGGAGCGAAGGTTCCATCCAAATTTGCAGAGGGCATGAACGTTTGTAGTTTTCCATCCACGATAACGGAGATTTCATTACCTTTCTTTCACAAGGTCTGTAATATGTCAGAGTTGTGGCTCGAGCATTGTTCAGACAAATGCACCCTTGGCTCTCAAGCGGAAGACAATTTGAGGAGAAGAATAAACAAAGAAGAGATCCAACGAAAGAGAAGAGCAAATACGTTGAGTGCACAAGATATTTTCAATGCCTTTGTCAGAATCAGGAATTGGAATGTCTCGCAAAGATGTCTTCTGTTACCTTTCGAACTAAAGGCTATACCCAAAACCATGGTTTTTGATAAATGCATAAGGATTTGAAGGCGCTTGTAAATGTGGAGCAGAAGAGTTAAAGCTTCAAGCCCAGTACAGTCGATATCTTAAAATATAGTACACCAAACTATCGATCATATTAAATCAAGATTACATTAAGTATTTAATATTGATTGGTTATTAGCTAAGTCGTAAGGTTCGAGTTCAAATTCGAGTTCAGCAACTATGAAATTCGGATAAAATTCGAGACCTCAAAAAAGTCGGAAAAAATTCGACATTAAATTCGCCTATATAAATTAATTTTTAAAAACTATACATAATAAATTTAAATTTAGATAAATATTATACAGAACAATATTGTAACTTAAATTGAAAAATTATATCTACTACTATTTATCACATAAAATATTAATATTATCTATATATAAAAAACACTATATAAATAATAATAATGATGATGTTGATAAGATAAAAAAATAAAATAAAAATATCAGTATATATAAAACTAATAATATTAACATATAAAATAATATTATCTAAGCATATAAAACTATAGTATAAATAAATAATATTTACCACTTTTGATTATATTTTAATTTGAAGTGCGCTTCAGATATATAAACTTCATAACATTAAAAATTAAAGATGTACCCGACTGGCATTACAATTATTATTATACAAATAATAAAAATAATATTAACATACAAAACAATATAATTTTAATATATAAAAATTAATTACGGATAAATAATTTGGAGTAAGATCATTCATGCATTCTATTGAAATCTGGACTTTATTTGATCGTGTTTGAAGCTGATTCAGAGGAGTATATGCCGTTCGATGAATAATGTCTTCTGCTTTTCGTCCATGCCATAGCGTAACGTGAAACCTTTTCATAATGGTGCTCATAGAGACGATAAGAACAGAGACATAAACCTTTGTGTAATGGTGCTCTAAGAGACGATAAAAACACGGACAGGGAAAAAACACAGATTAATGCCTCTTCGTGTAGGTTAAAAAATTCGGAAAACCCTTGAAGACATTTTATTGAAGACTGCTTGGTATATCTATACGAATATTAGGCGAACTTTAATGAATTTTTTGTTGCTATTTTGAAGTTCGCGGAATTTCGAACCTGATGGTTGAAATTCGCCAAACTCTATGACTAAGGTTATTAGTTATGAAGAGGTGTGATGGTTAATAATGCCCTTCCATCCTTTATAAATAGGAGATGTAAGATTCGGACAATTCATATTCATATTAAAAACTTTACATAGCCAAGTTATATATATATATATATTCACTTTGACATATTTTATTTCTTTCATTGGTAAAGAAATGGTTTTTTGAACTAAGCTTGTGGATTGTGGATTATCGAATAAATTCTTGTGCGATTCTAGAGTCAAATTGTATCGGATGGATCATCCGCAAAGGGTGTCTCCAATGCATTTTTATTTCTAGCATGATCGGAAAGAAATATATATTTTATTTGCATGAAGCTTTAGAGTTAAGATATTATATAATTTTGTCTTTTATAATTATTATTTTAATTTTATAAATAATTTATATGATAGATAAGTGGACAGGATCAATTATAGCATTTTAAAATTAAACATTATAGATATTGAAAAATATTTAATTGTTTCCGAATCTATGTCTAGTTTGTCTTCAAACCACAAGAGTTAAAATACATTCTAGACTATTTTAAAATTGCTTCCATATATTTGATCCGTAGCATCTTGATTACTAAATTGTTTATAATTGATGTGCGTAGAATTTTATATAGTTGTATATTTTAAACTTATAATACTGACTCTATCGCCCTTGGCACTGGTCTTTATATTTTTAATAATTCGCATCCATACACTGGCAATTATTTCATATCTTGTCTTTGAAGAATTAATATATTCATTTGGTGCATTAATCTATACTTTTATTTAAAAAGCATTCATATATTTATTTATTATTCTCAATTCATGATTTGCAAATTTAAAGTTTTCTGTATTTCTTGTCGTTAGGAAATCTTTTATTGCATTCACATTCTAATTGATCTGCTATAAGGATCTTGGATTTGAGTGTTTTATCCAGGATTAGGTGCACCCACCTTCGCCCTATAGAGCCAAAAGCGTAGGGGATTTGGATCGCATTGATCAATCCCGTCAAGTTGGCCTTAACCGGTTGGATATCCCAACATCGAGCAGGCAAGGCTCGTAGGATTCTAATCTGCGGTTTTGGGAACCAACAGGAGGGATTTAGACATAGAAGTGTTGATTTTGATCCTCTGGGGTTGAACTTTCCTAGTTTGTGATGGGTGGATATTTTGCAAGTAACTGTTTATGGAAATTCAGTTTCAAAATGGGATTACCAACTAGAATGTGTGAGACAAAGTCTATCCTACCTTAAAGGGAACGCTCACCTTTTTCACCATTCCTTGGATCAACTCAAGGTAAGCAATAAGCTAAGAGATGCTTTAAAGGGTGTTACCAATACTTTTTCCTCTATTTTTAGGAAAGATTCTTGTTACTTGCAGAGGGGGTAATGGGCAAGATGGATCTCTTTAACTACACTCTATCTAAAAGCTGGAAACATTGATACTGATAAGGTCACACCAATTGACAGACTGATTGAAAGTGTACTGACTTAGATCTGTGTCTAGTTTTTTCTATACTATAAGAGTAACTATGAAGCTCATAGACTCCTATCTAGTTCTTTAAAGGTAAATCTCTACTATTGGGGCACATGGACTTCAAGAAGTAAATGATTTCTACACTACAATCCTATAAGTTATTTCAGTACAGAAACATGAGTAAATAGCTCCAAGTTTTGGTTTGTTGATGCAAATGCATGTACAAGATGATGGAAATGATGTTGCAAATGCATTCTTAAGTGCATATCTCACTTCTCCAAATGATTTTCATGCTTGAAAATGCCTTCCCAAGAGAAAATCATGGTTTGAATGTTACATTACATGTGCATGAGAGAGTGTCAAAGTGTTTGCAAATTATTCTCTACACTAATGTCTAAGGAAATTGGGGTTCTCCAAACATTTTGCATATTCCAAATGAAAGTCTTGCTTCAAAACGTGGTTTCCCAGCCCTATTACATGTCTAAATTGGGGTTTGAAGAAGTCATTACATGTGTTCTGGAAGATATACATGTTCACCCAAAAAACCTCTTTGCCTCAAATCTTGGTTTGCAAGGCCCTTTACATGGCATGTTTTTGCCTTAGAATGTCCAAATTGTGTTTTAGAGAGGTCATTACATGTTTTGGAGAAGACATGAATATGTGCCTTTTACCCTTTGCCTTTGAATCGGGGTTTGGAAACTAAAATGCATATTTAAAATATGCAATGTAAATGCCCAAGTCCCAACGTTCAAGCATAAATTGGGGTTTGGAGAAGTCATTACATGATTAAAATAACCTCTCTAAGGAAAAAATGTGGTTTACAAGTTTGCATTGCATGTTTCAACAACACGTATTTGGCAAATTGTGGTTTGGAGAACCATTTACATGTTTTACATTTGCCTTAGTATGCAAATTGTGGTTCTTGGATGCATTTGCATGTTTGTATTTTGCAAGCATTTGGCAAACCTTGGTTTACAAACGCATTTACATATTTTATTTTGCTCAAAACTTCATCTCCATGGAAAATCATGGTTCTTGGATGCAAATGTATTTTTGTATTTTGCATGCAAAGACCAAAATCGGAATCTGGAAAATGAAATACATGTTTTAAAATGCATGTAAAACTACCCAGCTTGTTGTTTTGCTAAGAAACAAGTGGTTTACGAGCCAAAAACGTGGTTTGGAAGGGCAATTAAATGTATTTCATTAAAAAATAATATGTAATTGACTTGCATCACTTAAAGTTTCTATTTAGCTCATGTCTTTTGATTCACTTAAGTGAATCTCACTTTAGAGGGTCCATTACATATTTACTGTAACATGTTATACATGTTATGTGTAAATATGTTAAAAAAGAGAGATTTTTCACTTAAATGTTTAGGTTAAAACATTAAAGTAAATTTCAACATTAAAATAGACTGTAAAGTGCACTTTACTGACTTAAATCACTTAAGTTATAAATTAAAGTGAAACTCAACATCAAAATATAACATAAAGTGCATTATAATGACCTAAATCACTCAAGTTATAAATAAAAGTCAAAAAGTAACTTAAAAGCATAGCATTAGTGATTTTAAGTCATATATTTTAAAATAAATTATAAGATTTAATATTTTAAATATGCAGTAGAGGTTCTAAACCCCACATTTTGTGAACTAAACCTTTATAACTTTTGACTAACAAGTTCAATTAAGCCCCAAGATATCTTGAAATGAGGGTGTGATGAAAAGCAAGAGATTGAAGGAAACAAAAAGACAAACAATCTAAACAAACACCAAAAAAATGCCAAAGAGACTTTGAGGGCCTCAAAATTAAGTATAGGTTAACAAACTGAAAAATCGTAAAAGACTTGATGAGAACCTTTAGTAAAAAGACTCAATATATGAATTGGGAATGACTGATTGATTAATCTTTGCCAATCAAATAGTGAGTTACCTTAGAGAAATATGAAACTTAATTGGAAAAGTTTCGTAGTGTTGCCTCTATTTTGTGATGACAAAATGAAGAACAATAGCTGGCTTTGTGTGGGGAATATAACTCGTTTATTCTTGGAAATAGAGTAACATAGAATCCAATTCTCTAAGTGCTTTTATCCATTTCATTGGACTATTAAGTTAGGCGATCAAGAATAAGAAGACTCTAATGTGACTAACACAAAGAAAACCTAGGTAAAATATAACTCACTTGTGCAAGCGTACTTATTAAAAACAAAGAAAAACCTACCTAAATAAAACTAGCTGATAATGCAACTTTTAGATGAAACCATTTACTGGCTCTATGCAATAGCTACCTTTTTTCAACAGCTTGCAGTACCTTGAATGTTCACAAGCGTATTTATATAGATGGAACATGGACAACTAGAGCAATGATGTGAATGCTTGATGTAACACCTCTCGGATGAGATGGAAAAATTCAGCTTTTTGAGATGAATTCTGTATATTGTTTCTCCAAGATAGGTCCATGAATCAAAACTGCTCCTTTAGAACTGAACATGGTTCTTTTGCTTCTCCTTCAATAGTATTTTCCTATTCAGGTACATGTGGAATGCCCAACTTTCCGTTGGCTTCCAACGAAGTTAGATGTCAGATTGGACATCCCCTTGATTGAACAAATTTTGGATTTTTCTTGCCAATTGCAAGTTGCTTGACTGGTTCATCAATTAGTAACACCTTAGGTTGATCAAGGAAACCTTGCTCATGTGATTTTAGTGATGACATGACTGTATTGCCTACCTCAACATACAACTCACAAACTTTTGACTTTGGAAAGTCTTTATTGTTTATGATAAATTCTTTTGCAAGCTCTAAGATAGAACATTTATGCACAATGTACTCAAGTTTATGACCTTGAGACACAAATACATCATTTTCAGCGTGATCAAAACTTGCTTGCATGTCCCCTTTTAAAATGTGATTATTTTGAACCCTGGAAGAAAAGTTTTCCTTCCTCATCTTTTCATCATTGGCCTTCCGAGATTGTGTACACCAGATATGAGAGTTGCTAACTATGTCTTCTTCCTTTTCTTGGAAGAGAATAGCAAGATCACTAGCGTCAAATACAAGATGCTTCACTATTGTCTTTCCTAATGGTTCTTCAATTGCAAGTTTTTTTGATGGTGAAACTAACTTTTGCTGATTCCCAACAATAGAACTATGAGGAACAGTTGGAAGAGGCTTCCTTTGTACATCTTCGTGAGGATCAAAGAACATACCTTGAGCTATTTTCTTTTTGAGCCTAGTAATTCATTTGCTAACCTTTGCACTACATGATCTGTCCTCGTGCTAGAGGAAGATGAATTGGAAGATTGATGACTTTCTTCAAATCCACTTGCTTTGCTTCTTATCTTCCCAGCAAGAATAAGATCATCTTCAATTTCAATCGCCAATGTCTGTACAATTGCAAGAGTAGCTAGGGCTTCTCTTCTTAATAGAAAACTGACTTGAGGAATTTGAGCATTGACAAAGAAACACTTCAAATTTGCACTTCTAGGTTGAGCTACAAGTGGACTTCTTCGTGCTAATTTGTTGAAATGAACAACAAATATATGCATAGGCACTGAGATGACTATTTCAGCTAAGTAAGTTGGGCCACCAATGCATGGGCATCTTTAGGAGGTGTGAACTTTTCCTCAATCTTGGCTATGAGAGTAGCCTAGTTTGTGATAGTACGTGATGGTAAATGACAAAACAAATCAACAGCCACACCTTGGAGAGTTTCCATGAACGACCTTAAAAACATGTCCTTCATATACAACACCATGAACACCACATGCAATATGTTCATCAAGATGGTGGTCATTATCGAAGAACTTGGGAAAATTCTTTTGAGAGCCATCACGAAGAGCATGTAGAAGTAGAGCTAGATTCAACAGTGTTAAATCATTTCCCCAAGGGCCTTGGTCCATTTACATGTCCTTGGTAAACGCTCACAACAATTACAATGAAAAAGGACACGGGTATGCTCCAAATGAAAGCGCAAGGCTCTCAAATGTGTTGTATTCCCAACGGAGATATTTTGCAATTGTTGGGTAGATATTTTGCAACTAACATTTTATGCAAATTTGGTTGCAAAATAGGATTACTAGCCATAGTGTATGAGACAAAGTCTCTCCTACCTTAAGGGGAAGGTTCTCACTTCTCACCATTCCTTGGATCAACTCAAGGTAAGCAAGAAGCTAAGAGATGCTTTAAAGGGTGTTACCATTATTTTTTCCTCTTTTTTCAGGAAAAAATCCAGTTACTTGCGGAGTGACTAATGGGAAAGATGGATCTCTTTAACTTCACTTTTATCTAAAAGTTTGAAACAATGATATCAATAAACTCACACAAACTCACAAGCCGATTGAAAGCATATCGGATTAGATCTATGTCAATAGATTTGTATATTCTAAGAACAACTATGAAGCTCACATACTTCTATGCAATTCTTCAAAGGTAAATCTCTACTTTTGGGGCACATAGACTTCTAGGAGTAGATGATTTCTACACTATAATCCTATATGTAATTTTAGTTTATAGACATGAAATTAACTTAATTCTAACAAATTACATGAGTACAAGACAATAATATAAACCACAGTCATAGCTTCTAATCCATACCACCACAATTGCTTCCAGTGACAACGTCAAATTCAATTGTTTCTTGTACTCAACTTGCTCTAATACACACAAGAATAGCAAAAATTAAAGATGGTAAATGCAAATTGGAGCCGCAAATTCCAATTTGTTCTACCACAATTGTTTCTAGACATAGCTTTGAAACAAAATGCTCTCTTTATATTCACTTTCTATCAAATTCGTATTACACAATCACAGTTATGCTTGCACAAGTTTGGCAGAGCTCTCACGCATATAACAAAGATGATTATTTACAATGAATGGCACTCCTTTATATAGGCAAATGAGTGAGAAAAATGGAGAAAAAGGTGGGAGGAACTCAACCACCTAGACTAATTCAAATAAGAAAGAAGATTAATTAGATTACATGACTGAAGGTACGTGTAATTGGGTTACATGCACATGATTGCATGCAACCTATCTTTTGAAACTACAAAGCCGGAAAGACACCTAAAGAAAATGTTGAAGCTGTTGATTTTGGATGAATCAATCCTGTAGATTATCAACAAAGGCCTTGTACTTGATGATGCAATTGCAGATGATCATAGAATCATGAGTTCTTGTATTTTGTGCCATTGCATTTACCTTGTAACTGTGGTGTTGCATCTTTTGATAGCCTCTGATTCTCTTTGATGAATTGTGGATTGTCATTTGAAAATTTGATGTAGTCAAGCTTTTCTCATTCCATAGCTGTTGTTAATTCTCCTTTGTTAGGTTTGCAAATTACCTTCTCAATGATGTCCAAATGTAAACTCAAAACAACTTTCCCATGTGCATCTTTAACTATTTTAATTTTAATTTTTTTCAAAGTGATTGGCACATTCCCACACAAACTCAAGTTCTAGGGCAGCCATTGGGAAAGTGGAGACCAAATGGATAATTGCTTCTTGAGAATCAAAGCATGTCTTCGTGATAGGATGCCTCTATTTTTTAAAGAAATTCTGACATATCTTGACTTGAAGAGTTCGCTACAACATGAGGATTCCAAAGAATGAAAACATCTTTCAATGGGATTGAATCCATGAGGGTCTCAAGATCTGGACAATAATTGCAGATCCATGAAGGATAAGTGTTCTAGGTATGATCTAGATACTTATTGAATACCTATGAAGGTTGGAAATGGTTGGGACCATAGTTGGAAAACTCGCCAAAGCCAAAAACTTGCCAAGGTCTAAAAACTAAATTCGGGGAATAGTCGGCCAATTTTCAGCAAATACTCGACAGCTTAAAAAATTGTTTAACTTTAATTAGAAATGCATTTTTTTTGCAAAATTCAATGAGAAGATACATCCAATGAGTCAATACATGAGAACACAAAATAAACGAGCTTAGTCTAGATTTATTTAAACACAAAGCGGGTACAAAAGTGTATTCTCCTGAGGAAGACTCATGGCTGGAAGCGAAATAGTAAACAATTTATGTAAAACTAAAAGTAAATACATCATTCCAATTACATCTTCCTCTTCTTAGTTCTAATAAAAACTAAGGGAGAGGTAGAATTAGAGGATCTAATCTTAGAAGTCTGCACTGACCATGATTGCCTTTGTGCTTGGTATATCTAACTTAGATTTGGCTTGTCCTCAATCCTGGATATAGCTTTGCCTCTAGCTTCTCCTAGCACTAGCATTGAGTACTCATTCAACTCAATGTCATCAAGTGTGAAACCAATTCCACGCCTTCCTCCATAGCCTACCTCTTCAAATCATTGATGTCATCCTCTTCAAAAACTCCGATCCCGTTGCAAATGTGCTTCAAACCTGCCTCAAGTCCACTTCAAATCGATCAAAATCAATTTGCAAGTGTTTGGAAGACTTTTCCCCTCTTAGCAAAATACAAGTGAAGAAATGAGAAATGAAACTGATTTGGGCTGTTTTATGCCTTGAACTGCTGTTGTAAAACTACATTTCAGTTTTTAACAAAAACTCAACAAGTATTTGACAAGTTCTTGCCAAAAATTCTGCAAGTTTTTGGCGTCGATAAAATTCATAAAAACTTGCCAAGTTAGAAAACTCGACTAGTCTTTGCAACTCAGAGAGTACACTACCAATATTTCATCTATGGTTGGGACAACTTGTATTTTGGGAAATAATGGCCAAAGTCGGGTTTTGAAAGGTGGGTTGCATGTAGGCAAAATGGGGCTTTTGTTTTGAATGGACAAGAATGCAAGTTGGAAGTATATGGATGTGTTTAGGATGAGAGTGTTTATTTTAAAAATGTGACTTTTTACGAAAATTGGGTTGTGGAGATGCTCATCATTTTACCTTGTGTAAATATGCAATTGGGTTTTAGAATTCCTATTACATATTTGGGAAGGTGGAGCTTGGATGGAATTTGATGATGGATTGGATACAAATGATGTAAACATGAAAGATACTTGCATTCTTTGAGGGATAATTCCAACATTTCTCCACCAAAACAAACAAAAACAAGCAAACAAAGTATATACAAAAGCCAAAAACGAAAAGGAAGAATTATACCTCTTGCTTTGACTTGATAAGTTCCAAAACTTTACTTTTGCATGCAATTTCATTTTGTAAGATGAGAGACCTTTTGCATTTGCAAAAAATAAAAGTTTCAAGCTTATTTAATAACTTGAAGCAAAAAAATAGGGCTGCATTGAAACAAATGGAAGAGAAAGAGCTAAAGAATGCCACAAACAAGCAAAAATGATCAAGAAATGCAAGCGAAACCGGAATCTTACATTTACTTGGAGAGCAAAGAGTAAAACTTGAAGCAAGAAGAAGTTGAAATAAACTTGTTCTCTACAAAACAAGGTTTGACAATTGTGTTTGAATGTAAAGATCATATGCTTTGAAAAATTCAAACTCTAGCCCCAAATCATGGTTTGTTGATGCAAATGCATGTGCAAGATAATGCAAATGATGTTGCAAATGTATTCTTAAGTGCAGATCGCACTTCTCCAAATGATTTTCATGTTTGAAAATGCCTTCCCAAGAGCAAATCGTGGTTTGAATGTTGCATTACATGTGCATGATAGAGTGGCAAAGTGTTTGCAAATGCTTCTCTTCACCAACGTCTAAGGAAATTAGGGTTCTCCTAATGTTTTGCATATTCCAAATGAAAGCCTTGCTTCAAAACGTGGTTTCCCAGCCCTATTACATGTGACGTTGTACCTCAAAACACCCAAATCAGGGTTTGAAGAAGTCATTACATGTGTTGTGGAAGATACATATGTCACCAAAAAGAATCTCTTTTCCCCAAATTGTGGCTTGCAAGGCCCTTTACATGACATGCTTTTGCCTTAGAATGTCTAAATCTTGGTTTGGGGAGACCATTACATGTGTTGGAGAAGAAATGATTATACACATTTTGTCCTTTGCCTTTGAATCAGGGTTTGGAAACTCAAACACATATTTAAGATATGCAATGCAAATGCCTAAGTCCCAACATTCAAGCATAAATTGTGGTTTGAAGAAGTCATTACATGTTTAAAATAACCTCTCTAAGGCAAAAATTTGGTTTAAAGTTGCGTTGCATGTTTCAAAAACACATGTATTTGGCAAATTGTGGTTTGGAGAACCATTTACATGTTTTACATTTGGCTTTGTATGCAAATCGTGGTTCTTGGATGCATTTGCATGTTTGTATTTTGCATGCATTTGGCAAATCATGATTTACAAATGCATTTTCATGTTTTATTTTGCTCAGAACTTTATCTCCATGGTAAATTGTGGTTCTTGGATGCAAATGCATGTTTGTATTTTGCATGCAAAGACCAAAATCGGGGTTTGGAAAATGAAAAATACATGTAAAACCTCCCAGCTAGTTGTTTTGCTAAGAAACAAGTGGTTTACAAGCCAAAAACATGGTTTGGAAGGGCAATTACATGTATTTCATTGAAAAATAACATATAATTGACTTGCATCACTTAAAATTTCTATTTAGCACGTCTTTTTGAGTCACTTAAGGGAATCTCACTTTAGAGGGTCTATACATATTTAGATTAACATATTTTACATATAATGTGTAAATATGCTCCAGAAGTGAGATTTTTCACTTAAATGTTTAAGTTAAAACAGTAAAGTAAAACTCAACAGCAAAATAGACTATAAAGTATAAAGTGCACTTTAATGACTTAAATTACTTAACTTATAAATTAAAGTGAAACTCAACATCAAAATTTAAGATAAAGTGCACTATAATGACTTAAATCATTCAAGTTATAAATTGAAGTGAAACCTAAAATCAAAATATAACATAAAGTGCACTATAATGACTTAAATCACTTGAGTTATAAATTAAAAGTAAAAAAGTAACTTAAAAACATAAGTGATTTTAAGTCATATATTTCAAAAAGTGCAATTCAACATTAAATAATGAGGTTTAACATTTTAAATATGTAGTGGTTCTAAACCTTACTTTTTGTGCACTTAAACCTTAATAAATTTTGACTAACTGTAATAACCCTAGCTGTTTAAACTTTCACAATCAAATGTTTTTTTGTTTCATCAAACACTTTGCCAACAAACTTTTGATCCTACTTTATTATTCCAACTAGCTCTTAATTGAGTTGATCTTACTTGTATTAACTTATAATTTTCTTTGTATTTCAGAATGTAAACTTATAACATTAATGCCTATATCCATGACAGATTTAAGAGAATTCTCTCATCATATTCCAACCAATACAATAAACTGAAATGGGACTTCAAGAATTAGCAATTGGAATATGTACATCATCAACAAAACATTATCACATATTAATTGTAAATAAAAAAGCTGACCATTGTGCTACTGTAAATAATGCTAATGCCCAAACCTTCCAATGTGACTTCACAAGAGCTCCCAAATACCCACGCTGAAATATATATATATATATATATATATATGAAATGTAAGCACCCAAATTACCACACTTTAAGAGAGGCTTCTTTTACATATACCGGACTAGGTATTGATAGCTGCAGCAGTGAGTGGACTTGCCAATAATGGTGTCCAAAAATGCAGCATGCAGTTCGCCCAGGCATGCAAAGGAAACCAAGCCCAAAAACCTCAGAGTCAAGCACTCAATGCAGTTCCAATGGGCATAAATAACAGACCAGAATTTGCCCAGATTTTGCATAGAAGATCACGCCCAGAAATGATCAGTATTGGTGCCCAGCTCAAACAATTATACTCAGAATTTAATGTCCTCAATTTGCAAATCCAGAGTGATCAGCTACAACAATTGTGCCCTCCAAATTCTGATTGCAAGAACCCAAACCACTTTACCTCAGTAGTGGTAATGGAAGATAACACCAGCAGATTCTCTCCTCAAGCCACAGTAAGCACAGAATGAGGAAATCAATTACAGACTTTATGATTAAACCCTTATACCTCAGCAAGGGGATTGAAATCTCCAAACTGAGAAAACCTCATAAGAGATAAAATAAAATAAAATAGACAATTGGATGCCTTTCCCATCAAATGGCCTCATATTTATAATCTCCAAATGGCACAAGTTTTACAAATGAACTTCACTTAAGAAGCTTCATCCACACAACATTAAAATATAATAAAGTGCTATTATAATATAATTTATTATTTGCTTTTGGCTCAAAAAATGACCTTTTCCAACATAACATAATATTCTGACACATAAGACCACAGTTTCTTGTGCCTACGATTTAAAACTTTTCATCTCGGTCCAACGAGCTATGATACTGAGGTGACCAACATACAACACCAAAAAAAATAACAACTTCAACATATTTAGATGAATAATAATAATAATTCACCCGTCTTGCGAAAACAACTGAACTAGCATCATAACCAAAATATGACAACACCAAAGTGATCCTAATGAAGAAAGACGATGAATGGACATGACTGGGTGACTCACTATAAATAGACGCTCCCTCCAAGCCTCTTGGATCCCGAATCGGAAGCCCAAAATAAAAATTGAGAACATCACTTAACTCCTCTAACTCAGCTGAGCTCGTTGGAACTAACAATAGTAAGTCCCTCAAACAGAGCCAAAACAAACCATAGGCTACTGTAAGGCCTATAACCCCACAATTGAGACCCTCAAATCCCACTGTTAGCTCATGAGGGCATGCTAAAAAATGAGGACATTACACTAACAACTTTGATTAATCCCCAAGATATCTTGAAAGAAGGGTGTGATCAAAAGCAAGAGATTCAAGGAAACAAAAAGACTAAAACAATCCAGACAAACACTAAAAAGATGCAAAAGAGACTTTGAAGGTCTCAAAATCAAGTATGGGCTAACAAACTGAAAAAATGAAAAAGACTTGATGAGAACATTTAGTAAAAAGGCTCAATATGTGAATTGGGGATGATTGATTGATCAATCTTTGCCAATCAAATAGTGAGTTACCTTAGAGAAATATGAAACTTAATTGAAAAAGTTTTGTAGTGTTGCCCCCATTTTGTGCCATTTTGTGATGACAAAATGAAGGGCAACAGTTTCCATAGTGTCTATTAAAATCCGTGGTGAATGCTATTGCTGCTAGAGTCATAAAAACAATATAAAAAACTTGGTTTATAACTCCGTTCTGAAAATCTTTGTTCATAGTATGGGCTTATTGATTGGAAAAGGGAATTGATTGAAAGGGGGTTAGCTTTGTGATTGTTTGATGTTGTAATCGGTGCATAGTATAGAGTTTCAAGAGGATTTATACCTGTTGTACTTGTCAATTCAATTTCAGATAAGATTGGAATTCACTTGTAGATTTGAGAGATAATCCCAAGTTAGATTGGTGTGGTTTCATTCAATTATAAAAATTGTGCAGATAGAAGTTGATTGTGGGTTTCCTGCCATGAAAGGTTTATTTTTATCTAATGTGCTATGAAATGAAGTTGTGATTTAATCCTTTAAAAATCCAAAATTGAATAATCCTTTAAGTACCATATGTATAGTATATACAACCCCCCTGTCCCCTAGGGCGTGTAACTATGGGATTCTCCAAAAGAGATAACTTGTGAACCTCAGGATGCAAATTTAATGCCCAATCTGAATTTTTAGAAGCATACCTCTTCTCTTGTTCACACACATAACATGTTCTTCTTGTTTTCTTACTTCAAGAAGATCTTCCTTCGCATGCTTAACTTTTATACATTCTTCTCTTGCCTGAAATAACGATCTAATGTATGATTCCCTTTGTTTTCTTGGATTGTCTAGTTGGTTGAATTGTTCCTTGACCTCTTGTAGGTGCCGTCTTGCTTAGGCAGCAAGTATCTTTGCCTTCTTAGCTCTTTGTAACCACCATGACACATATCTTGTGCCCTTTAATCATCTTCCATGTTATGCTGTACAAAATTATAATCTTCTTGTCTTGAATCCACAATATATACTTCGTGTTTGACAAATTCAAGTTGAGTGCGAACATTGGAAAAGTGAACAATAACATCATCTTCATGTGTAAGGGCTGCCAAATCATGATTTTGCATAGGTTAGGGACTTTTGTCTAGGGAATCCATCCTTTCTTCATGCATTTGTATGGTGTCTTAATAAATCTTAATCATCTCTCCTTTCATAAGTAGATGGTCATCAACAAGTGTCTGTTCACTACATACTGAAAATTCTTTATTGCCTCCATATAGCTGATTGGTTATTGCTAGCTGGGCAAACCCCCAGGACAGACTTGAACAATATGTGATTCATCTTTGCCTAAACCCTCACATGGCTGAAGTGAACTTTTGACTTCGTTAATCTCTTGGACAACTTTATGCCCCGTCAAAGAATCATGACTGTATGATGTCAAAACATAAATAGACTCTTTTGAGTTCTCCTTGATTGGCTAAGTCCTTCCTCAAATTTGAATCAGTAATATTTTTCACCAAACATTCATCAATGGGATCCATTGTTTCCACTTCTTTATTCATACCCTCAACATATGTAGATGCATGCTGAATTAATGGATCATGCAAAACTAATGTACTGCTATTATTATGCATAATTGAATTAGAATTAACTTTGTCCCTTTTAGTAGTGTTACCGTAGCTGCCTCAAGCTTCATGTGCTTCTTGAAATGAATGGGATGATCTATATGCTCATCATTAGTGACTTCAATGTGTTCATTGTTGTTATGCCGCTTATCCAACTTTTTAGCTTTTCCAAAATCAATTTCTCTAACAATAATAACATATCCGATTGATATTTTTTAAATGCTTGAAAGAATTCATTTATACCATTCATAAGTTTTTCCATATGTTAATCATTTCTTTGTGACCTTTCATTATTTTTTCTAATCCCTTTCTTTAGTTGGTGAGGCAGGAAGAAAAGTAGGTAACAAATTAACAATCTCCCATCTTTAGTTTTAGCCATTGATATAACCTTTAATCCCCCTGCTGTAGTTGTCTGAAATAAATATTGAATTTTTGTGATCCATTCCTAGCAATACCCCTTTAAGTTCATTCACTATCACGCATGAATCAAAGTAGTAACATGCAAAGTCACCCTCCTTGTTTACCGTATTGGGGTAAGGAAATTAATGCTCACAGACAATAGATACGAATAGAAGAACTCCTTGTTTTATTCGCATATGCCAAAGACATTACATTATGCTTATGATAATAAGATGATTACCCGGAGGGTGTATATACATCCTGAGGAACCTTACCGAAGGGGTCCGTCAGCCACATACAACATGTCGGCTACATAATAAGAACCTTCCCGATACCGACGAGAACCTTCTTGATACCGATGACATACATCCTGACACATACCTTGTCGGCTACACAGTATATACCGATGACATCATCCCCCCCAAAAAGAAAAGTCGTCTCCGGACGAAATACAACAAAATTCAAATAATAAATAACTCAAGTACATCAATATGTTAATACTAAACAGCAGGATGGGTCCTTGGCGTAGTGGTCCGTGCTCTCAACTCGTTCAGCTCCGCCTGCAGCTTGTAGACTTGTTCTTTTTGAACCTTCAACTCAGCCGCCGCTTCCTTCCGAACCTTCAACTGAGCCTCCGCTTCCATCTGAAGCTCCAGAGCTAATTGCATCATCTCTCCAACTTCTCCTAGCTCTTTCTCCTTCTCAGCTGCTGTGTGCTCCTTCTCTATTGCCAACTACTCCTATGCTACCAACTCTGTCGGACTAACAAGGCTTCTCTCTCGGATTCCCAGGCTGCCCTCTCTGAAGCTATCCTGGCAGCTGACTACTCTTGAGCTCTCTCAACTGCTACTTGATCCGCCTGACTCCTCCGAAGAGTGTAGTATGCCTCCCTGTGTAACTTCACTATCTCATGTATTAGAGCCTTCGCGTGGCTCTCCACACCAAAATCTGCCGTGGTGACTCAGTCCTGACGCATCTCATTAGTCTCCACATCCGGCCATCTCCACTCCTCAAAACAGATCTTGAAGGTCGCTGGGCAACCCAATCGCATAAACGAGATGACTCCCTCCAGCTCCTTCACGACTGAGTCCAATGCTTGATTCTCCGCCGAATCCAACACCTGGCAAGCTTGAGATGCTAGAGCTGCGGAATCAGCAAGAAATGCCTCTCTCATTCCTGTCTCCCGCGCTGGTGGTTGTTCCTACTGCACACCCATAACTGTCTCCACGGCATCCGCCATACTCTCAACGGTACTGTGTGACGGTCCCATGTCTTGAACTGGCTCTACTAGTTGCGCTTGCTGAGTGTCTACCTTTGGAATATCATCTCACATAGGAGTCTGCACATAGGCCATTCGGGGAGTCGGAGTACGGTGGAACTGCGTACTCAAAAAAGTACTCACCCTCCGAGCTCTACTCTCCCTATCCCGCTCTGGTGATGCTAAAAGTGCGGCATCCACCGTAACCACTGCATCAAACCCTATGACATCCAAGTGCACACCAGGCATACTTTGACTCTCTGCTATCTTCGGTACAGGAAGGTCGGGTACCTCCATGGCAGTCTCCTTTCCACCTTTTGGTACGCTCTCTACTATAGGTGCCTCAACTACTACTGCTGGTTGTGCTTCAGCAACTTCTCCTGTTGGCTGTGCTTCGGCAACTCCTCCTGCTGGCTGTGCTTCGGCAACTCCTCCTGCGGGCTATGCCACAGATTCTGCTATGGGAAGTGCATGGGCAAGAGTTGGCATACGCTCTCGGTTGATGGGTGCTACCACTCATGCAAACCCTACGGCAAACCCAACTCCTGGTCGAATTGGAGGGGGCCTCATCCCGTGCTGCCACAGTGCTACTACTGTAACTGCCTGCTGGGGTGCTGTAATCATCACTATCGGCTGCCGTGTCTGTCCAAACCTTGGTATGTGAGCCATGTGCAGACCTACTGGGACCAAACAGGGAGTGGCTGGTGGTGTAGTGCGGGGAAATAGTAAGGGGGTGGTTGTGACAATCTGAACCTCCTCATCATCTTCTTCCCCTTCTTCGTCCCCCACACTGTTCTCCTCAGAAGATGTTTCCTGTAGCCCGCTGTCTGTATCATCTCCTGTATCCATCCGGGGTCTCTTCTGTCCTATAGGACCCTTCTACACAATGGCCGAGTCTAAGTGTCTCCACTGCATGATAGGGGGTTCTCCGGGAGCCAATGGCCTAGGTTTTCCCTCCAATGTGTCCTCTGGAATCATCCACGCTGTAGCATCGAGGAACAGTACTATGGCATATAAAATGTCTTATGCTGGAGGGTCATAAATTCGTGCATACGTTTGGCCAAAACAGATGCCCAATCATACACTTTCCCATTCATTATACCATTCATCAAAGATACCTGTGGAAAGGAGATATCGGATGCCCTAGATGATCCCATAAGCCTGCTCTTGACTAAGTCCATCAGGCATCGCCATGGTCCCTCCTTGATGTTTGTCTTCTTTAAACCCCTTCCTTTTGATGTCTCAGCCAATGCTTCCTGCTCTGCTTCAGTCATGTCTCCGCATACCAGCCTAATCAAAAACAATTTTACCTCCTTAGAAGTTTTCTTAGGCTGAACCTTCTTGCCTTGCGGCCCTGGTATGCCAAACACTCGCATGAAATTTGTTGCCTTGAATGAAACCACCAGGTCTCTGCCTGAGTGCTCAAATGTGCTCCTTTGAGAATCTCTACCATAAGTCGCGACCATGGCTCGCAAGAAACCTTTGTAATTTCGAATGCAAAAAACAGGCATCCGAATAGCCCATTCCACTTGTGCCCTTCTAATGCTTGCTTTTACTGCATGGTCATCAGGAGTTTCCTGCCACCACTTCCTACAGTCCATTCCGCTCAACCCTTCGAATGCTATAGTTTGTGGTGTGATTTTTGTTGTTGCAGGTGCTGGAGGCTTACGCTTCTGCTTATTATTGCTACTGGTGCCTTCATTCTGATTACTTGCAGTCGCCATTTTCATGCCCTTCTCAATTGTAGATTCTTCTAGTTGCTTTTTCCACCTCCGTTTGCCTGCAGACTCCATGTAATATTGGGTCAGTTATTCAATTATTTCTCTGAAGACAGCAATTCGTTTCCTCCTTAGCAGCGTACAGATCCGTATGGCCCTTTTTTTGAATGCTTTGTGAATGGCTCCTATTTTCGTACAGATACTTTGTAACCCTGCTTGAGATCGTTCGGTGGTGATTAGGTAGCTTATCCTTCAAATTTGTATGCCCAACTTTCTTCCTTAACTGCGTATGCCCACTTTATTATGCAAATCCGTACATCAACTGAAGCTTCTACATCCGTACGAAGGTAATTAGGCACTGAATGGAGTTAAATCCCCAAATCCATACAACAGGCAATTTATCGTATGCCAAGTTCTTAATTCTCCAAAATCCATATGCAATATCCTTCAAATTTTGTACAGAATATCTTGTTGAATTTGGCATATTGGAAGCTTAAACTTGCAACTGAAGCACATAGGCGACTTATCATTTGAAATCCGTACTGCAGCTATTTGAACCCTTAGAATCCGTACGGCAACAGTATGCATTAATCCTTTATAATCCGTACGCCATCAACTGGAAGCTAAAGCCAATACAAAATCCGTATGTTGAAGGCTATTGTCAAAAACAATCTCAGACCCGTACCGCAATTTATATTCATGAAATCTGTATGGCATATAATGAAAACTTTAAAATCCGTACACCTGTACGCCAAATTTGGAAGGCAAATCCGTACGCCCAGCTGGAAATCAGTACGCCAACACATATATTGGAAATTCATACAGCAAATTTCGTACAACAAATTCTATTAAAATCCATATGGTGACAACATATAGTGTCCTTCAAAATCCATACGATGGAATTAACCTCCAAAGTTCGTACGCAAATCCGTACATCAAATCCATATGCAGTATCATACAAAAGCCGTACACCAAAACATGCAACATCCACACGCTAGAATGAGAAATCCGTACATCAACAGGGATTTAATCTGCAAACTTTCAAATCTGTACGGGGTCTGTATGTTTCTTTGTAATTGCCGTACGATGCCTTCTAATACAGCATAGACCTCAGTATGACAACTGTACGTTGATGACCTCTCAATTTTTATTTTTTTAATTATTTATTTATTAATTTTTTTTTTGGAAAAACCTCTGGCCACCCTTCTTTTGTATCTATTTTTGGACACTGTGCGGTTGCACTCCTCTACTTGCCTTCCTAATTGCATCAATTCACAATTTCTAGTCTATGCGTTCTTAATCCACTGGGCGCCTTCCACAATATGCTTGTTCTAGAACTTATCTTATACTCTGTCTGCAAGCTTTCTTTGCATGCCATGGACCTGAAAACGCTATCCTTGTATTGCCAACCCTTAATAACTTGTGCCATGATTGCGTTGGAATTGCCTTGTACTCCTGTCTGTACCAATTAATGTTATTGCTCCAACTGTACGGATCTATTCTCAGCTATTTGATATTTGCCAGACTCCTTTGTTTACCGTACGACACATATCTATCCTGCGTATGGAGGCATTAGAAAGAATGCCGTACGGATGCATGTGACTTGGTTGTCGTACAAGATCTTCCTCAGAAATTGCCGTACTTGTCATGTCGTACAGTGCTTCTGGGAGTGTTTATATGTCGTATGGTTGCAGTGAAAAGGATATCGTACGGTAGCTAGTAGCTAGAGTGATCATCGTACGGTGAGTGCTTGATACTGTACAATACCTATAGTATCCCTAGTTGTCGTATTATGACTTTGCTTGACATTTGGAAAAGGCCATATGGTCTTTTTTGAAGGTGCGTGGACACTTAAAATATCGTTAGGATCTGCCGTACGGTGGACACCACTTTGCCGTATGGTTCCTTCATGCTGCTGTACGACCACTTGACCGTACGGTGCTTTTTTTTTTTGGATATCAAATTACAACTCTTTATTCATAAAATAACTGTTACATGCAACGTGCCGAGCTGTAAGGCCTTCCCGGTTACGGCCAAATACAATAGCAATTACAATAACAGTTCTGCAAGATCCCTCAAAATCCAACCCATATGCTAGCTAGTCCAGATCCACACTCTGGTAGAAACCTTGAAGATTTCAACTTGTGCTCGCAAGCCACCAAGCAACCTCCTTGTTTCTAAACCACAACCACTAGCTCTTCTCACAAATTTGCAACTCCACCACTATCCTGCTGTAAACTGCCTCACATTCGGTGCTCTATCCACAAACTCAGGAAAACTCGCTCCTCTACTTCCTCCTCTCTAAGCTTCTACTTACAGATCCCCAGAAATTAACCACTTGGGACAACCTTAAGGAGTTTACTGCCAAATTTCAACTGTTGCGCGACGACAATGAAATTGTAGCAGAGATATACAATACAAAATAGGGGAAAAATGAAATGGTCCAAGTCTACGCAAGGAAATTAAAAGATTTGATAAATAAAATGGAAAATAAATCGGTCGATGGACTGCAAAAAAGATGGTTCATTGAAGGCTTGCACCCGAAGTTGCGGAAGAAGATGAAGATTGTGCAGCCATCCTCATACACTGAAGCGTACAATTGAGCAATGAACTTGGAAAGTGAGCAGAAGATGAAAAAGAAGAAAAAGAGTAGCTCGTTTGATTCAGATGATGATGCATCTTCAAAAGAGGAGAGCAGTGATGACGAAAAGGAAAGCAAGAAGATCCACGCCCTCTAAAAGGATATGATTCAGATGATGAAAGAATTCAAGAACATGCAGAAGGAGACCAAGGGAAATGAGCTATGGTGCACCGAGTGCAAGGAAGAAGGCCATACGAAGGGATCCTGTTGGAAGGACCAATTTTGCGAGATTTGCTAGATCATGGGACATTCTACAAAGGAATGCCCGTTCAATCTGAAAACACAAGGTCCTTAGCAAGTGTTCCTGACATAGGAGGCTTCTGTGTCAGGAGGGAGCGGGAACACCAGTACTGAGGGTGCCACGTCGGGAGGATGCAGAAATAATCGGTGAAGACAAAACAACAACGGCAACAACAATAATGGCAGTAGGAGTTGAATTCAGTATGATGCAAACGGCCAGTCCATAGTTCAATGCCGAGCATGTAATTTTTGAGGCCACTTTGCCCGTGACTGTACAACAACAAACACACCGAAATTATTATGTAGGTGGTGTGGACTCGGTGATCATGAAGATGCTAAGTGCCCGAAGTCGGGAGTAAATTTGATCACCATCGGGACAGACGAAGAGGAGGTTCTGGCCATCACACGAAAGCAAGCGAAAGTGTACCCCGACCCAATGGAAGAAAAGAAGAGACTGGAGGAAGTGTGGGCAGAGATTCAGAAGGCAACATAGGTAGAGAAAGCACACTTGAAGGACACTACTGGTACCTCTGCACGGAACTGTGCAAAACAGAACATTGTACGACAAATATTACAAACCGAGGTACCCGTCAAAATAAATGATTTGTTGCTCACTATGCCTCAATTCCGTACGACACTCACAAACATTGCTCCAACTGCTAAGTTGCTAGCAGAACAAGGGAGAAAGAAGGTGACGCAAGTGTAGAAGATCCGGTGCTGTTAGCCCTATCATCCAGATGACATTCGACAGTCGTCAAAATGGGAATTCTCGGGACTGTTTTGACGGACACGGTTGTGGACGGAGGGTCCGGTGTCAATGTGTTACTAGAGGATACTTGGAAAAGGTTGGGACAACCGACATTGTGGCCACCTACATTCCAGCTGCTAACGACCGACCAACACGAAATCAAACCATTGGGAGTCCTAACAGCACAACTAGTAACAATTGGAACACAACCATTCCTGCTTGATTTCGTTGTGATCCCGCTGAAGAGGAAGGGGTATGATGCCATTTTGGGCCAGGGGTGGCTGATACAAGCTAGCGTTAAACACAATTGGAAGAACACTATCGCTTGAAAGCAAAGGGCGGAAATACAACATTGATTTACACACCCAAATGGTCGGGGAAGAAGCCCTGTCATCAGATTCTGAAGAAGAAGAGGATGAAGGGAGGTAGTGTATGGAACCAGATCAGGAGGGAATCCTGTGGTTGGAAGGAGACGACAATTTGGATTCGGTAAACGGTCTTTACCACTGGCAGATAGAGGACTATGAACTGTTTCAGAGTTGCAATGTGTTGACGATAGAGGAAGGACACAACGATGATGGATTTCCAAGGGAATTCACAGAAGTAAAAGAGGGGGATGCGCTGCTTGATGAAACACTCGCCCATGAATTCACTGAGGGGGAGCCCATCAAATACAACGAAGCCACACTGCAAACAATGAATTTGGGGGATGAAGCAGAACCAAAGAACATACTGGTGGGAGATAATTGGGATCCAGTACTCAAAGCAGTGGCATTCAAGATATTTTTGGAATACAAAGATGTGTTTGCGTGGACATACAAAGATTTGAAAGGAGTACCGCCAGAGTTGTGTGTACACACCACATCCCGTTGGTCGAAGGTGCAATTCCCGTATGGAAGCGACCATATAGGATGAACAAGAACTATGTGGCACGGGTTACAGAAGAGATCAATTGGATGCCAGAAGCCGGTATTATTTTTAAGGTGCAGACAAGTGAATCGGTGTCACCCATAGTAATCTCATTGAAGAACACCACCCAGATCCGGATATGCGTTGATTTCAGATGCCTGAATGCAGTCACGATCAAGGATCCGTTTCCAATTTCATTTACAGACAGCATCTTGAGGAGGTAGCCGGACATGAGATTTACTCATTCATGGATGGATTTTTCGGATATAATCAGATTTCAATCGCAAAGGATAAATTGAAGACGACATTTGTCGTAGAAGATGGAGTGTACGCATATAATTGGATGTTGTTCGGCTTGTGCAATGCGCCTGCTACATTCTAGCGTATCATACTACACATCTTTGACAAAATGTCCGTCGGGAACTTCAAGGCATTCCTGGATGATTGGTCGATATTCAGCGCCGAGGACAAACATTTGGCAGCATTGGGCGAATGTATGGAGAGATGCCGATGGGCGCGACTAGCTTTGAATCCAAGGAAATGCAGATTTATGGTTTCACAGGGAAGACTGCTTGGGAATATACTCTGTAATGAGGGCTTGAAGATAGATTCGAACAAGGTCAGAGTCATATTGGAAATGCAGCCGTCCACCAATGTAATGGAGGTAAAATCTTTCCTGGGACACATAGGTTACTACAAAAGGTTCATCAAAATTTTTGCCAAGGTATCATACCCGCTGGACAGGTTAACTTGCAAAGGAGAATCGTTCAGATGGGAAAAAGAGCAGGATGAGGCATTTGAAGGGCTCAAGGTACGACTAGCTACGACACCCATCTTGGCGTATCCGGATTGGAACGAAGAGTTTCATGTGCATGTCGACACGTCCAACTATGCAATCAGAGCAACCTTGGCACAGATGGGGAGCCACGGGTTGGATCACCTGATATACTTTGCCAGCCGATTACTATCAAAAGCAGAGTAGAACTACAGTAAAACAGAACGGGAAGCGTTGGGAATGGTGTACAAAAACTCCGTCATTACTTGCTAGCGGCACCCTTCATGTTCTATGTCGACCATCAGGCTCTGTTTTATATATGATCAATAAACCTGTCATTCAAGGAAGAATCAACAGGTGGTTGCTTCTGTTACAGGAGTTCACTTTCAAAATAATTGTATGGCCTGGGAAGAAACATGTCAGTGCAGACCATCTGTCGGGAATCAAAATAGGGGAACCGGCAGACGGAGTGAACGATGTTTTTCCTGATGCACAATTTTTTCAGATTGTCGTACTGCCGCAATGGTACACAAGCATTGGAGAATACTTCTCGACAAGTCAGTTCTCGAGTGACATGCCACCAAATGAAAGGTGCAAATTGATATTCAGGAACCGACTCCCGTACCTATAGCAGAGAGTTTGCCCCAGCTATCTCTTGTAGCAGGCCCATAGTTGACTCCACGCTCGTGCTCCCTCGGCACTTCGAGCCGTGTGAGTCAATCGCCTTCTATCTGGATTCTCTTCCCTCGGCGTATGTAGGTTCAAAAACTCCTCCCTTGCTTCTTCCACCAAATCCAACCGCTGTCGAGTCTTCTCCAACAATTCTTCAATGCGACGGTGTCCGACGGTAATGTGCTGAAACCTTCTTCTGCGTTCGGCGTGCTGTACCAAAATTAAGTTTTCTTGTGCGGTGTGTATTTCGTCCTTTTCCTTCAGCTTATTTTTATTCTTGTTCAGCTGATTCAGCATTACTCTTCATCCGTCTGCCTGTGTACCAGGTCCATTGGGCAGCGGCACCAAATGTTTACCATACTGGGGTAAGGAAATTAATGCTCACAGAGAATAGATATGAACAGAAAAACTCCTTGTTTTATTCGCATATGCCAGAGACATTAGATTATAATTATGATGATAACATGATTACCTAGAGGGTGTATATATACATCCCGAGGAACCTTCCCGAAGGGGTCCGTTGGCCACATACAACATGTCGGCTACATAATAAGAACCTTCCCGATACCGACTAGAACCTTCCCGATACAACCTTCCTGATACCGACGAGAACCTTCCTGATACCGATGACATACATCTTGACACATACCTTGTCGGCTACACAGTATTTACTGTCGACACTTGTGAAGTTGATGAAAATTGCCATGCAATCAAATCCAAAAATTTGTACTGCTTGGAAATGGCACACAAAAGAAAGACAATTTATTAAATTGATTTAAAATATCATGCAACCATTTCGGTATCCACCAAATTGTCATGCAACACAAGTCCGCTAACCAAGATCACTCGGAAATAACCATTCAATGGTAACCCTCTTCATAAACTGCTCCTAAATTGACATGCAATAATCTGGCTATTCACCAAATTGCCATGCAATACATCCGACACATATGCAACTGCAAAATCTATTGTGCATTACTGGCACCCTAACAAGCTGGCAAGATCATCAACTTTGATGCCATTGAAATATCCTAGACTCTGATAAAGCTTCATATCTGATTTAAATTTAGATTTTTGCTCATGTTTTGCTTCATCATAATGTAATATTGCAACACACAGATTGAACATGTACGATAAATAATCTAGATTTTCAAGGAAATCAATTTGATGAAATACAAATAATCAAGTTAGCCAATGTGTATTCTTGTGATATAGAAATGTATTGTTTTTTTACAAATACTTGTTGCTGGTGCAAATCAAAAAATGCACTATACCATCATGTAACACATACATGGAATGCCTCTATACATATGATAACACACCCTTTGAAGTACTGCAAGATAGATCAATGAATCTCCACGAAAACTGATCAGTTATGTGCAACTGTGAATCCTATGATGAAATCACCAAGTGGGCTGATCTGGGTTTTCTTCCAAAAAGTCAAAACCTCTGGGGTTTCGATCCCAGGGTTTACTAAATCTGCAAGTTGAAGCTCTCAAGCTCTCAAGGAAAAGTTTCTTTAATAATAACAAGTCAAGAATGAATCCTCCTTTCACCTTTTCCTCCTTTTATAATGCTTTTCCGTTTCGAAAGTTGTATTTTATTTTATTTCTCTTTTCATTTTTTCCCCCCCTCAAAAGTGAATTTACATTATAAGTTGTCATTGACATTATTATAAAGTCACTTTATTAAATAAGTCATGTCTAGGTGCTGATTGATTAAATTTAAATAATCCCATAGGACTTGGGGCTATTTATTAAAAAATTAATTACTTTATTCCCTGAAATATACTCAATTAGCCTACGTCTAATAATCTCTTCTAGGAGATCACTTGGATAAAATTTGACATTATAGCAAGTATTAAAAAATTTGCAGGTTCCTCATTAACTTGTAGTCTTGATCCTATTGTTTATCTTGTGTGGTTGCTTGAACATTGAAGGATATGGATTTCCATTATACCCTACAGCTAATTCAGCCTTTAATAATAATATTAATATAATTGGCAAAGTTCAGAAAAGAGAATGGAGAGTGAATTCAGGATATAGTAAATCTCATTGGTGATATGAGAAGAAAGAAAAAAATAGGCAGTGAATGAGGGGAGGCAAAAATATAGAAGCTAGAAGCTTCCCATAACATTTTGAGTTCTTCCTTGTGTTCGTGCATTAAATGCTCAAAGGGGAGATCATGCAGTGAAGATGGAAACATCACTGGCTCAGGGCAAGTAGAAAATTCTAGGGGTGAAATGTAACATTTCAAAGTTTATGGATTCTAGGAAGTGTTAATATCAACATGGAGGATAGTGAAGGAACCATGAAGAATGGTCAATGACATCTCATTCTGAAAGAGAAGCTCATAGTGCATGTATGAATTAATCAAGAAACAAAGAGACCCTCTAGTCCGAAGGTTAGGAAAAAAAACACCATCAAGATTATTGCAAAGATTCTGATAGCCACTCCTTGGATTACACATTATGGATTGTCTCCCTATTTATAAAAAAGATTGGATCTGCCCCATCATGTCACAAAGTGAATTGATTGATCATCATTAAAAGGCAAAACTCTTCAGTCTACCCAAAGCTCAGACTGGCTGAACTTATGTGGTGAAAACATATCTCACCAAAGTTGGTCATCCTAAGTTTTATCCATAAGAATTTAAAGTGTGTTTAACTGCAGCAATGGGGAATACTTTTCAGTGGTATTCTAGGAGGGAAGCACTTCTTATGATGCTAATTCGTATGCTAATAAAACTGATGGATGCATAATCAGATCCTGTAATCATGATGGATGGATGCATAGTTTGTGGCATCATTTTACTATGGTTTACGAATTTTATGTGGAGGTAATTTCTAGAATAATTTGCATTAAGTACTATCCTTGTAAGAAATTCTCTACCAGTTCATTTCTTATGCAAGAGTAAATGTAATCTGCAAAAGCAGTGTGTATATATAAATCAAATATCCACTACTGAAAATTTTATAATTATTAATATGATTGATATTTGTTATCTGCCATTTTATTTGATGAGGCAATAGATTTTATGTTTTTTAAGGATGATTCCACATGCCTGATTGGAGTCTGGACTATGACAATATGGTAGCTGTAGATATATCATTTGGAATTGCTTTAAGCATTCTCTGTGTTCGTTCCATCCCACAGAGGATTGAAGAGCTTGAATGCTTATGTTTTGTTTATGCAGAGCTTATTTGGTCAAAAAGTTCTGGACTATCAACTGAATAAGACAGGACTGTTCACTTCCTGTGAATTCATATCACAACATTCCGATTTTCATCAACAATTGAAGATATGTAAGGAAAGTGCAGATTTATTAATAGAGATGTGATGTGAATACATCCAGCTGAGACTATTTCTCTATGTCTGTTTATTACTTCTATATGTCTGTTTATTACTTGTATACATGGATTAATAATATTGCAATATGCATGTATAGTATGGGCGAACCATGGTGATGAAATAAGCCTCCAGTACTCTGGGACACATGCTCTTAAAGGGGATTTCGTGAGGTAGCTTAATTATTTTTTCCTCTTGTATATTAAAAGCGATGTCTTTACAGGCAAATATGTAATGAACTATAACGGTAATTAATGTCTTTTTTTCTCATCTGTTTTTAATCTACAGGTATGGGAAGCAGACTGTGTCTGGACTAATTAAAGATGGTTTCAGTGCTCTTGCTCGCTACTATTTGAATAATTTCCATGATGGTATCCGTCAGGTACGATTCCTATTGATATGGATTCAGGTTGCTAAACATTTCATCCTTTTTGTCCCTGCAAGTCATACAAGCATTCTGATATGAAAACATGGCAGGATGCTATGGACTTGGTTGCTGGCTACTACACTGTCAGCAGAGGCATTCCTTCTCCTTTCCAACTAAATGGATTTGAGTTATTTGCTGTGAGTGATTGTGAACTGTAAATGACTTGAGCGAATCTTCATTGACACTTTTTAAATCTTTGGTACTCATTGAAGAAAAGCTTTGAAAAAGGGCCTTCTCATGCTTTGTAGTCAAACTTTTAGTCCGTTTTTAAAGGATGAAAATTAATCAGACACAAGAATAGAAGTGTACTAGTTTATGTGCACTTGTAATTCACCTTGTAATTCTCTCTACTCATGCTTTTGGTACTTGTTTCAATGATATTGCAGTACCTTCCAATTGCTTCAGCTTTGATTGTTGGGGCCCTTACAGTGACAACCTTCTCTCTTCAACAAGGTGATTGAGGCTCTTTGTTCTGGATATTATTTCTCTTTGCTTGCAACTTGAGACATGACATGGTGCATTCCTTGCTGGATAAAACTATCACTAAATCTGTAGACATGTTGATATATTAGTATATTATGCATCAAGAGATATCCGGATTATCTTTTCTAACTGCAACTGCACTTTTATGCAGCAGTAGATGATACACAGCATTTTCTTTATTCAGTGGTTTGGGGAGGTCTAACAGCTGGTGTAATGGCTGTTGTAAAAGCTAATGGACGGCAGTTCTGCAGCCGGCCTCGTTTGTGCAAACTATTTTAAATTGAAGTTAAGAGATTAGTATTAATAATTGACGCTTTGAATAATTTGCCTCTATAAAATATTGAGGGCAGGCTAAAGCAGTCATGAAATTTCTGTATTATAATTTTGTATAACTTGATAGCCACTACTTTTCATGTACTATGATGTAATACTTTTTATAGCCATAGGGGGGCATTATCTGGGTTTTGAAACCATGTAAAAAGTGTAAATTTGAATGTACATGCAGTGAACAATGAATAAAACTCTTGCTTTGGCCAATCTATGTTTTTGATGCCAAAATTATGTCCATTTTCAATCACGAGTCATGTAGCTTGGACTCTGAATTCAATACATACCTATAACAAATGATCTCATAATCTTATTGGATAAATGTTGCGCAATAAACTGTGTAGAATAATGTATTGGATCACTATTTGGGACATATCATCAGATGAGTGGCACAAACTACAATTGGGTTTCCATATGTAATTCAATGTGGACAAAGTTAGAGGAATCCTCTAATTCTAACTATGGGTTTAATACCAACCCTGGTTGAAAAGTATTATTGTATTAAAATAAATATATAGGCACTCTGCAAGTTCATGTTTTAGATGCATACAATACAAAATTTCAGCTCTGTTCAACATAACGATGAATTATAACAATTTTTTGTATTAACTCTAAGTTGCCCAAGTAATCTTCTAATCTTGTGGCAATCCATTTTCCGCATAGACTCAAATCTTAGTCTCTTCCACATCCAGAAGAACATTTTCCATGTTGATTGCTTCTCATAGTTATTCATGCCTATTCAATGAGTTGATTGCTTCTCAATGTTTTCTATTCTATAAACTTATTGTTCCATACCTATTCAACGAGTCATTACAAATGAGTGTTAAACCAAAATCAGTTTTTTGATTTATATGTGTTTGCAAAGTTTTAATGAATTTCATTCAATAGTTATTCTGGTTTCAACAATGAATGGGTGACCATTGTGTCTTTGGCTGTCTTAATGGTCTTTCTAGTTTAATTTTTGAGGAAAATTTGTATGATGCTCCTTTTTCATATTCTTGCCATCTTATTTATGCGTTTTATATTTTTATTTCAGGGTAAACAAAAGAGGTTTTAAAAAGTTCTCAAATCATGTATAATGTCATAATCGATATAGAAGTAGCAAATACCTGGAACATAGAAATGAAAAGTGAGACAAGACCTTAACCAACACTGACCCGAACACAAGGTTAGAGAACAGCTCAATGGAAGACTGCAATAAAACAACAAAGAGATAACAATTTCAAACTAGGGAGAACCTTAAATATTCATGGCTTAGATTGCCTATCTGCCTTGAAGATAATATAATTCTCATTGTTTTTGGTTCTTATACTGCCACTAGTTTCTATATAATTGTCTTTTTTAGCGTCAAACCCTTCCCTTAGCATGTTAGTGCTTGCAACATAGTTCTTGATGGCGATCCTATCAGCTGAACAAATTTATATAGATTCTCTGTAATAGTCTTGATCTCAGCCTGCCTTCGGTTGAGTCTTTTCTCAAGGACTACCACCTTAAGGAAGCATGCAATCTTTAGCCAAATGAGGATTACTATTTGTTCCTTTACATTTGCAGCTGGAGGTTGTTGTGATGTTCCCAAATTCTAATGTAATGATTAAATTAAATTAATTGGTCCCAAAATTCAAATTCAAAATTAAAGGATCTTTAATTAATTACTTTAATTAATAAAATATGGGGCCCCAATCAATTAAAAAAAGTTGTACTGGGTTTTTTATTGATTTATGCATATCTTAGTACCATCTTTTATTTTCGTCAGAGGTATTTGTTGTCGTGTTGGCACTTGTTGTGCACCTTGGGAGTTTTCCTCCAACGGGGTATTTATGAGCAGCGGGTAGGATGTTTTTGGTATGTGTATTGGATTTTATTTTGTAGTGCAAATTCTAGTTGGTGTTTTTGTTTGCCATTTCGGAGGTGGAAGATCTTCAAATTATTATTATTATTAGCATATTGTTATTATCATCTTCCATCGTGTTTTAATCTTGTCTTTTGGCTTGCATTTTTTGAAACTATGTCATCTATCTCTTGCAATACTTGATTTGGCATATGTTCTGTATATTGTTGTGTATCTATAGCATTCAATATTTATTTGTATCAAGTTTGGCATCGTCTACGGTGTCGCACATCATTCTAGCATTTGGTGGATTCACTATTTTGTTTTTTCGGCTTGCTTCTCTATCTATACTATTCTCAAATTCCTCTCCCACGAAATCATCACCCTTCAACATCGACTTAACTACCCTTTGCGAGTATTGTACGTCTATCACCTATCTCCTCCATCTCACCTTCCCACTGTTTGCTCCATCTCCTAAGGCAAAACCATCCCTAGCCATCTACACTTCTTGTCAAGACATTCACTATATGCCAATTTGGTGTGACCGTAGGGCACTTCAAAGGAACATGCATTTTCTTTTGCATTCATCGTACAACCTTCCTCTGTTGTTTTACACCCCTACTCGATACTTTTAAGTCACGTTGTTGAGTGCATTCTTTCCCTTAGGTGTTGCCCTCGGGTGCCCTCGAGTGCCTCCTTTAAGTACTTTTCCTTGGTTGCTTTCCCTCAGGTGTTCTCCCTTTAGTGCTTTCCCTCTAGCATTGGTTTCAAGTGTTTCCCCTCGAGTGTTTCCCTTAGGTACTTTCCCTTAGGTGTGTCCTTCAATTACTTCCCTCAGGTACTTTTCTCTTAGGTACATTGGTATGCGATGTGTGGCAGAAAACTTAGGTGTGTCATTGGGAACTTTACAGTTGTTGCACATGTGCATGTTTGTTCTTCTCATTAATATCAAAATTTTCTTTGGAAGTTATTGTTTGCAAGTTGTGTTTTGATGAATGATCAGAGAATTTAATTATTAGTATTATACATATATGGTGCTACAATTTTTCGGAGGTTGTTGAAGAGTCTTGTATAAATCATATATGGTGTGCTTGGACTCTCTTTGGAGCTTTGAAGACGTCCTTTGAGGATCATATGCATGCGTATGTCTTTACCAATTCACAATTACTCGACAAGATCTTTAGGTTTTGCTTTTTAGTTTGCGATTTCATTATGGCTTGTCTCACAACTTGCACACTATGCATTTACCAATCCAGAGATCACATATCATTTTTCATATCT
The DNA here is from genome assembly GCA_028749045.1 of Cupressus sempervirens. NCBI lineage: Eukaryota > Viridiplantae > Streptophyta > Pinopsida > Cupressales > Cupressaceae > Cupressus > Cupressus sempervirens. Next base: position 455,988,700 of record CM053787.1, read on the forward strand.
TAATATGCTCTGCATTTTAATGATATACTTCTATGAGTTGATGTTTTGTACAAGACAAAATAGGTTTATGCAGGATATTCATCACTAGAAGGCATTTTTGATGTAGCAATGAAATGTTCTTTTACATGATTAGTTGTTAGATTTTTTAATTTGGTTTTGTCCTTCAAAATTATTGTTTTTGTTGTTTGGCCATTGCTATTTATGGTCTCATTTGTGACCAACTAATGATGCTCTAAGTCTTGCAATGTTGTGTGGCCATCTTAGAGATGTTTATGGATTATAATGGGGATATACTGATGCAAAGAAAAACTATACATGGTTTGGTGCCCCTTCCCATGCATCGGTGATTGTATTTTTCGGGCTGACACGACAATCTTAATTAAGACATTACACTCCTATTCAATTATTTGGATCTACTGTCGAGGACTACTGGACTAATCAATCTTGGATTAATTTGTTAGAGTAGGATATTTATCTAAAGCCCATAATAGCAACTTTGAATGTTGGGCAAGTAAAGGATAATGTGGAGGATGCTTTGATTTGGGTGGCCAACTCTTTAGATGCATTTTTTTGTTTCCTTTGCCAATGTTATGCTATTGAATCAGTCTAGATTGCCCCCCTTCTGAGCTAGTGTTAGACAAGTACCTTATCCCAAAAATCAATATCTTTTTTTGGATGGCTTTTCGAAATAAGATCCTCACAAAGGATGATCTTCACAAAAGAGGTATGATTATTCCTAATAGATGTTAATAATGTAAAAAGAGGAGACAATTTTCATCTCTTGGTCTCTTGTTCTTATGCTTGCGAGGTTTGGTCCCTGCTTTTACAAAGATGGAATGTGTGCTGAAATATCCCTAGATATATACAAGATTGTTTTCTTCAGTGGAAGTTGGTAGATGTTCATGTGGACAAAATTCAATGGGATCTAGTTGCTCCCCATGTGGTATGGTGTATATGGAAGGAAATAAAAAATAGTCTTTGTAGATGTCTCCTTGCCCACTTTAATTATATTAGGAAAAATTAAATAAGTATTAAAGAAAACTACTTGAATAACATCATAGCTATGTTGGATTTTGAGGCTAGAAGTGGTAAAGACAATTCCAAGATGGACATGAGTAGAAATAAAGAGAAGTGAGAAGATATTTTTTGGATGGCTCCTACAAGATGTATTAAAATAAACTTCGGTGGGGCTATGAAGGGCAACCTAGGGATAATAGGCTGCGGTGAAATTGTCCGGAATGATAAAGGAAATGGGATTATGGCTATGGCTTGTACTCTTGGGACTCGAACTAACTATGTGGTATAAGCTATGGGTCTATTACATAGTCTTAGGCTGGTTATGAACTCCCACTATAGAAATGTTTGGATTGAAGGTGATTCTATAAATATCCTTAATTGCTTGGAAATTAATTCTAGTCCATCATGGACTATTAAATATGTGAAAATGGAAGATAATAATATCATTGATTATTTTGAGAAAGTTTTTATTTCAAACGTGTTTAGAGAGGCAAATATGGTTGCTAATGCCTTTACCAACATAGCTTTCAAATTCGATGTCATCATTACTTGGCAAGATGAGAGTAAATTTAATGCAGATTTAAGGGTTGTCATAAACTATTATAAGACACACTACAAGTGCATTGAAAGTTTTTTTTACCCTTGGTTCTAGCAAGGGTAAAGGAAAAAGAATCAAGGATGATGAGGAGAGTACTATGCCCTCCTTTGCTAAGAAACAAAAGGCTATTGAAAAAAATAAAATGGATAACAAGTCTGAAGGTGAAAGTGAGGGGGATAATACCACCATGGAAGGTGATGCTGATAATAAAGTGGGTGGAAATGGAATGGAGACCAAGGATGATGATATTAGCGAAGATGAGTGGGCTTTGGTGCAGGTTAAAATACTCCTAACCCTAAGAACCTTCCCCACACTCCTCAGGAGCCCCTAGATCAGTCTGGTGAGGAAATTGTCTCCCTTAATCACAGTGAGAATAAAGCTCAAATTCTAATCATGGTAATGGTACAAAAAAGAGAGAAGGTCCCAATCCTTGTGGACTACGAGTGCTTTGTGGATCATGATGTGCTAACATCTTTGAGGAATGAGGAGGAAATGGAAAAAAAGAAAAGATATGCAAGGGGAACATGCCAACCCTATTCTGAAAAAAGGCAAGGGAAGAAGATAATGCCAAGAACACCTCTCTCATGAAAATTATGAATCCAGAAGAACGTAATGTTACGCTGCTAGTGGAAGATCTATAGGATAAGGTGGAATTGACACTAGGTATGCTAAAATGGCCAAGTCTATGTCCATGTATCCTTTCCATGTGTATAAATGGACTTTCCATGAGATTAAGGATTTACATTTGAAATATAGATCTCTTACGGTCAAGTTTGAAGGATTAATGAGGATGGCCTTCAAAAGAAGGTGAATGATTTACTAGAGAGAATGGGGAATATGGAAAGTAACATGAAAAAATTCCTCCATAAAAGTCATGAGATCTTGGATTCCTCTATTGAAAGTTTCAACAAAATGTTAGGCAAAAAGGAAGTTGGTTCTAGCTCTCTAGTGATCTTGGATGTGGATGTTGGTGAGATGGCTAGAAAGGGGTATGGCCCAAGTAAACATACTTGGGCTAGCATGAAGAAGATGGCTGTAGAAACTTCTCTAGACCTCCTTGATATCAAAGCTTATGTGCATAATCTATCGACACTCAAGGAGGATTGGTGACCTCTATTAAAAAGATCATATGATGCTTTTGGTGTTCCTATTGGTGGCTAGGTCTTGGGTCTAGTTTTTGGAATTTAGTTGGGTTTTGCCTAATTATGTTTGATTGGTTCACATTGTAGTATCGTTACGGGTATCTTTTTGAATATACCTTTGTAACTTTTTGTAATGGGGTTTTAGGTCCCCTCAAACTTGTTTTTGCTATTAATTGAAAACAGATTACACTTGTTGGTTGGCATAATGGATGGTTCTAGTGTTTAGGTCAATATATAACAAAAGATATGCTTTAGAGGTAATATATTTAAATTAGATAGAATTCAAATAATCCAAATATCTTACCATAATAGAAGATAGTGAAAGAAAGAGCATATTGCCAGAGATGAATTATTCCTAAACAACAAACTATAACATCCATTTTATGATTGTGTTCTTGATGAGTTTAAACATCTTACCTCTTGATATTAGACATAATACTTACTGACTACAATCTTTTATTGTATTTAAGGGAGTGTGCCTTTTGGTATTAGGGATAGTGATTTCCTTGACATCTAGAATAAATGTTGCAAATAGTGATATCATATAGTGAGTGTGATTCTAACCGCAATTTTTCCTAATTTGAGTTTTCAATGTTAAAAAATCTTGGTGTTTTGTGTTATGACTTCTTTGCTTTCATCTACTTAAACAATTAGATTAATAAATTATGTGATAAACTAAGTTGGAATTCCAAGTGTATGCTAATTCACCTATCCCAACATCTAGTTGTGTTGAACAATTGGTATCAAAGTAAGATTCCTAAATCATTCTCGCATAATTTTATTCTTGCAATCTTTCATCCTGATGATGGATCACAAAGTGTGATTCCAAATGTTGATGCTAAAAAATAATTACACAATCGAATCCATAAATCAAATTACACATTCCTAAAGCATACAACATAATTGCTAAGGTAAATATGAGTGTCGAGCACAATGGTTGAAACATAAAAGGATTTTGTTGGTATGGAAACACAAGAATGAGATATTAGTGTTTTTGTAGATCTAGAAAGAAAATTGAAGCATTCTCTTGTTCAGATAGATGATTTTCAAGAAAAAGTGAAAGGATATCAATAATTCTTCATGTTCTTGTATCATTTTTTGTGAATGAAAGTTGAAAAATCTGTCATCCATTTGAAGAAGCAACTAGATGAAGGAAAAATGAACACTGAGAACCTTGAAACTGAGTTGCAAAACTAGACCAAGGAATGCAATATACTGCAAGAAATTTGTTCTTAACAAGGAACTAGAAGTTTAAGAACAAAGGAAATATTTTGAATGCATCAAGCTTGAAGAGGGGGTAGCAAAATTGAGAAAAAAACTTGAAGCTAGAAAATAACAAATTGAGAAAGGTTTGACATTCAATGGTAGCAGTGACATGCTTGGTGAAATTCTTGGCTTTTAGAAACCTTTAAGGGGTAAATGTAGACTTCTGTTTAACAAAAGTAATTGCTTCAATTCCATAGACAACAACAACAAAGGAAAATGCAAAGTTAACAAGGAATCCCCAAAAACATAATATTGAAGATCAAAAAGTTTTACCCCTATTTGAATCAAGAATATTTTTATTAGAACACCTAAGCTCAGACTATGTATTCTGTATCTTTCAATGGTAGATGTTTTTAATGCAATAAATTTGATCATAGAGCTAGTCAATGTAGAAATCAAATTAAATCACAACTTTTCAAAAGTAACATGATAATAGCTAAACTTATGAGTGCAAACCATGCTATAAATGTTAAATCTTTCAATGGATATTGATATCCATGCTACAAATCTAGGCATAAAGTTGTTGAATGTAGATCAAGCGAAAGGAGAAGTTGGAATGCTCCATAATAAGGTTCTATGTGTTACAATTGCAACAAAATATTGGGCATATTACTGAGTGCTTAAGGGGAAAGGTGGAGACATTTGTACTAGAGAAGAAAGAAGTGAATGCAAATGATGTGAGAGAGAAGATGGAGAAAATCTAGGTAAAGAAGACCGATAAAAAGATTGAAGAGAAATCCATAAATGTGGTTGTGCCCACTGGTGGTAGAGATGTATCATCTGGTAACTAAAGAAAAATATGGTCTTAGGGGAAGCTTTTTGCAGTAGATCACAAGAACCTCCTTATCAATTGAATGTTGCATGATTTTCAACACAATTGAAATGTTTATGATGCACTTCAAAGTCATTCCAGTGAATAGAAAAGGATCTTGATCTCATTGGAAAATACATAGTAAAATAGAGCAATCAACTTTTCAATGGTAAAAGATGTTTTACATGTGCAAGTAAAATTATAAGTTGGCAACAGAACATGTTTGAATTTGTTGTCTCATTATACTCACTTGAATTTGTGAGCTATGTGCGCGAACAAATCTTTTTGTGCTCTAATTGTCAATGTGCAGCAAAGAATTTGTTGCCATGACCACCCGACCAATTTTTGTTGAAGTTGAATCGAGACATCATCTTGTGGTCAAACCCTATATGAATGTGCCAACTAAAATGGGCCTTGTGGATGTGTTCTCAAATGTTCCAATAGAATGTAGTATATACGGAGGATGTGAGAGTGTACATTCATTCTCCAATACTGTAGGCTTGTCTTTCAAATTTTTAACAAGCTTGAAAGGATGTGGTCGAAAAATACATGTGTATGTACAAACTAGAATTTTGATGCATTCTTGAGGGGGACAGGCTAATCCCTAGACAAAATGTACTAAAGACAAAACAAAGTTAAGCTTTTTTTTTTTTTTTTTTTTTTTTTCCAAATTTATGAAAATGTAGTGATTTTTTTCCAATTTTGTTGTTATTTTTGACTACAAACTATACAGATCATGAAGATCAAATGCTGATTTTTTTTTGAAAAATCCATGATGTTTTCTGTTTTTTGAAAATTGGTCAATTGTATAGTTTGTAGAGAGGATAGCTGCATCCTTCTTGAAGTGGGTAAAGATATATGGAAGATTTTTCCCCATTTCAACTAGAATGATGACTTGGTGTAGATAATTTTAAAGAAATTCATGAAAATATAATATACTTAAGGTAACTTGTATCGGATAAAAATTGACACTTGGGGTTTTGAAAGGATTATGTTGTGCTAGTACCCTTTCAACTTTGAGAATGGTGAAAGTGGATGTGGCTATGAATCTTACTAGTGAAAAGTCTATTGGAAAGGCATTGACTTCAAGGAATTCAAAAATCTTGTTGTTACATTGTTTTGCAATGGAGCTTCATTAGAAATTTACTTCAAAATTTAGGAGTGTTATGTATTAGCAATGACTATTTATATTGCATATTAGATGGCGGTCATGGGTGAATGTTTTGATCTTTGTGAGATTATGTGCCAACAATTGTTAGAGAATTTAATAATAACAATAGACAAAATATATACTTTTAGGTACAGATTGCTAATTATATGTCTAGCACTTATATTTTTAAATGAACTCCTCAGAGTCAATAATATGGTTTGGGATAAGTTCTCACCTATAGGGGTTCAAATCAAGCAATGTTTTAGAAATACCAATCATAATAGTATCAATATGGCGGTTTGTTCTAGGGCTAGTTAAAAATATTCTAGGAAAATATGCAATTAACAAATACAATTCCTAGTTCCCTTGTCAAGAAATAGAAGGATGATATCACATTTTGTTATTTTCTACCCTAAAGAAGGAGGTTGAGAGAGAAAGCGTAAAAAAGAAAAAATGTCAATGAGACAAACAAGAATGGAGAAAAGCCTTCGGTAAACTTAGATTCTTTAGAAAATTTTGTTTGTTAGTATGAAGGAATATCAATAACAATTGATCTTTATGATGATTATCTTCAAGATAGATAAACTATAGAGATGACAATGTTAGATAATTGAGGGGGGGGGGGGGGGGGGGGGGGGGGGTGGTGGGGTAGTTATGTCAAATTATCCTATAGTCCTTCAAACACTTTAGTACCAATTTAACTTCATAAACATCAATAGAAAACACTCAGTGAACACATCCAACTTAACATTTAACTCTTTCAACCAATTTACTTCAAACTGTTAACTTATTGTTCTTTGCATTACTGAGTATCAGTAAAATAACTTAGTTGTAACCTTTTAGATACTTAGTTATCAACTAGTTGCAGCAATATGTAAAACATGTAAAATAACTTGCAACAAAAATAACATTCACACATTTGGTGCCATGATCTTAACATGGAAACCCTATAAAAGGGAAAACCACCTTGGACCGAAAACCTAAATTTTTTCACTCTTTTGAAGTGACCTTGGCTAAGAGCAATACCTTGTTACAGGTTACATACATATTGTTAATGGAACCTTGTTAGAGGGCTTCACCAAAAGATCATCTAGACCCTATCACTGCTTGAACTTGTCTAAAGAGTGGCCTACTCTAAAGGACATACAAACATCACTGATTGATGTTAGCATATAGGATTTCATAGACTTGTTAGGTCCCCTTGGTTTTCCAAGATTTTTTGCTACACTGATAGAAAGAAACTATAGAAATGATATGTTAAATATAGAAACTACCTTTTATTTTTAGATCTCTATTCTTCACTCTTTCTCCTTCTGATCTCTTACTCGACTGATTCACACTTTCACTTTCATCAAGTGTGCTCCTCTCTTTCCTCTTCTCTGGTCAGTTCACCTTGCTATATACTTCTTCTCAATACTTTGCCTTCACAACAATATAAACATGAAAAATATAATCAACATAATTAGCTTCCAATCAACAACCAAATATTGTCTTGATCTCTTTCTTAAATAGTCATCTCTGAGCTTCTAGATTCTTCCATCTATTGTTGCTTAATCACAATCATTGATTTTAGATTCAATGTATTTAATCACATAGAATATAACTTTTCTTATAACTTTGTGCTCATCCTTATCCTTTTTCAATCTCCATCATCATATCTTTATTCAATTTTTCCAACCATGGATCTTGTAACAAACTTTGACTATAACCTTTGAACATCTCAAACTTTACATATTTCCATCAAAAGTTGGCCTTAGATTCAATTTCTCCAAACTTGTTCTTCTGACTATTTCTTGGTGAACATAACATTTCATTTGAGCAATATATCACTTGGTTGATACTCAACTTTCTCAGGAAACACTAAAATTCTTCTTAATTTGCAAAACTATTCGGGCAACACAGTAATCACTTGGTGAATACAATCTTCCTTCATTAATCTTGTCACTCAGTTAAGATTGAGTACTTCAATACTTTACAATATTACATGATTTTAAAACAATCAAACCAACATTATATTATCATTGTCCAACTCATTCAAGTACCCATTGAATACCATACTTATCAATTCAATCTTCAACATACTTTCTTCAAATCTTGTTCATTAATCAAATGATATGGCACTCCTTTGACTTAGCATAATGTCTAGCCAACTAAGACTTTGACATCAATGATAAAATAACATTTGATATGAGACTCTTACATACATTCATGCATTACCTATTACATTATTAGTTGGGGCTAACATACAATTATCAAATACATGATGATATTTCATTTGGGAATGGATGACATATTACCTAAATTAGTGAAAGATATATTAGAGGCATTAATTGTAAAGAGAGAAAAAGACATTTTTTAAAGAGTCCAACTTTAAATCACATACCTTGGACAAAAAATTGTGAAATATAAGAAGATAGAAAAGAGCTAAATATATTTTAGTTTACAGGTTCAATACTAAATAAAGATTCAATATTATGATGGGAGGAGATGGAGGAGATTATCCTAGACTACAGTAGTGTAATGCCCTGCCCATAGATCCTTGGAAACACAGATAAACATAGGATTTATATATATAAATAATTCTATTAAAACACCAATCTCCACAATGAAGAGTACTAGATACACAAAAATCGAGGAATGAACATTCAATAGCATCAATAATGATCAAAAGACATAACATACTAAACCCCATATAAATCTCTAATCCAAGTCATCATATACCATATTATGCTAAGAAAATGCATCGAGTACAACATGTGCATCAAGAATATCGTAAGTACCAGGTAATCCATAAACATCAAAGAAATATAATCAAGGACATCTAACACATTATTCTACCAACATCTCTAGTCCATAACAGTCATAATAAACATCAATTACACATGTGCATCAAGAAAGAAATAAGATACAACATCATGATAAGACAAGGCACCAAGTAAGTGTATAAAAGGAAAGCATAAATTAGAAGTGACATACTCTAGATACACCAAAGCTCTTTCTAAACATCAAGCTTTGACCTAAAAAATGGAAGAAGACCATCTTTTTATACCAGTCCCCAACACTAGTATAGGTATCTACACCTCCCAACCATGTGGTACCCTAGGGCCCATACCCGCCATGCTAATGGAGATAATGACCTAACCATAGTCACATAAGAGAAAGCATAAAATGATTATATGTTGGTAGCTACAAGTATGGTAAGGTACTGAGACAGGGGAGGGAATCAATACCTTACTATTTCATTTTTATAAACACTTTCTCTTTCTTTCTTTTAACTGATAGCCAACTTAGGTAATTTAACCAATAATTTTTTAGAATACTGATAGTTAGTAAACTTCTAAAAACAAAAAAATTAAGCCATAAAATTGAAACACATAACACATTGATTTTGGTAGTGCAAAAAACCCTTGGTCAGAGGGAAAACTATGGTGGGATGATACCCACAAGTCATCACTTTAGTAACAAGGTGCTCAGTTAAAAGATTTATAATAATGTCATATTTTTCTAAGAGTATCAATAGTTCTATTATAGACTATTCTATTAAGAGATCTTATCCCTTTCTTACAGTGTTCACCCAATTAAAGGATTAATATAATGAGTTCAAAATAGAACTACAAAGTCTTGTTAAATAATTTCACAATCTTGTTGGTTAGCTATTTAGGAATGAAAAATAAGAGATTAACCTGTATTTTCCTTTCCCTAGCTTGATAGGTTCAATGCCTCAACTATTCACCTTCTGATAGCCTATTGCTCAGACTTGTTTTCGATAGGTTCTTCTCTATCCCTTGATTGATAACTAGTCATACCAATACTTCTTCGTATAGCTTCTCCTCTTACCTCTTGTCTTTTTTTTTCATCATCTCGTTCTTTTCTTATCTCATGCTAATTTATTGTTTCCACTTGTTGACCTAATTAGGGTTTCTAGAATCTTCCATATGCTTCCCTTGATCTCTCATTTCATTTTCACATCGATACATCTTTAACTTCTCTGATACGCCAAGTCTAGTTATGTGTTGATCACATACTTTACTTTGATAGCACTTTCTTAACTTAAACATGTCATACAAACATAATATAAAGTTTTGACCAACAATGACAACTTATACAAATCATACCAATAGGGTTATAAAATTTTGTCCAAAGTAATAATCTCCCCCTTTGGCATTGGTGGAAAAATTATATATGTATAACTCTAATTAAATATTCTTGTCTATGACTTCTGCCCCTTTCATCATAGCCTTAATATCCATTACAATCTCCCACTTATCCTTTCTTCTTCTCTCTTTCATCTGATCACTATATTTCTTCCCCTTTGACAACAATGCCAAAGGTGTCAAAAAATTGATTTGACCTTTATTTTGATGACTCTATGCACTTCATTGCACTTGCGATATCCATCATTATAGTTTTCCACTTGTCAAATAAATTTGATATACTTGCAATATGACCTTTGACCTTTATGATTTGTTCAAGAGTATCTTCATTATTTTTGATCGACAGTTCATCTAAGAATTCATCTGTCAACTCTGTTTGTTGTTGCATAAGATTCATATAGAATGACAACTTGTAAGCATCATTGTCTATATCATCACTCATTAATAGAATTGTTTTCATATTTTTTAATCCTTTTGCTATTGTATTTTTCAAATTACACTGTTTCTCTGATAATAATTCAATAACTTTAGTCAATCTATCCTTATCGGTTCCTTGTTGTAGCTTCATGATCAATTCCTCTTTGATTGTTCGATCATTTTATATTGTCTATAGAAATGTTTGTAACTATTTTCCACTTCCCATCCTTTTTTCAATCTTTACCTTTGGTAGAAAATTAAATAATTCACTTAATATTCTTTTGATTGTCCCCATTCTTTGCTTGTCTTCCATTTTACTTAAAAAATCTACTCATTCTTGCAATCTTTGCATATAGCTTCCTGTCTTCTTGATGCAACTCTACATAGGGTCTCTTTAGTATCTCTCTTTAGTATCTCAAGCTTATCTCTATTGTCAATTTCTTCCTCTTCACTCTCTTCTTCTCTTTTTCTTTTTTCTATGTCCTCTGTAATTTGTGTCATGTCTTGTAATGTACTTGCAACCTACACTTTCAAGGGACTAATTCTTCTCTAACACATTTTTCAATTTTTTTCCATGTTCATGCTCAATATCCATTTATGTGATAGTGGTAGTCTTGTCAATATCTGTTGTTTAAGCTTTAATTGTTTCTATGGTCATTTCAATCCTTCTTTCTTCACTTAATTCTTCCAATTTATCACTCTCCCTTTCTTCATTTCTTTCACTTAGTCCTTCATATCTTTTTGTCTCTTCTTCCAATTCTTCTTCTGACTCTATGCTTGATATGATCTCATACTCACTTCCTAGTTCTTGAGGGTTGTCTTTACTAGTAATATCAGTATGCTCATCAAGTTGTTCATTTAGATCATATATTGTTCCAATTGGTAGCTCTTCTTTTGTAGTAGTGTCCTTGATATGAAAGATGATATTCCAAATTATCTTGCTTTCATTTTCAACATCTTCAATCATACTTGCTAGGATTTTAACTTTTCAATAGTTGATAGAAAACTTCTTCTCATGCTCTTCAAGTAACCTATATATTTATTCAACCATTACATCTGGTTTCACCAAATGTAGCATTCTTTCTTGACTTTCTCTCTTCAATTGATCTACATTGTTCCATTTGACTAAGATTCTATCATATAGTTCTACTGGAATTTTACCTTCTAACATACTCAAATAGTATAAAAACTTGTGCATAGAATATATTATAGCTTCTTCAAACATTAATTTTACTTCTTTGCTGCATTTTCCAAATTTGTAGTCCGAGATGGTTCCAATAGCTCCATACATCTTCATTCATCGTGCCAATTCTTCAACGAATCTTTCTAGTTCTCTTGTCGGTTGTCTCAAGAATAATTGCATTTCTATCCTATTCCTTTGCGTGCTTGACTATGATCTTCCTACAGTCTAACTCCTTGTTCTTATTTTTGCTTGTGCTATTGTTGACCTTGTTCACCTCATTTTTTTGCACTTTGCAATATGTTTCTGTTTCTTTATTTTTACATATGTAGATGGTATATTATCAATACTCTTCTTCCTACTATTTCCTTCCCTTTTGGACCTCTTTTCTTCAAAAATAATTATTTTTAAATTCTCTTCATATGTTCCAAATCGTGTAGCTCTTTCATCTTTTTCTTCAACCAATAATTGCTTGATTATTGGTTCAAGCTTATCTTTTGATACTTCATAGCCAAATGGTGTTACCTATACAAATCTAGGCTCTACAAGTTTCACAATGCACAAATGTGCACTTGCTAGAAAACATATTTCCTTTTATATTTGTTTACCACTTGTAATGGAATCCAATTCCTTTTGTTCATTTTCTCTTATATCTCCTTAAAGTGAAACCACATTAAAGTATTATAATTTCTCCCTAGTGTCTCAGTTAATCTATTCATTTGGAGCACAAAACATTCACTAGCTAACAAATTCACTCTCTCTATACTGGGAAAATAATTTTTCACATATAGATATATACTGACCAATAGACATCCGCATCTTAATCCTTGTTTCTTCATCTTACATAGATTCATCATCAGTTGATCTCTCAACATCCCACAGAAATTAAACTTTTTGCCTTCAATAGTTATTTCATAAGCCACCTATAATATGGCTCCTCTAGGTATCTTGTCAATTTTCTCAACCTAATAGATCTTGTAGCCAATCACCAAAGAAGTGAACTTTACACCTTTGTCCTTAATCATTCTTGCATCAAATGTATTCTGACCTTGTTTGTACTTGACCAATCTATCAATCTAAATTTTAGGGTTCAATCCTTTCACACATTTACAACCATTTCCTGGTAGTCTTTTGATGATACTTATGGTTTTATTAGTAATTTCCACTTTTCCTTTCTCCATCCACATGTATTCTCCATGCATCCTACTAAGTACATTTTTAATCCATTCTTCATCAAGATTTTTAGGTAGATGGATGATGTGCGCCAATCCTAATTTAATGTTCTATGGCTCCTTGATCTTGAATAGTTCTTCATATACTAGTTCAATTTCCTTATTTCCAAACTCAATTTTCTTACTTTGAAGATATCTAATTACATATTTTGTCAATAGTATTCCATATGATATTTTTGATAAGGCTCTCGCTCTCACTAGGTCTTTAGATTTTAGCGAACACATATTATACTCTAGCTCTTCTTCTTCAAATCTTTGTATTAGCACATTTCTTCCTTCCATATTGCTTGCTTTTAATTTTTTGATTGTAATATCATTTCTTTTCCTAATGCACTTGCTTATTTTTGTGTTTGCATACTTGAATTATTTTGATATGCAATTTTTGAGAGGTGTCACCCTTACTTATAACATACATACTCTAACTGTTATTGTATCGAAAGTATTGAATTCCCACTAACAATAAATAATTGTCCTTTTACAAATAACAACTTTTGTTTTTTGTTTTTTTGGTTTCTAACATATACCTATAAACATTCTTTTACTTTTTCTTTTTTGGGACCTTTTAAATAATCAATCACAACTTTGTTTCCCAACTAATTGGTTACCCGATTAGTTTGCAGATAAAGTTATTGTGTCATCCAACAAGGGTTCCTTGGTAGTAGTGGTTTCTTCACCTTTTCTTACATATATTCTTTAAATCTCATTCCCCACTTGTTCCTCATCTACAATTCCTTTTCCTTTTCAAGTTTGATTGCTTCCATCATTACATTGATATTGATAGTTATATGTGGAATGTCCATATTGTAAATAAAAGTAACATGGCATCTTTAATGATCTCCAAGCGTGTGATATTCTTGATTCACATTTAGACGATATATTTCCCTTTCCTTTGCATTGATAACTAGTTCAGTTCCAAAGTTCTCTGGAAAATATTCACTCCTTTTGTTTGTTAGTGATCTTGGTTTGCATGTCTCTACCTTATGACCATACTGATTGCATTTGTAGTAGTAACCGTTAAAATTGCTTACTGTCCTCCTATTATTTTTTCCTATCCCACATTCACGGGCTTTGTGTCCACACATATTACATTTGTAACAATACCATTGAATGACATCTTTGTTGCAGTTGTTTCTTGTTTGTTTATGTAGATATCCTTTGTATGATAATACTCTCCACAATAGCGATAGATAGTATGATGATTTACTCTCCCCATATCTTTGTCTTTTGTCATTGACTGCTTAGAATTTAATAACTTTCCTTTCTATTTTGAAATATTTCTAATAGTGATCTTGTTAGCTAATAGTTTCTCCTTTTCTTTGCCAATAGTCTATCTAGCTCTAACATATTTTCTTCAAATTTTGTAAGTCTAACATTCACTTCCTTTTTAACTTCCACTTCATTGCTCAAATTATTAATTTTCTTTTTTAGTCTTTCATTTTCATTCTCAAGATTTTGACTTATCTTTCTATTTTTTCTGATTAGATCATTTCAAGCTTGTAGATCACTTTGTTGTCTCTCAATAAATAGGTCCTCTTCAGTCATTGTCTCCAGAGCATCTTGATGCCTTATTTCAACATCACTTTACTCATTTTCAAGAGTTTCCACTTTGTTTAGTAGTTTAGTTAATCTAATGCCTTTGACTTCTTGGTCCTTTTTCATCAAAATAATTCTTTCTTTTAGTTTCTTATTCTTCGCAAGTAGTTCATCATTCTTCTCTACTAGCTCTTTTATGACAACATTCACTTCCTCAAAATTTACATTACCTTTTGATAATTTATCTAAACAATCTAGTCTCATCTATAGGTTTTTTTGTAAGTTCTTTGCATTTCATAAATGGGGCTCTTAGTTTGTATTTTAATTCAAAAATATGTTCATTTGCATCTCGTAGGGATTCCTCCAACTCTCTCTAATATTTGTAGCTAGTCATTGTCCCAAATTCAGTCAAGTTATTAAACTTTCTTTCAAGAACAAGAAGCTCTAATACCAATTGTTGGTAGCTACAAGTATGGTAAGGTACTTGGGGGGGGGGGGGGGGGGGGGGGGGGGGGGTGATTAGTACCTTGAGTATTTCATTTTTTAAAACCATTTCTCTTTATTTATTTTAAGAGATAACCAACTTAAGTAATTTAACTGATAGTGTTTTAGTATACTAATAGTTAGTGAACTTCTAAAAATAAAATAACTAAGCCATAAACTTGAAACACATAACACACTAATTGTGGTATCACAAAAAACCCTTGGTTAGAGTTAAAAGATGTGGTGTGGATGATACCCACAACTCAACACTGTAGTAACAAGGGGCTTGGTTAAAATATTTATAATAATGTCATCTTTTGAATGACTACACTCTATTAAAAGTGTCTAATGCCCTGATAAGAGTATCAAGAGTCCTATTATAGACTAGTTTGTTAAGAGTTTTATCCCACTCTTAGAGTGTTCACCTGATTAAATGATTTACACAATGAGTTCAAAATAGAACTACAAAGTCTTTTTAAAGACTACCTTGTTAAAGGATTTCACAATCTTGTTGATTAATTATTTAGGAATAAATGACAAGATATTGACCTATGTTTTCCTTTCCTCTTCTTGATAGGTCCGTTGCTTCAACTGTCCATATTCTGATAGCTTACTACTTAGACTTATAACTGATAACTTCTTCTCTATCCCTTCATTGGTAAATTTTCATACCAATAATACTTCTGATAGCTTCTCCTCTTACCTCTTGTCTCTCTTTTTTTCATCATCTCTTTCTTTTCTTATCTCATGTTGCTTTACCATTTCCACTTGCTGACCTAATTAGGGTTTATAAAATCTTCCATATGCTTCCCTTGATCTCTCATTTCCTTTTAACATTGATATATCTTTAATTTCTCTGGCATTCCAATTTTGGTTATGTGATGATAAATTTTTTTACTCTAATAGTACTTTTCTAAATTAAACATGTCATACAAACAAAATATAAAGTTTTGACCAACAATGAAAACTTATTGAAATCATACCAATAGGGTTGTTGAATTTTCCCAAAGTAACATCGTACACATGCAAATTAGTGTATGAAAACAAAAACACTATGATCATGAAGACAATGTAGTACATTAGGTCAATGGGTAGGCACACTGTGGGATAACTATGTAGGAACCCTAGTGGAGTGTAATCCGTTTGGCATTGACAAGTCCAAGATATATATGATATGGCTAAAATCCCCCAAAGAGGTCATATACATGGCATGAATCAATCCCAATAGGAGGCCTCACACCTGTTGACCCTAGGATAAGACATATTGTCAATTAGTTACAAAAAACTTAGTCATTTAGGAAGGTTGGTTAATTCTACAACTAAGCTTTCCTTCAGTTGGCATGTTTTACTATAGCCTGAGTAAACCGAGTATACTAGTTCCCAATATTAACCAAGAACCATCATATGGGATAACCTGCATCATAATGTAAACCAAGTTAGCAGTGTAAACTGAGTCAATAGTGTGAACTGTGTAAGAAGTGTTTTCTAAGTGTTCAATATGAACCGAACATTCAATACAAGCAAGGGATCACATTGTCACTTGAGTTCTAGAGTATTACTCGAGTTCACTAAATTGCCCAGCATCAACATAATACACAATTTGACCCAATCATCAACATCAGCTGACCTGAATATGTAATTTGGTTATTGAAAAGGAACATTTTCTTTTAAAGCCGACTTGGAATGAAAATATTATTTGATGGCTATATAAGAAAGGTGAATTGTTTTACCTAATGTGCGAACAAAAAAAGATATATAAGTGGAACAAGAAAATATGGAATATAAGAAGAAGATAAAGCATATTAATTAGCAAGCTACCAAGAAGTATAAAGAGCAGAGAAGAGACACATCTATCATAGTTAGGTGATTACACTATTCAAAGGATCAATATTAGCAAATCAAGTTGTAGACAAGGATCATCCTACTAATTGCATCCTAATAGTTGCATCCTAATAGTTGCATCCTAACAGTTGCATTAAGTAAATCCTCTAACAAGGTGGACCTAGAAATCCTTTGCAAAATCTCCTAACAGAGTACATACTTCATTGTACTGTAAAATCCTTTCATAAGGTGGACTTGGCAGTCCTTTATACCCCTAATAGAGTAGATCACTAGAAGTGATCAATTGCAAGCTCTAACAAGACAACTTTATTACTACAATAGTGAAGTATTGTGGGTGTCATCCCCACCCCATTTTTTACCTTCTCCTTAGAGGGTTTTAGGGTTACCAAATATTGTCTCAAAGTGTCATGGTGTTGATTTGTTTATTGGTTTATGTTCATGCATAACAATAGGTTAGAGAATCTAATAAAGAAAGGAAAAAGCAATCTAAGTGAAAAGTTTTAATTGGTTCTTGATTCACCCCTCCCTTTTAGTCACCTATCTATTGTTACATTTCCAAAAATTAGTATCAGAGAAAGGTTCTCCTAGTAGAAGATTAATAGACTGAGAATGAAGATCTAAGGAAATAGAAGTGTGTAAGTTAGAGAAAGCTATTGAGAATGACAAACTAGATCTACATATGGCTATGGAACAAGTCAAGAAACTCAAGGAGAAACTCACTCACTCTCTAAAAAGAAGAAAAGAGTTAGCTATGTAGATGAATGATAATATATACATAGAAGAAAGAATAGAATACCTCTGTAGAGAAATAATTTTAGAAGACACAGATGTTGCCATAGAAGATCTACTTGGAAGGAATACCATTCTACAAGGAGTAAAAAAGTTGAAAAGAGAACATGAAAGTCATTAAGCCAAGCTATGTGAAGTCATGGAACAAAAGAAAAAAGTAGTAAATGAAAAATAAATGGAAGATGAAAATAAAAGATTACTTGCAACAAGATTATAAGAAAAGACCAATGAAATCCAACAACTATCACAACATCAGACATAATGGAAAATCATCTAGATAATGCAAATTATGAAATCGCCAATCTAAGAATAGAGAATGACCAACTCAAGAATGAACTAAGAGTTGAAAAGGAACTCAATGAAAGAAGGTTGATATCACAAGAAAATATGAATCAATTGTATGAACAAACTTAGAATAGACCTAAAGGCACTACTGGCTTAGGGTATATTGATCAAGGAGAATCATCACAACAAGGAGCACACATGAACAAAAGGCCCGCACATAAAAATTATGGAAAAATAGGACATACATCAAAAATTTTATGGATAATACCATGAAACCCAAATTCCAAGGTTATTTCTATAATTGTAACACGATTGGACACAAGGAAAATGAATGTAGAGCTAGACAAAAATTTGAAGGAAACTATTTCGCATGTCAAAAGTATGGTCATAACTCTTCTAAGTCCATATAAAAACAATAGAATCTAAATAATCAACAAAATGGAAATAGACAAAGAGCAATTATTCATTGGGACTAAAACACACGGGGAAGATGTCATTTATGTGGAGAATACGATCACATTGGAGAAACTAGTGTAAGAACTGACTTCAGGAAAAGACATACTAATATGAGATGTTACGTATGCAAAAGGTTGGTCATTTAGGAATAAACTATATGAACCAAGCTACAAAAAATTTTGGTGAAGAAATAAAGGGAAAGAAAAGGTTGAAGAGATCAAAACTTAGATGAATTAGAAATGGGTAAGGAAATTAGAGGAAAACACAAGGCAAGACAATGAAGCTATTATCATCAAAACAAATGAGTTGAGTGAAGGATCCACCTCCAACTAATCTTATAAAGAGATGGATAGAACTTTGAATCTAAAGAATATCCTACATTAGTTCTAGATAAGAAAGAATTTTTTTTCAAAATCTACATATTAAGATGCACAAGGACAAGTGAAAGGAAATAAGTTTAATTGAGTTAAAGGATCTTAGTTATAGGCAAGATATCAAGCATTACCAAGTCAAGTCAGGTTGGAAACTAGTTCTAACTGAGCTTCACAATGAACAACTCTTGTTGAGTCATGTCACCTACCAAGTATAGAGCATTTATTAGGCCCTACAAGTTGAAATTTTATAAAAGGTGAAGTCAAGGGTTTATTCTTTCATTGTGAATTTAGAGATCAGTTTGAGTAAAGAAAATTTTCAAGCCCCAAGAAATTAAGAGCGATTTTTTGAGCAAATTTGTAGTAGTATAGTTTGGGAAGGTTATCTGTTAGTAAAATTATTGATTCATCAAGGAAAATGGCATCTAGGTCTAGTGCAAAGGAAAATAAGGGTTCTGAAACATTAGTGAAGAATGCAGTTTGTGAAGCACCAAAGTTCAAGCTTTATCTTGTTATTGGTGAGAAGAAAGACCCATGGGAGCTCACTCAATCATCATACCAAAGGTACTATTAATTCATGATATTAGGTCATTTTACCATTGCACAATTCAAGAATTGGGTTCTTTTGAGTTAAATGAAGCATTTGGTGCAATGTGTGAGAATGAAGTGTTAAAACTTGAGCACAGGAATTTAGAAGTCAAGGGTTTAAGTCATGCACTGCATATGATAAGGAAATTCCAAATCAAGTGGATCATTAACATTTTGAGTAGGGTTCATGACATCTTTCTAGCAAACCAACCTGTAAAGATCACAAAGAAGATGATTCATCGAGTCACAGGTTACCCTATGTTGGATAGATCATGAACCACCAAAAATCTAGCTTGAGGAAAGCTTGCAAAGAAAACACTAGCTGAATGGGATGGTAGAGGAATTAAGCTAAAAAATCTCTACCTTTTTATCTACACTAGGAATGGAGGGGGCCATACACTTTGATTTATTATTCCCATCTGTGCATTATCCTCGAGCGGGCACTTACTTCTATCTATGACAAAAGGGAAAATAATCCCACCACCCCTTAGGATATTACATACATGGAAATCTAGTTTGGGATCAATGTAATTGCTCACAAGATCTAGATCTCGATTAGACCAAACAATGTACCATGTGAGATAGTTGACCTAGCATACAAGGTTGTGAAGAACAATCTATCCTTTGACTTAGCTGAGTTACAATTGAGTCAATTAAACAAGAACACAGAGAGCACCCAGGCATCAAAGAAGAATATTTGTAAGTTTGGCTCTTTACTAGAGTGTTTTTTTTTCTATGTGCAAAATTTCTTTCCTTCCAAGGGTAATGTGGTCTATAATAAGGATAGACTAGTTATATATCATATCAATGATTTTATCAATTAGTTGGGAGAATTTTTTGATGAAATAGTGAATGCATATTTTGAGAAGTTTAAGGACAAGATGCATAATAGATTTAGGATCCCCTAATAGATGGTTGATCAATATGAATGAGATATTTGCTTGCTAGTTGACTATGATAATGTTCATATTCAATAAATCATACCTAGGATAGCATGGGTAAAACCATTGGGATATGAAGTAAATATTGATGATACCAGGGACATCATTGAGGCTCTACTAAATGAGCTAGTTGATCCTAAGGCTACTTACTTTGGCACCTATAAAGAGGCCAAAATCAAAATATCTCTAGAAATAAAGACTCCTTAAATATTGAAGTGAGGAAAGAAGAGAATGAAAAATATTCAGAAGAATTTTGACAAGAAGGATGGCCCTCTTATGCTTATAGAAGCACAAGGAGAAGATCATGAAGAGAACAAGTCCAATGAAGAGGAATAAGAACCTCAAAAGAAGAAAGGGAAAGTAATGATCAAAGATACACCTAAGAAGGAAACTACACCTGTGATTACTACTTCTAAGAGACCAAGGATAAGAGCATCAAACTAAAGAAGCCCCACCATCCTTTGAGAAATAATTGAAAGCAATAAGGGAAGTGTCATGGTTGGATTCAAATACTTCAAATATGAATCCAAGAGCAAGGAGGGACATCATAAAATAGAAGATGCTTTGGTTGAGAAGATGACCAAATGGAAATATGATCTAGATGAATTAAAAAGCCAAGCTCCAAATGCCTTACTTAAGGTAGTGGAACAAAGATGGATAAATGTTGTAAAAATAGAAAGCGACATCAAATAAAAAACATTGAAAAGTGTCATGCCACACTTTACTAAACAAGAAGTCAAGAAGGCTATTACCAAGCATGAAAACATGCAAACTCCTAGATTTAAATTTTGTCAAATGAAATAGAAGAAGTTGTTCATTCCATAAAAATTAGTGGAAAACTATTTTTGAGGAAAAGAATAAGGAAGATCAAGATGCAACACCAGATGTATAAACAATTGAACAATCAGATTCAAAGATAATGACAATTCTAGTAATAGCTTCTCTACCCAGTTCTTTGAGCAAGCTATTGTTCCAACAAGTGCAGAGAAAGAAGATATCAAGGAGGAGAAAGAAAGATCTACATCCACCCATGTAACAATCGAGAAACAAACTCTGACTACCTCTGTGCCAAACATAACCAAGTTGAAATCAAATAAGAATGGGAATATGGTTGAGAAAGGAAACAAAGAAGAGAACAAGAGTTAATCGAGTGGTGAAGAGAATAAGGGTGAAGGCAAAGGAAAAAAATTATACTTTCTCTGAGTGCTAAGGGAAAATAAAAAAGAAAAGGTTACAAATGAGATTGACCTTGATAAAGAGATTGTGACTCCAAATTGGGATAAATCTAATTTCTCTACTGAAAAAATAGAGATTTTGAGCAAGCCATTGAGGAAAAGGGTTGAGCAACATAAACTAAAGGCATAAAGAGATAGAGGAAAGGTTCTTGAAGACAACAAGGACATATTCTTATATGTAATGCAAAGAGAGGTAAATAATAAAGCCCCTATCATTGAACAATTGATTGACATTGTACATAAATTCAACAAATATTTAAATGGTCAGGAAAAACTTTTGCAAAGGGCAGAAAGAAAAATTGAGAATAAAGTTTTGGAAAATGTAGCCAAGAAGATTGTCATTGATCAAGTGGAATTGTTCACTCTTATTGCTACATCAGAAGGAGTTGTAAATAATGTTGTATCTTTATTTTCAAAATTGTGTGATAAATTAAATTTCACCAAGGAAATAAAGGAAAAATTGGCCAAGATTGATGAGGACTTCAAGAATACTGCTAGTCAATTGGCACTTGACCCGAGTACCAGCTCCAATCATTTTGTGAAGGCCATATCTTTGATAGATTTACTGGATGAACTACTAAGGGAAGAAGCCATGATTACATAATCATTAATAGATATTTAGAGTATGATGCTTTCCCATGTGGATGTAATATAAAATCATCTTGCACATGCGAAAAAATTGGTACATGATTAAATTTCTCAGTTGCATATCTCATGATGGAGTTATAAGAAAAACTTCATATTGAACTGCAAATTTTGAAGGTATTGAAAGAAAATTGGGATAAAACTATGTCTCTAATTTTGAAGGTGCATCATGATTTCCTCAATTGTCTTTGTATAATCTTGTAAAGATATGTTTTTGGCATTACAAGGGGAAAAATGTAGAGGAAAATGTATAGGGGGGAAAAACTATGTATATGTATATGCATATAGCAAGATTAATTATATAAAGTAGATGTACAACTGAACAAAAATAATTTTTGAAAAACTAAAATTCTTTCAATTACGAATGAGCCACAAATTTTCAGTTCAAACTGAGTTGCAGACCTAAGCATATGGAAAGGGGGAGTTTTGACTGAAAATTTTGATTAAGATTTTTTGGATTAATTACAAAATTGCACATGACAAGTGGTTTTGTTACTAATGCCAAAGGGGGAGATTGTTGACCTTATGGTAAAACATATTGTCCATTAGTGACAAAGCACTTAGTCATTTAGGAAGGTCAATTAATACTACAATCGAGCTTTCCTCTAGTTAGAATGTTTCAGTGTAGTCTGAGTATACTAGTTCCTAGTATTAACCAAGCACCATCATATGGGACAAACATCACCATGTAAATTGAGTTAGCATTGTAAATTGAGTAAGTAGTGCTAACTGAGTAAGAAGTGTTCGTTGTGTGTTTAGTATGAAATGAGCATTCAATACAAGCAAGGGATCACAATGTCACCTGAGTGCCAAAGTATTACCCGACTTTAGTGAATTGCTAGAGCATCAACATAATACATAGTTTGACCCAAGCATCAGAATCAACCGACCTGAAGATGTAATTTGATTATTGAAAAGACACATTTTCTTTTAAATTTGGTTGGGAATGAAAATATTGTTTGATGGGTATATAAGAAAGGTGAATTGTTTTGTCTAACATGTGAAGAAAAAGAGATATACAAGTGGAACAAGAAAATATGGAATACAAGAAGATAGAGCAGATTGTTTAGTAGGCTACCAAGCAGTTAAAGGGTAGAGAAGAGACACATATATCACACTTAGGTGATTACAATATTCAAATGATCTATATTAGCAAATCAAGGTAAAAAAAAGGATCATCCTACTGATTTCATCGTAAAAGATACATTAGGTAAATCATCTAACAAGGTGGACCTAGAAGTTCTTTGTAAACTATCCTAATAGAGTACATACTTCATTGTATTATAAAATCCTTTCACAATGTGGACCTAGCAGTCCTTTATACTCCTAACAAAATAGATCACCAGAAGTGATCAATTGTAAGACCTAACAAGCTAACTTTATTACCACAGTAGTGAAGCATCATGGATGTCATCCCCACCCCAATTTTTCCTTCTCCTTGGGAAATAAAATACCCTAGAATATCCTCTAATCATTCCAATTCCATGATCCTACTTGTAGAAAAGGCTACTAAATAAAAAATCTAATCAAGCCAAATAAGGCAACATTCAAAAATTGGATGACACATAATATGAGATGACACTAAAATCACTTAAAAATTAAACATCTCAGGATTTGATGGAATGGAAAACCCATTTCCCAATTTGGATTAAACACCCAATTATCAAATAAAATTTAGGCTACAAGCTCTCAAGAAAATTATAGCAGCATAACATTGCTAAAATGTATATTTTTAAAATCAAGGCTCCCTTTGGCCCATTTTATTTTAGGGCGCTTGTAGCCTATTATTGTAGGGGCCCCCTTTCAAACTTATGATAAAGAAATGCTCAACCTCATTCCAATCAATTGATGGAACCACATTAAAAAAGGGGGAACACTAGTTCTCCACTCCCTAACTTTTAGCAATCGAAGGAATCATTTTAAAAAAAAAAAAACAAAGAACAAAGAAGAAGAAAAAAGAAGAAGAATACTTCAGAAAATCAGTTGAAACCTTCGAAAAATCAGATAAATCTTGATAAGAATCCAATGAGACCAACCTCATGAAGATCCATCAAGCCAAGCTTCAAAAACAAGTAGAACACTAAAATTTCCCTAAGAGACTTTTGAAGAATTTTTTCAAAACCATGAAATAACAAAGTGAGAAGTGAGTAATAAAACTCACTTTGCCTAACATAAGCACTTTTATTAAAGTGAGTTATAAATTAGAATATTAAATCACTTAATAGACCAATTGGCCCCTTTCCAAAATTTAATTAGGCAATTCCAATTAAATTGGAATTAAAGTATGACAAATTAGCTAACAAATAAATTAAATTGAATCAAATAATTAAAATCGTCTAACTCCAATTAGATTAGCATAAAATTTGATAATTTCTATGACAACTATGGAACCCTTAATGCAGAGACATACTCATGAGTCTAATCATATAAGGCAATATGAATCCAAATTTACCAATTAACAACAAGTTAATAATATCATTTAGATAGATACACCACCCATACAAAGACACCACCCATATAAAGACAACATTGGTTGAGTATGAATAACCAAATCACTAAATCTATGTGCCACTAATGGGGAGATAAGTTCCTATATATTAAGCAAATAAATATCAAGTGTAAATGCACAATATATAATAGACGAAGCAACAAGTACACATAATTGCCTAATAAATAATCTAATTAATATTATTTTAATAATCCATTTTCATCATTGCATAAATATACTAAAAGAACAAGATAAATATCTATATCACAATCACACTATCAATGAATTCAATAATAACCATTGGTAATCATAAATCATAATCCATTATCCCAAACAATCATCTTGCAACAACATCATAAACCTCCAATATAAAATACACCAATAGTTCCATAAGGCACCATAATACAAATATGGTCAAATACCATTGACCAACATGATCAAATACATGAATCAACAAAGCTGTAGGAACCAAGTAAAGTGTAAAAGACTAAAACAACAAACAATGTAACCACTATTCATACCTCAAGGGTACTCATAGAATAACATCATGATATCATGTAAACCCATGTTACCACTGACACAAACCTAAGTGAAATAGTCAAAGTCATCATACTATCATTTATCAGGCATAAAGCATAACCAACCTACTGATACAACAACATAAATAAAATCACCCCAAGGCTATAGACCACTCATGGGGCCCAACATAATCACTCACAAAGAAAGAACATCAATGTAACATCCATTGTGATGACATACCAAAATTAAATGGGAGAGGCACTACATTATCCTCCCAAGAGATTAGGCTTACTCCAAGAAGTCCGTGATGCAAAATAGAACCAAAAGATAACAAGAGAAAAATAAAAAACAAAAAAATAAAAAGTGTTACACTGACACAAGGTCCTCCACTAGGGAAATCAATGTGTGCTACAAAAACTTGTCTAGCCATAAAATCTACACTACAAGGCAAGGAACATACCACTCTACCTTTTCATAAGGTGCCCAACTACAACATGCAACTACCACTTGACCACTATCCAATGTAAAAATAATAATGTACTTTGAAACCAAATTGGAATCAAGGAGAAGAACTATCCCAAAAGTACTAAAGAACACTACTATGTGACATAGGAGCATTCTTAAATCTAACAAGAATCTCACTAACTCACCCTTATACCTCAAAGGATGAATATTCTCCACCAAAGTTGCACTCTTCTAAGGGATACTGCATCCAAATTAGGAAAAAAAGAGGTACAATATACCAAGTTGTATAATTACAACCAAGAGCACCCACATAAAAAAGGTGTATGAGTGTACTCCTTCCTTATGAAGGGATACTCACAACAAGACTAACCACGAAGAATAGGAGCACCATAGTTTCCATGGTATAGAAAGCTCAATTATCACTATTAAATTGGGTCATATAACCTAACTAGACAAGACATCACATTCCAACAAGGTTGTAACAAATTATTTTGGTGGGCAACATTTAATATTTAGTTTCACACCAACTCACATAATGGTACTATATGCCAAATGATACCATGCCCCTCTAGCCACATGCTAGGGATACTACTCTTAATCTATAACTAAAACCCATTCTCCATTCTAAATTAAATCATGAAAGAGTGACTAAACTAAGACAACATCTTGAAGATATATGCATAAGGAGATAAACTAAAAAGTGTTAGGATTGGGAGGGAGTCCCTCTCAATCTTTGCACTAGGCCAACCCAAGATGATTTGGGGAAACTTGCAATAACATCAATCATATGAAAACTCACCCAATACTAATTGTACTAGTGGTGTATCCACACTACGAAACTCAGTCTAAAAGAGGAAAGAACAAAGCAATGCAAAAATATTAGGGCCTCCAACGAAGCTCAAAAACATCAAGTGGATTGAGTCACACCAAATCAACCAAAGGAAACATCTACAACAATTACGGAACACTCACAGTCTATAGTTCACCTCATGTAAGCAGATGTGAATCATAATGAATACACAAACATAGTCACAAATCCAAACAAATGGACCAAGTAGATTATAGAGGGATAAGATTTCATCTTTTACGACATCACACAAAGATTTACAGTTTCTCAATGGACATAACTCTGATATGTCATGTTTGAATTGGCCTCTACTCGACAAAGGATATCTAGATCATCAATTTTCACCCTCTAGACATGAGAAGAAGTTCTTTCTATTTCCCAAATGACATTTTTCATTTATAGGGTCCAAAATGAGTATTATCACATACTAGTTGACAAAACACCTACCCCATATGATAAAATGCAAAATAAGGTGTTTTGTAGTACATGATTTCATGATCAACAAAAAATGCCTTCATTCTATAGATCATAACTTTCACATTTGAACTTTGTTTGACTCTATTCAGAATGTGTCATAAATATCTCAAAGAGATATACAATGTGATGGAGCTTAGATAATCCTAAAAATTAAGAATTTTAGTCATCTTGAACAACAAAAGAGAAGGCATGCCTGAACCAACATAAGACATGAAATGAAATATAATTTACACATTCTAAACCACTATGATATAATTTAAATGATTTTAATTAACTCAATTATCTTACAAGCAGTTAGAAACATTTAAACTAAAAGGTTTACAATACAATGCATTAAGAGTCAATCACCATCTAAAAAATGCATAGCTTTATCAAATTCATTTTCTTCATGGACAGTGTTATTTATCAACATATAAACACAATAACCTTTCCACTAACACCTTTATATATATATTCACAATCACACTGCTATGTTCTTTGTGATGTTCTCCCTTGTACATACTATCCTAGGTTCAAATTGAACATGATAGAGTCACAACACAAAACTAGACAACACTAGAAAATGTTGAGAATAGTCACAATGAAATAAATGAAAAGCCTAAATGGGGAAATTTTCAAGTCCAATAGTAGATCTAAAAAGTTCACATACTTAAACAATAAATCAAGTGCGACAACTATCATAGTAATTTGTTTTTGAAAAATAGTGCAAGCAAGGAAAATACCAAAAACTAATGCTAGCCCAAACAAAATGTAGAAAGGTCCATGAGAAAAATAAAATAAGACATCTATTAGATTAAATTAAATGTGATGACTTAGAAAAACAACACAAGAGGTATTAATTGCCACACAATGCTAAGGAGTACATTATCCTAGAAACATTAGAGAACACACTCACACACATCAAATAGTATATAATCAATGAACTCATGCATATGCATAACTACAAAATTCTCATGAATATAAAAGCATGACTTAGTAACTGCAATTTTCTTTATTCATTTCCATAAAAATATAGTAATATATTATGTAGGGTAACGTATACAAGATTCTAGGTTTACACAATGCCATTGAACCATTACTTATTGAATGCATCATAACCACATAACTTTTCCTAAGATTAATAAATAATAAATTTTGGGATATAAGTCATTGAACCAAATGATGTATTGAAATGGATTATTTCCTTCTTTCTTCTCAATTTTACTATCTCTTTTACAATGATTCCACAATATTATACAACCATTTCTCAATGAAAGAAAACATTTTATCACTACAATGAAGTGACAATGGATACCACATAAGTGCTATTTATTTACTTTTAATTAAGAGAGCACAAGGAATACAATGTACCATACCCCACAAGAGGTGCTAAAGGCCAAATTATGGAAACCAATCAATGACTCCAAAAATGGGTCACCCAAGCACACAAGCCAAAGTAGGGAACCTCAATTCCAATCGTACAAAAAGGGTTGTCATAATGCATCAGATGACATGCTACAACAAGGTGAAACATAACCAAAGTCATCAAGGAATCCATACATATAGACCACACAAGGGAAATTCTACTTAAAATCCAAGAGAAACACACCAATCACATGGTCTAAGATGCTCAGATAAGGTTTTCACAAAGGGGTATCATTCATCCTTGAAAGGTGCACAAAACTAAGATATTCACTTATTTTCCTCACATTACTAGAGTTACATGGAAAAGAAAGTTTATCCCAAGTAATTACCTAAGAAATAGGTCATGAAGAGATCACAATAAGACACTCACACTCACACAACACCACCATAAACCATATGGACACCATATAAACAAGTATCCCAATATTTGGACATGATCTTCGATACCAATTGTAATGCCTGGCCTAGAGATCCTTGGAAACAAGAATAAACATTTAATAATTTTTTTAAAAATAATTACATTAAAAAATTGCATAAATACATGCAACTACAATCCAAATATTACAATAGAAGACAAAACTAACCAACTAGCCAAAGATCCCCAAGCATTTACTACTTACCAACACATACTTTCCAACTAGGTGATTAATCATACAAGGTTCATTATTTTAATCATACTAAAATAGATACTAAAATTAGTTTTTTAACACAAAGTAAAAATTCCTACATTTTTAAGACATAATTATATTTCCTATTAAACTTATAGCAATGTAAGATATCTTCTAACTGAAGCCAACGATGATCAATATCCGATCTGTTATGACTTGGGAAGATGCACAACATAAAAGAGTACCCAAATATCAAATTTGAACCACTAAAAACCTACAAAAATACTCACTATTTATTATACAACAATTTAGGATTAATGCTTGTGCAATATAGAATTAGATACCATACAAGGATTCTCTATGCACCATACAAATTAGTGCTAGAGTTGTATGAGATGATACCTCCTCTTACAAGAGTATGGCTTCCCATAAATGTAAATGCACCAGTTGTATGATGAAATTCATTATTGTACAATATTATAAAGATAACATCCAAATAATAAAAATAAAAACTAACTTAATCAATCTCCACATTGGGGAGTGCTAGATAAACCAAACTCAAGGAATGAACCCTCGATAACATCAATATAAGAGACCTGGCATACTAAACCAAAAGTAAATCTCTACTCCAAGATATCATATACAAAATTTTGTTAAAAAAATACATCAAGTACAACACGTGAATAAAAAATAACATAAATCCATACACATCAAAGCAATATAATCAAGGACATGTACCATGTTATTCTACCAACAACATTTCTAGTCCATAGTAGTGATAATAAACATAAAATACACATGTGCATAAAGAAAGAAAGAAGATACAATGCCATGCTAAGACAAGGATCGAAGTAAATGCATAAAGGGAAAACTTAAATTACAACAGACATACTCCAGATATATTAAAGCTCCAAGTGAACATCAAGCTCCAACCTCAAAACTAGAAGAAGAATACCTCTATACACTAGTTCCCAAGAGTGGCATATGTAGCTATGCCTCACAACCACATGGTACCCTTAGGCCCACACTCACCATGATGATTGAGATAGTTTTATCCTATAAATATATTTGGCACAAAGGATGAAAGGAGTATGAAGTGTTGTCATTGATGGCCAAAAGTATTCAAGTGGAAAGATGTGTGATAACTAGTCAAAGGAAGAAGTAGAAGGAAGTTGATGATTAGCGACCATGAGATACATTGACATATACTTTAACACACCCAAATTGACACAATCCATTAGAAATGAATATAGTTGATCTAAGTCATCAATGTAACAAGTCATAGATGATGTGACATAAGGTAAGAGTGAAATGTTGAAAGTAGGAAAGGAAGAAAAGCCACCATTGGTTCACAAAAGGAGTGGTAGGATTACCAGTCTAAGACCCTAGGCATAGGGGTTATGAGTCTCTTGTGAACAAAGAAGTCATGGGATTCAAAATTTGAATTTGAAAATGAGCAGAATAATTTGGCAATGGGTAATTGTGACTTGACATTAGAGAAAAGATAAATTCAACTAAATTAGTCATAGTTTTAGGTTATTTTTGAAAGTTTTTTCTACCACGAGAAGAGGAAGAGAGAAATGAGAACAAAAAATTTAAAAATAAGAAAACCAATATAAGTAGTTGTAGAGGGAGAAGAAAAAATATCAAGCTAATGCAAATAACCAAGGGAGAGATGAGAACAAAGCACTCACCAAGAAAGAAGGAAGATTAGTGCATCTTTGAGGATATAAAGAACAGATCTATATATAAATAAAGTGCCACATTTGAGGTGAAAACATTTAGTATTCTTTCTTACCGTTGCACATACTTGTATCTCTTAATAGGAAAATCTTCACTAGTAAGCTTATTATATAATCCTCTTACAAGGTGTCTCTCAGAAGGAGACTTATACATCCTCTAACAAGGTAGCTTTCACAAGATTTCATAACCCTGATAGGTTGCAAGAATTCCTAACAAGATGCACTTCTAGAAGAAGCACTTTTGGGTCTTAACAAGGCACCCCTTTACATGAATTATAAAGGCTAGTAGGTATATTATCCATAGCATGGTTTTCATCCTTTAACCAAGGGCTTCCATGTATTAAATATTTGTGTCAACTCGATGAATGATTTTGTTCGTGAACTTACTTTATTTTATGTAATTGTATTTATCTTTGTCTTGGCTATAAAGTGGATTATGTAAAAGGTTGTTTGAAATGGTGAGAAGAATAACTAGTTTTGTGGACAATACTAATTCACCCCCTCTTTTAGTATTGGTTGGGGCCAAAATTTGGTATCATAGTGCATATCCCTATTGCAACAAGTCTAACAACTCGAGGGAAGATCTAATGGAATCACTAAGAAGACAAGTAGATGAAGCCTTGGACACCCTTGAAGACTTGAAAGACAACCTAGGAAAGTCATTAGCTAAGAGGAATAAGCTGATGCAAAATCTCAATAAAAGCCAAGAAGTCATAAAACATTAGTATAATAGATTTGAGGATTTAGAAGAATTCATCTCTAACCTAATGGCTGAAATAGAGAAATTGAAAGAAACTACTACTAAACTAAACAAGGAGAAAGAAGAGCTGACTAGAGAGTTTTCTAAAGCTCAGGCTAAATGAGATGCTACCATCCCAACTACTAGCTATTTTTCTTGCTGAATCCTATCACAAGCCCATAATGTTAGATGGAACTCTATGATTCCTAAACTCCCGCTTCTAGCAAGAAAAATACTAATTAACAAGGACTAAGTCCTTCTTCACTTTGAGCTCTTGGCTATAGGTGGATGTACCTATCAGATCTACTTCTTCAAAGAATTAAAACATTAGTTTATATCCTTATTAAAAAACTAAACTTCTCATCTCTACAACATAAATGAAAGTAAATATTCATTGACTTTTAGATTTGATGATGAAAGATGCAAAGAAAAGCAGTGACCATTGCCTTATCAATTGGGCAACAGAGTTAGATGAAAGTAAATACCCATACATCTTATGATTCCAAACAAAAATATACCCAAAAGAAATGCCTTACAAATCATTCTCTCACTGCTCTACCCAAACATTAGATTCACATACACTGTAAACTCTCAGAATTGTGCCAAAGATTTATTCACTCCTTTGAGAGAAACTAAGAAAACAGATTCACAATCACCTTGTAACCATCATATTATAGTGCCTTACAAACTAATACACAAGAATCTAATAATGTACATGAAGCTATCACAAATAAAAGATTGGGATTCCACCTTTTTCCATTCAAAAATATTTGGTTCAATACAATCAAGAAACCATGAGAACCTCAAAGAACAAGGGCTCAAAAGCCACAATACTACCTCTGCAGTGACAATTCCATCATTCCCTTTACAACAATGAGGAAAATTAGAGATATAGGAAAATGAAACTAGCTCTAGCCAATTGACAATTGTCAATTCTTTGCATAAAATATCTCTAACTTCTCCTCTAAACCTATTCTTCCACTGATCTCCTTCAATTACCATCACTTAAAATCATTTCTAACTAATTTGATTCCATTCCACTCCTAGAAATGATCACATTTTGTTATGTGGAAAATCTCTCATGAATGCTTTGTAGAAAATGCATAATAAAACACTTAATTAAACTATAGAGAAGACTATGTAAATCATTTAAATATGTTTTCACATTATTTCTTGCACTTTAACTCACAGTGCACAAGACTTTGTCATGTGTCATCTCTCTTGTCTTGTAACTTGCCTTGGAACGAACAAATCTAATCTAGCTTTTGTCATATTAGGCTCATTGCAAGAACCTTGAAAGAAACCCTTAATCATTTCAATTCATGGCCGTAATGGCTAACTAATCCAAGTTTAAAATGTAGCCATTGATCATATCCCTTTCTCGACACATCAGATGATTCTCACTAATCATTTGAGCTTTGAAAATCAATCAGCCACATTTTCTTAGGGTTTTGCAGGAATAGACCATTTTCAACAAAATTTTGCAATGATAGGAAAATGGGCTGACAATGGCTGTGACTAGGGATGTATGCCTCTTGCAGGCATAGTAAGAAAAACCAAATTGTCTTGGTAAAGAATACCACCCAAAGAAGATCAACTTGACTTTCTTCTCACTCTCTAAACCTTTCCAAAACTTGGCTCCTTATTGAAAAAAAAAAACAATACTTTACAAACTATATATAAAATACATAAGCAACTTCAAAATTCCAAAGAAACCTCAACATTTACCTCTGTCAAAAATATGATGTCTCCTTTAAAACTCAACTAACATTATAAAAACCACCACTAAACTCACGATGATAGAAAACATCATGGAACATAGGCTGCATAATAACTTTGAATTTACAATCACCTATGCCTTCCCTTTTATGCCTCCCACAAACTCACTTTTTGAAAAATATGCATCATCAAAATCATCATAAATTGAAACATATAAGGGGAACAAACAATTGATACCTTTTCTTCTTGGCTGAAAACATCATGCTCATCTTCAATGCATATTTTCATATCAAAATAAAAGAAACTATACTCACATTCATTCAACTCAACCAAGGAAAATAAAACATCATCATGCATCAAGCCACTTAAATTTATCAAATCTAGTTTTTCTTTATCAATC
This sequence comes from Cupressus sempervirens, assembly GCA_028749045.1. Lineage (NCBI taxonomy): Eukaryota > Viridiplantae > Streptophyta > Pinopsida > Cupressales > Cupressaceae > Cupressus > Cupressus sempervirens. The sequence goes on from CM053787.1 coordinate 456,022,243, forward strand.
ACACTTTTATCCTCATAAGGATGAGTCTCGCAATCCACAACATGCATCAAATCATCTTTATTATTCTAATTACTTGGTGGTAGAAGAATAAACTATCATCATGTAATGCATTCTCATAAAAAAAATAATACTCACCTTGCAATACCTTTCCTCCAACTAATTGCATTGGAGATGGAAGTTCAGACTCAACCATATTTAAAATATCAAAATCTAAAAAATGAGCAATCCTTAATGAACCCCATTTCTTGGGCACATTCTTCGAACAATAGATTAGAAACTACATAGAATTGTTTCTCATAATCATTTAGACAAAGCATCGGCTGGTTCATATCAATGTCTTCATCAGATAGAACATTAATAACTCCACAAGACATGTCATAAAATCCATCTTCACATACATCTTCAATAGAGAAAGAAAATTCAAAATCTAAAATAGAACATGATTCACCACTGCTGTTGTCATCACATGAAAAATTAGTACTATAATCAACCAAATCATCTTCACAAGTACCAGACAATGAAATCCACCACTTTCCTTCAATCTTCATGACTTCACACTCAACTTCATTTCCATTTAAACACATAGAATGCTGAGAAGAAAGAACATATTTATTGGCTGAAAAAGATTCCACCTCCTCATCAGTTACATCTTCAACAATGACATTCATTCCAATTTCACATACAATATTTTGATCAATGCAATTAGTAGGGGAATGAAAGCATTGATGTTGTCCACCTTTTTCTTGACTATTCGCTTAATTCTAAAAATACAAACCAATAGAGGTAAACCTTCTTATAACTCCATATTTTAGATCACATTCAATATCTATTGCAATTTCAAAAGCCTGATATAGACTTTGTCATTGTTTATCCCTCAATAAGAAACCCATCTTCTGGCCTAATGCCCCCAAATATATAATGAAAAAAAATTGATCATGGGGCCTACAAATTTTCAGTGATATCCATTAATGTTTTAGAAAATTTTCTATTAAATCTTGGGATGAAGTCATCTTGTTCAATCTAAATTTCCACCAATATATCTAACACTAATTATACATCTGCCCACCCATCAAATTTTTCAATGAAGGATGAACTTAACTCATCCCATGAAGAAATTGAAGCTATAGGAAAGAATGAGAACCAAACTGTTTCATCTCCTTTTAGAGTCTGCACAAAAAACCTCATCCATAGAGCTTAATGGCACACATCAAAGTCATACATTAAGTCAACAAAATCTTGAACATGTTTCTTTGCTGACTGGGACTATTTCCTATCAAACTTTGGCAAATACTCTCTCATTCCATTAGGGATCTCATTAGGGAAACTAGGCATGATATCATAAAAAAAGACACATATCCTTTGATAAAAGAGTTCTTATGAACATCCACTACTAGCTGCAACCTTTGTACTTATACACTTAGTAGATTTCAAAATCAATAATAGGCCTTTATCATAGCCCTTTCTCGACACATCGAACAATTCTCACTAATCATTTAAATAGTGAATTGAGCTTTGAAAATCAACCGACCACATTTTCTTAAGGTTTTGCAGGAATAGATCATTTTCAACAAAATTTTGCAATAATAGGACAATGGGCTAACACTAACAATAGATGAATCCATAGCAACAACAAGGAGAGAAGGTGAGAATAAGACTAAGGAGAGAAGCTATCCCAATATGGAGAAGTTTATGGAACTAACCAAGAAAGTATTGAAACTCACTAAATAGCTAAGAAGAAAAAATGAACAAATGAAAAATAGAGGAGATTAAATAAGAGCCCCAAGAAGATTGACGAGCAACTGGAATCTCAAAGAAGAAACAAGAACACAACCGGACTCTGTTACCAAGGTGACAATAAGACTAAAGAGGGAGAGACCTCTAGAGCTAATAACCTAAATAATGGAAGACTTCAAAGTGTGTCTCTAAAAGGTAAAGGTACTACTAAACTTACCTGATGTTTCTATAGTAAGAAAGGAAACACATCTAGTGTGTGATAGTTCAAGAAGATTATACCTATTTAATTATATATCTATGAAGGGTAATACAAAAACTACCATCTCTATGGCCTTAATTCTTAGTAGCGTATTTCTCATTTTAATGAGAAACAAAAAGATGTATGTTGCTACAGCTGTAAAAAGTATGGTCATAGAGAAAAAGACAATAGAAAAAGGTGCTAGAGACGATCAAAAGTATCCCAAGTCAACAAGTCTCATTAGAAGGGATAGGTTAGCCACAATAGTTTGCATAAGCTATGGAAATGAAGGTCATACTGCCACCCAATGAAATATGAGGATGAACCCAAGGAATGAAACCAAACCATGGAAAGGCATTGAAATGACTTGTTATATGTGCCACAAGATAGGCCATCTTGTAGGGGGTTGCAGAAGTAGCAGAAGAAAAGGCAACAAAACCCCATTCAAAAAAGAAAAAAAAATATCATGAAATATTTGGAAGAGGACTTCACCACCAAGTGGATGAAGAAGACTGAATTGGATATATAAAATCCAATTGAGGTAGAAAACCCATTGATTAGTAGTGAGACCTCACAAACTAACTAAGCTCACAAAGCTTAGAGGGGTTATATGATAAAGAAAATAATAATAAATTGGTCCCCTTATCTAAACTAGTAATCAAAGAAAATATGTTGATGCTAAAAGAAAGCATAATGGCTTGTTCATGGAAGACCAAGATGCTGAAAAGTAACCATTATAGAATGACTTGAAGCATTAGTGAGATATGTCCTTTGGTAGGTAAAATATTTTGTTGACCATTGTAACCCTAGCATTACAATTCCATGACATAAACATAAGGATCGAGAGTCACTTTTGCTTTGCATTATTCAAATCACTCGTGATTTCATATTGCAAAACTCTAAGAGCTCAAAAAAAAAGCTGTGAATGTATCACTTGCAAAAACAATCTCTCATAGTTCTTCTCAATGAATAATCATGAATCAAGTGGAAAAAATAACTGAAGAAATCAACAAGGTAAATATGATTGGTAGTAGAAAAAGTAGTCACCCAGAGTACAAGGAAATTATAGCAAAGGGGAAAGATGTGGAAGACAAAAATGCACTATCATCACTATATGATGATGTATTACTCACAAAAGATGCGAGTGCATATCCTGAAGTTGAAATGCAAGATATTGGTGGCAAGGAGATAAGAGAGCTATAGAAAATTTTTTTATTAGAAGGATTCCTAAATGAGGAACATAAATATTTGATGGATTCCATGCTAAGTGGATTGGTGAACATATCCAACTTCTTCCAGGAAGAATGGGTATAATTTGTTTTGTGCAAAATTCATGAATAATACATATGGTTGGACAATCCATGCATGATAACAAAGGCCCTAATTGAAAGGGCAACTATGTTCAATGCATTTAGTACTAACCTATGAATAAATGTTGTCTCTATGAGGAAAGAAACTTTAGTGACTAGAGGGAAGATGAGATAAAATGGAATGAACTCATAACAAATGAAATTACAAACCCTAAGTTGAGGTTTGCAGCCATGGTGTTGGGGTATAAATTATGCCACACTAGTAGGGAAAACTATGTTTCCAAAAATATGGGGTGGTTCAAATCATCCACACCAAGTCAAAGGTTGATCTATGTGAATATCTACACATGCAGATAACAAAGATCATGGGAAAGATAATGAATGATAATCTAGATCAAACCTTATAGTTTGGATCCATACTTTTATGCATTTTCTTTTACTTAAGGGGGAAATTTCTTGGATCCCCAAACATCAAATGGAGTGAAAACCAACTAGTCATGATTCTAATAGAAGCATGATAAGGGAAAATGGAAGGAAAAGGAAATGCCATGATGTGGGAACACTTCAAATGATTCTAAAGGGAAATAAATCCAAGAGAATGGATACTTGAAAATCGAGTGGAAAGATACAAAGACAAAGTTTGTTTATTAGCAAGCACAAACAAGTCTATTGCATTCATAGATCAACTAAGATCTCTATTGTTGACACCATTTCTATACAAGGTAAAGGATGAGGAGGCTTGACTTTACATAAAAAAGTTAATCACATAAGATGAAAGCCCCATTCTTCCAAGGTTTGACACTTGTGCAAAGATAAGAAATAGGCTTCTTTTGGAATAGAAGAAATCTCAGAAGTCAATTCCATAGAGAGTAACAAGGAGTTAGGAACCTAAAACATTTTGAGAAATGTCATTCAAGGTGATGAGCAATGAGGAAATGAAAGAAGAGCTAGTGATGACTCCACCTCACACAAATCAAGAACTGAAAAGAAATGAACCTCACTAGATCATCTCAAGGATAAGGAAATTAAATCTAGAGGTGCTACAACTAGAGAAAATGTGATCACTGAAGTCTCCAAGGAAGATGAAGTGGAAGCATCATTGATTCCTAAGAAGAAACCTAAATGTTCCTATTAGTGAAATTGTGAATTCAATTTTAAAGAAGCATGATTATACTATTATTAAGAATAGATTCTCAAGATTTTCTAAATAAAATACAAACAAGGCTACAAGCACTATACTAATTAGCATGTGAATAATAGAAAGAAAGCCATATGATTTTGGGTTATCATTACCCAAGGAATTGAGAAAAATACTAAATGATAAATCAAGCACAAGAGAAAAGGATTGTGAGAAAATGGTAGAAGAATCTATAGCTTAGATGAGATCAAGGATAAATGGGTCTCAAAGGAGGTTCTTAATAGAAGTATATAGAGGAAGGTTCAACAACATAATAGATTTTATAGACATCTTAATAAATTAGATGAACCGGACATGGAAAATTATGGCCTAACATTTCATGGAACTAACTTTAGATATTGATACTTATTTATAGAAAAATCAAACACCAAGAGGCATAAAGGAACCATCCAACTCAAAGGGCAAGGGATAAATTACACCTAGGCTAGAAGAGGTAGAAACTAGATCAAGAGTTGAGACAAAGAGAAAAAAATGAAATGAGGAGATAGGAAACTCCCAGTCCTCAAAGAGAGGAAGATAATCAACAAGAAGATAAATAGGAAAAATATCAGTGTGACTCAAGAGGAGTCAACTGTACCCAAGCCAACTAATATTGAAAGGCCTATAGCTAAAAAGAAGAAGATGAGAAATTGATAATTGCTCCATAGGTTACATAGGTTGGTAAATGTAAAACCCCTCCTTGCAAGCACTTATCAAATGTTAATTTCTCTAGTAACTCTCTTTATAGGAGAATATAATGGATAGAAGAGAAGGATGAGTTGATGGAACTAGAGTGTTAGGATGTGACTAGAACCCCTAGGTATGGGTTAATGGTTATCCTCTCAAGTGATTAAATGATGATTTTTGAAGCTATTATATATGTCTTGATGATATCTATCTAGGTGATTTTGTGATGTTGTTAATTGAACTAATGGTGAATGAATATTGGTGTCTGAAATATATTTTTGAGATGAGATTGGTATTACTAAGGTGATGTATGAATTTTTGGATAGAAATATATTGTGATGCTTATAAACTTTAAAGATGAATGAACTATGTGTTTGATTGGTAAATGAAATTGTGAGTTATAGTGCCTTAAATATATAAGAGTATTGCATTACAAAAGATTATAGTATTAGATGAGATTGGTTTACTACTTTTGTGAAAATATAATTTAATCATAACATTGCACATTGACCTAGAGTACATTGTACCCCATAGGTGTAATGAAATTAATGAGCTTAGATGTTATTAAAGATAAAAATGAATTATGAGTTCTATGATTTGAGGGTTTAAATGTAAATGGTGTTAGATTTTGGTGACTGATTAGGAAAGTACTGTACATACTTCATAATTTTTGGTACTATTTGCCATTCATAGAAATTTTTTTGGTACTATTCGCCATTCGTAGATTTGCCACTAAAGTTATGGCTAATTATGGCCAACATGTTATAACCCTAAAGTGGTTTAATACTTGTATAAAAGGGTTTAGGGTTGGGTATTTTTTTAAATTTTTATGTTGTGATGTGAAATTGGTTCTTGCGACGATATTGAGCTGTCAGGGATTACATATTGTAATTTGGTTGTAATCACTGGATTGAAATAAGATTGGACTTGCTGTTTGGTGGACGTAGCCCAGGGATTAGGTGAACCACATTAAATCTTGGTGCCTTGTGTTCATTTTTGTGTGATCTATTATTTTTTATTATTGGTTATATTTTCATATAGTTTTTATTTCTGTCTGTGGTTTATCCTAACAAGTGGTATCAAAGCCTAGTTGTTTTTCAGTTATCCTCTGCAAGAAAGTTTCACAGTTGAGTGGGAGTCTCACAGTTGAGTGGGAGCAATGATAGATGAGGGTAATCTGAGGGTTGATAGGTTTAATGGGAAAAAATTCTAGTTATGGAAGATGCAAATGGAAGACTATCTATATCAGAAGGATTTATGGAAGCCATTGGAAGGCAAAGCTAAGAATCAGGGAACTACGTCAGAGGCTGAATGGGATCTTTTGGATAGAAAGGCACTCAGAAGCATTCGGTTATGCTTGGCACCATCGGTGGCATTTAATATTACAAAAGCAAAGACGATAGAAGATTTGATGAAAACCCTAGTGACACTGTATGAAAAGCCCTCCGCTTCAAACAAGCTATTTCTCATGAAGCATTTATTTAATATGAAAATGGTAGAAGGTGGATCTATTGTAGATCATTTAATTGAGTTTAATACTATTACTAGTTAGTTATCTTCTGTGGGTATCAATTTTGATGAAGAAATTAGGGCTCTCTTGATTTTGTGTTCTTTTCCTAAAAGCTGGAATGGCTTGGTAAAGGTGGTGAGTAATTCTATTCCTGGATCTAGTACCCTAAAATATGATGATGTGATCAGTGGTTTTTTGAGTGTGGAAACTCGTAGGAAATCCTTAGGTGGATATATATCAAGAAGTGCTTTGAATGCACAAATCAGGGGCAGAATGACTGAGAGAGGAAGTAACTCTGGAAATTGTGGGAAATCAAGAGGAAAGTCAAAGGGGAGGAGGTCTCAATCAAGAGGACCAAACGATTGTTGGTATTGTGGGAAACTAGGGCACAAAAAGAAAGATTTCTAGAATCGAAAGAAAAATGAAGGAGATAAATCAGATGGAGACAAGGAGGCAAATGTGGTAAGTAAAAAATTTGAAGAGGATGCTTTGCTTTTGTCTTTAGAAAGTGTAGATGATTCATGGGTTTTAGATTATGGTGCTTCATTTCATGCTACACCTCATAGAGGTTATTTCATTGATTATGTTCAATGACAGTTTGGGCTTGTTTATTTGGGGGATAATGAACCCTATCAAATTGTTGGAAAGGGAAAAATTAAGATTAAGTTGTAGAATGGGAATAATTGGCTACTACATGAGGTAAGACATGTTCCAAGGCTAAGTAGGAATTTAATTTTAGTAGGGAAACTCGGTGATGAGGGTTGTGTAGTTACTTTTAATGATAAAAATTGGAAGGTTTCAAAAAGTTCCCTTGTAGTAGCAAAAGGTGTGAAAGTAGGCACCTTATATCTTTGTATAGGTCATATTGTTCCTTCTACTTTGATTGTTTCAAAGAAAAATGAATGTTTAGGAACAATTGCTGCAGTTGACCAGGGAGAACAAATAGCTGTTGTAGATTCTAATACAACACTGTGGCACAACAAACTTGGGCACATGAGTGAGAAAGGTATGAAAGTACTTCATTCAAAGAAAGTTTTACAAGGTCTGAAATGTGTTAAGATGGATTTTTGTGAAAGTTGTGTGTATGGAAAACAAAAGAGAGTGAGTTTTGTAAAGACTGGGAAGGAAAACAAAAAGGAGAAATTAGAGCTTGTGCATACAGATGTATGGGGATCAGCTAAGGTATCTTCCCTTGGTGGCTCTCATTATTATGTTACATTTATTGATGATGCAACTAGAAAAGTATGGGTTTATTTCCTTAGATAGAAATCTGATGTATTTCAAACTTTTAAGAAATAGAAATGCTTGGTTGAAAATGAGACTGGTAAGAAATTAAAATGTCTCAGATCTGATAATGGTGGTGAGTATTACAATCATGAATTTGAATATTATTCCTCCTCTAATGCTATTCATAGATAAAAAACTATTCCAAGGACTCCACAGGAAAATGGAGTGGCTGAACGCATGAACAAGACAATAATGGAGCGTGCAAGGAGCATGAGGTTGCATGCTAGGTTGCCCTTACACATGTGGGCAAAGGCTATCAATACTGTAGTATATTTGATTAATAGAGGTCCCTCTACTCCTTTGGGTTGTGGTATTCCAGAGGAGGCATGGACTGGTAAGAAGGTGAGTTATTCTTTTCTCAAGACCTTCGGTTGTGAAGCTTTTGCTCATATAGACTCATAAAATAGAACCAAGCTAGAAGAAAAATCAAAGAAATGTTTCTTTGTTGGATATGGCATTAATGAATTTGGTTATAGGCTTTGGGATTTTGAAAATTATAAAATTGTTAGAAGTCAAGATGTCATATTCAATGAGAAAGTGTTGTACAAAGATCTGTTGCAGCAACATGAGAAGAAAGAAGATGATTATGTAGTGCTGGATGATATTCCAAAAGTTGTTGTTCCAACCATTCCTCATGATGTGCAACAAAAAATACCACAAACACTAGTGAATGTTAGATAGTCAATGAGGCAAATCAGACCTCCACAAAGATTTTCTTCCTCTTTGTATTCCATTTTACTTACTGATGCTAGTGAACCTGAAAGTTATGATGAAGCTATGTAGGTGGATACTAAGATTCAGTGGGAGTCTGCAATGAAAGATGAAATGGACTCTTTGTTGAAGAATAAGACATGGGATTTGTACAAGTTGCCTACAGGTAAAAAGGCTTTATAGAATAAGTGGGTTTGGGTAAAAGTACAAACCTGTGTCACCTTTTATAAAGAAACATGATATCAGAATGTGATAGTTCAACATTAGTGACAAAAAAAATGATATTTGTGTTTAAAATATGAAGATGATGTAAATTGATGAAATGTGTAGAATTGGATGAATTTTATGCTTATAATTTTTATAATTTTTTTGAGAAGGAATTTATTCATTTTATTTTATTTTGAAGTCCCTTTTTTAACTGTAAAAAATATAGGGTGTAGTTCCCGTCAAACAAGTATATGAAAATCATATTTTTTTGTTCTCATTTGAAAATATCTTATAGATGACATGTATAGCTAGTGCACAAAAAAAGAAATAATTTTTTTTGATGTATATTTTCTTTGTTATAAGTAATCAAGTTCGACCTTATTAGAATCCAACAATTTTTTTCTCCCGTCAAAACTTTCCTATCAAATCTATACCTTCTTGAAAAAAAATTACATATTCATGAAGAGGATTCTCTCCTCTAGAGATAAATATATTTTTTAAATTTTTTTGATATGATTTACTATTTTTTTTCTTTTTTTGAGGGACCATCTTCTGAAATGTTGAAATATCGACTTATAATACTTTGAGATGATAACATATTATAACTAATCAAAACACTCAAAAATTTATATAATGATGATATTGAATCTGAGATCTATAAAAGGGTATTTTTAGTTTTTGAAAAAAATTGAGTTTTGATAGAGAAATGAGATTTGATCAAAACAGGTTTTGGTATCACAAATGGTGACATAGATCTATGCTTATACCCGTTTACAGGTTGAAAGAATAGGAAGGAGGTAAGAAAAGATTTAAGGCCAGGTTAGTTGTAAAAGGATTTGCACAGAAAAAGGGAATTGACTTTGATGAGATATTTTCTTCTGATGTTAAAATGACTTCTATCTGTACTGTTTTAAGTCTTGTGGCTACTGAAGATTTGCATTTAGAGCAGCTGGATGTTAAAATAGCCTTCTTTCATTGTGATTTGGATGAAAAAATTTATATGGCTCAGCCATAGGGATTTGAGGTTAATGGTAAGGAGAACTTAGTGTGCAAATTGAAGAAAAGTTTATATGGCTTGAAGCAAGCACCTCGGCAATGGTATCTAAAATTTGACAGGTTTATGCATGAGCATAGCTATAACAGGTGTCATTCAGATTATTGTGTTTATTTTAAGAGGTTGGATGATGATAGCTACATTATTTTATGTTTATATGTTGATGATATGCTTGTAGCTGGGTCTAACATGGATCATATTAAGGGGTTGAAATGTCAGTTAGCACATGCATTTTCTATGAAGGATTTGGGGGTAGAAAAAAAAATCCTTGGTATGAAGATTTGTAGAGATAGGAAGAACGTAACATTGACACTATCTCAGGCTGATTATGTTGAGAAGGTGTTGCAATGTTTCTCTATGGAGAATGCTAAAGCTGTCAACACACCTTTACCTGGTCATTTGAAATTGACAAAGGAGATGTGTCCTAAGACACAAGAAGAGGAGGATAAGATGTCCAAGTTACCCTATGCTTCAGCTATAGGAAGCTTGATGTATGCTATGGTATGCACTAGGCCAGATATTGCCCATGCAGTGGGAGTCATTAGTAGGTATATGAGTCATCCAGGATTTGAGCATTGGAATGCTGTCAAGTGGATTCTCAAATATTTGAGAGGAACATCCAATAAGTGTTTACACTTTGGGGGCTCTACTACTGATTTACAGGGCTATGTTGAGTCAAAGTTTGCAGGGGATATTGATACTAGGCAAAGTACTACAAGTTATGTCTTTACTGTTGGTGGGGCAGCCGTGAGCTGGGTTTCTAGGTTATAGAAGATTAATGCTCTATCCACTATAGAGGTAGAGTATGTTGCTGCTACAGAGGTAGCCAAGGAGGTGATATGGCTTCAGTTCTTCTTGGAAGAATTGAGACATCCTTAGAAGGATATTTATTTGTTCACAGATAGTCAAAGTGCCATTCATCTTGCAAAGAATTCAGCTCTACATTCTAAGACCAAACACATACAGTTGTAGTACCATTTCATTCGATTAATTTTGGAGGATGGACAGTTAAAGCTGGAGAAGATACATACCAATGACAATCCAACGGATATGTTGACAAAGGTTGTAACATGGGAGAAGCTGAACTCCTCTTCAGCTTCGATTAGTCTTTTAGACTAAACATGAATAAAAGAACAACAGAGTCCAGGGTGGTTTGATCTAGTGGGAACCCCATGTGGTAGTGGTATTGCTATAGGATCAGTCTCCAAGTGAGAGATTTTTGTTTAGTGTGGAGCCTGCTTAGTCCCCAAGTGGGAGATTATTAGATTGTGGTGACTGATTAGGAAAGTACTATACATATATCATAGTTAGTGGGGTTTGGGGCATCGCCTTGATTTTTTTTTTTGGGTACTATTCGCCATTCATAGAAATTTTTTGGGTACTATTTTCCATTCGTAGTTTTACCACTAAAGTTATGGCTAATTATGGCCGACATGTTATAAACCTAAAGCAGTTTAATACTTGTATAAAAGGGTTTAGGGTTGGGTATTATTTTAAAATTTTTATGTTGTGATGCAAAATTGGTTCTTGCGGTGATATTGAGTTGTAAGGGATTACAGATTGTAATCAAGTTGTAATCACTGGATTGTAATAAGACCAGACTCGTTGTTTGGTGGACGTAGCCTAGGGATTGGGTGAACCATGTTAAATCTTGGTGCCTTGTGTTCATTTCTGTGTGATCTATTATTTTCTGTTATTGGTTATATTTGCATATAATTTTTATTTCTGTCCGTGGTTTATCCTAACAAATGGGTATTAGTCACACTCTTGTGAGGATTACCTTATTATGTGTTACTCATGATGCTTTGATGATATTATATATGTATGCATTTAGATAATTCATTTTAGTAATATAGATTGAACTAGGGTTAGACCTAGTGTGGTTAGATGAATTATGGTTAAAAAAATAAGAATTGAATTGATGGATGTCTCATAGTGTTTCTATTATGCAAGTTTGTTATATTTGACCATTGTTTAGAAATGGAAAAAAAGCTTACTAATTAAAATAAAATTATAAATGTTTAAAGTTGAATTTGATTATGATACATACATACATACATACATACATACATACATACATACATATATACATATATATATACATATACATACATACATACATACATACATACATACATACATACATACATACATACATATATATATACATACATACATACATACATATATATACATATATACATACATACATACATATATATATATATATATATATACATATATATATATATATACATATATATATATATATACATATATATATATATATATACATATATATATATATATATACATATATATATATATATATATATATATATATATATATATATATATATATATATATACACACACACACACACACACACACACACATATATATAGATATACATACATCTACATACATACATACATACATACATACATACACACACACACACACACACACACACACACACACACATATATGTATGTATATATATATATATATATATATATATATATATATATGACATTTTCTTGAGCTAGTAATATTTGAATTGAGTGTGCAAGAAATTAACCATGGTACTAATCGAAGAATCAATAGGTAAACCTATGTGTAACAATGAAATTAAGGTTGAATCTATTAAAGAGATTCAAACCTTGTTGTTATGTAATTGTAAACTGAAAGTAGGTATTAGGTTAATTCATTTTGTAATTAGTGACATGTCACTTGGTTTTTGTAATATGATTTTATGGTGTCACTTGACACTTGTAATGTATATGTGTAAATGAAATGTCAATTCGGGTTTGGAAATGAGATTCTTAGCCTAAAATTGAACTTAATTAAGTGACTAAGCTAATTACATGTGTTTAGAGGTATCATGAGAAGTCCCACCAAATAGGAATTTGAATCCAAAATTTTAGGTCACTTTTAGAGGCCAAAACATGGTCCTAGGAGCTTAATTTAGTGGAATTTGAGTGCCAATATGGTAGGGGTATAAGTTAGGACCTAATTATCACCACTTGAGGGCCAAAGAAACTTTAGGGATCCTCCAAACAACCCATTTCCCAAATGTTGCGGAAATGGAGAAGCCCTATGTCATTACCCTTACCCACACACTTGCCCAAACTTGTATTAATTATAGGAGAAAACTATGATGGCCAAGGACTTAGGGTCAAATCAATAATTTATTTCTAGTAGGTGGGTGAGATTTGGAGACCTTTTTAGAGGGCCTTAGATAACTTAGTGGGTATTCACCCACTCTCTAGTTTTAGAGACACTAGCGTTTGAAGATTTGAGCAAAAAGGATAGGGCTCTTCTCAAATTTCCATTTCCATCACATTTTGAGTAAGGTTGGTGGTTCTTTCCAAGGATGTTCTTCACTTTTGCGACAAATTATCATGTTGAAGATCTTGTTCATTTATTTCATGCAATTTATGTATTATTATTTTGTGCTTGTAAAGGGTTGGGAAATGGTGTTTTCAATCTTGTTTTTATTATATTTTCTTGAGGAATTTCTCATGGATGTAAAGAAATTACTCACCCTTGGAAAGGGAAGAAGTGGACTTGTGAGATGAAGGGGTTAGTTGTGACCTCCAAGAAAGTTTAGAGTTTCTTCTCATGGAGAAGAGGAAAAATAGGCAAGGTGTATGGGCCCTTTCTTACCAATGGTTTTGAAGTCAGTTGGGGGAGATAAGAGGAGAATATATACGGATGAAGTATATTTACTATGAGCCTTGTGAAGGCATGGAATTTTATGTATTGGTATTGGCATCTCCTTCATGGTTTTTCCACTTTCACCCTTTTTCATGGATTCTTAGGTGAAACCCATCGTGAATCCTTGGATTAGGTGTTTCTTGTGACATTCTTGCATTTTTGGTTTAATTGTGGTTGTGACCCATTTGGTATTGGTTCTCCTAGCCCAGTGGGTGGTCTCTTTGAGGTCTAGGTAGGGAGGTCATCTCTCCATGATTTTATTCATTCTTGTTTGTAGGTTTTAGTTGGATGGCTTGGGAGTCCTTGAACCTCCTATTGGAGCCTTGTGAAGAAAGGAGTCCATGATTGCTGTGATCAAGTGTTGATGTTGGAGAGTTCTCCATTTCCTACCTTGATTCTTTCCATGTATTGTGTGAGTTGAGTGGTGAGACTTCCACTCCCTATGTAATTCCTCTTGCATTGTATATATCATTAATATAGAATAAAAGTGCTTTTTATGATATCTTTAGTTGAAAATTATTATATATTTCTCTCTTGTGTTGTATTGGGAATGAAAGAAAGGTTAATTATAATACATTGAAGTTTCAAATTTCCAATCCATTCCAATCCTTAGTGCATAAATTGAATAAGTTTCTCATGCATTTGGTTGTAAAATTGAATGCATAATAGAAAACAAACTCAAGTTAAAATGTAGTTTCCACATTGTAGTGAAAATAGATTTATGCTAAATTGACTCTTTCATAAAGGAGATCCATTCAATATAATTTTATAATTTAATTCTTATCATTTCAGTGACATAATATAATTAGTCATTAATTTAAATAATCTCTACTGACTTCAGGAAAATAATATCACATTAGTATCTCCATTACAAAAACTTAGTTCTTCTAGACCCCATTAATCAAATGGATTAATTAAGTTAGATTAAAGTGAGCATTAGAAAGTATGCATAAAACATTTATATAGATGGACAACCCTCATTTTCCTCCCTTCTTTTCTCCCAAGTACCATTCTTTCCAGTTGGGCTCCCACTATACTTTTCAAGCTGAAATGGGATGTAAGGTGGGTTGCAGACTTAGAAAACCACTCCCCCCCACTTGGAGTACTTGCCTAGGGTGTTGGGGAGTGTAGGGGATAAGAAATTAGGTAGAAGGTATAGTTTTTATAAGTTGGGATAGGAGTGGGGTAGGATAGTTGTTATAGATATATTTTTATTTTGATGTTATTTAAGTATGAAAAATGGTTTTTTATATGATAGTGGTTAAATATTACTTAGGTTTATAGTTATTTTAAATGAGATTATTTATTGTCATTAATTTTATTTAGTATTAAGAGGTAGAGGTATTAGTGGATAGATAGGAACTAGGAAATAGAGATTAGTAGAAATATAATTACTTTAATTTATGAATGGATTAGTAAATCCATGATTTAACACCCTTGAATTAAATAGTAAATATATTTAATTTAGTTGTAGACAAATAATAAGTTGGTAAGTTGAGATTTTTTTTTGAAACCAACTAGCTAGTAATTATTTTTTAATTTAGTAAGTAGTTTTAATAGTTAGATAATGTTAACTATTAATAATGAAATTACTCTAGTTATGTTATATATATCATATATGTGAAATCTGTTGTATGTAAGCTATGTTATTTAATATAAGTAATACTTTTTATATATGTATGTGTATAGTAATTGATCTTTAGTTAATTTTAATGTATGCAATCTTGTGACAATAATCATTTACATATTATATTAGGAGTTAATTACTTAATTTTTTTGAAATATAAAGCAACCAAAGCAAGGGGGTCGGCCCTTACAAACAAAATGTTGGAAACCAACACACTACTAGCATAAACCAATAGGAGACATCAATGTAGGAGAGAACTACCCTAACAACCAAGAAACAACTAGCTAGCAGAGAATTAACCAAACTAAATTAATAGTTATACTAATCATACTATGATTGTTCAAAGTATAATCTGTTGGCATAAATAAACCAACCCACCCTAGAAACAACACACTACCATTAACATCTATTAGAGTAACAACAATTCTAGTATCCAAACCTATAATACTTAACACACTATTAAAGTTTAGAATATAAAATTGTTGGCAAACAAGCCAACCCAAGTCTAAGTAACAACTATAAACTAGAAAACTAGATAGTAACCGAAAGAAAAAATCAACTAGGTGTAGAAGTTGAGAAAACCAACTTCACAGATCCTCAAGAACACCTACATGCAAATATCCTGCAATGAAGAGAAACTAGAAAATGGAAAAAGTAGAGCTCAAAAATTCTCAACAATATGAGAGTGAAAATTTATTCCAAGTTATTAAATGAAAAAAAACAAAATTTCAACCTTTAAAGGTGAATGAAACCCTAGAGGAAAAAAGAAACTAGGTTTGCACAATATAATTAATATAAAATATTAATTATATGCACCTAAGAGAGCTAATGTAACTAGAGTAATAAATAACTTACTCTAACACCCCCCCTCAAGTGAAGCTTAGGAGGAAGCTAACCTAGCAAAGCTATGAAAGCAAGAAAATGGGTCCCAACAACAAGGCCTGATCCGGTACCCAAAACAAGGAAATTTTTATAAACTGGAGACAAAGGAGAAAACCTAGTGGGAAAAACCCCTCTCCAAAAAGAGATAGAACAAACATGCTGAAAAAAACATGAAGGAAGGAAGGCCTCAACAAGACCCCCCAAGGACAACTTTTGTAATCCCAAGCATAGACTGCAACTGAAGATAGTGAGGTGATGCAAATGACTTGGTGAAGATGTTAGCAACCTATGCATTAGTGGAAATGTACTCCAAAGAGAGAACACCATCTTGGATTAGATGACGAATGAAATGCATATGAAGATCAATGTGTTTAGTGCATTGATGCTCCACTGGGTTACGAGAAATATGAATAACACTTTGATTATCGCACCACAAAATAGTGGGACAATTAGGAGGAAATCCAAACTCAATCATCAACTATTGAAGCCATAAAATCTCCTAACTAGTAAGCACTACAACTCAATACTTATCCTCTTTAGATGAAAGTGTGTGAGCCTATTGCTTCTTGCACAACCATGTGATAGGACTAGAGCCAATACATAAAAAAAGCTAGAAGTAGACTTTCGATCATCAACATCACAGGTCCAATTTGAGTTAGTGTAGCCAATAATGTGAGGTGTCCCTAATGTGTAATGAATGCCATACATTAGTGTTCCCTAAATGTATCTCAAAATATGCTTGGTAGCTTGCCAATGACTCTCATGAGGATCAGGTGAGAACCAAGAGACAAGACCCACTACAAAGGAGAGATCAGGATGAGTGTGTGTTAGGTACAACAAGCTACCAACCAATTGCCAGTACAATGTGGGATCCACTGAAGGTGAAGTGACAGATTTAGACAAAGTAACACCTGAATGAAAAGGTGTAGGAGTAGGCTTGCAATCATGCATGTCAAATCATCGAAGCATGTCAAGAGCATACTTCTGCTAGTAAATAAAGATTCTAGCAGGGGACTAAACAATCTGGAGACCAAGAAAATAGTGTAGTAGGCCAAGATCAGTCATCTCAAACTATTCCATGAATGCTCTCTGAACATCCTTAATCATAGAGGACAAGCTACCTATGAGAAGAAGATCATCAACATATAGCACAAGGATCAAAACCTCAGCCTCAAGATGTTGAATGTAGACTGTAGGATTAGAATGATAGCATGTGAAGCCTGTAGAAAGTAGAAAGAAGTCCATCTTCTCATACCAAGCCTAAGGGGCCTATTTGAGACCATACAATGAGCGTTAGAGTTTTCAAACCAAGGAGGAATCTTACACAAATCCCTAAGGCTTCTCCATGTAAATCACCTTAGTAAGATCATCGTGCAAGAATGCACTCTTCACATCCATCTGAAAAATAGGCCATCCCTATGAAGCTGCGATGGATAAGACAAGGAGAATTGAGTTCATCTTGGTGATAGGAGAAAATGTCACTGTAATCAATACCCTCAACCTGTGAAAAACCCTTCACAACAAGACATGCCTTGCACTTATGAATGGAACCATTAGCAACAAACTTAGTATGATACAACCATTTGCATCACACTACCTTTCTTCCCTTAGGAAGAGAACAAAGATCCCAAGTATGATTCTTCATCAAAGAAGAATACTCCTCCTCCATTGCACTATCCCACTTAGGATGTCCTGTCGCTACTAAAAAAGTTTTAGGATCATCACAAATAGCATGACTGAGAAGACTAGAACCTGTAATATGCGAACAAGTGTGATAGAAAGTGGTAGGGTCACCAGCTAGTGATCCTATAGCCTCAATTGTAGCTCAACCCCATTTAGGCATCTGGGGAGGATCCTATGGTGGAGGTAAATGGGGATCAAAATGATCATCATTCTCATCATCCAAAAAAGAGAATGGAAAGGATGAGGGAGTGGTGGTAAGTGAAGTAGACTTTGTAGGCGGGGTATCTATTGTGGGAAGGCGCTTGTCAAATTGGACATCTCGTCAAAATAGGACCTCTCTAGAATTAGGATCAAACAACCTATAGGCCTTAACATCCTCGTAGTAGCCAACAAAAATGAGGTGTCAGTTCTTTCACTCCATCGCTCTCCTTTGAACATCTGGTATAAATGCCCATGCTTCACTACCAAAAACTCAGAATGAAGAAACATCAGGCTTGACATGAGACCAAGCCTCCTTAGGAGTTACATTTTGAACTACCTTGTGAGGCATCTAATTCTGAATATAGTTGGCACAATTGAATGCCTTTTTCCAAAAACATGAATCCATGGACCTAGATTGAATCATATAATTAGCCATCTCCTGAAGGGTTCTATTCTTTTGTTTAGCCACGCCATTTTGCTGAGGGCTGTAGGGCACTAAAAACTAATGCTGAAGACCATGTTCAGAGAAAAAATCCTTGAAATCTTGGTTCACATACTCCCCCCATTATCTGTGTGTATCTGTCAAATAGAAAGACCAGGCTGCTTCTCAACAAATGTCTTAAAGACTTGAAATAAATTGAAGACATCAAACTTGTAATTCAAAATGTACACCCATGTACATCTAGAGAAGTCATCAATGAAAGTAAGCACATATTTGGCACCTAAAAAAGGAGTGGAAAATGACATGAGGTCACTATGAATCAACTCCAATGGTGCCAAAGCACGAGTGGCTCATCCACGTGGAAAAGGATCCCTATGTTGTTTTCTAAGTACACAACCCAGACAAACACCATCTATATAGGAAATCTGGGGAAGCCCAATAACAAGTGCTTGTGTGTTCATCTGCTAAAGATATCTATAATTGACATGGCCAAAATGCTCATGCCAAAGTTTTCTTACTAAATCTACATGTGTAACAAGACATGAACCTATGTCATCCGAAGACTCAAATCCATCAAATCTGTAGAGGTGAGATGTAGAGTCAACACTCCTGGTAGCCACAATCATCTCAAAATTATGTAACTCCTAGATAACCACATCATGTGGTGAGAACTTAATTGTCTTACCAGAGCTAGAGTGGAAAATCTAATAGATATACAATAGATTCGTTGTAATATCATGGACAAGAAGAACATCCTAAAGAGAGCCCCTAGCTAATGCAACAGAACTAGAACCCATGATGGAAAGATGTGATGAGTTCACAACAATAATCTATGAAGTAGGACAAGGGGCAAGGGAGGTGACCAACTGCTGAGTGTTTGTCATATGGTGAGAGACACCAAAATCAAGAATCCAAGTAGGCCCAAAAGTCATGGCTCGTGCAATAAGAGCACGACCTTTCCCTATAGGAGGGATGCACACTTAGGAGCTAAAATGTGATGCTCCTGCATGGCTTCCTCTAAAGCCTCCAAATGTTTCAAACACCTAGAAACAAGATGTCCATCCTTTCCACAAAAATTGCAGGTCTCATTTGATTTCTTCTTAGTCTTGGAGGTAGACTTAGTAGACTTTGAAGAAGATTTACCCTTGGAAGGGTTAGCTGGAGGTTTTACATTAGTTTTTGGTGCATCTTTCTTTAGTTTGGCTTTTTGTTTTGGTTTCCCCTAAGAATTCTAAGTAACCAATGCTTGGTTGGAAGAGCCAGAGGCATCCACCTGTTGGATCTTATCTTGTTCCTGTGTCAACTGATCACAAAATGTCTCAAAAGAAGGCATTTGATATCTGTTACCCAAGGCATCCATAGTGGAGTAGAATGTGGAAGAAAAGATTTGATATTGTCCTCGCAACTTTGAGAGTATAAAAAAAATACACTCATCATCAGTTTTGTTTTTACCACAT
This sequence comes from Cupressus sempervirens, assembly GCA_028749045.1. NCBI lineage: Eukaryota > Viridiplantae > Streptophyta > Pinopsida > Cupressales > Cupressaceae > Cupressus > Cupressus sempervirens. The sequence continues at coordinate 456,042,171 of CM053787.1, forward strand.
CCCTGCAAGATTGCATGTCAAGATTTGAAATTCATCAAGAAGTCTTCAATAGTGGGAAAGCTGGCTGGTGTCATAGAAGTCAACTTTGCATCAAGTTGTAGTGACCAAAACTCATTCACTATGCCAAACAATGTGTGGAATTTGGTCCAAATAGCCAGTGGAGGGGTCAACCATCCAAGTGAAATAGTAGACTATCTGAGATGTTTAGTGCAATCAATCTCATGGCTTCATCCATTTTATTTTTATGCTAAAGAACCTCAAAAGAGTGTTGCAAAATAGGTTCATTTGCATCTAGATAGGACCATAAGCCTCTTGACATGAGAAGCCTAGTCATCTGTGTCTTCGAGGTGTGATAGTTGTGCAGTGTGAGCCAGATCACAAAAGGATCCAACATTGAGAGAAAGAAGAAGATGAAAGTAGAAGGGTCTAGTTCTAAAGCAAATTGCATAATAAAAAATGCTCCCCCCCACAATGAATAAATATATCCCCCAAAACCAAAGCAAAAACTATGGAAAAACAAAAAAACTAAGAAAAGAACCTAGAATTCGGATGTAGAGAAGAGGAAAACAAAAGCCTCTACGTCAATGCAAAATTTGGAAGCTCAAACAAACTCAAAAAAAAAAAAACTAGCACCATTATCTCTTTCTCTAAGTTAGCTTTCCAACACTTCTTTCAGATCGCAAAAATACATCTGTATGCTCAAGTTATGGCCAAAAAATTGGCTGTTGTTCCAAAAGACATCATTTGTTGGAATGATGATGTTAGTAGGGATCGACTGGGATGATGTCAACCATTGGGAAAGTGACGTTAGCTGACAAAAAAGTGATGTCAGCACTTGTACAATGGTCAAAAAGCTAACATCATAGGGGAAGTGACATAGGCACACTGAAGCAGTGATGAGTGTAAACCATTGGCATTAGTGGTGCCCTGAGAGGAGAACTTGGTGGTACTATTGTTTGGAGCTGGGTGGAGGTGGTGCGTGGGAGGCCAGCTAGTGGCGGTGGGGCATTGGCTATGCCGCAGGTGCTATGCTAGCTACGATTGAGTGTAGGCTAGGTGGGGGTGGTTCTTCGATGGCTACAAGGTGGTGCTAGGGTGGCCCATGGGCGGAGTACCCAAAAAAATGCTTTTATTATTTTTTTGTCAAAAAATGTGTCCGTACAGCCTCCCAGGGGGCTAAAAATTTTTCCCAGACACCCAGAGGCTAAAAACAACAAGTTTTTTTAATGTATTTTGACTACAAATAGCCTTCCAGTTCCAATGGAGGCATCCATTTGGGCCCAAAGTGCCCTGAAAAATTGCCCTTCACCCTTTTGAAGAAAAAAACTCTGAAAAAGCTAGGGTTTCTAACTCTGAATCGTGGCTTCAAGAATCTTTAGATGATGAAGCAACAGTTCCAATCTAATACCATGTAGAATTTGAGAAAACCAACTTCGTGGATCCTTAAGAATACCTGCATGCAAATATCCTGCAATGAAGAGAAACCAAAAAATGAAAAAAGGTAAGCTCAAAAATTCTCAACAATATGAGAGCAAAAATTTATTCCAAGTTATTAAATGAAAAAAATACAAAAGTTCAACCTTTAAAGGTGAACAAAACCCTAGAGGGAAAAAGAAACTAGGTTTGCACAATATAATTAATATAAAATATTAATTATATGCTCCTAAGAGAGCTAAAGTAACTAGAATAATAAATAACTTACTCTAACATTAGGGACATAAAACCCCACTTTTATTTTTTATCCTTTTCCTTTCCTTTCCCAGCTAGGAGCACCCTGGCCCAATCCTTAGTAAGAAACTTATAGAGGAGCTTGTTATCCTCCATGTCTAACCCCTTTTCATCCTTCTCCTACACTAGCAATTGGAGGTTGGTAGCAGTAGCATGAGTAACCTTTAATGCAAATTTAGAGGAGTAAAACCCCTCCTCTAAGGATTTGACTCTTTTTTCCAGCTGTACTTTCTTTTTATCCTATTCCTCCTCTTCCTTGTTTTCTTTTTCATCATTTTTATACACCTCCTTAGTCTTTGTCAAGGGCTAGTTTTCATCTTGCAAAACATGAGAGTTAGTAAAAATATTGGTTTTTTCCTTTATTAGGGATGAGATGGTAATGGGAGAGGTGTCCAGTTTGCTACTATCCTCATAGAAGGTTATAGGCTACAAGGTAAAGCTTGCTATCATATGTGTAGTCTCAGTGGTGATGGCATTACCAGTAGATGCTTGGGTAGTACCAGAAGACACCTGGGTATTATCAATAGAGTTTTCACTTTTTTCTTTCTCCTCATTCCCCTTTTCTCTCTTGGAGTCAGAAAGTTTGTCCTCCTCTAGTTCTCTTTCATTATTCTCAAATCTCTCCTCCTCTACCTCATCTATCCTATATCTAATTAAACCAAAATAATATTTGTTTGTATACATATAGTCTAACCATGGCTTTATTATGTTGACAAGGTGTCCTAATCTTTTTGTCACATGAACCTTAATACTTCCACCTAGATACTTTTAATGTATTAGGTTGTACTTATATTTCATTTTAATCACATAAGAAGGGAAATTTTGTGGAATCATGTTATTCCAATTTAATTTTGTTATTAAACTATACTATGGAAAAATTTAACCATGAATCTTACAAACTATATTATCAAGGATTCTTATAGAAATGCCATGTTAGATTTATGAAACCTATTAAAGAAGATCTTCACCAATGACAAGTGTATTATAATGAAATATTTAGTTTAATTTATTAATATGTTTAGACCTAGAAAACAAAAATGAAACCCTTAAACATACTTTAAACTCATCATCAATCTATCAGCTTGATCAAAACTATAAATTTGAAACTTAAACCCTAAACACATCGTAACCTAATTGTGCAGCCTCAAACTTGAAAAATTATAAATATTCTCTTACTGTTAACCTATCTACATCTCATTCAAAGTTAGTGTGTGTAACCTAGTTATAACCTTTAAAATTCCTTGAAATTTTGGTATCAGAGAAATGTTCATAACACTTGGTCAAGAATAGGGCCATGTTAAGTAGTGGTTGATAGGTTTCCTTACAAAGAAGAGATTCCATTGCAAAGTTCTAATGAACCATTTTGTTCATTCCTAAATTGTGGCATCGATAAGTAAACCTAAGTAAAACTTGAAAGTTGTATTAACAATCGTAAGTAGTTAACAATAATAGATAACATATTCTTAATGATGTGATGAAAAATGATGAAATGTAGGAAGGTTTTGTTTGTATTAAGGTAAATTATGATCTCATAAAGTATTTGAAAATTGTATTGAGTACTATCACCTTGGGTAAACTAAATTATAAACCATTGAACATCTTTTGACCATGTGATCATAAATGTGTAGATGGCCTAATAACTAGAGGAATTTGTATAGCAACATCCATCATTAGAAGAAAGAAAAAAGGTATGGTCCTATTGCTCCTGAATATAATTCCAACTAATAGCTAGGTATGAAATGATAAAGGAGGTTGGTCATGTTTTCAACCTTATGACTTAAATAAGTAAAACTTAAAATATTTGCAAAATTTAATTTTTGCTCCTTATATTAATGTATTTCTTAGGTAAAAATAAAATTTTGGAGGATAATAATTTAACACATTAAAGTATAGAACATACCTAGTTCCAAGGATACTTCCAAACCAATTGCATATTAAAATGTATTGTTTTGGTATCCTTTGGGTAGAAAATAATGAGTTCAAAATAGATCCACAAGTAACCATTGGAACCTTAAACAATATGGTAATAAATCCAATAGGTTGGTTTAATAAATGAGTTAGTTATAAGCATGAAAAGGAATATAGTATCTCAGTCCTACTATAAGGATAATACCCTAATCAGGTAATAAAATTATCTAATTATGATGGTAAATATGAATTATAAATAGTATGTAACATGATATTGAACCAATAAGATATAAAATTTAAAATTCTAGTCATAAATATGCACATGTGTTGTGTTAACAGGCTTATGGTGTAAGTATGAGTAATACTAAAATTATAACTATCAATTGTATTCGCTTAGACCTTAGTATTGAAATTCATGGAATCATTTATAACCATATAATGTAGAGTAAGTAAGGTTACAATGAGATCAATGATCCAATAAAAAATAAAGGTTCAAGTTTCAAAATTAAGTAATAGAGGGATTACAAGCCACAAGGCATGATATGAAATTGATGATGGCCTTTTACCTTGGCAAGGAGCTAGTAGTAAAAGTAAATAGTAATCAATGAAAAAAATCTTACTAATGATTTTATACCTACCTAGATGTAGACCTACAATCTAAAGATGAATTCATAAGTCATTTATTGCTAAGGGGCATGGAAATACTAATTATTGATAGAAGTACCAACATTTAGTGCATTCTCTAATGATAGTTAGAATTTGTGTAACCAATGAATTAATATAGGACAATGATATATATATATATATATATATATATATATATATATATATATATATATATATATATATATATATATATATATATATATATATATATATATATATATATATATATATATATATGAAATCATACCAAATTGGGTGGATTTGATAACATAGTTTCAACTTATAGATATATGGAAATTTGACCTAAAAGAGAAAAAGTAAGATCATGGGTAGATGCCCCAATATGTAATTATAGAAAATTGAGGATAAGGGATTTGGTGTTATAACCACAACTTGTAGTAAAACTACACTATCAATAATTACCTACATATAAGTTATATATATGCATGAGATCCATCAAAAGAAGAATTCCTATAGTAAGATTGTTGAAGGAAAACTTATTTTATGGTTACCCTCACATATTGTTGAAAACAATTATGCAATTGTATATTGTCTTCGATGTTACACAAAACTTCAAGCCTTATCGAGCAAGTTAGTAATTTCCAAGCTCACTCGAGCATTGAAGACAATTTCTTGTGTATGTTGAGCGTTCTAGTTTTGAGTCAATTTGTATTGATTTCACTCAGGCATCAAAGGAAGATCCTATGTTAACCAAGTTCACTTAGTTACCAAAGAAAAGTCAGTTCAGAATCAACATTGATTGAGTTGGGTTGGTTAACGAAAAGTTTCTCTGAGTTGACCAATTACTTAATTCTGTATTGGTTGACTAATAGCATATTGAGTTTGATTGATATATTGGTTAATGTTAGCCAACTTAATAGATAATTTTTTTTTGTTCAAAAATATATTCAAGCCAACTTGAAAAATCTATTCATATAAGTATAAGGTCAAGTTGATTATTGAAGAGTGAGAAGCATGGGATTGAAGAAGATAAATTAAGGAAGCGAATTGGAAGGATATCTATCATGTCCTAATTTATAAGGCAAAACATAACCAATTTTATTTTTTTTGGATGGTGTACTATAGATTTTATGAATGGATCTATACTTATTATGAATGTTTCATTGAATGGTGATGTGTTCAAATAAAACAATACATGTTTCCTAGAGGATGTTAGGGAGCTACTAATTCGATCATTTAGTTTGGAGATCAGAAAGTTAATTGGTGTAAAAGAAATTGGTTTCTATTTGAAGTCATGTACTTCATGTTTCTAGAGGGAACCTAATTTTTTTTTATCATTAATTGCAACCTAGGTTATGACACAATGGTTAGGTGATATAGTTGTATGTGAAGGGAAAAATACAAATTCTGCATCAATGAGACTACTATAATTTCACAATTCATAGATGTGGTTACATTAATAATGATTCTAGATATTTAAATTTTTGAGTTATGATGATGGTGTTAGATGATGATTTTGTCTCAAATTTCATCTATTATACCTTAGTTAAGGCATTTCATATGCACAAGTGAAGTACACATTTTGTATCCATGTGGATTGTAATGGTTCAATGGTCTAAGAAAGTGAAGATGTTGTATGATTGTCTTAAGTGTTTTGCATACAAGTCACCCTATCATAAACATGTATACAGAACCTTATTACGTTTCTTATTCATTTAACTTCCATTTCCATATATATCCCCTTTCAACTTCGATCATATCGATAAATTTCTAGTTAGGCACTACTAACTAGGTTATTAGATTAATTAGTGACTACTTAGTCAAATTTTATTTCAATTAGTTAATTAATTAATTATTATTATTATTCTTATTTAACAATTCAAATCTATCTTTTTACCTAAAATTTTAGGACCATGTACATAACCACAAAAAAAACTTTTAACCTATATTTAGGAAAAAAAAAACACTAATTTCCTACTAATCACCTTTGCCTATTAACTACTATCAAAAACCTCCTATTTAATAAATATTTTCTAAATATACTAATATTCTCAATTAATATCATACATTCTCTTTTCTTTGTTATTTTATTATCACACAAAAATATAAACATATAAAAAATTAATGACATAAAATTCAAGGTTATTATTAACTATCCTAATCCCACTACCCTCCCCAAAACCCAAGGCACCTAGGCATGAGTCTAGCCTTTTGCAAGAAATAAAAAATGATTACCTTGTAGGCCGAGCTCCCAAGGCCCAAGGCTAGGTGCATAGCACATGTCCTTTGACATGATGGGGTGAAAAGAAGGTAATAAAGCAAGTTTTGAAAACATTTTCTATACCCTAAAGTTTGCGCCCAAAGGGGAATGAAAGCTCTGACTTATTTCAGCTTTTTAGGTAGTAACATCCCAAGATTCATGCACCAAAATGGTGTGAGGAAGGTGGGCATGTTCCTAGGATCACCTTTCTTTTGTTTATTATGTTTTTTTTTGATGGCAATGGTACTTAGTTTCCAAGGGTAGGGGGACTAGGTCTTCCACCTTTTTGAAAAGACATATCATAATGATTTTTTTTTTGGTTTTAATTTAATTTAATTTATTTTTACTATTTTGTTTTAAAATATTGGTATGATGGTGGCAAGAGGTCACGTGACTCTTATGAGTCCTTATGTGCATTATAGGTTTTTTTCCCGTGAATGTTCTTCTATTAATATTTTATGTGCTAGATTCTAAGTATATTCTTTTTAATATTTAATTGTTTTGTAATAGGGGAGCATACTATTTTCACTCCCCATACATTTTCTAGAGAGGAAAAAGTGCACCTATAGCACTCTTTTCTCATGGATGTTTTTAGACATATAGTATAAGGACTTATTTTCTCCTACTCTCACCTTAGAAGATTGAGATTATGTGTTGTCCTTGATTTGGTTTGATTTTCTTACTAACTCTTTAGTTTGTAAGTTGATGATTTTTATAGTTCCTACCTTATCTAAGAATTTATTAAAATTTGAAGTCCCAATGAACAAATTTTCCATACACATGCAAGGAATTATCAAAACATAATAAGTTTCCTTCCATTACATTGAATGCATAACATATAAATTTCCAATGCAATCTTCTGTGTATTAAATTTGAGTTAACTATATCAAAAGGATCTAGCAACTATGAACTTTTTTCTTTTCACCAATTTATATAAGGAAAATGTCTCATTTACACGATTCTTCCTACTACATCAAATTCAAAAATGTGAAAACTTGAATTAAATATTTCTTACAAGTATCAATATACAATCTCTCAATCCTTCCTTACACATTTCAACTTCATAAAATGATAAACAACTTCTCTTAAATCACAATGCAGGAACAATGGAGACTTGATATCACAACACATTTGAGATGACATGGAACACTGGGCTTTCATAACACAATTGATTTTTTTCAACTTGTCAAGGGTGAACCCCCAATATCTTCAAGCAATCCATCTTCACAAAACTTGCACACACACACAAACTAGGAACCATGGAGGCTCACCGCCCATCCTAGGCTTCTATGAAGTGACCCACCGAGTAGGGGAAACAAGATCCAAATGGGTTACACATAGAAATCACTTGCCATTGCATGAAACAAAACACATAACACAAAACAAATCCCTCCCATGGCTTGCACATTGATTTTCCATTGGAATCATTTCACATTGAGTGAAGGTAGGCTCTTCAAAGAGGAGATGCCATAACCAAACATAAAAATCATATTGCAATTGCATTTTCCTTTCAAGGCCATCATAAAAGTCTTTTCCTCCTTACATACAAAACCCCTTTTACCTCCCAAGACAACAAGGTATATGGCTTCAATGGATCCCATACTCCATGAAAGAAAACCAACTCCTCGTCATGAGGTAAATCTTCTCAACTACAATGTTGAGCCCAACTAATCCCTTCACCCAAGGCTTCTCTTACCTCGCAAGGGTGAGTGAAGCCTTCACACCCATAATCACATTCAACATTAAAATCCAACAAGGAAATCAAGAAGGAAAAATCAGGAAATCTTCAAGAACACAATACACATTTACATTACCACAACACAATATCAAAGACCACAATGCAAGATTCACAATACAATGCATGCTCCATTGAAAAATCCTCCATACTTGTAGATTTATTTTTCCATACTAAAAGAAAGGAAGAAAAGAAACATGTTTTGAGACACCAACCTTGGTCCAAGCTAAAGGCAATGATAGTTGTAGTAGAGCTCCCTTAATCTCCCTCCAAAACCCTATTTGTCTCTAAACTTAGAGAGTGGGTGAACAACCCACTAATTTGTCCAAGACTCTCTAATAAGGTCTTCCCACTAACTATTTTAGCAAAAACATCTAGCCACTTCTTCTCACAAACTTGTCTCCTCTAAATTTTCTATATTTGACTTAGTGGGAACATGAGAGAAAACACATGTGACAACTCCAAATTCGAATTGATGGAAGAATGCATGGGTAAAGGGGATCCCTAGTCTATCTAGGTACTCATATGGTCAAAATTAGGTCCCTAACTTGACATAGTATCATATAGGTAACTTATTTTATTATAAAAGACACCTTGGGACCACCTAATGACCCCTCAAAACCCCAGCCAAGTCCAAATTCAACTATTCTCTGATTGTGACTCATCCTACCCCTTGTCAAGTGGGTTTACTTACTCATTAAAAAATAAATTAGGTTTAGGGTAAATTAACACTATGATCAAAACCCTAAATGACATGCCAACTACACATAAAATCCACAAGTGTCAAGTGACACATAGAAACACATTCACATTACTATGACATGCTCCTATGTATCTTTATGATTAAACATTTGCAAAAGCAAGCAACCTTAAATTTATGAAGAAAAATACTTTCACAATGAGGCTTTTGAATCTTTCAAAGATTCACCTTGGTTAAACTGTGTTCACAAGGTTTGGAACTTGTTTCCCCCCAAGAATTTCCAAGGTTCCACTTCCTGCACATTAAACTCAAGCATTAGTAGTCCAAGGAGATCATATAAAATATATATATCATAAATGAATAATTTGAATTTTACAAAATCCATATTGACATAATTCAATTTAAATTCCCTTTCCTAATCATTTCAATTAAATTATTCAAGGTGTTAGAATCTCAATTCTACATATCATAAACCATCATAATAAGTCTGCATAACCTAAACCATCACATTCAACTTAACATTTATCTGCATATCATAAATCCTCATATTAAATCCAGCATTTATCTACATATCATAAATCATTATAATCTAATTTAACATTTTAAATCACATTATAAACTAATATTATCATGTCATAAAATTGTATCCGTATGTGTTTGATCATTTCATACATAATATCAGTTTATTAGTGCATATCATAACTGTAAAATACTGTTGAAGTATCAAAATCAATAGATAACACAATCTACTATCTATCTAAGTCTCGAATAGCTGTCAAAATACCAAAGTCTCAAATATCAAAATGTAAATAAAATGTCTATGCTATGACGGGTCAAGGTGAGGCCTCACAATATTAGAGTATCTAAATTGACCAAGCTCCAAGGAACATTTTGATAAAGGTGGATCAAGTATTCAAGCCATAATAGAGATCTAAAATTAGAAAATATAGTTGCATTAACAATTAGTTCAATTCATTATTACTCTCTAATAATTGTAGCAATGAATAAAATCTCCTAATAGAGTTATTGTAACAACTATTTTTGAAATCTTCTAACAAGGTGGCATTTATAGATTGAAGTGTTTGAAGACCTCTAAAAAGGCCACTCCTAACAGGTTGAATTAAATCCTTTAATAGGGTCACACCGAACAATGTGTTTTGTAACCTTTAACTAGGTTGGCTCCTAATAGGGCACACTTAAAAAGAGTGAAAAACAATAATGCAATTGGCAGTTTTCCTAAATTGGGTTTCCATGTTAAATCTTGGTGTCTCATGTGCTCATTTTATTTGTGTTATGTTTATGTAACTACTGGTTACTAAAGGTTAATCACATTTAATATCTTAATATCTATATGTTCAATGCTAACCGAGTGACAATAATATATTCAGTGTTAACCAAGTTACAAAAAGTTATTGGTTTTATATTGTGTTGACATCTTAAAGGGACTTTTGGATTTGTTTTTGTGGTAACTGATTCACCCCTACCCTCTTAGTCACTCCTTTCTATTTCCAACAATTAGTATCAAAGCTTTTAGTTCTTACAGATAAGGTTTCAAGGACCTAAGATAAAGATCAAGACGTCTTATAGAAGGGAGATTCCTAAGATGAACAAAGATAACTACCAAGCATGGAAGGAACTCATGAAGCTACATTTGAAAACAAATGGAGACACATGCCTGAAATATCTAGATAACAAATATGTGGCACCTGTTGGACCTTTGTTTGTGGATCAAATTTTTAAAAAGAAGAATCCTAACATAATGATGATTGATATTGCCTCTACTCTCAATTACGTTGAATTTGATGAAGTCAAAGATTGTCCTATTACTCATGAAATGTGGAACAAGTTGAAAGATATCTATGGAGGATATGACAATGTGAGGAGAGCTAAGGTATAACATATAAGAGGTCAATTTGATTAGATGAAGATGAGAGAAGATGAAAACATTGAACAATATAGTGAAAGAATCAAAGCAAGTGTAAGTCCAATTAGAGCCTCAGGAGGGAAAATAGATGATTTGACAATAGTTAGCAAGGTACTCAGAACTCTTCTTCCTATTTATTCAATTAGAGTGTTAGCTATTCAAGAGATGAGATGTGATCCTAAAAATGATATAACTTTGGATGTACGAGTGGGAAGGTTGAAAACATTTGAATTAGACAACTTTGATAATTATGTTCCTAACTCTAGTAGCATTGAGTTTGCATTTCAAGCTAAAATATCACTCAAGAAGAAACGTAGGAAATCCAAAAGCAAAAAGTCTGACAGTGAAGATGAAGATAATTATGATGATGACCTTGAAGTCATTGAAGTCCTTACAATAAGATTCCCTAAAGGAAAAGGAAAAGGAACATACAAAGGTAAAATACATTTACTCTATTTTTCTTGTGAAGAAGTTGGTCACATTGTTGGAAGGTGTCCAAAAAAAGAAGGCAAAGAAGAAAATAATGTTCCAAGTACAAAGGAAAGTAATATTTCAAAAGCTATAAAGACTAAAAGAATAAAGGTAAGAAATATTTTCATATAGCTAAAGATTCTGATAGTAGTGGTGAAGATGAAATGGTTTACATTTCCATTAAATATTAATTAGATGATGAAAATGATAAGATGACCCTCATTTCTCGTATTAGCAAGAATGACACATGGATTATTGATAGTGATTTTTCTTACCACATGAATGGTGATAAATCTAAATTTGAGCACTTGGAACACTATGATTGTGGAAGTGTTAGATTTTGCAACGACAAACCTTGTTATGTGAAAGGAAAAGGTTGCATTACATTGACTAATGAACTCAGGTGTGATAATGCTTACCGGGAAGGACTGAAACACAATTTAATTAGTGTGGCATAATTGAACAACATTAGATTCAAGGTAGAATTCATTAATGAGAAGTCCAAGCTGATAGATGGGAAAGGAAATCTAGTTAGGACTGGTAATCAAACCAAAGGTAATCTCTTCTATCTAGATCTAATTGAAAGTTCATGTTTCCTAGCTCAAGTAGAGAAAAGCTGGTTATGGCATAAAAGGTTATGTCATGTGAATTTTGATAACCTGGTCAACATAAGAAAGAATAGAAGAATGAGAGGCATGTCTAGTCTAAAGAAACCTAATATGGGCATGTGCAAAAATTTTCAAATTGGAATGATGGGAAAGACAAGATTTAAAAGAAAAAATTATCATTCTAAAGAAGTTCTAGAGCTAGTTCATATAGATCCTCGTGGACCCATTGGCATAGAAAAATAATGTGGAGATAAGTACTTTATTTAATTTATTGATGATTATTCTTGGATGATGATAGTTATGTACTTAAAAGATAAATCTAAAGCATTTCAAAAATTCAAGTGGTATTTGGGTAAGGTAGAGAAAGAAATAGGAAAGAAACTAAAGTTTCTAAGGTCAGATAGAGGAGGATAATTCATCTCAAATGAATTCTACAATAAAAAAGGAATTAAAATTTTTTTATCTACACTTGGTACATCTCAATAAAAGGGCATAATAGAGAAAAGAAATAGATCCATTATGGATTGTGCAAGGACACTGATGATAGAGAAAAACATTGTAATCAAATACTGGAAGGAAGCAATCAACACAATATTTCATACCTTGAATTGAGTTTAGTTGAAGAAGGAATTAGATCAAACACCTTATGAATTATGGTATGGCTATAAACCTAATGTATTTTATTTCAAAGTATTTGGTAGAAAATGTTATATCTTGAAAGAATACAGGAAAGGAAAATTTGATGTGAAAAGTAATAAAGGAATATTCTTGAGATACTCCAACAAGAGAAAAACATATAAATGCCTCAATCTTTCTACTCACAAAGTCATAGAAAGTGTACATGTGAAAATTAATGAGGTTGTTTAAAAGAGTGAAGAAAAAAGAAAAAAAGAACCTAAAAACTATAAAAACTTTGTTTAATATGAACCTGATACCTTACCTGAAGTTCAAGAAAATGCACTTAGTAGTCAATAGTCTTCACCACCCAAGTCCCCTAAATCTCTAGTTCAACCTGAGTTGTAGCCAGTGAGACCCGAGTCACAATCAAAAGGACCGGAGTCACAATCCCAAATACATAATTTCCTCCTTCATGAGTGAACACTTCTTCAAATTAACCAACAACTTCTCCTCTTTCAATCTCTCCAATACTTGCCTAATATCTTCAATATGTTCTTCCTTAGTCTTATTGAATTATCATCCAAATAGACAATCACAAACTTACCCAAAAATTTCTTCAAGACCTCATTCATCAACCTCATGAAAGTACTCAATGCATTAGTCAAACTAAAAGGAATAACCAACCATTTTATGATTCCTAAGTCATGTTGTTTGCTACTGTCAAACACTTAGTCATTAAAATGGGAGGTTTGTTCAATCATCACTATGACTGAGCCATCCTATCTAGGCTGAACTACATATTGAGGACTTGTATATATTTCAAGTTATGTGATGAGCAACAGTTAATACCAAGTAGGCTAGTGATTACCGAGTTTATCAAGAATAATAGTTGACACAAGGTGATATAGAGGCTGATTAATTAGTTATATGTTGATTGTAGTTAAGGTCAATGAACAACATGATGAAATAATTAATGCCGAGTGTCATGCCCAAAACTTACAGGGAAAACCACAACCATTTTTTTTTAAAATTATACATTAGGGTTCATCCGAGATGATGATTAGTTAGAAGGTTTATACTAAAAGTAGGTTAAGGTTATCTTAGAGGTATAACTATTACAACCTAGTGTGCAAGTAATGACTTCAAGACATACCCGCCACTGGTCGTCCATCTTCCATGATTCACAATCATCTATAATAAAAACTAAGAGGTGGGGAACTTTACTAATACATCGCCAAAAAAAATTAATTCCTTCATTAGTTATGACCAGGATGTGGGATGAATCTCGTATGCTTCTTTTCAAATCTATTCCTAGAGATGATAAGTTCATTTAGTTGTCAAAGTTCCATTATCTTACTAATTTTGCCCTAACTTCAACTAGGCAACGATAGGTCAATCATCTATTCTCCAAAGTTTTTCAAACATAGGTTTGTATCCATAATCTACTATGATTGTACATAATCATTCTAGTAATGGAATAATGTAGATGACTTAGAATCTATGACATAAGAAAGGATATATCTAGTTACACATTTTAATTCTTTATCAAGTATATTAGCAACATGTTTAAATGCATAAGTGTGAGAATGACCCTTGTCATATTTATATTTTACATTAGATGATATGTAACATTATGCCTATACATATTAATCTTCTAACTTGAACATCTCAATACAGAGAACATAAATAATGTTCCTAGATAGCAGTGACTAGACACGACTAGTGTTTAGCCTTTATGAAAGTATCATGATATAATTTTTACTAAATATTACCTCTACCAAAATTACCAATGTTAACTACCTATCAACCAATTTCATCCTACCCAGTACTATTAAATTTCTAAGATTAAACATGATATTCATTGATCAACTTCTTAGTGGAACACTTAACAATTTTACTAATCCTCTGACATATAATTGCAATAACTTGAATTAGTTAACCTCTAATCAATTAATTATATAAATAAATTATTAAACATCTCCTAAATACTCTCCTTAACTATATATTACAATTTCACTTTTTATGCCAATCTTAGAATATGAGCACTTCCTAACATAACTAGTTCCTCTTAACCTTATCTACTCTTATTATATCCATTAAGGACCTTATCCGATAAATCTTTATTAAAATTTATGAAATTATAAAATCCAATTTACAATATAAAATAAATTAATTTCACAACTCCCACTAACTTTGAAAGTTACATCATCTTACAAGAAATTGGTGGGATCAACCTTACTAATCTACACCTAATTAGACACACCGTTGCCTCCTATCAACCTTAATTTCTTATTACATTATTAATACCACTATGAAGATTAATTTATCCCTTAACATTAGCAACACCTTAAATTTTCTAATACCACCTAATCAATCTCTAACTTGTACTTAATTTTTCTTAATCCATATCAACTTAAAATGATAACACAATAACAACATACTTGTTTGGCTTAATTAAATCCTAATCTATTTTTATTTTATTTTCACATTTAGTAACTCAAAATCAAAATTCAAATAATATTTACAATTTAGACTTCTCAATATTTAATATTACAATTATACTACTCTACACCTTCCTCTTACTATCTCAACAAACTCCTCTCCTTTAACATTGAAAGAAATGATTAAATAAACAACCAACATTTCCTAGGTAAACAAACTATTCTTTTTTAATAATTATATTTCTTTCTCAACATAAATATGAAACCAATATTTAAAAAAAAAAAAATCCTTAACATTATAATTATTACTACCCTAAAATAACTTTATCTAACTCTACCCATTTACTCGCTCTTTACACCCACTAAACTTCTTTACCTACATCCCTCTTTTCCCAAGGTATATGCAAGGGTCTAGGTGCCTATACCTAGGTTTGGATGCCATGACCAAGTGGGCACGATTTAAGACAAGGCAACTATGTTTTTTTTGAGATATTAAAAAAAAAAAAAAAGGTTGACTTCCTCCCCTAAAATGATGGTGCCCAAGAAGGTATTCTTTGACTTTTTTCAGAACATGGCAACCTATGTCCCATCTTTGATGCGCCTAAGAAAAAGTGGGAGAGGAATGGGCACCTACTTTGGGCCCTTATTAGAAAGTTTTTTTGTTTTGTTTTGTTTTGTTTATTAATTTGTTTATTCTATTTTATATAGTTTTATTTTGATTCATTTTGATGGGGACATGAAAGTCTTCATTTGTGTCTCCATTTGAAATGCTATTATATTGGTGATTTGATGAGTAAAGTTCTTTCCCTAGAATGGATGTTATGTTTTTAATAATATTTAATGTACTAGATCTTGGGTATATTTTGCATATTATTTTAATGCTCTATATTTTAGGGAAGACTTACTTTTCCCCCCCCATATATTTTCCAAATAAGATTTATGCATCTATAGCTTGTGTTATTTTCTTACTCATATAATTTTTTTGGCTACATATATTATGATATGGTTAAATTATCTCCTACTTCTATCTTGAAAATTTTAGAGAAAGGAGTTAATGAAGTAAAGATGTTATTGAATTTGGGGTACTATTAGAACTAGAACTCAAATGGATAAATAAATATTCATGAACAATAAACTAATAGAATATAGTAACTTCCTCTCATCATATTGAATTCATAACATATAGATATATACAATACAACCATTTATATATTGAATTAAATCATCTATATCAAAAGGGAATGTAAACACTATGAAATCTTTACACAAATGGGATTATAACAAGAAGTCTTTCATTTCCATGATCTACCACAATACATCCAATCACTAACCATAAAAACATACAATGCATATATCTTGTAAGTAATTGAACACAATCTTTTAACTTTTCTTTACACATTTTCAACATTATATAGTGATAAAACAAGTCTCTTATCATCAAAATGAAAATAACCATGGGGACTTGACATCTCAATATATTTGTAATGATAGTGAGGGTTTTCATCTCCACACTTACTTGATTTCGAGCATTGCCAAGAATAAACCCTAATATCCTCAAGTAGTCCATATTCACAAAAACTTGCATAGGCACACAAACTTGGAACCATGCAGGCTTACCTCCCAACCTAGGCCTCAAGGAGGCCACCCACCGAGCTAGGGAAACAAGGTTCAACTAGGATATATTCAAGCAACATCACAAGATAAGAACTAACATGAATCTAATATGTTTACAACACAATCACAACCCCAACTAAGGTTTACATAATGATTCACAAATGGAATCATATTCATTGGGTGAAGGTGGGCTCTCCAAAGAGAAGAACACCATTTCCTTATGCATTAACAAATATTGCAATTGCAATATGCCCAACAAGGCTTCCAAGAAACACATGCCATCCAAGGCTATCAATATTCACATGCCTCAACAAGATTATCCATACTTTCTCCTTTCACAAATTGTCACTTATACCTCCCCATACAATGATAGAAAGACAAATGGCTTACAATGGAGCCCATACTCCATGAAATCTATCCTCTCCCCAAGAGAAGGATTTCTCAATTCCAATGTAAAGCCTAACTAAGCCCTTCATACCAAGACTTCTCTTCCCTCTCAAGGGTGAGTGAAGCCTTCACACCCAACACAACATTCACTCCACCACAACAAAATCAAGAAACAAGATAAAATGCAACTAAATCCAACATTCTCACTTACATACACCACATTCAACACATAAACCTTACAAGAACACTCTTGCAATATCCATTATTCAACTTCCAGGAGATAAGAAAACTCATGACATGAAGCACTAACCTCCTTCCAAGCTAAATGGCTATGAAGTGGTGATGAAGAACTTCCCTCCCTTGGCTCCCATATTTTCTCCTCCAAAACCCTATCTATCTCTACAATTAGAAAGTGGGTGAACAACAACTAGATTTGGCACAAGATCCCTAAAAAGACCTCCACTTCCATCCCCACCTACCCCTCTTACACCCTTGTAACTATCTACCAATAAGAACTTAACCAAGTGGTGGGATGAGGAAAGAAGTCATGTGACACTCTAATTTTCGAATTGGCTTGAAAATGACTAGTTTAAAGGGTCTCCTAAGTCTCCTAGAACAACTTATGGGTGTATCTAGACCCCCAACCTATACTAGTACCATGTGGCTGACTTATTTTCACCAAAATAACACTTGGGAACCAGTTTTAGGCTCTCTAAAGTTCCTATCAAATTTTAATTTTAACTTCATCATGAAGGTGACTCATCCTAACACTCTACAAGGTGGGCTAACTTAATTTCATAATGGGGATTAAATTTAGGTTAAGTGACTTCATGCCCAAAGATCCTATATGACATGTTATTTACACATAGACAACACAAGTGTCAAATGCACACACACACATTAAAACACTTTACACATCATGATGACATGTCTCGAATTTATCATGATCTTTAAACATATAACACCCATGCACAATCACATTACAAAATAAACACATTATAAAGAGCCTTTGAATCTTCCAAAGATTCACCTTGGCTTTACTGTGTTCACATAGGTTTGAACCTTGTTTCCCCAAATAATTTCCATGGTTCAACTTTCCTACACACTCAACTTAACCATTAGTAGTGTAATGAAATATTATAGAAATACATATAGATAAGTGTAGAATGATCCAATATCACATAATTTGCATTAATATATACAATTAACTTTCATCTAATCATTTCCATAAAATATTCAAAACATTGCAATATCAAAATATGTGTATCAACATTTATCTTTCTTAACATAACAAAATTACTATTCTAACACTATTACAATACTTGTCTATCATAACCATGAAACACTGAGGTCATATCTATTATAGTATTAAAACAAATAAATGGATCCTAGTATATGTCTTAATTGGAGATCACTAATATGGGAATAAGTAACTAGTATCTTTTTAGTCAAGTTAAACATCACAATATTCCTAGCAATAACCCTTTATTACATTACGAGGGTGTGTGTGTTCTAGGGTTAATCCCTCAGGCCATTAGAATGTTCCAAAATTATGTTGTCATGATTTAAAAACAATCTATGGATGTAACCATTTATGTTTTTTTGTTGTTATAATCTACATCCATTTCTATTTTTTATTAGAGAAAATGTTAATTCATCTTTTCTAATTTGGCTAGTGAATCATTCTATGAATCCCTTGATCGAGTCCCTAGCTTGAACATATATAGTTTCATTTTCATGTGATCTTATCTATTAAACCTAATGTTATTGAACAGGTATTACACTTATAATGAACAAAATCTGCATCAGTCTCTAATAGGATCTCATAAATCATTATTAGTAACAAAAATGTCAATCATAACCTAATAAAATCTTAATCATATTTATTTCATCAGGATCTATAATAGGGTACTAGTGTGGGCCTTACATTCCCCCCCCCCCCCCCCCCCATAGCTATTGAATTCCTCCTAGAAGTCTTTTAGAATTAGGGAGACAACTCTCATATGTAGGACTTACTTGATTCGACATAAGTTTCCCACTTCGGGGCCTTGCCTTAAGATCACCTCTCATTCCTGACCATTTACATATATTTGAGATTTAACTATAAAAACTACAAAATATTGTCCCATAGGTCATACATGGATAATTATTCTTAAAATAGGTCAACTCACCACTTGATTTAATTGGTTACCATTCCAAGTTAGTGTAACTATCAATACCTAATGAATGTAATTGTGCATAACTTCTTCCTAGATAGGTAGTGTAACTATCCATTATATCTAGGATGTTCAGGGTCCTTGTGGCATTCCCAATCTCTTGATAGGTTAAGGATGGATTAGCAGGAATAGTGTGTTCAAATACCATATTGAAATTATACTTCTTTGGTTGTTAGGTTAGTTCTCGTCATTGCATAGTCTCATTGCTTTTATCAATTTGTTAAATCAATTCCAATTCCAATTATCGATTGGTAGTACTTGCCCACCTATCTCCTCCTATTTTGTACCTTAGTTGGCATACTTAATCAATTTCCTCCCTCTCACTTGGTTACTCTTATTTTAGGGTTTTCTCTCTTGTTTGGTAGCTTATGATCTTACATACTATGTCCTGTTTGGGTAACTATTTATTTACCAATTTTATCATATTCTTCATTAGTTCTTACTAACTAACTTTAATCCTTATTAATTTTTGAGTCATTCACTCACCTTAGCACTGACTAATTCTATGATTGTAGCTCCAGATTAACTTATCAGTGGAGGGTTGATAACTTTTGTAAAAACTCCAAGAATTCATTTGTTTTAGTTTAATATCAAGATCTACTTACAAGTTCTCAATCATAGACACTTGGTGGTTTCTGTGTTCTTTATAGGCTTATCATCTATTGTACCTTTACCTAAAGTCCTTAGGATAGTGTGAAATTGGGGTATATTCATTCAAGAGTCAAAATATTTCCATGTTTATAGGGTTGAATGAAATCATATCTCATGATGAATGAAAGGGTGATATTCTAATTTCCTCATGATGGTTGTTAGGAATATTCCCTGATATGATCGACTTATAAGTATAATAGAACAATCTCACACAAAAATGCCTCAAAAATAATTTAAATCAAAATAAAATCATCAATCAAACACAAGTGTGGACACAATGGTAAATCTTTTGTTAAAACAAGTCATGTCTCGAGGCAAAGGGGACCATACCAAAAAATCATCATAAATGGACATTCCACAAAATTACCAAAATTTGTTAAAAAATAAAAAACAACAACAACAATTCATAACAATTCAAATTCTCAAAAGCATTGTGATTGTACCAGGGTCTTCCTGATGGAAAGAAGAGGAAGGGTTGGCCTAGAGTTACATGGTAAATCAATGGTATGCAAAAATGATTCACTTGTATTTTTGGTCCTTCCTGAGAATAGGTCAAGAGAGTGATCCACACTCTTATTGCTTATGGGGTTGTCAAGGTTTAAGAATTTATTCCTTAATTGCTTATTTTTTCTTACCTACCTATCCATTACTGACAAGAATTGTTAGATGTAGTCCAGGGCCAGGGTCTCCACCCAAATTACACTGGTGACCCTTTGGATAAGAATAAAATTATGATTGGTGTTACTTACCTATAAATATAATATAATAGGTTGCTATTAGAAGATCGATGGGTGTAACTCTATACACCTATCACACCTTCCTTCAAGCATCATTTGGGTGTATCAATAATTTTAAGAATGGTTCTATCATTTGATCTTTATTTAGCATGGGATTCCTTAAGGTATTGTTGATATTGTTAGAATTGTTCAATCTTTGTCAAGCTTTCGTATCTTTAGTACTATAGTGCAGTTCGAGAAAGATAGTAATGATTGAGCCATAGTTTGTCACCAAGTTGCAAAGTGTTGTTGAGTAACGACAACGTTTGAGTAAACTTTGGCTTGTAAGTTCCATTGATCAATATTGAAAAACCTTAATTTTTTATGGGTTAGCCTAGCTGGAAGTGTATATGGTCATGTTGCCCATCTTGATATGATGGTGTTTCAGGTGGTTAAGGGTTCTATTTGATGTGGAAGTATATACTATAATGTAATTAGATGAACCATATTATATTTGATGTTATCTATTCTAGCATGTGTTGTTCTTTCTATTATTTGCATATTGTCTCTTATTGACCCCGTACGTATCCAGTAGGAGACTTATCTTTATCAAGCATCCCTTCCATTGGGATTCGTCATGTGTGGTTTTCTATCACCAAACTATAGAGTTTATATCAAGATAGTCAAGGCATTATATTTTACCTTTTTTGTATAACATATTAGTCATTACACTGCAATACTACATAGTGGGGGGTGTTTGAAGTAAAAATATTATAATCAATCATTCTCATTTACCCTAATTACAAGCATTACCTCTTGAAGGACCAAGGTCTATATTCCAAAGGGTCTTCATGTTCCTATAAATGCCTAAACATTCTCGAGATGAGCTACCACCCATTCCATCTTGAATGTTGGTATTGTTTTAAAAGAAATATTTTCATGTGTGCCAAGGTATGGAATTGTTAAGTCTCGTAGATATTGAGAGGGAATTACATAGAGATCCTTTTAAAATTTTAACTTTTGCAAGGTTAAGAGAAATATCTTATTATATCTTGATCCTTAGTAGTTCTAAATTGTTACCATGGTTAATTATTGTTATTCATTTAGGGTGTTCATTTTTGTTGTCAAATAAGTAATAATACTTATTATGAGTCAATTTCCTAGGAGGCCCTTTTCCTTAGCAAAATGGTATTATGATTACTTACAATTGTACATTCATTTGTGGGCTCATTAATGCCCAATATTGTATAACTAGGCTCTGATACTAGAATTTCATGCCCAAAACTTACAGGGCAAAATAGTGTTGATCAAATAAGTAAGATTGACAAATGAGTGTCAACACACTTAACTATTTTCGCTATACATGTCGAGTCATAGATAGTACCGAGTAGACCAAAAGATAGTATGTGTCGAGAAAGTCATAGTAGGTGCCAAGCAGATGAGACCAATATGTGCTGAGTAACTTAGGATCTAATAGGAGTTGAGAATTGCAAAGTTAATAGGAGCTGAGTGATTTAGGAATCAGTAGAAGCTTAGTAATGCAAAAAACTAATAGGTGCCAAGTGACACAATAATTTTATAGGAGCTGAGCAACCAGGAAACACAATGGATGCCAAGCAATCTAGAATAGATGGTGCCAAGCATCAGTATTACTTCATGTGCTGAGCAATGTAGGATCAGCATGAAAGTTTGTGCAATCACAAAAAAAGATGTAAAATGATTATGCATGACTTATAGTAGGATAAGGAGATAAGATCAAATCCTTTCTTTTTGTCCATGCATTCTACATGTAGCCAATCAGAAAATTGGAAATTGCATGCAGCCAATGGGTGAATTTTTAGGATTTGAGCAGGAACATTTGAATCAAAGATGCATAACAAACCACTAATCTTTATAAGGGAGTCTTGACGCCATTGAACAGAGTAGAGGAGTGGAGTCAAAAGAAGAAGGAAAAGAAAAGCCTATTATTAAGGTCATTGCAAAACATTGGTGTCAATGATTTAGTAGAAAGAGCGACATTTACACATCTAGTTGATCAGAATAGAACAAGGAACACAATCAATAGATTAGATCTAGCAGAGATCAGTTATTGAAGAGCAGATCAAGAGCCTGAGATCAACATCAAAGACTGTATTAGATCAGGTGTATTATTCTAATATCTCTCACAATTGTATTAGGAATTTGGAAATCCTATTGAGTTAGGTGGGTTTAACAACCTTATGTAAATCCTTTAATAGGGTGGCATTCTAAGTTGAATGTTCTTAAGTCCTCTAACAAGGCACACTCCTAACAGGGTGTAGAAATCCTTTAACAGGGTCACATTTAACAGTGTGTTGTAGCCTTTAATAGGGCAGACCTTTAATAGGGCAAACCATCAGAAGTGGTTGAAATAAATTGCTGCAGTAATTTCATGGGTATCATCCCCACTCCAATTTTACCTTCTTATTTCTGGAGGGTTTCTGGGTCATCAAAATCTCAAGTTTTATGTGGTGATGCATGTTTTCTTCTCATGATTGTTTAATGTTTTTATGCATGCATGTTAATTTTAGTTATATGTTATTAAGGATTTAAAAATAATAAAAGGTCAGTACTTCTGATTCACCCCCCCTCTCAGAAGCACTCTTCCCATTAAGACATTCCAACAATTGTATCAGAGCCAATTTCTCTCAAGAAAAAGCCTAATAGCTTGGAGGAAAAGATCTGAAGATGGAAGTCTTCAAACATGGGAAGATCATTGAGAACCAGGTGATAGATGTGCATCTCGCTCTACACAAGCTAGAGGAAGCTAGAGAGGAATTAAGAAAATCCTTAAAAATAAGGAAGGAAATAGCTATAACCGAAAATGATATTCACTACAAGGATATTGACACCACACAAGTATTTTCCAAAGGAGATTCCAGAGAATTTGATGCAACAATACCAAAACTGATGGAGAAAAATAGAATTCAATCAGAAGAGATAAGAACTCTTAAGATGGAGCATGAATCATAGGCCATGATGCTATGTGAAATCACTGAGCAAAAGAAAAGAGCAGTTGAGGATAGAGTCATGATGGAAGATGCAAAAAGAAATCTTGCAAAAAAACTTGAAGAAAAATGTATTGAATTAACAAGGATCTCAAACATGTAGACAAATACACTTGACCAACTGATGAATCTTCATCATGAACTCAATATGAAAGATATTGAGATCTCTACTTTGAGGATGTAGAATGAACAACTATAGAATGAATTGAATAGAGAAAAAGAAATAGCAGAGAATCTCAACAATTCAAGTGAAGCTATCAATTACTTTGAACAGTTGCTGAAATCCCCAAGATCAACCCATGATACATCAAGACTTGGATACACCAGCATTGAAGTTGGTGAATCATCGAAGAGTGCTGAGAAAAGAAGTGACAAAGGTAAGGATTCTAAACCCACTTGTAATTACTGTAGTAAAAAGGGGCATACTACTAATGTTTGTAGGAATATAAGGATCAATCAGCAAAGTATACCTAAAAGCAAGGGTTACTATCACAAGTGCAACATGCAAGGACACATGACACAAGATTGCAGGTCTAAAGTCACAAGGACACAAAGATTTGATGGACACTACCATAATTGCAAGAAGTATGGACATAGAGCCTTTGAATGTAGATCAAAGCCTATGTGGACACCAAATTAGCATGTAAGGAGGGATAGCTATGTACATCATTACAATTGGGACTAAAATACAAGGAAAAGTTGTCATTATTGTCAAGAGGATGGTCACATACCCTAGAATTGCATCAGAACACACTTCAAGGGGAACTATAAAAGATGGCTGAACCAAACTACTTGCTTTAATTGCTTAAAAACTAGACATGTTAGTAGGAATTGTCCAACAAAGGCCAAAGCACCCAAGACTAAAGTAAATAAAGGCAAAGAAAAAGTTGAGGAGGCACACATCAGAACAGACGTAAAGAAGACATGGCAGAAAAAGGATGTACCAGATGCATCTAATGGAAGGATCACTTCACCCAAGAGGTCAAGTGATCATACCTCATCCAACAAATCACAAGATGAGCCTATGGGGCTGATACATATAAGGAAGTATCATACATTAGCCCTAAATAGAGAAGAAGCACTGCAAAGTATAAATCTACATGAGTTAAGATACTAAGACAAAATTTGAATGATGATGCCGAGCTGTCTTTAGTTGCTGAGTAAAACTACTTTGGAAGCCGAATTAAAAATTCTAGTGGGAGCCAAGTAAAACTACAATGGTTGCTGAGTTGTTAACAAAGTTAGTAGATTCCGAGTGAGAATGGCTATTGAGTGAAAATAGAACAGATGCCAAGTTGAAAACCTTTGGAAGTCGAGTGACAGGTGAAGGTACAAGAATGAATTAAATGCAAGGTTTTTGAGTCACTTAAAGGTGAAAATTGATTCATTTTGAGTCATTCAAATGAAGAGCGATTACCAGGAGCATGATTGAGCAATTTTTCAAGCATTCAACCAGTGATTTGTAGCATTCAACATCAACCCAAGAAATTTCAAGCATTTAACCAAGTGTTTCCTTTAGGTGCTGAGTTGTATAGTTTGTGAAGTTTACTTTAAACGTCAAACCCTAGTTCAATTAAAAATGGTGTTTGGTTGAAAGTCGACCCAAAGGAAGTAAAGACATGAGATTCAACTTGTCAGCAATGAGGTTAAGCAACTTGAATTCAGGCCAATCCCAGAAGTAGCATACAAAAATGATCCCATAGGTGCATTGTCTATGATCCACGAAAAAGTTGTTATGGTCCAAGATGTGCGTAAATATTATAACTTCAAAATAGGAGCCATAAGAGACCTAGAAATCTTCAATGCCTATGATAAACTCTTTGATAATGGTATATTGAAGGATGGATTTTCAATTATAGAGAAGAAGAGTTTAACCAAAGCCCTAGTTTTTCCAATCGTATTCAAAACTGAGTGGATACACATAATACTTAGTAGAATTCATGATGGATCATTTTGGTTAGAGCAAGGACCAGTTAAAATTACCAAGAAGATGGTTCATAGGGTTACAGGATTTCCAACCCTAGATCAGCCCAAGACACCAAGAAGTGAAAAGAAGGAAACAATAGAGAAGAACGCAGGTGCAAAATGGAATAACAGGGGAATGAAAATTGACACAATAAAAGACCCCCTATTAGATTTTGTTGTGAGGATCATATCACACAAATTTTATCAGTCCAATAGATCGAATAACATGCCTTGTATAGCTATTAATGTTGCATACAAACTGATAAAGAAGGATCATACATACAACCTTGCAGAGCTCATGTTGCAGCAGATTAATGAAAATCTTGGAGCAATTAGAAAGTCCAAGGGAGCACAATGAAAATTTGGTTCAGTGTTAGTTTGTATGTTCTTCTATGTGATGAAGGAATTCCCTTCATTTGGCAAAGTCAACTGGAGTTAGAATAAAACAATTGTTGATCAAATTAATGATTTTATTGCACAAATGGGAGATAGCTTTGATGATCAAATGACTATCTATTTTGATGATTTCGAGAATGCAATGAAGAAAAGAATGAGGATACAAGCCTCATTGGTGAATCAATATGAGAATGACATATGCTTTCTAGTTGACATTGATTATAATTACATCCAAGTAGTCATCCCAAGAGTAAGATGGCTCAGACCATTAGGATATGAGCTTGATGTTGATCAAGCTTCTGCAACAATTACAACATTACTTGCAGAGGAAATTGAAAAATCTACCAAGGCATTTGGAACTTATGACATTATCAAATCAAGAGTTGTTAAAAAACTCAAGATAGCCACAAAAATCAAGAAGAAGGACAAACTAGTAAAGAAAATAAAGAATAAATTTGGTGTTGAAGAAACAAGTGCAGTAGGAGAAGCAGAAGAAATTAGTGAAGATGAAGAAGAAGGAAATGAAGAGAAAGATGAAGATGAGCCAGAACAAGGGCCACTTGAAATGTTAGAAGGCCAAGGTGAGTACAAATATGAGAGTGTCGAGGAAAAAGGAGCTAAGGAAGCACCCATCAAAGGCATGACCATCAAAAGGAAGACAACGACACCTCCTACTTCTCAGCCTACACCAAAAAAGCTGACAACCAGAGCTACAACAAGGGCCACCACACAAAAAGCCAAAGAGGAAGCTAAAAGGAAGAAGTAAACAACCAAAAAGGCATGGGAAGAGCCAAGGAAAAGGAAAGATATGTGGCTCAACTTGATACTGATGAAGAAGATCAATCTGAAAAGGTAAGTCATCCTCCTAAGTCTTCAATTGATACATTATGTGAAAAGATTAGGATTGGAGACTTAAGTGAAATGAAAAAGATTGATTTCAATAAGTTCACTAAAGAGGAACAAAAAAAGAAGAAGAATTAGTCTATGTAATGATGGCACAATTCAAGTATACACCTCTTGAACTAGATGGACAATTGCCAAATGAATTGTCTAAAATTGTAGAAGATAGATGGCATTTCTGTTTGAAAATGGAGAAAGAAATGAGGGAATCAACCCTAGAAAGTATATTGCCTAATTTGACAAAGGAACAAATAATTAAATTAGTCAAAAGGCATAATAAAAGGTTTACACCAATGTATAGGGAATTCTCCATTTTGCAAAATAAAATTGAAGAAGTTGTACAAAGGAAAACAAGATCATGGAAGAATTTGTATAAGAAAATTGAAGATGTCCTTGAAGAGGAATAAAAAGAAGAAGCCAAAACTAAATTGGAAGAGAGAAGAAAGAGGAGATAAGAGAAGACAGAAGTAGAGAAAAAGGTTGAAGAGGAGGAAGGAAAAGATGAAGACAGGGGTACTGATGAGCAGCAAAGTGTGCAAGACACACAACTTCCACCTCCTAGTCCTCCTCACTCTACCACCACACCTGCAGAAATCATAAAGATTAAGGATGTTGTTGACACCTCAAGTCAAAAAATCAATCCATTAATTGCAAAGGATCTCACTAAGATCCTTGACCAAACAACTCTTCAAGCACAGTTGTGTATGAGTCCCATATTGGTCAGTGTAGATGAGCTCCAAAAGTTAGTAGATAAACTCAAAGAAGCCAAGGTGTCACCACAAGAACCACCTCAAATCACTCAAACTACTGGACTTCCATTTCTACCACCTCCATCACCACCAAGAATAGCCATGTAAGCTCATCAGAAGCTGAGTGCAATAGTAGAGGAAGTCACAGATACATTAGTATAGATAATAATTACACCCCTAGCAGCAGTGGCACAAGAAGAGGATAAAGAAGAAACACATGATAAGGAGGAGTCTGCAATACAAACTTTGGTTGAATTGACAAAAATAAGAACTCCTACCAAACCTGTTTAGCAGCCAAGTTTTGACAAGTTGACCTTACAAGTCAGGACACTAGGCTCAAGTTTTACTAGGGTAGCTAGGACCATTCATTATGGTATTCCTGAGCTTGATGAAGAAAACCAAATACCCTATTATGATTCAAGCACTCTAACTGAGGAAAAGATGAATGAAATACAAAGTGCATTGGATAAAAGGAGGCAAGAGGCAATGAGGAAAGAATTCAAATACAAGTAGGCAATGAATGAGATCAAAGATATATTCATGGATGCCTTCAGCCTACAACCTCTAGATTCAAGTAGGCCAATCCTTGAGCAACTATCTAATATAGTTGACCAAGTGAATAATGATGACCATGATAAAAATGTAAAACTAATGGAATGGTTAGAAAAGAAGTTTCTAGGCAAGGTCAACCAAAAGATAGCTAGTAACATTATTTTGGGACAAGTTGACCTAGCTAAGAAATTGGATAATGTAAAGATTGTGTTAGGGAACATCTTTTCCCTTTATAGAAAATTGTGTGATTTTTCCAGGTTCACACAAGAAATAAATCTAAAAATTTTGAACCTTGAGAGAAAAATAAAGCTCTCCAGCATGCAACTACCCTCAAATCTCGTAGAAAGTGAGAAGCATTTTGCTCAAATGCTTCATGCTCAGAGGGAATTAGCTGCATTATCAGTAGAAGAGGCCACTATTAAAGAAAAGATGATGCAAATACAAGCCTCTATCACTCCCCATTTGGAAGTCTTACACAAGGAGCAAATTTATGCAGAAACAATCCTAAAGAAGGATCCAAATATTTCTACAAATGAAGGGCTTGTTGATCTAGCAACAGAGCTTGCAATCCAACACAAGTCATTAGATATTGCATTGAATAACTGGGATGTAACTCTCCAAATTCTCCTTGAGGTAAATAAGACATTTTTGGCCAAGCATGAAATTACCATTTAGAATCCTTTGACATAAGTGTCAAAAAAGGGGGATAAAATATTCAAAGGGGGAGATATATTAAAGGAGGAGAAAAGCATATAGTAAAATAAGGAGATAACAGGATCAGAAGACAATAACAGGTCAGAAACAGGTCAAAGAACAAAGTACATCAGACACAATGGCACAAGACATCAGAATTCATGACATAATCAACTCAAGGAGAGTCATAAGATATATTGTTGTTCACAATATCTTTTTGAAATTTTGTAAGTGAAGAATGGACACATAAGGTTTAGATCATGAATGATCAGTTAAGTGTTTTTGACACTCATGTCAAAGGGGGAGATTGTTGATCAAATAAGTAAGATTGACAAATGAGTATCAACACACTTAACCATTTTCACTATACATGCTGAGTTACAAATAGTGCCGAGTAGACCAAAAGACAGTATGTGCTGAGCAGATGAGACCAATATGTATTGAGTAACTCAGGATCCAACAGGAGCTGAGCATTACGAAGTTAATAGGACATGAGTGATTTAGGAATTAGTAGAAGCTAAGAAATTTAGACAACTAATAGGTGCCGAGTGACATAGTAATTCTATAGGAGCCGAGCAACTAGGAAACACAGTGGATGCTGAGCAATCCAGAATAGATAGTTTCGAGAATCAATATTACTTCATGTGCAAAGCAATGCAGGATCAACATGAAAGTTTGTGCAATCACAAACAAAGATGTAAAATGGTTATGAATGACTCATAGCAGGATAAGGAGATAAGATCAAATCCTTTCTTTTTTCCATGCATTCTACATGTAGCCAATCAGAAAATTGGAAATTGCATGCAGCTAATGGGTGAATTTTTAGGATTTGAGCGGGAACACTTGAATAGAGGATGCATAAAAAACCACTAATCTTTATAAGGGAGTCTTGATGCCATTGAATAGAGTAGTGGAGCGAAGTCAAAAGAAAAAGGAAAAGTAGAGCCTATTATTAAGGTCATTGCAAAACATTGGTGTCAATGATTTAGTATAAAGAATGACATTTACACATCTAGTTGATCAGAATAGAACAAGGAACAAAACTAGCAGATTAGATCTAGCAGAGATCAGTTATTGAAGAGCAGATCAAGAGCCTGAGATCAGCATCAAAGATTGCATTAGATCAGGTGTATTATTCTAATACTCTCTCATAGTTGTATTAGGAATTTGGAAATCCTATTGAGTTAGGTGGGTTTAACAACCTTATGCAAATCCTTTAACAAGGTGGTATTCTAAGTTGAATGTTCTTAAGTCCTCTAACAAGGCACACTCCTAATAGGGTGTATAAATCCTTTAATAGGGTCACATTTAATAGTGTGTTGTAGCCTTTAACACGGTAGGCCTTTAATAGGGAAAACCATCAGAAGTGGTTGAAATCAATTGCTGCAGTAAAATCGTGGGTATCATCCCCACCCCAGTTTTACCTTCTTATTCCTGGAGGGTTTCTGGGTCATCAAAATCTCAAGTGTTATGTGGTGATGCATGTTTTATTCTCATGATTGTTTAATGTTTTTATGCATGCATGTTAATTTAAGTTATATGTTATTAAGGATTTGAAAGTAATAAAAGGTTAGTACTTCTGATTCACCCCCCCTCTCATAAGCACTTTTCCCATTAAGAAATTCCAACAAACACAACATATTTTTAAAAAAAATTATACATCAAGGTTCATCTAAGATGATGATCAGTTAGAAGGTTTATACTGAAATTAGGTTAAGGTTATCTTAGAGGTATAACTGTTATGACCTAGTGTGCAAGTAACTACTTCAAGACATACCTACCACTGGTTGTCCATCTTCCATGATTCACAATCATCTATAATACAAATTGAGAGGTGGGGAGCTTTACCAATACATCACCAAAATAAATAAATTCCTGCATTAGTAACAACCAGGAGGTGGGATGAATGTCGTATGCTTCTTTTTGAATCTATTCCTAGAGATGATAAGCTCATTTAGTTTTCAAAGTTCCACTAACTTACTAATTTTGATGTAACTTCATATAGGAAATGGTAGGTCAATCATTTATTCTCCAAATTTCATTAAACAAAGGTTTATATCCATAATTTACTATGATTGTATGTAATCATTCTAGTAGTGGAATAATGTAGATGACTTAGAATCTATGATTGAAGAAAGGATATATCTAGTTACACATTTTAATTCTTTATCAAGTATATTAGCAACATGTTTAAATGCATAAGTGTGAGCATGACCCCTTAGCATATTTATATTTTACATTAGATGATATGTAACATTATGCCTATACATATTAATCTCCTAACCTAAACATCTCAATATGGAGAACATAAATAATGTTCCTAGATAGTAGTGAGTAGACACAACTAGTGTTTAGCCTTTATTCAAGGATCATGATATAATTTTTACTAACTATTACCTCTACAAAAATTATCAATGTTATCTACCTATCAAACAATTTCATCCTACCCACTACTACTAAGTTTCTAATATTAAACATGATATTCATTGATCAACTTCTTAGCAGAACACTTAACAGTTTTACTAATCCTTCAACCTATAAGTGCAATAAATTGAATTAGTTAACCTCTAATTAATTAAATATATAAATAAATTATTAAAAATCTCCTAAATACTCTCCTTAACTACAAATTACAATTTCACTTTTTATGCCAATCTTAGAATATGAGCACTTTCTAACATAACTAGTTCCTCTTAACGTTAGCTACTCTTATTATTTCCATTAAGAACCTTAACTGATAAATCTTTATTAAATTTATGAAATTATAAAATCCAATTTACAATATACAATAAATTCATTTCACACCTCCCATTGACTTTGAAAGTTACATCATCTTAAAAGAAATTGGTGGGATCAAACTTACTAATCTACACCTAATTAGACACACCGTTGCCTCCTATCAACCTTAATTTCTTATTACATTATTAATACCCCTATGAATATTAATTTATCCCTTAACATTAGAAATACCTTAAATTTTCTAATACTACCTAATCAATTTCTAACTCGTACTTAATTTTTCTTAACCTATATCAACTTAAAATGATAACACAAAAACAACATACTTGTTTGGCTTAATTAAATCCTAATCTATTTTAATTTTATTTTCACATTTAATAACTCAAAATCAAAATTAAAATAATATTTACAATTTAGACTTCTCAATATTTAATATTAAATTAAACTACTCTTCACCTTTCTCTTACTATCTTAACAAACTCCTCTCCTTTAACATTAAAATAAATGATTAAATAAACAACCATCATTCCCCAACTAAACAAACTATTCTTTTTTAATAATTATATTTCTTTCTAAACATAAATATGAACCATTTTTTTTTTAAATCCTTAACATTATTATTATTACTACCCTAAAACAACTTCTATCTAACTCTACCCCTTTACTCCCTCTTTACCCCCACTAAACTCCTTTACCTACATCCCTCTTTTCCCAAGGTATATGCAAGGGTCTAGGTTCCTATACCTAGGTTTGGATGCCATGACCAAGTGGGCATGATTTAAGACAAGGCGGCCATGCTTTTTTTGAGATGTTTTTAAAACAAGAACAAGTTGACTTCCTCCCCTAAAATGATGGCACCCAAGAAGGTACTCTCTGACTTTTGTCAGAACATGGCAACCTATGTCCCATCTTTGATGCAACCAAGGAAAAGTGGGAGAGGAATGGGTGCCTACTTTGGGCCCTTATTACAAAGTTAATTTTTTTTTGTTTATTAATTTGTTTGTTCTATTCTATATAGTTTTATTTTGATTCATCTTGATGGGGATATGAAAGTTTTCATTTGTGCCTCCATTTGAAATGCTACTATATTGGTGATTTGATGTGTCAAGTTCTTTCCTTGGAATGGATGTTATGCATTAAATAATATTTAATGTACTAGATCTTGGGTATATTCTACACATTATTTTAATGCTCTGTATTTTAAGGAAGACTTACTTTGTTTCCTCCATATATTTTCCAGAGAAGATTTATGCATCTAAAACTTGTGTTATTTTCTTCCTCATATAATTTTTTTGGCTACATATATTATGATATGGTTAAATTCTCTCCTACTTCTATCTTGAAAATTTTAGAGAAAGTATTCGATGAAGTAAAGATGTTATTCAATCTGGGGTAGTATTAGAACTAGAACTCAAATGGATAAATGAATATTCATGAACAATGAACTAATAGAATACAATAACTTCCTCTCATCATATTGAATGCATAACATATACATATCTACAATACAACCATTTATATATTTAATTAAATCATCTATGTCAAAAGGGAATGTAAACACTATGACATCTTTACACAAATGGGATTATGACCTACCACAATACATCCAATCACTAACCATAAAAACATAAAATGCATATGTCTTGCAAGTAATTGAACACAATATCTTAAATTTTCTTTACATATTTTCAATATTATATAGTGATAAGACAAGTCTCTTATCATCACAATGAAAATAACCATGGGGACTTGACATATCAATATATTTGTAATGATAGGGAGGGTTTGCATCTCCACACACACTTGATTTAAAACATTTCCAAGAATAAACCCTAATATCCTCAAGTAGTCCATCTTCACAAAAACCTACACACACACAAAATTGGAACCACAGAGGCTCAACTCCCAACCTAGGCCTCAAGGAGGCCACCCACTGAGCTAGGGAAACAAGGCTCAACTGAGATATATTCAAGCAACATCACAAGACAAGAACTAACATGAATCCAATATCTTTACAACACAATCAAAACCCCAACCAAGGTTCACACAATGATTCACAAATGGAATCATAATCATTTGGTGAAGGCGGGCTCTCCAAAGAGGAGAATATCATTTCCTTATGCATTAATAAATCTTGCAATTGCAATATGCCCAACAAGGCTTCCAAAAAACACATGCAATCCAAGGCTATCAATATTCACATGCCTCAACAAGATTATCCATACTTGCTCCTTTCACAAATTATCACTTATACCTCCCCATAGAACAATAGAAAGTCAAATGGCTTTTAATGGAGCCCATACTCCATGAAATCTATCCTCTCCCCAAGAGAAGGATTTCTCAACTCCAATGTAAAATCCAATTAACCCCTTCACCCCAAGGATTCCCTTCCCTCCCAAGGGTGAGTGAAGCCTTCACACCCAACACAACATTCAAGCCACCACAAAAAATTCAAGAAACAAGATCAAATGCAAGTAAATCTAACATGCTCATTTACATACACAACAAGTACTACATACACCACATGCAACACATAAACCTTACAAGAACACTCTTGCAATCTCCATTATTCAACTTCCAAGATATAAGGAAACTCATGGCATGAAGCACTAACCTCATTCCAAGCTAAATGGCTATGAAGTGGTGATGAAGAACTTCCCTCCCTTGGCTCCCATGTTTTCTCTTCCAAAACCCTATCTGTCTCTACAACTAGAGAGTGGGTGAACAACCACTATGTTTGGTACAAGCTCCCTAAAAAGACCTCCACTTCCATCCCCACCTACCCCTCTTACACCATTGTACCTTTCTACCAATAGGAACTTAACCAAGTGGTGGGATGAGGAAAGAAGTCATGTGACACTCTGATTTTCGAATTGGCTTGAAAATGACTAGTTTAAAGGGTCTCCTAAGTCCCCTAGACTAACT
This sequence comes from Cupressus sempervirens, assembly GCA_028749045.1. Classification (NCBI taxonomy): domain Eukaryota; kingdom Viridiplantae; phylum Streptophyta; class Pinopsida; order Cupressales; family Cupressaceae; genus Cupressus; species Cupressus sempervirens. The sequence continues at coordinate 456,076,720 of CM053787.1, forward strand.
TATGGGTGTACATAGACCCCCAGCCTATACTACTACCATGTGGATGTCTTATTTTCACCAAAATAACACTTGGGAACTAGTTTTAGGCTCTCTAAAGTTCCTATTAAATTTTAATTTGAACTCCATCATGAAGGTGACTCATCCTAATGCTCTCCAAGGTGGGCTAACTTAATTTCATAATGGAGATTAAATTTAGGTTAAGTGACTTGATGCCCAAAAATCCTATATGACATGTCATTTACACATGGATAATACAAGTGTCAAATGACACACACACATTAAAATACTTTACACATCACAATGACATTTCTCTAATTTATCACGATCTTTAAACTTATAACACCCATGCACAATCACATTACGAAATAAACACAATAAAACAAGTTTTTGAATATTCCAAAGATTCACCTTGGCTTTACCATGTTCACATAGGTTTGAACCTTGTTTCCCTTAATAATTTCCATGGTTCAACTTTCCTGCACACTCAACTTAACCATCAATAGTCTAATGAAATATTATAGAAATACATATATATAAGTGTAGAATGATCAAATATCACATAATTTGCATTAACATATACAATTAAATTTCATCTAATCATTTCCATAAAATATTCAAAACATGCAATATCAAAATATGTGTATCAATATTTATCTTTCTTAACATAATGAAATTACCATTCTAACACTATTACAATACTTGTCTATCATAACCATGAAATATTGAGGTCATATCTATTACATCCTTAAAGCAAATAAACGGATCCTAGTATATGTCTTGAGTGGAGATCACTGATATGTGAACAAGTAACTTGTATCTTTTACATCAAGTTAAACATCACAACATTCCTATAAATATCCCTTGATTACATTACAAGGGTGTTGTGTTCTATGGTTAATCCCTCAAACCATTAGAATGTTCCAAAATTATGTCGTCATGATTTAAAAACAATCTATGGATGCAAACATTTATGTTTTGTTGTTATAATCTTGATCCATTGTTATTTCTTACTAGAAAAAATGTTAATTTATCTTTCCTAATTGGGCTAGTGAATCATTCTATGAATCTCTTGATCGAGTCTTTAGCTTGAACATATAGAGTTTCATTTTCATGTGATCTTATCTATTCAACCTAATGTTATTGAACGAGTATTACACTTATAATGACCAAAATTTGCTTTAGTTTCTAATAGGATCTCATAAATCATTATTAGTAACAAAAATGTCAATCATAACCTAATTAACTCTTAATCATATTTATTTCATCAAGATCTATAATAGGGTACTAGTATGGGCCTTACACTAAGCATTAGTATGGTGTTGGTGCCGAGTAACACAATTTTTCATATTTGTTTGGAATGACACAAAATCTCATTTAAATCATTTTTAGCAGGATGAAAGCATGTTTTGAAGATCAATGAGGTAATCAAGGAGTTGATTATGCACCAAATAGAATATCATTAATCCCAATGTGAGGTAATTGACCAATTAGAAAATTGTAAGAAATAAGTGAAAAAAGAAATGAATCTAGATCATTGATTGGGATCTAGAAGGTTCACCAAATAGCTATTTAAGGAGTGTCTATAACCTAGTTTGCATCTTTGAGTATGTATGCATGAAGAGTTTTGTTGCATGCAAAGTTTTGGAGGTAAATAAGACATAAGAGATTGAGCAGTATAGTGAACAATTTTGTCTAGAGAAAAAGAAGATCAATCATAGAGAGGTGATAATACATTGCATAGAGGAGATCTGATACCAACATTGTAAGTGCATAACAAAGGGTCAGGTAGTGAACATTCTAAAAAGTGTTTTAGGGTTTAAACACTAGTATAATTCACCTCTTTTTTTGATTAAAATTAGTCAAATTTTCTATTGAGATTGGTCGAAAGTTCAACAATTGGTCTTTTCAGTATTTTTCCCATAAAAAATCCAACTGGTTCATACTAAGTTTTAAACTTATATACCAAGTCTGGTCAAAAGTGGCCTCAACAATTAGTCCAAATATCACTTCTTGTCAGTCAAAATTTTGACACACCTGATGTTGAACTTTCCACAAGCATGAAAAACCCATGTGACTACGATGCCAAACCCACGACAACTATTTGTTAGTGCATTTGTCAAAATTTTGATGAACATTAGTTGAACTTTACACAAGCATGAAAAACCATGTGACCAAGATGCAAAAACCATATTGGATGTTTGATCAACATGTTTGTCAAAATTTTGATGAATCTACATTGTTTAAAAAAAATGAAATGGGGTTGACCTACCCTCATCAATGAGAGTCCCACCCAATATTCTTTTGCCTCGAGATATTCGTGAATATTCTCATGGTGTTTTTGAGTGCTATTAAACTATCATATATTCTATAGGTTTTATGAAACACATGACTCCAAATAGTTGTTAACTTGAAGGTATGAATGATGAATTAATAGAAACTTAGTAGTTTTGATTGTATCAAAAGATTCTCTACATTAGCTATATCAGAAGATAATGGGGCATGTAATTAAAGATTTCCTTTGCTAGCTCTAAAGAGAAATTGCTACACTAAGTTTTCATGAATCAATAAATGGTCATAGCTAAACACACTCATGATTACATATTTCCCTTATGTAAAAATTTTATATCACTTTTCCCATAAATTAGATTATGGGTAGAGAGAAACAAATTATGGATCTAAGTCATTCCACAACTAGACTATATTCATTACAACCATAACTAATTGGAGATGTAGAGATATTGCATGGATATAGTGGTTTCCATTAAAAACTCTAGTATGAAGACCTTTTGAAAATATTATACTAATCACATAAATCAATGAAATTCTAAACTCCACCAAAAAAATAGAAGCACAAACAAATAATTAGACCTTGTGACAACATACAAAAAAAATTCCACCATTGATATAACTCACAATTCCATTGAAAACAAAGCAATCTTACATTCAAATTTCTAGTCCTTTGGAAAACTTGGTCTTTCACTCCTTCAAGACATTCTGAATGAAAATTCTTACAATATTCTAGTTTTCTCCTATCTTTACAATAGTTTAGCTAAAAATAAAATTTAATAATTCAATTACAAAAATATCATTATCACCAATAAGGACTCAATGGAAGATAAATCTCAATTGATTATATGGACTTTTATTAGACTTAATTAGCTAAATAAAATAAAACAACTTCAATCCTAAAGGGGTGGAATACAATATATACAACTTCTCATCACACATGCACAATGAACATGTGCAAAAGTTCCTATTTAAGCTAAGATCTCAACACATGGTTCATTAGAAGGAATAATTTTCTAGTCTATAATAGTTGACAAAATTTTTGTCACTCAAGTCTATCTCTAGGTTGCACTTGGATAGTGTTGTCTTTTCAGAGAGACCAAATTATTTTGTGAACATGGAATCAATGAAGTTAAACCTAGGTTGTACAGGGATAGGGGTACTTGGGTACTTAGGGTGACTATTTTTCAAAATAGGGGATGAAGGTACTTGGGTATGTCAAGTATTTTTTTATTATAATTCAATATTTATAGAAAATCTTAAAAATGTTTCATGACAATATTTTTTCAAAACAAGAATAGTGATAGAGTTTTTGTTGATGTAATATATCACTTTCAATTTTAGATTTGCAATATATTTGTAAATAATAGTAATAATATATGATACATGTTCAGATGCTTAACAAAAAAGTAGACTTTAAACATGAACAAGAAGATCATGAATTATATAAGTTATAACAATGATATATTTCCAATGATAAACTATAGTGACATATTAACAATGATAAACTTCTGACTTAAACAATGATATACTTTATTGTTAACAAGTATCATATCAAAGTTTCAAACTAATTGTTGGAATTCTTTAGAGTAATGGGGGGGGGGGGGGGGGGTGTTGAATCATTTATCTAAGGTCCAGATTTATAAATAATTTTTTTCAATGCCTAGTAGACCCATATACATAAAACCTTATTATAGATGCATCCATTAGATTATACAATACTTAAAATTTGTAGCTTATTGTCAGAGGTCAAAACAAGTTTGTAGAAATCTAAGCATGAAACACCATAAGAAAATTCACACAATTTGACACAAGGATTTTACATGGAAACCCAATTTGGGAAAAACTACTAGTAGCATGCTACAAATTCTCACTCTATTGAAGTGATGTCCTATGAAAGGCCAACCCTGTTAAAGGTTACAATACCCATTATTAAATGTGACTTGGTTAAAGGATTTCAATCACCCTATTAGGAGTGAGCCTTGTTAGAGAACTTTAGAACATTTCATTAGAATGTCACTAGATTAAAGGATTTAAAAATGAATATTAGGTCAACCTTAATCCAAAGGATTTACCCTAGAATAATACAATGATTAGAAAGTAATAGTAAGGCATGATCTGATAAAAAATAACAACTCACTTGCAGATTATAGATCTTTGTTTCAGTCCTCCATTCTAGTTGGCATTCATACACTTCAGCTCTGATAGCTTGTTCACCCTTCAAGCATTCATACTCTTCAACCTTCTTTCTTTGTATGCCAACTATAGTCTCTTGTGTTCGAACACTAGATAAAGTAATACCCTAGACTCCTTGTCTTCCATAGGTTCTCACACATGAAAACCTTTTCTTATGACCATCTATCTCTATAAATAGAGAATTTATATCTTTTTACACTTAATAACAATCAACCATTTTAGGGTTAGATAGGATTAGGTAGGATTTAATGAATCTACCCACTTTTCATTTGGTTTCTCTAGAAACTTCCTCTATAATCTTCCTTGAATTCACCTCAAAATGGTTTGCCTTGAATTTTGTGCCACTAGCTCATCATAGTTATCTTGCACACACTTCAAATAATTCAAGAAATTAAATTAGTTAGCTCCGATTTGTCAAATCTTTGATTTAACACTGTTTATGTCACTTGAAATCTACACTATTCTATCACTCAACCAACACTAGTTCACTCAAAAAACACTAAAGTTTAGTAATGCTTGAAACTAACTAAAATTTACTAGGAATATAATAACATTCACTCAACTTGTACTATTTTTCTTCTTTTTTCGACACATCTTGATTTTCACTCAGCTTCTACTAATTTCTTCTTGGCTTGCACTAACTGCTCAATAAGGCTTGGAAGACACTTTTCTTACTTGATCTTCTTCTAGTCCTAACTTGAGTAATATTTCATTTCAAACTTTAAGTAGATAAACAATACACTAGAGTATCAATATCTTACTTTGTCTTAGTACTTATTTTATATACCAAATAACTCAACCTTTCTCTAGGTGCTCTTGTTATCTCCTCTTTTCGGATCCTCTTCATCAATCAACTAAATGATAGTTTTCAAACCAAAAAGAAATTGTCTCACTAGAAGGTAATTGGTTTGACATCATTGAAAAACTAATGATTTCTCCATTATAGGTTCTTTGCTTCAAAATAATCTCATATCAACAATCTCCCTCTTTGGCATTGATGGAAAACCAATACCGATAACAATACCAAAAAGAAAATAATATCTTTGAAATTTCTCCATTTATCAGTATATGTCCTTCCTCTATATAGGTTAATAATCTTTATTAGTCTCCTTCAATATATCTCTCTTTTATCTCCCTTTGTAGGTTAGTTTTCTCTTTCTTATATCTCCCTCTTTAGAGTATCTCTCCCTTTTTCTGACACTTAGGCACTCCTCTCCCTTTTTCTTATATTTAGGTATCTATCTCCCTCTTTGACAATAGTGCCAAAGACTTGTTATCTCTGTATGTAGATATAATCAATTTAGGTTCTTCCTCTATCACTTTACATGTTCCTATAAGTCTTCTAATTCAACTCCTTTTATGCTTTAGGAAGATCCTAAAGAAAAATCCACTGGATCAATGTGTAAAGATATAATGTTCAACTCATTTGATGTAGGGCACAACTCTTACTCTTTAAACAACATTGGATAGGGGTATCACCCCTAGTTTACCTCTTAGATACTCATGTGAATCCTTAGGTAAATATTTTGTGAATATATCAACTATCTATTCTTTTGTATTCATATATGCCTTCCTCACTTTGTTTTCTTGAACCAAATCTCTCAAGTAATGATACTTGATTACAATGTGCTTAGTCTTTGTGTGCATCACAAGGTTCTTTGATATGTCTATAACACTTGTATTATCACAATAAAGTACCATAGGTTTAGTGATTTCCTCCTTCATACCTTTGAGTAGTTGTTTGATCTATACCAAATTTGTACGATTTACTATAGCAACCACATACTCACCTTCAACAGTAGATTCAGATATACAATTTTGTTTCTTGATGATCTAGGTGACCAACCTCTTTCCTAAGAAAAATGCTCCACTACTTGTGCACTTTCTATCATCAATGTTTCTATCCCAATCAACATCTATATAGGCTCTTAACTCAAATTTGTCATTTTCCTTGTAGTATAGACCATAGTCTTTGATTCCTTTCATATATCTCATAATTCTCTTAACAACCATCAAATGATTCTCCTTAGGATTTGTAGAAAATCTTGCAACAATCCTAATAGCTAATGTAATGTTAGGTCTACTATGTACTAGTTATTGCAACTCAACAATCATAGACCTATACAATGTTTTATTCACATCACCAAAATCATCATTCTTTGATAGTTTGTGTCCTATCACCATAGGTGTGCTAACTGGTTTTGAATCTTTTAAACCAAAAGTTTTCAATATTTCCTTCACATACTTAGACTGAGTGATGTATATACCATATTTCATTTGATATAATTTCAAACCAATAAAAAACTTGATCTCTCTAAACATAGACATCACAAATTCTTTCTTCATTTCATTTGCCAATGCATTACATAATGCATTTTGACCTCCAAATATGATATCATCAACAAAAAATTTAGCTAGTAAAATGCCTTTACCTCCTTCTATCTTCAAGTACATATTGTTGTTATCATCAGTCTTCTCAAAACCAATCTTTACAAGATAATTGTGAAGCCTTTCATATTATGCTCTTGGGGCTTGCTTTAAACCATATAAAGCTTTGTGTAGTCTACATACCATGTTCTTTTTGTTTGGATCAAAAAATCTTTCCAACTATTCTATGTAAACCTCTTCTTCTAACAAACCATTCAGAAATGTTGACTTCACATCCATTTGATAAAATTTGAAACCTTTGAATGCAAAGTAAGCAAGAAGACTTCTTACTCCTTCCAATCTTGCAACCGGGGAAAATGTTTCTCTGTAGTCTATTCCTTCTTCCTATGCATACCTCTTGCAAACTAATATTTCCTTTTTTCTTATGACTTCACCATTTTCATCTAACTTGTTTTTGTATACTGTTGGTTCCAATCACATTCTTGTCCTTTGGTTTGGGTACTAGAGTCCGTGCCTTGTTCTTCTCAATTTGATCAATCTCTTCTTTCATGTCTTTACTCCACTCTTCATTCTCTAAGGCATCATCTTTCACTATCTTAGGTTCATGCATGCTCAAAAAACATGTATCACTTCTTAGCCTATTCCTTGTCATTGGTCTAGCTTCTTTATCTCCAATAGTTTTTTCAGCAAGGTGATGTCTTTTGACATACTTTGACAATATTGGTTTTGCACTTTTTTCTTCAATGGGTCTTTCAACTTCAAAATCACTATATACTTCTCTATCAGGTAGATCAACATTCCTTTCATGTACACTTATCTCAAAATTAGAATGTATCTTAGCTTATGTCTACAACTCGACTCTTGACTCTAACTTGGATTGTGAATGCAACTCGACATTCATTGTATGTGAATTGGCAGTTATTGAAACTTGTTGTATATTTACAACTTGGTTTACAAAAACTTCATCAAAAAACATACCTTCATAAAAGTATACAAAGGATTTGTACTCTTCAAGTTCCTTCATAGGTTCAACTTCATGTACCTTTGTATATTCATCAAACTTCACATTTGCACTTTTCACAACTTTGCTAGTGTTAGTATTCAAACACTTATAAGCTTTACTTCTTGTGGAATAGCCAAGGAATATACCTTCTTCACTTTTAGTATCTAATTTACCATTCCTAAAATTGTTAAGAATATAGAACTTGCTTCCAAGTAACTTAAAGTATTTTATGTTGGGTAAGTATCCATACCACAGTTTAAAAGGTGTTGAATGAGTACCTTTCTTGACTTGTACATAGTTCAAGGTATAGATAGTTGTACTGACTACTTCTATCCTATATTTTAACAAAACATTCATCTCCATCATGAGTGTTCTAGCAAAATCCATTATAGATCTATTCCTCATTTTAGCAATTGCATTTTGTGGAGGGGTCCTAGGTGTAGAAGTATGTCTCTTGAATAATCTATCATTACAGAATGTCTCAAACTCATTTGATGTAAATTCTTCACCTCTGTTAGATCTTAGACATTTCAAGATTTTTCTTGTCTTCTTTTGAACTCTATCTAAGTACCACTTAAATATTTGGAAAACATCAGATTTATGTTTCAGAAACATAACTATCATCATCCTAGAATAATCATCAATAAATAGGATAATGTGCTTGTTACCTTTGTATGTTTGCACTTCAATTGGTCCACACAAATTGGTATGAACTAATTCCAAAATTTCTTTAGAGGTGTGAATCTTACTTTTAAAACTAGATTTTGTCACCTTGCATAATAGACATTGTTTGCAAATCATATTGTCAAGTTTCTTCAGTTTAGGAAAACCTTTGAATCTTTTCATGTTACTGATACTCACTTAGTTATCAAAGTTAGCATGACATAACCTCTTATTCCATAGCCACACATCATCAAATTCTACAAGACAAGTATAATAATTCATATCAAGATAAAATAGATTACCTCTATTCAGATCACCTTTCCCAATTAGTTTCCCATTAGTATCATAGATCCTTTTTATCTTGTTCTCAAACTCAACTTTGCAACTTGAACTATTCAGTTGTGACACACTCAAAAAGTAATAGTTAAGTCCTTCTACATAATAAGCATTGTCACACATGATATTTTCTGTGAGTTTGATTGATCCTTTACCTTTTATTAGATAGGCTGGATCATTACCAAACCTTCTACTATTTCCATTGTAATAATCAAGGGTAATGAACTTACTTTTATCTCCAGTCATGTGATGTGAACACCCACTATCAATGATCCATCTGTCACTATTGCCTACATAAGATACTAGTGCAATTGCTTCATCCTTATTAGAATCATCCTTCATAACAATATACACCACTTCATCATCATGGTCATCAGATCCATCTTTGGTTTCCTCTTCAAGAATGTAGCAAGACTTCTTTTCTTTATCTTTATAATCTTTGTTGTCCTCATCTCTTTTTCTCTTGTATTTGTCTCCACTTCCATTGTTCTTCTTCTCTAGACATCTAGTAGCAATATGAGCAACCTCATTGCAATTAAAGCACATGATGGGTAACTTACCTTTGAATTTTTCTTTTCCTCTATGAAATCTCCTTGCCAAAACTAATTCAAGTTTTGCTACATCCTCCTCATCTGTATCAGTGTCAACGTAAATATATTTGACCTTTTTATTTTCTCTTTAGGTTCCTTTAATGACATTTTAGCTTTGAAAGCATATTCAACATTCTTAGATTTGAAATTATCAAAATTAGAGAGTTCAAAGGAAGTGAGTCTACCTATCAATCCTTCAAGGGTCATATCATTACTAGGTGTGCATCTTAGTTCTTGTATGGAAGAGACTCTAATAGCATAGATAGGAAACATGGTTCTTTGTAATTTTCTGATTACAGTCTCATCTTCAATTTTACCAGTTTCTCCTCTAATAGCATTAACAAATTCTTTTACTCTGGCATAATATTGAACTATATTCTCACCTTCTTTCATTCTCATATCATCAAAATTACCTCTAAGACTTTTAGATTTGGCTCTCAACACATTTTTTTGTCCTCCATAGACCTTTTCTATAGCATCCCACATCTTCTTAGCAGAATCACATTCTTTGATGTTATCAAAATTAGTGTAGCTTAGGGTAGATTCAATCTCTAACATAGCCTAATTGTGTTTTGTCTTCTTTTTCAAATCATCAACAGTTAGGGCTCTAGTAGGATCAACATGCTTAGTGGTATTTTTCTTTCAGTACTTTCAAAGTGATCCTCTCAAGCACTATGGCTTTGATACCAATTGTTGAAATTATTTAGAATAACTTAGAAGGGGCAAATAATTTATCCAAGGTCTAGATGTAAAAATAAAACTTTTCAATTCTTAGTAGACCCATATCCATAAACCCTTATCATGCATGCATCCATTAAATCATACAATACTTAAAATTTGTAGGTTATTGCCCTAGGTTAAAATAACTTTATAGAAATGTAAACATGAAACACCATAAGAGTATTCACACAATTTGACACAAGGATTTTATGTGGAAACCCAATTTGGAAAAAACCACCAGTAACATGCGACTAATTCTCACTCTTTTGAAGTGATGCCCTATGAAAGGCCAACTCTATTAAAAGTTACAATACACACTATTAAATGTGACCTAGTTAAAGGATTTCAATCACCCTATTAGGAGTGAGCCTTGTTAGAGGACTTTAGAACATTCTATTAGAATGCCACCTGGTTAAAAGATTTACAAATGACTGTTAGGTCAACCTCAATACAAAGCATTTACCCTAGACTAATATAATGATTAGAAAGTAACAGTAAGGCTTGAGTTGATAAAAAATCACAACTCACTTGTAGATTATAGATATCTGTTTCAATCCTCCATTCTACTTGGCATTCATACACTTTAGCTCTGATAGCTTGTTCACCCATCAAGAATTCATACTCTTCAACCTTCTTTCTTTGTATGCTAATTGCAGTTTCTTCTATTTGGCCACTAGATGAAGCAATACCCTAGACTCCTTGTCTTTCTTAGGTTCTTAGACATGAAAACCTTTTCTTCTGACCAACTATCTCTATAAATAGAGAATTTAAATCTTTTTTTGATTAACCACAATCATCCATTTTAGGGTTAGGTAGGATTAGGTAAGATTTAATGAGTCTACCCACTTTTCATTTGATTCCTTTAGAAAATTCCTTTACAATCTTCCTTGAATTTACCTCAAAATAGTTTACCTTGAATTTTGTGCCACCAACTGATCATACTTAAATCTTCCACATGCTTAACGTAATTTAAGAAATCAAATTAGTCATCTTAGATTTGTCAAATCTTTGATTTAACACTGTTTGTTGTCACTCGACATCTATAATGTCATGTCACTCAGCCAACACTAGTTCACTTAGCAAACACTAAATTTTACTAATTCTTGGCACCAACTAAAATTTACTTGGAATATACTAACATTCACTTTACTTGCACTATTTTTCTTCTTTTCTTAGTACCTCTTGATTTTCACTCAACTTTTACTGATTTCTGCTCAGCTTGCATTGGCTGCTCAGCAAGGCTTGGTAAAAACTTTTCTTACTCGATCTTCTTCTAGTCTTAACTTGAGTAATATTTCATTTCAAAACTTAAGTAGATACAAAATACACTATAGTATCAATGTCTTACTTGGTCTTAGTGCTTCTTTTATATACCAAATAACTCAACCTTTCTCTAGGTGCTCTAGTTATCTCCTCTTTTCAAATCCTCTTCATCAATCAACTAAATGGTAGCTTTTAGACCAAAAATAAATTGCCTCACCAATAGGTAAAAAATTTGGCATCATTGAAAAAATAATGATTGTTCCATTACAGGTTCTTTACTTCAAAACAATCTCATATCAACACTGATTACATATTGAATTAAGGTTGATAAGAAACAAGTTGATCCAATCACAAAAAAACAAAAATGTGAGGCCTCACCCAATCCATCATAGTATAGATGACATAATTGCATTGTGATACTTCTAATTTGATGTTTTGATATATTTTTGAGACTATAGGGTTATGTTATATTAATATCTACATTTTGATGATCTGCACTTATGTCTACACATTAAGACCTAAATAATATAAGTAATGATTTTGTTCATGTACTAACCCTTTTCAATTGCTTTGATAGAAGCTGAATTGCAAAAATTCTTGTAATGAAATGTTAAGTGGGGGTTATGTTACTTGTTGTTGATATCCGAAATTTGGATATTTTGACATTATTCAAGATAGAAGGACCATGGCTTATTTTATCTATTGATTTTGATGTTTACAGTAGTATTCTACATCTATGATATGTACTATGCATGTGATATTGTGAATGGGATGATAAACACATATAGAAGCAACTTTATGACATGATGATTATGATGATTTGTGATTTAATGTAATATGAAAATTTTGGAGGTTTAATGATTAAATGTTTTATAAGAAAATGATGGGGAATAGGAAGTTAATTATGAAATGTGTTATATGTGAATTGTAGAATAATGAAATTACTATGTATCTTTACTTCATATGGATTTTATATGTGACTTTCATTGGACTATTGATGCTCAAGTTTAGTATGTAGGAAAGGAACCATGGAAACATAATGAGAAAACAAGGTATAAACACATGTTCATATGACACTGCCAAGGTGAATCTTTAGAAGATTTGTGAACCTCATTGTGATGTGTTTATTTTGTAAATGTGAGATGTATGTGTGTGGTATGTATTTCATGAATACATTCAAAACATGTCATGTGTGATGTATAGTGAATTTTGTATGTGTCACTTGACACTTGTACTCATTCTGTGAAAATGAAATGTTCTTTGAAGATGGATCATGTGGCCACCTTATCTCAAGTTATGTTCCTTAATTAAGAATTAGACTTATTTCCTTGACTTAGTAAGGGAAACAAAGGTTTCTACCATAGTAAATTTGAAATTGGACTTTGCCTAGCATTTTGAGGGCCAAAAAGTAGCTCTAAGGTGAATTTGTGATGAAAATAAACCCTACTCATGATAATAACTTAAGTTGGGGGCTTATAGAGACCATTAGGGTACCTAGAAGACCTAGGAGACCCTAGAAAGAATGCATTTTATATTGAATCCGAAAATGGGAGTCTTATATAGAGGAAAGGCCAAAACTAGAAGCCCACTTACCCACTCTCTAATTTTAGAGACATTTAGGGTTTGGAGGAAGAGGATAAGGATCTCTACAACAACTTCCATTTGCCATTGCATGGAGTGAGGTTGGTATCCATGATCCAAGATGTTTCTTCATTGTATTGTAGATTTGATATGGTGTTCTTCATTTCATTTTAGATTTGATAAGGTGTTCTTCATTTCATCTTGGTTTGATATGGTGTACATGTGGTTTGTGAAGAATCTTGTTGATGTGTGTGTTGAAAGTGAGAAGTTTTATGTGACTTTTTCCTTGAATTATTGTTCTGTTCATGTATTTTTCTTGTGTAAAATGGATGTGAAGCATTACTCACCCTTGGGAGGGAAGAGATGCTTGGGTGAAGGGGTTAGTTTAGCTCACTCATGTAGTTGATAAAGTCTCCCATGTGTGGAGATGATTTTTGATGTGTCTCAATGGAGTATAAACTTCATGATTACTTGCATTTTTGGGAGGTATAAAGAGGTGTATGATGAGGGAAGACATTGTTGAGCCTTGAAGAGGCATGATAATTATGAGAAAATGTAAATATATGTGTTTCATAGATTTGACATTCTCCTCATGGAGAGAGCCCACCTTCACCCTATATCTTGATTCTAATGCTGAATCTTTGTGCAAGCCTTGGAAAGGGTTGTATTGTGTTGTATTGAGTTGTGTTGTTATGCATGATATGTGAATGTGAAGGTGTGCAACCGTCTGTGCCTTTTTTCCCCTACTCGGTGGGTGGCTTCATAGAAGCCTAGGATGGGAGGTGAGCCTCCATGGTTCCAAGTTTTGTGATGTGTTGCAGGTTGGTGAAGATAGATTCCTTGGAGATATTAGGGCTTATTCTTGGAAATGTTGAAAACCAAGTGTATGTAGTGAAGCCAGAGTTTTGTATCTTCTCAAAAGTATTCTGATATCAAGCTCCTATTGTGAATTAATTATGGTGTGAAAGAGATTTAACATCATTGTCATTGTTGAAGGATTGTGAAAGAATAGATTGAGAAACTATATATATATATATATATTTCTTGTAAGTAAATATTCAATGCAAGTCTTGACATTTGGTGATTGATGTAATATGAAATACTTCTCCTTAGAATTCAATTAGTATGAATAACTCTAGGTGGTTACATCCTTTTTATTTAGTGAGTTTGATTAACACATATATACTTCTATTGTAAATATATATGTTATGCATGAACTATAATGGAAGAAAGAAATCTTATTTGGTAATTTAGCTTATGTGCAAGAAAATCAATTCATTTGTATTTCACTATTCTAATAATTTTGTAGACGAGATGAATGCCATAGTGAATCCATTTGCAAGTTAGAAAGTTGTAGGGAAGTCGAGTTAAAAAAATAACATTTTGTGAATGTGGTCTCCTCAAAACAAAAAATAAATATGGAAAGGAGATAAACTCTTGACACCAAATTTTACTTTCATGTAGCTACACATTTTGGGGTCTAGAAATTGTATGGATGGACAAAAAAATAATCCATCCCTATTACAGGAAATAAAATAATAAGAGACTTTCTTTATCCCCTAATAAGAGTTTATAAATTTAGAGAGTTTAATAATAAGAGATCTTCTAAAATTCTCCCAACATGTTCCATGTGATCTTAGATGGGACATATGAGTTTTAGTAAACAAACAAGGGTACTAGAAAAAAATAATAATAATAAAGTAAACTTGGAACATGGGCGACCGCCTTATTGAAGGGACAAGTCAAGAAAAATATTAATAATAATGTATTTAGAACTCTAGGCGTACTACCCCACTTCCTATCCCATGTTGTAGACTATGATGTTTTGGGGCTGACCAATGTTTTGACATAAGTCAGAACCCTCCCTATTGGCGCCCATCTTTCTTTAAGGAGAGAGTAGAGTTTGAAAAGGTTAAAAGACAAATCATTAAACACACTTCCCTCTCCACCAACCACCATCATTTTCATTGCCTTGGGAAGAGTTAGGTGCCTAGTGGGGTAGGCTTAATTAAATACTTAAATTATGTTTCCTAAGATTTTCATGTCTTAATTAAAACAAGAATAGTGACCATTCAAATTTGCCTTGGAAACTGACAGCATATGACATAATTTTAAGCTTGGTGCCTTAGAAAAAGGTTATCCCACTTGGAAGGAGAAAAGGGCCGATGACCTAAGGCCATGAAAAATTCACTTGAAGTAAGTAGGCTTTAAATAATGGTTAAGTGGGAGGAGCAAGTTTGATAATGGAAAGTGACCATGATAGATGTATGTCTTGGGATCCCACTTGTCAACTTTCTTTAAAAATAAACTTAATGCTTTGGAAAGGCTAATCAAAGACATGACTAAACACCATTAGAGGAGGATAGAGTGGGCACATGACCCCATAATATGGGAATTCAAATTTGGAAGGAAAACTTGGAAGTAGAGATTAAATAGGGTTGTTGGTAGGTGGAGTGTATGTTAAGGGTGGGTGTTAGAACATAGGGATAGTAAAATACCAACTTAAAAACAAATACATTATGATTAGGTGGTTAGTAAGCCAATAAAGTGTGCATTAAGTATAAGTTTATTATGAAATATGTTAGCTAGTTAGTATAGTAGTAGAATATAGTAAAGTTTATTTCTTAGTCAAATTAAATTTTATTTCTAGATTAGTGAATAAATTTAGTTAGGAAATGTTAGTTTAAAATTTAGGTCATGATTCTAATTAGTAGACTGAATTAGTGTTAAGAATGTTAATTAAGTTAGTGGAATGAAGTTTTGTTAGGGTGATGTTAAGTAATTTTTTAGGGTGTTGTGATTGAAAAATAAAAGTATAAGGTTGGATGGTGGATTGCAATAATCAAAAGAGAAAATTCTAATTTAGTTATGGAACGTAGTTGCATAAGTATATTATAATATCTAATTAATGAAGTAACATTGGTAGGTAAGTGCTCTATATAGGATTGAATGTATATTATAATGGGCATAACAATTTGTGTAGGTGTTAATGTTGGATTTTTATGTCATTAAATGTCATTTGTAAAGTAAATTTGGAATTCAATTGAAGATATTAGTAGGATATCAAAGGTGATAGAATATATGTCAATTTGAAATTGTAAGTGTAGAAGTAAAGCATTAATTAGTTAGTATATAATAAGGGTCAATAAGCATGCTAGTATAGGTAGCTTGTCAGTCCATGCTTTTTATGTACAAGTAATGATAGGGAAGGGTTATCAAATCTTATATTATTCACATGTCTTAATGAAGTAGCATGGAAATCTTAGTGTGGTTCATTCGGTTAGTAAAGTGCTTACATTATGGTTAGAGGATGGCATAGGTTATTATAGTATTGATATCTTGATAGTTGTTATAGGGTTATGTTAGATGATGAATTTAATGTCAAAAATTAATTTAACAATAGGAAATTAATGTTTCACCTAGATCCATTAGGATGTGCTAGAAACGAGATAGTGTGTGTTCCTTAAGCACATATTGGTGCTCTAAGGATTGTCCTAGAATTTAGTAATAAGTTTATGAAAACAAATCAAACCTAATGATATTCTTGTTACAAGACCGGAACTAATGATGGAAAACTCAAAAGAGTTAAGTAAGGTTGACAATTTCACTATGTAGGGTTAGAACTAGAATATATCGACAATGTGAAAGGATTCATCCTCATGATAGAGTATGAGACCTGTGAACCTATGTTGCTTAAAATCCTTGCATGTCATTCTTCTAAAACAAAACCAACGTGGAACCCTAAATAATGGTAATTGGATTCACCATTACAACTAAATTGGATGGGGCACTAGAGAGCTGAAGGGAATAGATCGGCTAACATCATGACCATCTATAATCAATAATCATTCACCTACATCTTAAGGTATCCTGAAAAAAATTATTTAGGGGCACCCAAGACCTAGGTGGAATGTTAAGGTGACTTATGTTTGAAAAAAGTATTACTCTATGATAAATAGCCGAAGTACAAGTTCATTTCCAAACAATGATTTTTGACTTATGATTACTCATACCATATATTGAACATAACTCTTAACTGTGTACGCATAATAGGTTTATCCAAACTACCTAACTCTATGCTAGCTCAGTTGTAACATGTGTATAACAGTATATGAATTAAAAATAAATAAAAATTGGTTGTGTTTTGCCTTGTTAAATTTAGGGCATGACAAAAAATAAAAATCATAAATGTTAATCAAGGTCCCTAGCAATGATGCTCTCCACTAAGTTTCTCTCCACTAAGTACCCAGTACTTGGGTTATGTGGGTACACATACCCATGCAACTTAGAGTTTAATTGAAACAAAATAATAAAATGGTGATAAAAAATAGATTTAACAATTATTTCCTTGATTACTTTGCATAACTCCAAACTATTACTACAATTTTATACTTGACCACATTCTTGATAGCAAGGATCATAAAATGATGTAGCATTACATTAATATTAACTCATAAACATTGTCAACTAGGATCCTACTTGAAATAAACTTACAAAGAGATGAATTCAAATATTAAAGAAAATTATTAGGCTAGGTTGATCTCTAAATTGCTAGGTGCATTTATCATAAAAGCTACTCCCAAATCAAAGATATATTAAAAAACATAGTTTATTTTCCATGGGTTGTAAATCATGAGTTTGTGTGCATTTTAGAAAGGCAATGAGAAATGCCTTAAACAATGAACAAAATTCTCAGGAATTATAGGAGTTCTATAGTCTTCCAATCCATTTAACCTCAATAAATGAACACACATATAATTTGATTGTTCTTTTTCTTCAAAAATTTTCTTTTATTTTATCTACGTGGACACTAAAATAAAAGTTCACAATTTGTTACCATATCAACCATTAGGAATACTAATCATATTGTGTTTTACATGGTGAACAATTGTGATATATTTAGAAGTATTGCATGGTGATCTACATTCCTCACTTAGAATAGATTTCATTTCAAGTTGTTAAGTACAATTTTCTTTGAGTAATTATGAATGCATCATTGAGTAACTCGATCATAGACCAAAGCACTAGCTAATTTGGCAGTTGAATGCAATTAACTTCAATCTATACTTGATCTTTACTTTTTATCCATAGATGGGATTAAGGAAATGTTATTGATTTGAAAATCATTTGAATGCATGATGAAATCTTTCACTAGGTAAGTGGAGTAGATAACAAGACTACATCTAGTACAATCCAAGTGTATTCTCTCCTTGCATCCTTATGTAGAAGTACTAGTTTAAATTCACAAGTTTAAGTTTCATTTTGTAAGTTGGAAGTTAAAGTATATTTTCAATGCATATTGTAAAGGGTATGTGCAGGATCATGGTGTACCAAACTATGGCCTTAAGTGCCAATGAAAAATCAGCAAATCAGGGTTATGTCAACTTGACACATAATTTTAAAGTGGTTATGGACTTTATATCAAAAAGTTGTGAAAAATAATCTGTAGGAAATTGAATGTGGTTTCTAAACTACTAGGCCTTATTTGCAGAAAAAAATAATTGATTGGTCAAAAGTTTGGATTTTAATGCAGTACTACAAAAATTTCAGGGCGAAAATAAAAAGTAGGTTTATGTCTGACCACCTTAATCAAAATCAAATGATAATATTTTTTAAATATAATTATAGATATAAAAAATAGACTCATGCCCAGATGTGATGCATGTTTTTGGGTATTTTTATTCCAAATAAATAATTAAATATGATTTTTCTACCAAAATATTTTTGAAAAAAAATTCCCATGTCTAACCACCTTAACTAATAGAAAATTTTACAAAATTTAATTTTAATTTTATTTTTTCTTATATTAGGTGAAGCATAGAATGTGACACAACTTTTAGATTAAAAAAATATTATACCGTTTGAAAGTTATAGCTATTTTTCAATTAGTATGTCAATTAACACTTTACAATAATCTTCATTGAAAATTAACTAATAAATACTTATCGAACTCAGAATTTGATAGCAATTATATCGATGGAATCTCGAGAGTGATATTAAAAAACCCTTTTTGTTTCATTCAATTTCGATCAAAATAACATTTTTAGATGGCTACTGAAAGTCTGAGTGTCACTGAAACCCTTCTCAAACGCATTTTTTGGGTTGACCGAATAGGCTTGGTAAATACCAGGCCTAATCTGATATCCGATTTGAAATTAGATATCTAATTAGCCATGACAATTTTGCACTCCTATTTGGAGGGAAATTTCAAAAGGGGAATTATTTTAAATTTTAAATTTGGAGGTAGACAAATTTAAGAGAAAATAAATTTAAGAGGGAAACTTTAGATAGTTTTAGAGGAAAATTTATTTCAAAAAAGTGTGGACATCAATATTATTATTATATATTATTATAATTATTATTACATTATAGTAATATGTATGATTATTATTATTAAATATATATAGTAGTATTATATGACTAAATTATTATATATAATAATATATATGGTTATTATTAAATTATTAAATCTATAATCTAATAACATATATGATTATTATTGTTATATAATCTAATAATATATTATTATAATATTAAAATATATAATATTATATAATTATTAAATATAATATTGTCCCTTTGACCCATATGAACGATTCTAATATGTCCCTAGGGGTCCCATATGCCATCATGGAATGTGTCGAAGGGGGTCATAGGTCACTGTATGACCCCCTTTGACCCATATGAACAATTCTAATATGTCCTTAGGGGTTTCAGGACCCCTAGGGACATATGTCGTCATGGAATCTATCAAAGAGGGTCATTGATCACCCTATGACCCCCTTCGACCCATATGAATGATTCTAATATGTCCCTAGGGGTCCTAGGAGCCCTAGGGACATATCGCATCATGGAATGTGTTGACCTATGACCCCTTTCGACCCATATGAATGCTTCTAATATGTCCCTAGGGGTCTTAGGACCCCTAGAGACATATGTCATCATGTAATCAGCCCTATGACCCCCATCGACCCATATGAATGATTCTAATATGTCCCTAGGGGTCCTAGAACCCCTAGGGACATATGTCATTATGTAATGGGTCGAAGGGGGTCATAGGTCACCCTATGACCCCCTTCGACCCATATGAATGATTCTAATATGTCCTTAAGGGTCCTAGGACTCCTAGGGACATATATCATCATGTAATGGGTCAAAGGGGGTCATATGTTAAGTTCAACCCATTTCATGATGACATATGTCCCTGGGGGTCCTAGGACCCCTAGGGACATATTAGAATCGTTCGTATGGGTTGAAGGGGGTCATAGGTCACCTTATGACCCCCTTCGACCTATATGAAGGATTCTAATATGTCCCTAGGGGTCATAGGACCCCTAGGGACATATGTCATCATGTAATGGGTCGAAGGGGGTCATAGGTCACCCTATGACTCCCTTTGACCCATATGAATGATTCTAATATGTCCCTAGGGGTCTTAGGACCCCTAGGGACATATGTCATCATGTAATGGGTTGAAGGGGGTCATAAGGTGACCTATGACCCCCTTTGACCAATATGAATGACTCTAATATGTCCCTAGGGGTCGTAGGACCCCTAGGGACATATTTCATCATGTAATGGGTCAAAGGGGGTTATAGGTCACCCTATGACCCACCTATGACCCCCTTTGACACATAAGAATGATTATAATATATCCCTAGGGGTCTTAGGACCCCTAGGGATATAAGTCATCATGGAATGGGTTGAAGGGGGTCATAGGTCACCCTATGACCCCCTTCGACCCATAAGAATGATTCTAATATGTCCCGAATATATATTATCATAGAATGTGTCGAAGGGGGTCATAGGTCACCCTATGACCCATAAGAATGATTATAATATGTCCTTAGGGGTCCTAGGACCCCTAGGGACATATGTCGTCATGTAATGGGTCGAAGGGGGTCATAGGTCACCTATGACCCCTTTGACTCATAAGAACGATTATAGTATGTCCCTAGGGGTCCTAGGACCCCTAGGGACATATGTCATCATGAAATGGGTCCCTATGACCCCTTTTGACCCATATGAATGATTCTAATACGTCCCTAGGGGTTTTAGGACCCCTTGGGACATATGTCATCATGAAATGTGTCGAAGGACCTATGACCCCCTTCGACCCATATGAACGATTCTAATATGTCCCTAGGGGTCCTAGGACCCCTAAGGACATATATTGTCATAGAATGGGTCGAAAGGGGTCATAGGTCACCTTAATACATATATATATATATTAAGGTCACCTTATGATGATTAATATATATATTATATTTATAGATTATAATACTAATATAATAATATATTATTATATATTAATAACATAGGTCATAATAATAATAATAATATATTATAGATAATAATAATAATAAATATTATATTCATAGATTATAATAATAATAACATAATATATTATTATATATTAATAGATTATATGTTATATCTTTACGTTATGTTATTATATATATATTATATATTATAATATATCTTTACATAGTAATATAACTCAAATAATTCATAACTCACAAATTGAAATTATATCATAACCCACATATTCATTTTGGCTTCCAATTTATTTTGGCGAAATATCGAATATTCGATATGAAATCGAATATTCGATATAATTGGCATCATTTTCCCAGATATTCCTTGTCCTTGTAGACCTGACAACATCAATTTTTGAGGGTCTTTTTCATGGGTTTTACAAAAAGACATGATTTGGGGCCCAACCAATCGAAAAAAGTTTAAAAATATAACCCTAGGTGTTCAATATTGTCATCTGAATGGGGAGTAATAGTCATCGAAAGGCTAAATGCAAAAAGAAGGTATCCAATGAAGACATTGCATCATATAGGGAAAGGGACAAAATGGAACACCGAAGAAAAAGACAAGGTATGTTAAATGTTAGTCAAGTTGACGATGAATTAGTCAAAGGTGAAATCATAGAGTCAGATAATGAATATGTGCAGTTGGGGGATGAAAATGTACCTATTGAAAATGATAATGTCAGAATTGAAAATTTAGAGAATGAAAATTTTGAAGACAAAATGCTACTAGGTCATAATGTAGATTTCATAATTGACCATGTCGAACATGACAATGCATAGGAACCTAATGCATAAGAACCTTACATATCTCCTAATTATAATCGACATGAAGGTTCTAGAACACCAAAATGAATAATTGAAATTGATGAAATGATTATTACCAGTTTGGAAGGGAAAAAATCAGAAAGAACCATTCAGTTATGGGCTTCAAGACTATATAAGATGTTTTTTGGCAACAAGACAATGGTGGAGCAATGTCAGCTTTTCATGCACTTATTAAAGATGCAAAAGATGAGACCTATGCTTTCCAAATTGAAGATTCATGTTAATAAATAGTTGGAAAGAAATGCCATTATTGTGAAGAATCTTTCCAGTGCTCTCAATAGCATTGAAAAAAATAGCAGGGAGAAGGATAACAAAGCTGCTTGAAGGGTTATTACAACCTCTTTGGTAAGTCATCATTTGAGAAAGGGTAGATATATGAGACAAACTTGTATTGATTTGAATCTAAATCGTACTACTTTGAGAAGAGCACTTAGTCGATGTGAGAAAATTGATGATCCTCTTCAAAATGAAACATGGGCATTTGGTGGGAGACTTCCATGTTTTGATAAGAAGCTATCTAATGATGTGAAGGAAGAAATTACACAATTTTGACACTTTAGCTCACGAGTATCACCCAATGCTAAAGATGTGTTTGTTAGTGTAGTTTTTTATTTTTTCTATTTTGCTAGGTTTTTCCTACACTTTTAATAATCTCGCTTAGGTTAATAAAGCATGTCTTATTAGGTGAATGGTTGTGAGGTGTCACCTTCCTACATGTGAGCATCCATTAGCTATCTTGGGAAGATACTTTGCTATCTTTAGTCCGATAGATGGTTTCTCCTCATTGGTTGGTGTTGCCACCTCCTCCCTCTTCCTAGCCTATATAAGCATGCTACCTGGCTTGTATTTGCATCTCTTATTTTTGCATCCTCTTAATGCTATTTTGCTTCCAGCATTTGCATTACTCTCTTGAAGACTAACTCTATGATTCTATTTTGATTTTGTATATTTGCATTCATAGTTTAGATATTTATTCTTTGCACTAGTTTTTTGGGTTATTAATCTTATCAAATTCTAACATGGTATCAGAGCTTTTCTATGTGCAAGAGTAGATTTTAGTTTTCTTATTTGAGAGATTCGAGGGGAGAAAATAAACTTTATTGTAGTTTTTTTAAAAATGAAGTATGATCTTCTCTTGCATCTTTGGATGATCTCGAGAATCAAAAAAGTTTTGACAAAAATAATTTTTCTCTGGGGTTTCAATTTCAAATTTGACAACCAACTTGCATATTTGGAGTTTTCAATCAATATTGCAGGTTCCAGCATACCATTGATGGACTTAGGAAGCTGATCCAGCTTTGCATGTCATATTTTGGTTCCTAGGGTTGTTTTTTAATTTTTGGAGCCATTTTTTACTGTTAAAGGCGTCCAATTTACACTACAGTAGCATCTTCTGTACATCAAAAAGAAAAATGCTTTTTGAGTTTTGTTCACAGCCCCGAAAAACTATCTGGGTATCTTTTAGATTTTGCATGCAAGCTGTATATTTTTCAAAATTGAGCATGAAAGGCTACAGCCATACCCCTCTCCATTGGCAGTCACAGATTTGAACTCAGTTTTCAAATGTCTCATTCTTGCTCATACGGACTCTTATTTTGATGATTCTTGTTATGAACTTGGCTATTTTTTTGTGTTCTATCCATTAATAGAGTTTTAAAAAAAAATTTATGCATGAATTCTTCAGAAATTGTAGATTCTTAGCCATGACTGTGCACAGTTCTCATTTTGGAAACTTCGGAGGATCATAACTTTCTCATACGACCTCGTATCGAGGCGATTCTTTTTTTGAAAGTGCATGATTTTTGAGTAGATTGCAGTGGTGCTATTTTTTTCCTAGATTATTGTGCCCAAGTTTCACTTTTAGCATATGCTCTTCGTGAGGAAGCCCTTTTAGTTTTTCTTCCATAACTTGAGCATACAGACATATTTTTTCGATCCAAAAAATGTGTCAAAAATTTGGTTCTGAGACGGAGATGATGGTACAAGTTTTTTTTATTTTTGCTACAGTCTAATTGCATATTTTGGTCGTCAAAGCCAAATGTTCTATTTTGCCTTTCGGGAGCCATATCTCGTTCTTTCAGACTCTTTTCTGGGCTTGCCAGATATCGTTGGAAAGCTAGTTCTATGAGTTATTCAGTTGTAGAGGTCTTTTATCCAGATTCTACTCTAGGTTCTTTCTCCTTTGAGTTTTGCACTTTCACACTCTGGCAGATTACTTGGATTCTACAGGTCCTGGAATCTCTTCTTTTGTTCATTTGGCTCACTCTTCTTTCTGACTTCTAAGCATTGTATGCTTCTATTTTGTTGCATTCCTTTTTTTTTAAATGCACTGAGATAAAGTGCCTGCTTTTGCATATCTGGGATCTTGCACACCTTGTGTTTGTTTGTACTCACACTCAGTTATAAAGTGCCATGGGGGGTCATGATGTTTTTCCATTTTGTGCTCATCCACCTTTGTCAAGTGAATTTTTCTTCCATGACATCAGCCCATGCAGTGTGTCGGTGACACCGCCCTTTATCCTGTGCTTGTACTTCTATTGCACTGTTGGTGTTCTTGATTCTTCTTCTTGCAGATGTTTTTGGCATTGCATTTCAGTGTTCTTGTCACCCCTCTCCCTATTCAACATTATGGGGGGGTTCACCTGTTGGCTCTATTGCTTCTTTGGTTCAGTTGAGTGATCTATGTATTTAGTTTTTGTTCCTATGTACTAGGCAGATGCAATGGCTAGGCACCTATAAATTTCAGTGAGATGGTTCATCTACTATATAGACACTCATTCATTCCTACCTTTGGAGGTCACCTCTTTTATTGACCAGCTCTTCAGACTTTGTCTTCTCTACCTGGTCATGCACTATTTCAGTGAGGGTTCCAGAAGTTTCTTCTGACAGTGTTTGCAGCTACATGCTTCAGATATGCTCCATGCTCTTTTTTGTTCCTCTCTTTGGGAAATTTCCTATATTGGAGGCTTAGTTTCCTTCATCTAGTTCTTTTTCTTGTATTGGGTACCTGATCAAGCCTTGTTGCCGGGACCCATTTTCTTGCTTTCATAGCTTTGCTAGGTTAGCATCCACCTAAGCTTTGCTTATGGGGGGGTGTTAGTGTAGTTTTTATTTTTCCTATTTTGCTAGGTTTTTCCTACACTTTTAATAATCTCACTTAGGTTAATAAAGCATGTCTTATTAGGTGAATGGTTGTGAGGTGTCACCTTCCTACATGTGAGCATCCATTAGCTATCTTGGGAAGATACTTTGCTATCTTTAGTCTGATAGATGGTTGCTCCTCATTGGTTGGTGTTGCCACCTCCTCCCTCTTACTATCCTATATAAGCATGCTACCTGGCTTGTATTTGCATCTCTTATTTTTGCATCCTCTTAATGCTATTTTTCTTCCAGCATTTGCATTACTCTCTTGGAGACTAACTCTATGATGCTATTTTGATTTTGTATCATTTACATTCATAGTTTAGATATTTATTCTTTGCACTAGTTTTCTGGGTTATTAATTTTATCAAATTCTAACAGTGTTAAAGTTGAGAATTGGCATCAAAGACCACACGCCATATCCTGAACACTATTTGGAGGTAAGTCAAACTATGTTGTTCAAACAATTTAGAGAGAGTCATCCAAGTCTTCATATATCACAAAGGGCTTTTGAATCTTTGAAGCCATTTTATTGTGTGCCACTCAAAATTTGAAATACATGTTGTTGCAAATATCATGTTGAATTTTCTATGCACCATGAATTATTACACTCCATCCATTCTACTTTGCATAGTAAAGAAATGTTGGAGGATTATGGTGCTAGTGGGCTTCCAAAATCATTAAGAGACTTGCTAGATCAAATTTTATGTCGTAGAGTTGATGGTTGTTTCTTTTATAGAAATGCTTGCTTAAATGAGAAGTGTTCAAAATGTGGTGGCTTATCCAAGTTTGACACATGTTTCCATGAGGAATGCGAACAAGATCTTAGAAAGAAAATAGTGAAAAAAAAGGTATATGAAATGGTAAAATACACATTGAAGAGTGGGGGTGAGAGCTCTAGATGTGAATTGGTTGGAAAAAATATCAGTGTGGCTAGTTTTATTTCAGATTTCAAGGCAAATCTTTTCTACAAGTATGCAAGACATACTCACAGGTCTTAGTCGTTGGATCAACAATTAAGAATGTGTAAAGAGACTTTTCCCATTGGCACTATTATATCAGTTATTGATTTTGCTGAGAACTACACATTGTAACCTTGAAATGAGACACAATCTTAGTATTACAACTCCATTCAGATTGCTATTTTCATTCACATAACATACATACATGCCCCTGATAGTGCGGAAGATAATCAAAAGATTATTAGAGAGTATCATTTTTATATGAGTGATGATAGATATCACTCTCATGAGTTTTTACAACATTGTTTTGAGAATTATTTTGATTTCTTACATGAGCATGCAATTGCTGTGGATAGACATATCATTTGGTCATATAACTATACATGTCAATTCAAGAATGCTCGCATGTTTTATTGGTTGTGTAGGATGCATGTAGAGAGGGGGGTGCCTCATATTTGGAGTTTTTTTGAGTTTGAACATGGAAAAGGGGAACATGATGGATCAAGGGCATGTGTGAAGAGAGCTCTAGTTAAGGAGCAACTAAAGATTTCAATAGCAGAGCTTCTTGATGCTTGTAGCATTGTTGATTGGTGTAGTTTAGTATTATCACAATGGGAGACTCTTGATTCAGTGGTATGCAGGTTCTTTTTGTTGGTTGAGGAAGGGTCCATAGCTGATAGATCAGATTGTGCTATAGTGAGAGACTCATCAAAAATGCATTCATTCTAGAGCTCTAATTCTAGTAAATGGACCATTTGGACATGACAGCTAGCTTGCTTTTGTCCTAGTTGTTTTCAGTGTGATTCAGATCACTATGAGTCGAGTGAGTGGGTGGACACATGGGCTCCACATTATCTTAATCCATTTTCTATCATATCCTCTATCAAAAATGATGAGATGGAAAGTTCACTTGAGCATAACCATCTATCAGATCTACTTCAGCTAGGACATGTCTTTGCATTGGTTGCACCACAAGGGAATGATGAGAAATCTGATTATTGATTAGCGTCTTGTGTAAGAGGTAAAAAAAAACTTGCACAACTAATCACATATGATGATGGATTCACATATTCTTCTAGTTTAGTGGTTGTTGCTGGAACATGGCTACAGACATAGATGCTTAGAAAGAACAAAATTCCTACATTCGAAGACTATCAGAAGCACAAAATAATTCTCATATATTCGCATCTTATTATAGGAACAAATGTAAAGTTGTTGAAGCATCAAGGAAGACCAAAGGTAAAATAACTTTTTAATATTACTAATGCTAATCATGAAGCCCTATTGGAGACCCTAAAACAGAGAGAGGACCCTACTGGAACACTTGACTAGGTATATTTACTTCTTATGTTATTTTCTTCATAATGATTCAGTGAACTGATGATTATCTTGTTTAATACAATAAGTTACTAATTTTTATATGATATTGGAATGTAGGTACCTCATGAAGAGTAGGTGGGGGGGGGGTGGTGTTGTGGAGAATTCCTAAGATTTATGATGTATTATGATATAAAATGTGAACTTTTTTTGTATATGGTTTTTGTAATAATGAAAAAGACAGGTTAAATTAGTTGCACATTCTAATTTGTATTTTGGTAGGTTTTTTTAATAATACATAAAAGTGCAAAAAAATGAAATTCTACAATATTAAAGGATGCTAGTCCCTTTGCATACACCCTTTAGCATCTCTATAAGAGCAAGTGATTTCTGTGTGGATGCAATATCACCCAAACATGTTGAGCCCTTAGGAACACCCATTTGAATTAGTAGGAAAATTGATTGGTTATCTGACAATTCTCATGCTAAGAAAGCTTGTTAATTGATCACATACCAACCACATATCATCAAAAAAAAATCAAGTAACACATACATGAGGTATGCACAATCACTAACCATTCCATACACTTTTTTATCACATCAATACATGGAACATTAGTGTAGAGCACCTAATCTTTTTTCTTTTCTTGATGTAATAAGGTCTAGGGATAGATCTAATTATCTTCCTATGACCATCCACATTTCTAATGGACACAAGACCCCATGATGCAACTATAAGCCTTGGGCATCAATTGGTCCAATAAAGTGGATTTTTGGTAAATTCCATGTTTTTTAGATAAGTCTAGATGTTTACAACATTATTAGGGTCCCTAGGAGTTTTTTTAGAATTTTCATGTGTATTACAAAAAAAAATGGTTGAAGAGTGAACTTTTTGCATTAATAAGTGGGCATGGAGAGCATCCATCATCCTCAGCCACCCCGTACCGAGGAATCTCCATAAGTGCATTTTGAGGTCGATCTTCTGAGGGTCATAACTTGGAGCTCGTGAGGGCTATTGATGAAATGTCAAATTTTATAGGATGGTGATGCTGATACCTAAAATAATCTATCTCATTTTTGAGAGATCACATTATATTTGGATTTGGCACAACGATCTCTCTCAATGCCAAAACTCGCAGTGTGCCTCAGTTCATAGGTGCACTAGAGCGTAAATCTGAAATCGTTGATCTTGGCATTGAATCATCAGTGCCATTAGCTTCGAGTGGGCGGGTGAACCCTAGTGACACCCTTTTTTTTGGCCACAAAGATCATCCATCATCCATGACAACCTCCTACCGAGGAGTCTCCAAGGTGCTCTAAGTGCGTTTCGAGGTTGATCTTCCAAGGGTTATAACTCGAAGCTTGTGAGGGCTATCAATGAAATATCAAATTCTATAGGATGGTGATACTAATAATTTAAATAAACTATCTTATTTTTGAGAGATCACATTCCTTTTGGATTCAGCATAGTGATCTTGCTCGATGCCAAAACTTGCAGTGTGCCTCAATTCATAGGTGCACTAGAGTATAACTTTGAAACCGCTAATCTTGGCATCAAATCTCAGTACCATTAGCTCTGAGTGGATGGGTGAACCCTAGTGACACCCTTGTTTTGGCCATGGAGATCATCCATCATTTGCGACCACCCCGTATTGAGGAGTCTCCAAGGTGCTCTAAGTGCATTTTGAGGTCAATCTTTCGAGAGTCATAGCTCGAAGCTCGTGATGGCTATCGATGAAAAATAAAATTCTATAGGATGGTGATGTTGATACCTTAAATAACCTATCTCATTTTCAAGAGATCACATTATGTTTGGATTCGACACAACGATCTTGCTCGATGCCAAAACTTGTAGTGTGCCTCAGTTCATAGGTGCACCAGAGCGTAACTCTGAAATCGCCAATCTTTGCATCAAATAATTAGTGCAATTAGCTCTAAGTGGGAAGGAGAACCCTAGTGACACCTTTGTTTTAGTCATGGAGAGCATCCATTATCCATGGCCACCCCATACCAAGGAGTCTCCAAGGTGCTTTAAGTGCGTTTCGAGGTTGATTTTTTGAGGGTCATAACTCAGAGCTCGTGAGGGCTATTGATGAAATGTCAAATTCTATAGGACGATGATACTGATACCTAAAATAAATTATCTCATTTTCAAGAGGTCACATTCCATTTGGTTTCGGCACAACCATCTCACTCGATGCCAAAACTTGCAGTGTGCCTTAGTTCATAGGTGCACCAGAGCATAATTATGAAACCACTAATCTTGGCATCAAATTGTCAGTACCATTAGCTCTGGGTGGTGGGTGAACCCTAGTGACACCCTTGTTTCAGCCACAAAGAGCATCCACCATCCGTGGCCACCCTATACCAAGGAGTCTCCAAGGTGCTCTAAGTGCATTTTGAGGTCAATCTTCTAAGGGTCATAACTCGGAGCTCATGAGGGCTATTGATGAAACGTCAAATTCTATAGGATGATGATGCTGATACCTAAAATAAACTATCTCATTTTTGAGAGATCATATTCTATTTGGATTTGGCACAATGATCTCGCTTGATGCCAAAACTCGTAGTGTGCCTCAGTTCATAGGTGCACCAGAGCGTAACTCTGAAACTGCTAATTTTGGCATTGAATCATCAGTACCATTAGCTCTAGGTGGGTAGGTGAACCCTAGTGACACCATTTTTTTAGCCACAAAGAGCATCCATCATCCTCAGCCACCCCGTACCGAGGAGTCTCCAAGGTGCTCTAAGTGCATTTCGAGGTCAATCTTTCGAGGGTCATAACTTGGAGCTCATGAGGGCTATTGATGAAATGTCAAATTCTACAAGATGGTGATGTTGATAGCTAAAAACCTATATCATTTTTGAGAGATCACATTCCATTTGGATTTGGCACATTCATCTCGCTCGATGCCAAAACTTGTAGTGTGCCTCAGTTCATAGGTGCACTAGAGCATAACTCTGAAACTGCTGATCTTGACATCGAATCGTCAACACTATTAGCTCTAAGTGGGTGAGTGAACCCTAGTGATACTCTTTTTTTGGCCACAAAGATCATCCATCATTCGCGGCCACCCTGTACCGAGGAGTTTCTAAGGTGCTCTAAGTGCATTTTGAGGTTGATCTTTCAAGGGTCATAACTCAGAGCTCGTGAGGGCTATTGATGAAATGTCAAATTCTATAAGATGGTGATGTTGATACCTAAAATAACCTATCTCATTTTTGAGAGATCACATTCGGTTTGAATTCGGCATAGTGATCTCACTCGATGCCAAAACTTGCAGTATGCCTCAATTCATAGGTGTACTAGAGCGTAACTCTGAAACCACTAATCTTGGCATTGAATCATCAATGCCATTAGCTCTAGGTGGGTGGGTGAACCCTAGTGACACCCTTATTTCAGCCAGAGAGATCATCCATTATTCGTGGCCACCCCGTACTGAGGAGTCTCCAAGGTGCTCTAAGTGCATTTTGAGGTCAATCTTCTAAGGGTCATAACTCAGAGCTCACAAGGGCTATTGATAAAAAATCAAATTTTATAGGATGGTGATTCTGATACCTAAAATAACCTATCTCATTTTTGAGAGATCACATGCCATTTGGATTCAACACAGTGATCTCGCTCAATGCCAAAACTTGCAGTGTGCCTCAGTTCATAGGTGCGCCAGAGTGTAACTCTAAAATCGCTGATCTTGGCATCAAATTGTCAGCACCATTAACTCTAGCTGGGTAGGAGAACCCTAGTGAGACCCTTGTTTTAGCCACAAAGAGCATCCATCATCCGCGGCCACCCTGTATCGAGGAGTCTCCAAGGTGCTCTAAGTGCATTTTGAGGTCGATCTTTCGAGGGTCATAACTAGGAGCTCATGAGGGCTATTGATGAAACATGAAATTCTATAGGACAATGATGCTGATACTTAAAATAACCTATCTTATTTTTGAGAGATCACATTTTGTTTGGATTCGGCACGATGATCTCGCTCGATGTCAAAACTCGTAGTGTGCCTCAGTTCATAGGTGCACTAGAGTGTAACTCTAAAATCGCTGATCTTGGCATCAAATTGTCAGTGCCATTAGCTCCGAGTGGGTGGGTGAACCCTAGTGACACCCTTGTTTTAATCACAGAGAGCATCCATCATCCGTGGCCACCCCATATCAAGGAGTCTCCAAGGTGCTCGAAGATCGTTTCAAGGTTAATCTTTTGAGGGTCATAACTCAGAGCTTGTGAGGGCTATCGATGAAAAATTGAATTCTATAGGAGAGTGATGCTGATACCTAAAATAACCTATCTCATTTTCAAGAGATCACATTTTTTTTGGATTCGGCACAACGATCTTGCTCGATGCCAAAATTCGTAGTGTGCCTCAGTTCATAGGTGCACCAGAGCATAACTCTAAAATTGCTGATCTTGGCATTGAATCATAATTTCCATTAGCTCTAGGTGGGTGGGTGAACCCTAGTGACACCCTTCTTTTGGCCACAAAGAACATCCATCATCTGCGGCCACACTGTACCGAAGAGTCTCCAAGGTGTTCTAAGTACATTTCAAGGTCGATCTTCTGAGGGTCATAACTCAAAGTTCATGAGGGGTATCGATGAAATATCAAATTATATAGGATGGTGATGCTGATACCTAAAATAACCTATCTCATTTTCAAGAGATCACATTCTATTTGGATTTAGCACAGTGATCTCGCTCGATGCCAAAACTCACAGTGTGCCTCAGTTCATAGGTGCACCAGAGCGTAACTCTAAAATTGCTGATCTTGGCATCAAATCATTAGCACCATTAGCTCCAAGTGGGCAAGAGAACCGTAGTGACACCCTTGTTTTAGCCATGGAGAGCATCCATCATCTGCAACCACCACGTATTGAGAAGTCTCCAAGGTGCTCTAAGTGCATTTCAAGGTCAATCTTTCAAGGGTCATAACTCGGAGCTCATGAGGGCTATCGATGAAATGTCAAATTCTATAGGATGGTGATGCTGAGGCCTAAAATAACTTAGAGCTCATGAGGGCTATCGATGAACTATCTAATCAAGTCTCTTAAGTTGAGATATTTTGAGATTATGTTGAAATTGAAAAGTTGTAGCATGAGGATAGTAACAAAGTGAAGTGCTAGTTATCAAAGATTATGAATCTAGGAATGACTTCGTGGTTGGGAATAGAATCCATGGTTGAGGAGTGGAGTCCTTAACTATGTTGAGATTAGATTTGATGCCAAGAGTTAGTTTCAAGGTTGAAGGTGGAATTTAAAATTAGATTTGGGGTTATTTGAACCTTGTGTAGGAGGTTAACAAGTGTGTTTATGTCATGATAGCACTTAAAATTAAACATTGCATCCAAATTTGATAATAAAGGTTGTTAAAATGTTATTAAAAAATTATTGCATTTGAATTTAATATAACAAACATAATAAAAATTAATGATATTCCATAAACATGAACAATACATATGATCCACGATAAATTGGACAATACTAGATACTAAATTAATATGTATATCATTGTGCACATAAATGACAAAAATATATATCAAAATACATGTATCCATAGACAAAATTTTACACAAATATATATCAAAGATCATGTATCCATAAAAAAAGTACTCAAGTATATATCAAAATACATAGATCCATTTACAAAATGTGGCTGATCATGCCATTAGAATATTTATAATATCAATGTTTATATATACAATGTGGCATATGCCATCTCAAAATTTCTCATGATGCATCCTACGACAACTATACTATCTTAGGGTGCTGGTGGATGATCAAAATGCAGCCTCTTTGTTGCAGTAGGTGGATCAGATGCTTCCTACATAAACAAAAAAGGAAAACCCAAAGTTAGATTACTAAATTTATATGATTCTTTGTATCTAAAATTGAATTACTCAAATGCATAATGATCTTTTTGTAATGAAGATTTATACTATCAAATTTCATAATAAATACCTCTCTTGTCAACCTCCATTGCTAGTTAGGAATCCTCTCATATGCCCTCGGCAATGCTTGTACCTCACTGATTGTGGGTTGTGTATGTTCAAATACGTTTGTCAAACAAATCTACAACTTAAACTATAACATTATAATTCATAGCACGCTAAATTTATAACATATTTAATCATGAATTCAAACTACAACTTACTATTGTAGGCTCCTCCTCAAGATAGAGTGGCTGCATCATCAAATCTACATAACTCTCCTGTTGGACCTCATGTGCACTAGGAGTCTCCTATGAGATACAAAATAATAGTTGTTAATATCATGAAAATCAGTTTTGAATTTGTTTATGAAGATAAGGAAAATTAAAAAAATGATACTTATACATACAATGGGGCTCTCAGTGTGAATGGAAATGCCTGATCATCTATGACATAGAATCTATATAAG
The DNA here is from genome assembly GCA_028749045.1 of Cupressus sempervirens. Taxonomy (NCBI): domain Eukaryota; kingdom Viridiplantae; phylum Streptophyta; class Pinopsida; order Cupressales; family Cupressaceae; genus Cupressus; species Cupressus sempervirens. Next base: position 456,110,705 of record CM053787.1, read on the forward strand.
CTCAACATTGGTAGCCATGACCTATATACAATAAAGAATGTAATTAAATTTCATTACCACAAACATTTTATAATAATGCATCGATATTTAATCAAGTAGAAAGCACCTAATTACCTTTCCTTTGTCAATGCATGCTGGCTCATCCCCTGCACTTTGTCCCCCTAGGATAGGTGGTACCTGCAAGATAAAAGAAAGATTAGCAACCATATATGATATAATATCAAATAGAAAAAACAATGCGAATACAACATAATGTACCATAGATGTCTCAAGGCCAAATGAAATGGCTGAGAGCGCGACATCATCAATTTGTTTGAGCTCCTCCTCAGTCATCAACTAAACATGAATGAAAATCACATACATCTATAAGTCAGTATGGCTTAAAAATTAAAATTACTCTATTATAAAAATTAGCTTTAAATCCCATGTCATAACAAAAAAATGTATACATGTACCGACACCGAAGGAGTCCATGCCTCTGCATTCCCCTCCTCTCTCGCATCAGGGTCTATAGCCTTTGTGTGTGTGTCTAGTATATCCTTGTCTAATACAAAATGATACTAAGGAAGATCACCTATGGGACCTAGGTAAATATTCTTGCACGTAATGCAAGTGTGAGGCACACAAACATGTGATGAGCTAGCCAATGATCAATTGACAACAACATCATCAACACAAGGAGGTAGGATTGACCTATCCTAAGATATCATTAGGCTACTCAGCCTATGAATGGCTTTGATGGTCTGAGAGCTAGCCTTTGCCATAATATCTAGATGCTGTACTCGAGGAGGGGGGGAGATATTAGTGGGGGGGAAAAAAGTGCCAGCTTTCTTCTACTGGGAAGAGGGTCTATCCTAAGGAGCTCCTAGTCCTACACCCATGTTGGGCTTCATGCTCCAATAGTTCACTTTAAGTTTCAACACAAATTCTGTATATAATTTTCTAAGAAAATAAAATGGCACGTCTAAATTGCTATGTGGAGGGATATCAAAGACCATCCACCAATGATCCCAAAAGTTTGCATGTATGGCGTCATTTTTGCACCTTTTAATCAATAGTTTGGACTTTTTTGGGTCGATTGGTATACTCATTTTTGGGTTCGCAAAAAGGCTAGCCAAATCCTCTTTGGTTATATTGAGGGCCGCAACCTCATCATAGTCCAAATAATCATCAAACATCTTGTGCATTTCATCATGCCAACAAAGAGTGACATTTTGTTGGTTCGTAAGGGTTTCAATGTTATCCACTATGGTGTTTAACGTGGATAATATAGGAGCCAATGCGAGCACATTATTATATGTTCTTTGCAAACCCCTCAATTCGGTGAGATTTTCATTTATCAAATCCTCGATTTAAGGAGAGTTTTGAGGGGGTAGAGGATCATCTAGTGGATGGTTTTGTGGGGGCACTAGATGATTTGGTGGGGGGTTACGAGGAATATTATTCCCTGCCTTAGTGTCATCATTTTGATCAACCATTCCTATTGAATTGCAAAACATAATATATATTAAAAAAACCTTAATTTTAACAAAATTTTTTCATAAAAACCTTAGATTCAACAAAAAAAAACAAAATCTTGATAAAATTTATTGCATTTACATTAAAAATGATTTAAAAAAAAACCTTATATCTGATATCCGATTCGATATTCGATGTCCAATCATTGCTCCAAATAGTGGCATCCAAATAAGCAAAATAAGGGCCTGCGGATCTGTGTTTTTTTTTAAAATATTGGGACATAGGTATCAGATATCCGACATTTGTGGCGGTTAATAGAATGCATATATTATATATTATATTATAATATATTACTTTTTTATTATATATTATATTATAATATATTAGTTTATTATTATTATATTATATTTTATATATATTATATTACATTACTACATATTACAATATAAAATATTATATTATATTACATTATAATATATTATTATATTATTATAATATAATAATAATATAATATTATAGTATAATAATTATAATTATTATATGATTATTATGTCATGTATCGAATATCCAATACGAGATCAGATATCTGATAATATTGGATATTCAATATCATATCGGATATTCGATAAGGCTCGGCCTTACTTTCCAGGTTTGGTGCCGAGATAGGTGAAAAAAAGTTAGAGCAGATTTTGAAGCACTTTTAGATGTCTTTAAACTCTATTTTTTTCACATTGCCACTTTTTGGCACACCATGATCATGCACATACCCTAAAGCCAAATTAATCAAATTTAAGTAAAAATATACCAATAAATCTTACCTATTTCCTTTTCAATGTTCGTAATATGTCCCATCAATTGTGGAAGGTGGTCTTGATTTAATCTAATAGTAACTGCAACAATTACCATAATACCAATAAAGAGAACCATAGTAGAATGAAAGAAAACATATATGATATTTCTCAATGTCAAATTATGATGCTTCCTGTGGGTTTGAGGAGCACGAGGTTGCTGCACTAAAGGGAGGTCTATTGTAATAACAAGTAAATGGGTTAAATTCACATACCTTTTTTTACTGTTACAAGTATTTGATTAACTAGTAGAACATAACATCCATTTTTATTTACCTAAAAATTCCTCATCATGTACAATAAATTTTTGATTGATTGCCACCTCAACATGCTAAACACTAGGAACATGCTCCACTCATCACCATGATGTTCAACATGCTCTAAAATATTCAGAAAAAAGTTACACCAATTGCAATTGAAGATGTTAAGTTCTTTTAATAATTATGTAATTTATTCCAATAGATAATTAATACCTCCACCTTTGTGATGCACATCATGGCCTTCATCATATGTAGTTTTTGTGATAGGATTTGAAGGTTGCAGTGAAATGTCATGCACATTGTTATTGTTGTTTGGTATAAAACAAGAATAGTCAATTTACATTAACACCAAACATGAAATTTCTCAACTATTCAATTTTTTTTTCCTTTCCATTTGACCAATTTACCTATGTCTCATTTGGTGCACTAGATTCTTTAGTATGACTTTGGGATTCTTGGTGTATGCATGCAACCACAACTTTATAGTCTTGCTTCAAGGCAAATTTTTTTTGTCTTCATCCATGGGCTCTACATTGAATTTTGTGGCCTACATTTTTAGCTTAATATTGTCAGTTTTGTATGTAAGATTTGATTTAAAAAATTGTTTGTAACCTTATATAAAAAAATTGATATGAAATGCCATTGCTGCTTCTTACAAGTCAAGAGTGAAGTTTCATATAGCCACTAGAGCCAAGTTTATTCTAGCCAACCTTTTTTACTCTTTCTTTTGTAGCATTTGATGTGTCCTCTAGTCTATGAAAAGTTTGTAACATGTTAGATTATATAAATACAAAGATCACTAATTAGTGCATGATTGCATTCTACAAAATACTATCATAACATACCTTCTTTTGTCATCTTTTGGTTGAATTCCTTTACCCTTTACCCTTTTCTCTTTTGCATCTTCCATTATTTCATTCTACTTCATCAGAGGAATCATAGGAGGATGCTCATATGTTGGGTTATTCTTTAGAGCCCTTCTATATTGGTTCCTCACAATCTTTATATGTTTGGATGCTTTTTTAATAATTAGGGCACTATAAAAATGTTATTTCCAAAGATAATGAGCCAATTTTTTAACTTAGGACCCTTCTCATTCCACCTTTTTTGAAAAAGAAAAATTATTAGATAAAAAAATTAACTGAAACTACATAACTTTAATATAGTACAATAAATAGAAGAAGAAAAAAATATTGTACCAATGATATGAAGATACGTACCTTTTATGTATGGTGCCCCCAAATAGCTCCAATGTCATTTCAAAAAGAGTCTCATAAAAAACATCATTTCCTACAAAAACATCATGGGATTATCAGTCCAAATTGACTTATGTATAAGTAAAATACAATTGCACTATAAGTAATAACAATTTTAAAGCACCTAGAAGCTTGGGTACTTTTAATAGAGTCATATTTTTCTAGTTCAACAAAAATGACCCCCCAACAAACAAGTACTATAACATAGGCTGATCCAAGAAACTATGGTAAATTATTAGTAGTACTAGTCTCTATTCTTGTATAAGCTATAGGTGTATTTATTAGTGCATAAAATAGGTCCATGAGTATGAAATAAAACCAAGAAAAAAAAATTGATGCATGATAAGTACATAATGAAATATAGCAAAATAAGGTTTTACCAATTATAGTTGGTGCATACAAAGATGCCTGCAAGCTCCTTGTTGTCGATAATGTAGTCAACAATATTGGAGTGGTGATCCAAGGAGGCATATGCACTTCATCATGAGCCGAAGAATACATTGATTAGCAAAGACATTTACGATGGATAAAGATTAAATGGCATGCTAGAAGCATCCTAAACATAAGTTGAGTCAATAATGCATGTAAAGGTTAAATGAATGGTTAAAGGTTTAAGTATGTACACTACAACCCTCACCATGTTGACCAGGTGTCACATGTGTCAAAACTTCATGTAAGAAGAACATATACATATTTTAGATCATGATCCATAAGATAGTATGAAATATAAACATTTATTGAACTTTTGTTAATTGCTCAAGAGTAATTATTACTTACCTTCATACAATTGACTCTATGTATCAATTATTTACATAAAGGATGTGCACTACAACCCTCACCATGTTGACCAGGTGTCACATGTCTCAAAACTTCATGTAAGAAGAACACATACATATTTTAGATCATGATCCATAAGATAGTATGAGATATAAATATTTATTGAACTTTTTTTATTTCTTAAGAGTAATTATTACTTACCTTCATACAATTGACTCTATGTATCAATTCATCTTAGATTGCCTCTTTCTCCTTAGTTTTTTTTGTTCTAGGACAAGGGTAAGAATTTCTTTACTATATTTATTTATCATCTAACTAGACATGAAGATGGGGTCAATGCTACATGCAATGTCATCTAAAAATGCCACCTCAATTTCAGATTGCTTTTGATCTACTGTCACTTTTTCTTTTCACTATCAATAAGTATCAAGATGTGACATTAATATCTATCAATAGCTTTGGGGATTCCCCTACCTTACTCTAATACCACCTGACATAGGGAGGACATGAGATAACTAGGGCCAAAGGAACACTTAACTATCGAAGTCACCTATGAGAGTAAGCACAGTGGAGAAAAATACAAATAACATCAACTAAATAAGATAGAAGAGAAAAATACCTTATAGATTCTTCAAAATAAAGATATACATACCTAGTTGTAAGGCCTTTTGGGTGAGGACCAAATACAACAGAAATTACAATACTAGTTCTACAAGATCCAACAAGATCCAACTTACAAACCCAATCCGAACTAGTCCACAACCACAACTAGATAAAAACACCAAGAAGAATCCATACTTTTACCCTTAGGTACACCAAGAAATCCTCTATTTCTCCATTCATAGCTACTAGATCTTTAAATTTCACATCTGCCATTCATCCTCTTCTCCAAGCTAGATGATAATGCTAAAGACTCCACAAAACCCCTTACTTATACCCAACTAAGCCACATGTCGACCCAATTCATTACAAATTAAATTAAATCCCTTACATTAAATATATGTTGAGCCACAAGTTGAATAAAAAAAAAAAAAAATACCCAAATTCATATCACAGACAAATTGACACCAATGAGAACCAAGATCAATCCTAGTGTCAGAAAGACCAAGTCGAGCATTAGCAAATTCCCAGGCATTTTTGAGCTCTCAATGCATGTTGAGCACCATAGTGTAGGTTGAGCACCACAATGTATGTCGAGCTCCTAGTATCTTTCAAGCTCCCTTCAATGACTGAGCTGACTCAGGAAACACTACTGATGAGCTCCCAATGCAAACTAAGTTCCTAAGCTTTGTTGAACATCTTCATTAACCAAGTCACTCAATTAGCATAGCAACCAAACCAACTCAGTATTGATTGAGTCATGCTTCATACTTTGGCTGAGTTCCCAAACTCTAAAGCCAAACCACACCATCTTATAGGATTGCAAGCCAACCAGGGATGCTCCTGCATCTTCTATCAAAATAACTCCAAATCCATAAAGAATAGAAAATAATAATATGATTTTTTTTCTATATAGTTTGTAAAATTATATTAATTAAGGTTAACCTTTGCTAAAGAAGTGGCTGGAGGAATATCCTCACCTGTGCCTTGTGGTGGATCCATGTTGCCATGTGACAAAGACTTAGCAAAAAATATATTAATAAAATAGTAGATTATATATTGGATTCATCAATTGGATGAAATTGGTTTAAATCTTATACTTACCAATCCCATGATAGTGAAATATTTTGTATCTATACGATTCAAATTGTAATATATTAGAAGCTCTTCCCTTGCACTTATTGATTTTATCACATAGACAAAAACAATATTTCTCTTGTGTGCCTCAACTATACAATTGAGTCACTTATTAGTTGACATGGGTCGAGAACTATTCATAAAACCTGTAATATTTCCTATTTCTTTTGGCCTTCCATCAATCAACATAGTGATCCTTTTAATTTGGTCCTTTTCTTTGCATTGTATATAATTTGCTGACAATGCATATCTATGCATACATTTTTTTGTATTGCACAATCCGCATCCAATTATTGTAATTGTAACAAGGTCCTACATATTATGTCAATTCAACAACTTTATTATAAATGACCTTTATGCCATCTATGGAGAATAATTAAAAACCATGTAATGAAGATGGAGCTATGTGATATATCCTTTCTTTAAGAGAAAAAATCAATGTTAACTTGAGATAGTTCCTTGGGTACCCATTCTTTTTGAATATGTGTGTACCTATAGGGAACCTTCCTATCACATTCAGTCTCATTATCATAAGAACACAAACCCCCCTCAACAAGAAAAAATGCATTTATTTATTGAATTTTCTTCTAATATTTTTACCTCTAGTTGATCTCCCTATTTTAGACCTACTAGATGTGTTACTTTTGTCTACTATTCTTGCATTTTCCTCAATCGAGGAAGACATATCAAACAAATACCTATTTGGTTATACTTACAATCCACCAAATGAGAGACATAGTAGGATCTCTATATTTTTCTAAATAATGGTAACATTGATGAAGATGGTAAAGAGAAGGCAACCAAATAACAAATTTGATGTCTCACTAAAGTCAATGTGGATGGTAAAGAGAAGACACAAAATAATAAATTGCATCTATAGGATCTATTGACTTAAACCTATCGATCCATGTCATTGTGCATGATCATAGTCAAATGCATTAAATTTTCTACATATGTAAATCATTTATCTTAAGTTAGTCAAAAATTACATGATATGTATGCTACAAATTACATAGAAGACAAAAATTACATTATGCATTCAGTGAAATCATTGTATATTTTTAATTCCTTGTTTCTACTATATGTGTGGTAGCTATGCAAAATCATTGTATATACTACATGACATTAGAGTTTAACATATAATAATTTAATTATAAAAACATATGAGTCAAACAAATTTCTATGAATAAATCAATACCTCGTACATGAAATTGATCATACCTCAACATACATTTCATTGATCATATCATTGATCATCCTCTTCATCCATGTCATCATCATGACTATCATCATAATCATCATCACCATCATTGTACTTGTCACCTTGATCATGATGATGATGATGATCATCATCATAACAACCACCACCACCATCTTCATTGTCATCATCATCATCTTTGTTACCATTATCATGACCATCATTGCCTTGATTATCACAATCTTCATCACCATGATCATGATCATTATCATCATTACCATCATCATCACCATCACCAAAATCATCATCATCTTCTTCTTTATCATCATTGTTTAATAGTCATTCATGATCATCATTTACTTCATCTTCTAATTTTTCAGTATCTTCTTCTTCCATCACATTATACTTGATGAGGGCACAATCCAAAAAAAAAAAAACACAACAAGAAAGGGAGAATATTATTATCAGAAATGATATACTATTACATTTAGTACAATAAAAATGGTCTCCACGACATGCCCTATGGGCTTACAATATTATCAGATTCTGGAGGAAACCCTTCTCCCAAACTCCACCAAAAGCTGCCTTTACAATGGTAGAATGTCCTTAAGTAAACCAAATTACTTTCAGAGTTAGGAATAAATTTTAGAATATGCCATTTGGCATCCACTGCCATAACAGAAGGTTCTAGAAAACACATCAGAAGTCAATGTAAAATTAGAAGAATCTAGAAATGGTAGTCCAACTTCTAGGAGGCATAACTTTTGATCTGGGACTCTGATTGATGAACTGTTTACATTTTTGGAAATCTCTCAAAGTGCTTTATAGCCCTATGGATGATCTTTGATCATCCCCCATTTTTTGCACCCATAATAGGTCATTTAGTTCCTCAAATATGACTTTGAAGTGCTCTTAGGAGGTCTCTAGGCAACTTAAAATTGCAATAACTTTCAAACTATAAAGCCTTTCATTTTTATTTTTTTTTGGAGTGCTTTAAATTACAATTATAATCATCCCTCCAACTTACAAACTCTAACTCATCATAATTATGGGTCAATTACAAAATAACCTATTTTTTGCATTGGCACATATCCCAAGGTGCTTAGAAATTCTAACCCAAAAAACCAATAGTGGAACTATGAGAGTTGGAACCTTTATTTGACTCAAACGGGTATCCAAAAATGAAAACACATTAAACAAAAACAAAAACTAACAATATTTTTGGGAGACACAGGATTGCCCTTACACCACTAGATGCTCCTGCATCAGACACCCAGGGTAGATTGAAAAGTGACCCTATCGCTTTATAGCTAGTAGAGAAAAACCCAAATAGGAAACCTCCATTGTAGATATCCAAGTTGAATCTTCTACTAGTCATCCTTTCCACTTCACCAAGTATTCTTCATACTGCCTATTTTTGGTACTCTAGCCCACATGGCTATCTAGAATTTCTTCTATCTCTTCCTTCTTAGAAGTAGGAATTGGACATGTTTCCAACATCAACTCCTCATGTGCACCACCATCATGATATTCTATTAAGTTTGCAATATTAAAAAGAGGATAAATGTGAATCCCATCTGGCAACTCCACCTCATATGCATTTCCTGAATCATGTTTCTTCAAAATTTTGTAGGGGCCAAATTTATTCATCTTTAGCTTGTTGTATGTATTCACTAAAAATCATTCCTTCCTCAATTATACCATATCCAAATCCCCCACTTGGAACTCCTTATGTCTCCTCTTTTGATCTACCCTAGCCTTATATTGTTGGTTTTTACTTGGTAATATGTGCATGTACCTTCTCATGTAGGTTCTTGACATGTTCAACAAATTCTTCTACCTCAACACTTGTCTTATCCCCTTGCTCCATCATCCTTAGCTCTAGTGCAGTCCTTGGACTACTCCCATACACAATTTGGAATGGTGATCTACCAGTACTCCTATTTACAAAATTATTGTAAGAAAATTCTGCTTGTGGTAGAATCAAATCCCATCCTTGGGTTTATCTCATACTAAACACCTCAAAAAATTTCTCAGACTTCTATTCACAACTTTTATTTGTCAATTAGTATACAGATGATGTGCATAACTAAACTTCAATTCTATCTTCAACTTCTTCCACAAAGTCTTCTAGAAATACCCAAGAAATTTAGTATCTCTATTAGAAATAATACTTTTTGGGAGACCATGTAGCCTCACCACTTCTCTGAATAATGAATTTTCAATATGTACTACATCATGAGTCTTGTGGCATGGAATGAAATGTGCCATCTTGAAAAACCTATCAACCACCACAAATGCTAAGTTGTTACCCCTTTGTGTCCTTAAAAATCCAAGAACAAAATCCATACTTATGTCCTCCCAAGGCTTTGATGGAACAGGCAATGGTTGTTAGAGTCCAGTATTGTAACTAAATCCCTTGGCTATTTGACATACTTGACAACTCTACACAAACTTCATTACATCTTGTGACAATTGAGGCCAAAAAAAATGCTTTCTAATAATGGCAATGGTCTTATCTCAACCAAAGTGTCTAGCTATCCCTCCACTATGCTTCTCCTTGATCAAGTTGTCCCTCATGGAACTCCTTGGAATACACAATTGACTTCCCTTAAATAACATACCATCCTGAATCATGTAATCTAGCCACCTGGTCCTATTTAGAGTAACATGTTCTTTACAAGCCTTCCAAGCCTTTGCAAAGTAAGGATTCTTAGGGTACATATTATTGAGTTCATCAGACCCAACCACTTCAACTTGCATTACTACCAACAATAACTATCTCGTACTTAATGCATTTGCAACCCTATTAGACCTTCCACTTCTATGTTTCAATACAAATGTATAGCTTTGCATGAACTCTACCCATTTCAAATGTCTCTAATTTAATTTACCTTGGATATTTGGGTACTACAATGCCTGGTGATCAGTATACAAGAAAAATTCTTTTGGCAACAAATAATGTCTCCATTTCTTTAAGGCCTGAACTATTACATAGAACTCTTGATCATAAATAAAGTACTTCTTCTTTGTATCATTCAACTTTTCACTAAAATCAGCAATAGGTTTACCTTCTTGGCTTAACACAACCCCAATAGCACTGACACTAGCATTGCAATCCACCTGGAGTACCTTGTTGAAATTAGGAAGTGCTAGCACAGGTTGTTCTATCACCTTCTTCTTTAGCAATTAAAAACTCCTTGCAGCTCATGTAGTCCACTTGAACACTTTTCTACCCCCTTCATTGTTTTAGTTAGGGGTGCACATATGCTATTGAAATTCCTGATGAACTTCCTATAAAAACTAGCCAAACCATGAAATGACCTCACCTTAGTAGTAGACCTTGGAGTAGGCCATTCCAAGGTGAACTTCACCTTTTCTAGGTCCATTTTGAGACCTTCAACTGATACAAAAAACCCCAAATAGACTAACTCCCTTTGGACAAAGCTACACTTCTTCAAATTAATCAACAGTTTCTCTTCCATCAACCTTTCAAGGACACTATAAATGTACAATAAATATTCATCCAATAATTTATTGAAAATCAAAATATCATCCAGATAGACAATAACAAGTTTTCCAAAAATTTCTTTAGTACCTCATTCATAAGCCACATGAAGGTGCTTGGTGCATTGGTCAGTCCAAAGGGCATGACTAACTACTCATATAGACCATCCTTGGTCTTTAATGTAGTCTTTCACTCATCTCCCTCTTGTATCCATATTTGGTGATAGCCACTCTTGAGATCTATCTGCGTGAAATACTAAGCTCGACTCAAATATTCCATAAGATCATCCATTCTTGGCAAAGGAAACTAGTACTTGATGGTTATTCTATTTATAGCCTAAGAGTCTATACACATTCTCCACTATCCATCCTTCTTTGGTTCTAGCACTACAGGTACTGCACATGGAGTTAGGCTCTCTCGAATCAAACCTTTCCTCAATAGTTCTTGAACTTGTCTATTGAGCTCCTCAGTCTCAATAGGAGTCATCCTATGAGAATCCTTGTTAGGAAAACTAGCTCCAGGGACTAAATCTATTTGATGAATAATTTGAATTACTGGTAGCAACCCTTTTGAAACATTATCAAAGATGACATCTCCATATTCACTTAATAGACTTGAAACTTCAAGTGGAATTTCACTACTACCTTCCTTATCTTTTCTAGAAATCAAAGCATAACACATATGTTGATGTTTAATACCACCCAAAAATTTTATTCCATCAACAAGACATACCCTAGCACTACTGCATAGCTTTTCACTCTCCTTTATCAAAGGCTTAAATTTGTGGTGAACTCCATCCTTTTTTAGAGAGTATTTATTTGCATTAACATCATTTACAACATGCCTATCAAACTACCATGGCCATCCCAATAATAAATGGTAGACATCCATTAGAATGATGTCATAGAGAACCTCGTCATGGTAACTTCCAATCTTGAACTTTACCAAACATTGCTCATTAACTAAGACCTTATGATCATCCTACACCCAAGCAATCTGATAGGGTTGGGGGTGTTTCTCCCTTTTAAGCTATAGCTTTGAGACCATCTCCTCTAACACCAAGTTGTCAGTGCTTCCACCATCAACAATTACATCCTACCATTGATGCTTACACTTGCACCTGGTACAAAAAAAATTCCTCCTTTGTCCAATTTTAGTCTCATCACTCAGTAAGACCCTTTCATTAACTAGAATCTCTCCTCTTTCTACATCCTTTGAATTTGATGACTATGCATCATCATCTACACAAGCAACCCTTACTTGACCATCAACTCTCCTATCTATCATTCCTTGGCATTAAGGGCATTTGAAGGCATGATGACCTTCTTCATTGCAATGAAAATAGGTACCATAGAGGCCTCCTCTTCCTGAACCTCATCCACACTCTCTACCTCTTCCTCTCTAATCTCTAAAGTTTTGATCATAGGAGCAATTGAAACCCTTATTCCTGTAGTTTTGGCTAGTACCCACATCTTCATTTTTCTTTTGGTTCTCATTTTAGCCTCCAAATGACCTACCACCACCCCTTCCTCCTCGACTGCACCCTCTTTTTCTTCCATCAAACTTTTTGTTTAGCTTCTCCTCAACTCTCAAGACAAACTAGTATGCCTCTTCAATGCAAGTCATTCTAACTAGATTTAACTCCTCATGAATGCTAGGTCTTAACTCACTAAGGTAATGGGCAACCTTCTCCTTTTTTGCTTTTGCATGCCCAACCTAATAAGGACTTGGTAAAATTCCTTCACATATTCCTAGATAGATTTTCCAATTTTTTTTAACCCTTACATCTTCTTGAACAAATCAAGCTCGTAATCAATAGGAATGAACTACTTCTTTAGTTTGTCCACCATGTGATCCCATCTTGTGATTTTCTCCTTTCCTCTTCTATTTCTTTCCAACTGAATCTCTTACCACTAGATTTTGGTATGGCCTTTGTAAACTTAACTCTATCAGGGTTCGCAATATCCTCATACTCAAAATATTCCTCTAGTTCATTGATCTAGTTGATCAACTCATCTGTGTTAGATTTCTCAAAAACATGCCAACCTCAATTTTAGGTCTTTTTCTAAGCTTGGAAATGGCCCTAAAAAGCCTTTCCTCTATGTGGTTTAGGACTTCTCCATCTCCTTCCCCTTCTTTCCTAATATTTCCTTCTTCATTTTCTTCCTCACTTTCATCACCTACAACAGCATTCATCCCTTTGCGGATCTCCTCTTGTAATGCCTGAACTTGTCTTTGGAGGGCTCTAGCCTTAGAAGTAACAACTCTAGGCCTTCCACCATGCTTTTTTTATGGAGGCATCTTCTTGTATAAAACTCATAACCACATAGTCTTGGTGCAAACTACCTCATTGTTGGCAATTTGTCTACACACTAAGGAAAACCTGCTCTGTTACCACTTGATGAGGGCACAATCCAAGACAAAAATAAACACAATAGGAAAGGGACAATATTATTATTAGAAATGATATGATATTACATTTAGTACAACAAAAATGGAATCCACAACATGCCCTATGGACTTACAATATTATGAGATTCTGGAGTAAACCCTGGTCACAGTACCTTCTCCCAAACTCCACCAAAAGTTACTTTTAAAATGCTAGAATGTCCTTAAGTAAACCAAATTAGGTTTAGGCTTAGGAATAAATTTTATAATATTCCATTTGGCATCCACTGCTAAAATAGAAGGCTCTAGAAAACACATCAAAAAAATTAGAAGAATCCAGAAATGGTAGTCCAACTTCTGGAAGGCATAACTTTTGATCTAGGACTCTAATTGATGAACCATTTACATTTTTAAAAATATCTCAAAGTCCTCTACAAAACTTGGATTGTTCCCCATTTTTCAAGCCCATACAAGGTTGTTTAGTGCCTTAAATCTGACTTTGAAGCATTCTTAGGAGGTCTCTAAGCAACTTAGAACTGTAATAACTTTCAAATTGTAAAGCCTTTTGACCTAATTCTTTTTCTAGAGTTATTTAAGTTACAATTATAACCATACCTCTAACTTACACACTCTAACTAATCATAATTATGGATCAATTATAAAATAACCTATTTTCTACATTGACACGTATTCCAAAGTGCTAAAAAACTCTAACCTAGAAAACCAATAGTGGACTATGAGAGTTGGAACTTTTATTTGACCCAAATGGGTATCCAAAATGAAAACACATTAAATAGAAACTAACACTAAGCATATTTTTTCATGTCCCTTTTCAAATAATTAAAAATAATAATTTTTGCCAAGGCAGGCAGGCCCAGGAAGGTGAAGTTTTGGAAAAAGGGGGGTTAATCTTTGGAAACCGTTGGACTAATAAATGAAAATTATTATTAAAATATGTTTTATTAACCCCTCTTAGACGTGAGTTAGGGTTATGCCCTCTTTTAAGGGGTTTGGAGGCATTTTGGGCTCATTCCAAAACTTGATTTTTGTGGATTTCTTTGTTGTTCTTTAGAGGCTGCCAAACCTGTGGAGAAGGAGACCCAAGAATAGGAGTTTGTAGGTTTCTAGGAAGGCTAAGGAAGGGATTTTGAAGCCATTCCATGTGCATGCTCATACAGAGTTTGCCTTTGTGCTGAACAATGCAAATTTGTGGGTTTTCGGGTGTGTTTTTTTGTATGAGTTTGGTGTTTTCAGTTGAGTATTTCATATTAGTTTGGGTTGCTTCTGTATTTCAGACTTTAAGATGTTAAAATAGAGCTGAATATATGTATTTTTATGTGATTAAACTTTTGAGATAGATTAGTAGTGTTTTTGTGGTGTTTTCGGGCATTTTTGTGTTAATTTCGGGAGCCGATGAGCATAGTTTTTGTCCTACATTTGTGAGTTGTTGTGTAAAAGCTATACAAATCTAGAAATTTCATTTTGTATGCTATTATGCTGCTGAAATTTCTGTAAAAATATCCATTTTCAGATTTATTAATAATTTGTGAAGTTGTGAAGTTTTTTGGCACTATTTTGGACATACCCGATTTGGGTTTATTTGAGAAATTGGTGGATCGTTGTAATATTGGTTGTTTGGTTTTAAAAATATGATTTGAGGCTTGAAATATCATATAAAATCAGAAAAGGGACATTTCAATGGTATCAGAGCCATGATCTTGCCAGCCTGAGGGTTTGTAGAAGTTTGCATGTCAGTTTTGACAACTACCCAAATCTTGCATGTCATAATTTATGGTTGCATGTTGCTTCTAATCAGTTGCATATTAAAATTTATGGTTGCATGCTACTTCTAATCATTTTCATGTTATTTCTTGGTGAATTTGGTGGTTGCATGTTGCTTCTAATTAGCTGTATGTCAAAATTTATGGTTGCATGCAACTAAGTGAAAGAGAAAAGGGATATTTGCAGCGAGAAAAGAATAAAAAATTTTTGATCAAACCTCCAGTTGAAAGTAAAAGTACAAAATCTAAGGAAGGAAAAAGTATGGCTGATCCAGATGAGATGGCAAAGAAATTCTTCCAAGACATCCAAGGTATTTGTCATAATTACTAGTTGCTGTAGCTGCATATTGCAAGTAGTTTAAGTCTCATATTTGTATTGAATATTGCCAAATTAGTTGCACATTCATGTTAGGTCATTGTTTAGACAATTTGGAGTCTTTTTGTAAGCATTCTCTTTGATGCGAATCAAAACAAGAGTCCTTGCAGCAATCTAAAAAATTATATCAATCATACGACCCCTTGCTTGTAAAGTGTTTGACGAAATGTCAAACAACTAAAGTATAAAGATTCTTGGTGTTTGAAGAAGTTATAACCTATTGGGGTTACACTCTACTTTATCCAGAATGGACAGGTATAGTATAGAGTCTCAGAGGACACGATCTTGGAAAATTGATATCTAGAGTCAGAATAGTAGAAAGGATGGTTATTTAGACATTCGAGATAAACTTAGGAAAATAAGCCATGACATGTCTGAATAGTTGGTTGAGCACCACCGTATGATGAATGACATGTTGTCTAACCCAGATAAGGTGGATAAGTTGACTGGATTTCTATTTGGTATATTTTCTCACAAGGCAAATGACACAATTACCAAGAACTTGCATGAGGAGTTTGAGAAACTAACTTATAGCCAGGCAGAGGTCTCAGATTCTACTCTACCACAGGAGGTAGTGAGAAAGGATATTATGTAGATTGATAGTAATGGTCAACTTGATACTCAAATTGAGACAATTATATACAGGTTGTCAAAGGGTGATGTCACAGGTATTCAGGATGGTATAGTTACAATAGGCAGTGACTACAACATAGTGGGTTCAGATGATGATTATGAGGATGTTGTTGTGCATGATGGTGAGATACCTGGTAGAGATGAGCAGCCATTGAGCATTCATGACTTTGTCAAGAAAGAGTACCAAACACAGTTAGATGCTTCATCACATGAGGTTGAGGTTGGTAGTACTTCACATGATTTGTCCAGCCAGCTGAAAGTGAACAAAGAAAATATTGTGACTTTGTTATCTCATCATGATAGGTATGTGGAGTTAGTTGGTATTGGTCATATTACTCACATGAGGAGTTTGCTTAAGTTACTAGCTGATTCTAGTTTACAGATATGGACTCGAGATTGTTATATTGGCATTTGGGATTCAGTTGACTGAAGATCTTTAACACTTTTTGGTAGCAGTGTTTGTTTGGGTGCTATCATGGATTTGATTAGCAGATTGCACGGTGTTTTCTTTTCTTGTGCTAGCAGCTTGTCCGGTGTTGGTATTAGTTTTTATACACTGGTGTTGGGCTTTGTTCATATATCCAGTCGACCATACTTGCTGGAATGTGTTGATGATCTTTCATATTTGACAGTGTGTATAGATGAGTCCCAAGATTATATTGGCATTGATGACATCCAAGAGGATACAGTGGGGAGTTTTGAAGACTTAGTTTCCTTGGCAGTTTCTTTTGGTACAGAGGAGTTGGACAGTAGTGCTACAATTTTTTGATACTTCGTATGTTGATATGAGCTTTGGAGTTGATTCACAGGATATGGATGGTAATACTCTAGAGACTAGTAACTTTGAGGATACTCCTTTAGATAGTGTATCAGATAAGGTTTGTAGGAGACAGTCTAGCCAGTGCCATCATGTGTCTAATCAGTTGAGAGTTAGTGAGCGAGACATTGCTATCACTTGCTAGCATTTTGATGCTACTTGTCAGTTGTTAGCAGTTTATGGATGGGGTTCTCCTTCTAGCGATGAGCAGGAAGGCAGTTAGCTTTCCTTAACAGAATCCACTCTTTATGGGAGGCTATTCAGATTTTGAGACAGAATTATATGTAGTTGGTAGCCGACAGAGATTATCTTACGGAGTGGGGGAGTACAGCATATGATGCATTATTGGTCAAGGAAGATGAGGTGAGTGAGCTTACTTAGAAACTTGAGGTAACTTTTGAGATTCTTAAGAGTACACAGTTGGCTTTCAAGGAGTTGCAGTTTCATTTGACTAAGGTGACCATGGAGTTGGAGCGACTGCAATCTTTACTAGATTTTGTACAGTCACAAGCTGTGGTGTTTAGGGATCTAAGGATGTCCATGGTCGAGATTTTTAGAGATAGTGGAGATGGGGATGCATCCATCCTTGATACTAACATTAGCATATCGGGTTCATTCCCACTAGAGTTAGGTTCAGTTGAGTTGGGTGCTGCAGCAAATTGTTGTGGTATGCCTGACATGGTGGTGGCCTCTAGTACTAATGGCATAGAGACTAGAGATGTTGTATCAAAGATAATGTGTGATGTTGGTGAGCCAATAGTTGGCATGGCTCCTACTAGTAATATTACTCCCTTGGCAATGTCTTCAGAGGTAGTAGTCAATTTCAACTTGGTTAGTGATCGATTGCAGTTAGTCTCATCTGGATTGCAGTCTAAGCCACCGACTGAGATTTGCACATTCTATCGGCACTACACTGTGAGGTATGCTCATCAATTTACCTTTGATGACCATGTTGATGAGATGATGATACAAAGATGTACTTTGGTTCATAGTGCTTGTCATCAGTTATGGGATGGTTTGACACCTCGGGATGAGAGTTGTGATGGGCATGACATGGTGATAGGTTCTACAGTTGATAGCTTGATAATACATGACTTAGAGCAGGAGTTTGGGAGTGATGCTTCAGCAGTTGTTGTTATTGATTCTACTCCTTTGGCTATGAAATCTCCTAAATTAGCTAGTGGTTAGTCACAGTGGGCTATATCACTTGTTCATGGAAAATTTGGTTTGGGTTCCATTTCTTGCTATTTATCTTGTAATGTCTTTTCACCATCATCAGTGCATGGGAGTTATGGTTATGAGACAGTGGCCAGTGATTTGTAGAGTTGTGTTGATTGTAGGAGTTGTACAGTGCGTGGATTCTCCATACTTGGTACAGTTTCATTTAGGAGCATTCACCATTGTTGCAGAGTTGGGTTGTACATTTCATATAGGCCAGTAGGATGCGTTGATGGTATTTACTATGTTGGCAGTTTGATTTTTCCACTTTACTTGGGTTCTGATGTTCTAAGAGTTTGTGTCTCATGGGTTTTTGACTGTGGTAGTGGTGATTTTGGAGTTTGGTTGAGCTGTAATTGTCAGTTTGGTTATGGATTCCTCTTGGTTATATTACAAAGGATATTGCAGGAGCTTGTGTTAATTGATAGTAGTATAGTTCATGACTACATTTGGGATCCTAGTGGATTGATTGGTTTATTGTTCAGCCATTTCTTGAGGACAACCAATATCTGGGAGGGGAGGACTTGTCATGTCCCTTTTCAAATAATTAAAAATAATAATTTTTGCCAAGGCAGGCAGGCCCAAGAAGGTGAAGTTTTGGAAAAAGGGGGGTTAATCTTTGGAAACCATTGGACTAATAAATGAAAATTATTATTAAAATATGTTTTATTAACCCCTCTTGGATGTGAGTTAGGGTTATGCCCTCTTTTAAGGGGTTTGGAGGCATTTTGGGCTCATTCCAGAACTTGATTTTTGCGGATTTCTTTGTTGTTCTTCAGAGGCTGCCAAACCTGTGGAGAAGGAGACCCAAGAATGGGATTTTTTAGGTTTCCAAGAAGGCTAAGGATGGGATTTTGAAGCCATTCCATGTTTATGCTCATACAGAGTTTGCCTTTGTGCTGAACAGTGCAGATTTGTGAGTTTTCGGGTGTTTTTTTTGTATGAGTTTGGTGTTTTCATTTGAGTATTTCATATCAGTTTGGGTTGCTGCTGTATTTCAGACTTTAAGATGTTAAAATAGAAATGAATATATGTATTGGGACGTGATTAAACTTCTGAGATAGATTATTAGTGTTTTTGTGGTGTTTTCGGGCATTTTTGTGTTAATTTTGGGAGCCCGATGAGCATAGTTTTTGTCCTGCATTTGTGAGCTGTTGTGTAAAGGCTTTACAGATCTAGAAATATTATTTTTTAGGCCGTTATGCTGCTGAAATTTTTGTAAAAATGTTCATTTTCAGATTTATTAATAATTTGTGAAGTTGTGAAGTTTTTTGGCACTATTTCGGATATACCCGATTTGGGTTTATTTGAGAAATTGGTGGATCTTTGTAATAATGGTTGTTTGGTTTTAAAAATTTGATTTGAGGCTTGAAATATCATATAAAATCAGAAAAGGGACATTTCATATTTTTGAGTGACACAAGATTGCCCTTACACCACTAGATGCTCATGCATATATACTATACTAGCCTTCCTCTTGGATTATGTCTAACAATAAATGGTCAACCCAGTTTATGTAGAACACCAAAGTAAAACACTTGCTCATATTGGCTTGGAAGAACATACAACTTGTCTCCAAATGGTTCAAATGACCTTGTATTAATAATTATAAATCCATTATCATGTTTAGTAGTAGTCCTATGAAGATCATTTTGATTTAGTCATAGCTTGTACCATTTGATAACAAATAGAAATAATTTGAATGAATTAAAGTCACACTCAAGTATATCATCCAAAATGCCATAGTATCAATTTTTAGATTGGTGAAGATGTATGTCATTTCTAGATGAAATATTAGTGACCTTGGAGACTACACTTATCCTAGAATCACAAGTTTTCTTTGTGTTAGCTAACTTTCTAATGCAAAATTTATGGCCATGGTAGTACATAGCTTTGTAAAAACATGTCAAGATTATTTGCATCAATCCGTGAGTTGATATTAAGCATACAGGTCATGATTAGTAAACTTATATGTACCTTTCTACCTCTTAAACCATATGCTAGATGAAGTACTATTGGCATAACATTAAGATCTCCATTAGAATGAGCTTCTTTAACCAATGATGCAACACAATCTCATGTTAACAAGTGACCATTTTCTTGATATTGTTGAATCGAAACCATGATCCAATCAAGATTATTTGCAATATACAAATGTAGTGCATCCAACTCATGACCAACTATAAAGAAAACAAATAGACCACTTAGAAATAACTTATATTGAAGATTTATAAGAATTAATAAATGACAATAACACCTTATAATTACCTCTCACTTTTCTCAATCTACCTTTCCCCATCAAGTAATCCCCTTCAAATTTGTTAATAGAGTTAGGATCCCAAACACAATCTACATAGATATTTGCTACAAACTTGAGAAGATATTCACTAATGTACACCATGGTCTGGTATACCATCTATTCCTCCACCATAGAACTCTCAGGACATGATCTTTGTTGAACAAGGCCCTTTATAAATTTTAAGTGTCTCTCAATCATCCACATTGACCTAGTTTGTATAGGTCCACACAATTCAATCTCATCAACTTGATGTACGAGGTAGTGTTCTTGAGCATTGAAAAAAGTTGAAAGTAGACACTTTTGCATTTCACACACAAGCTAGGGAATTTTTCTCTTCATATATTTTATATCTTTTTTTATCAATTTATTTAGATGATAGCTACCTAAAAGAGATTCAACATGCTAGAACATATAAATGAGATTTTAGAAAAAAATACAATAAATTACATTAAATATGAGGTAAGTCATAAATATAATATCTGTACAACAAATTTATGAAATAACAATTCTAACCTCATGTATTTTTCAAGATCATATATAACTTGTTTAACATTGTTGTCAAATTGGTGTGGGAGGGATAGAGGTAGGATGTACTGCAATAATTAAAAAATGATCTTTTTATTATATTATAAAATAATACAATAAAAAGTACATGTAATTTTATAAATATATTGTAAGTAGAGAAGAACATGACTTACCTTGATGAAGGTATGCTAATATATTGCAATATCTCAATGGTGAGAGGGGAGATAATATTTGGGTCCAAATCCTAACCCAAGCATATTGTTATCGTGAGAAGAAGGAAAGGTATCTGATTGACTGCCCATCTAAATGCATCAAGGCAATGTGAATTTGTGAACTTAACCTTAATCATGATAGTCTTTTGAGTTATTTTCATGTGGTTTAGTCAGCTGAGTTTTATCATATATATTTATTTGGTAAAATGAATTTATTACGATTAATTATGATATAGAAAAAATTAATATTATATATATAAAGTATTAAAATAATTAAGTATTATGAATTAGTTAAATATTTTAATTTAATTAAAAATAATTAAATAAAATTCTAGTTGTGGAATTAAATATTTAATTAATTTTTAAATCAAAACCTAAATTCAAAGTTACAAAAATAATATAAATTGAATTTAAAAGTGAAGTTGTGTATTATATTGTGCTAAATTTATTCACTATATTTTTTCATATTATAGTATGCAATAAATATTAATTATCAATTAAATATTAATATATAATTAAAGTTGTACATTCAATTCAGTAAAGTTGAACTATTATTAAGTTAAAAGTTTAATAATTTGAATTAAGTGGTTATTAGTGAATTAAATATTTTTAATTAATTAAAATTAAATAATGCATCTTAAAAAAAATTATATTAATAAAATAGAAGTTAATCATTTAAAATAAAGTTTAGTTAAGTGACTTGACTAAAAGAATTAATTACTAAATTATTATTATTTTTAATATGGTTGAGTTTCTTATTTTAGAAAACTTAGTGAGATTTCTATATTACAAGGTTCTAGGTTATTATTGCATTATGTTTATTAGATTTTGGAGCTTGTGTGAATTTTGGGAGTTTAAAGAGTTTATTTAAAGATTTAGAGTATTTTTTTAAAAGGTTTTTGAGATTGTTCTTCATAGATGCAAGTAATTTTAATGAATAAAATTTATTAACTCATGTACAATCTATGATTATTTAAATTAACAACATAATAATATCCTATGATATTTTGTATTCATGAAGGATGTAGTTAAACATGTTAACCCTTTCTAGTCAATTTAGACTTTAGAATATAACATGATTTTGGTTGCAAAATTAAACTTTTTTATTAGTGTGATTCCTTTTGTGTGTCTATGTTGTATTTTTATGATGGTTATTTTAGGGTTTAGTTGACCCTTGAGATGTAGGATTTAGAGACTTTAATATTATTTTTTTGTGTGTGTAAAAATTTATAATCATTGTTTATGTCACAATAAGTCCATGCACTATTTTGGGATGAAACTGTGACTAATGTTATGTGATCCAATCATTATATATTTTAATCGAAGGGGAGGATGCCTTTTATTTTGTTAAACTCAATTTACTTGGTCTCTATATTGTGATTGGTTGTATTTATAGATTACATTGTGTTATGTTCATTTTATGATCTGGGTGGTTATCTTTATAAGTGACGAGCTCCATTTTTGAGATATATGATATTGATGTTGGATTATCATTATGATCATGTTGTGAGACTTTGTGGATTGTTACTATGATTATGAGATATCCATTATAAGACAAATGATCTTGCATATGTTTATATTGAGATAGATAGTAGATTCTTTTATGCATGTGATTTTCTTTCCTATACTCCATTATTATACTTTAGCAAATTTCACTATTATTATTTATTAGAATATTTTGTGGAATTAATTTATCCTTGTATTTTTTCTTTGAATAGAGCATTGGGGTAGGTCATCTAGGTTTATGGGGGGAAGTGGCTTCCAATGGGCATCGGGGTCCTAAGTGGGTACCAAGATAACTCATTGTAAGTTGTCAAGTAATAGGTGATAAGTTATAGAGTTTGGGAACGGGTTGAAACATTAATAATATAATTGGATTGTCCATCCATACCTTGAGTTCCAATAAAGGCTAGGATGGAGCTTAAGATAATGCTTGATTAAGATCTTTCATAGTTGGTAAGCATGTTTGTATGAAAATATTTTTGATGCAACATATAGTCACTAGGGAGACAGGGTCTAGAGAAGTTGTCAGGTAACCTTAGAGTTGATTCATTTGATTAAAAAACACCATATGTATCTTAGATTTCCTATGTATGTATGTGTGTGTGTGTGTGTGTGGTTTTTATTTCTTCTGGGATCTTTTTATTATTTGTATAGCACCACTCTAGATATAGAGCTTTCAAGATCCCTTGCCTAAGATTGCATTTTTTATTTTATGGTTTGATCATCCATGTGAGACTCAATGTTATCTCCTTAGTATGGTGCGAGTGGGTCTAATTGGGTTAACATGAGGTTAGGTGGTAGTGATTCTTTTACCATTGAGGTCCGATAGACTTATATTGGTATTGGATGTTCTAATTATTATAAATATGGTCAGTAAGATGTTTTTAGTGTTGTCATTTATGGTAATGTACATTCAACATTTCATTTATGCTTTTAGATTTAGAAAATTGTCTAAGTGTTAGACAGTTTGTCATAGCATAGAGACAAATATGATGTATATGAATGACACACTTCAAATTAGCTTATGTGTAGTTGAGGACAACATTATCATAATTTCATGATGATGTGGGTAAGTGCACAAATTTGTATTAACAATATGACACAAGTTATAGTTGAAATACTAGTGCGGGTATTTGACAGAGCAAAATAGAGCATAGAAGAGAATTGAGTTGTACGAATTAAGAAATTATTTTGGTAACAATATAATTACTAAGTCATGATGAGCTAAATTTTTGGATATTATTCCATAAGTTATTTTATATTATATCAAGTGTGTTAACATATGAAGGTCAATTGAGCAGAGAATTATTAATTTGTGAAGTATAAGTATAGATCTTATCTTGCGCAAAGAATGTGAAGTTGATGAGATTACATATGATATGTGAGCTATTGTATAGACAAATTGAAATTTATATGATCCTTATGTGATGTGAGAATTAATGTACGATAAGAGAAAGTGTGAATTATAATAGTGAGAAAGTATTGTATGTATATCTACTCTTGTGAAGAACTTATTGTGTAAATGCATGTTAGGGCAGCGAGCTCTTCTTTCTTACATTATATTTGATCTACCAACTCCTAATAGGGTTGAAGAAACTCCTAATAGTGTTGAGGCTTCTAACAATGACTAGTCCTGTAACAAGGACTTGAGACACTATATGTACTTCATAGACTCCTAATAGGGTCAATATCCTTAACAAGATCCTTTTGTTTAGTGAATCATCCCCACAAAGGTTTTCCCTTAGCCAAGGTTTCCCTAGTTAAAAAATAATAGTGTTATGAGTTCTCTATGTGTATGGTTATATTTACTATTCAACATTGTTGGTTTACTTTCATATGAAAGTTATAGAGTAACTAAAAATACTCAGTTATGGGTAAAATCTTGTAGAATACTGATTCATTCCCGCCCCCCCCCCCCCAATATTATATTTCTAAAAATTGGTATCAGAGCCTAGTTATTTTGAAGAAGCTTAACAACTTGAGTAAGATTAATGACGGGCCGCCACACCACCTGTACCAACTCACAACCAAAAATGCAACAAGATGGAGATAGAGAGATGACAAAAAAAATGCTTCATAAAGCATCCATTAATACTTGAAATCCACTAGAAGAGATTACATTTGAAGAGCTTACAATTCAAGAACTTCTATTTCTCGAACTTCCATTAGAAGAGCTTCCATTTCTCCAACTTCCATTAGAAGAGCTTCAATTTCTTGAACTTCTTGAACTTGATTACAAACGATTATAAGCCTTGCTTAAATAGGCACTTCTAACCCAAGACATTACAAACACAACCAATGTGGGATAAAAGGTAAATACAACTACCTTTAAATAAATATTAAATTCCCACCCAAATACAACTAAGCACCCAACAAATATTAAATACATGATTTAAGGATCTTTTCACAAACTTCTAAGACGCCACCTACACACCTCGATTAATGGAATAACAACTATTTTTATTATTTTCTATTTATGCCACCCATGCACCTTGAAAATAGAAATTCCTCTTTTCTCCTTTTTTTTTTCCTATTTTTTTATTATTTTCCTTCCATTTTCGTCACTTTCTCTCTCCTCCATAAATTTTTTTTTTTTTTTTTTTTTTTAATTAATTTTTTTTTTGCTCTTTTTTTTTTTTTTTCTAATAATTTAATTTTTCCATGCAAGATGCTCCTGCATCAGACTCCCTTGGTAGATAGAAAAGTGTGTCCCACACTTTGATACCAAAAGAATGATATACCACCATCTTCATCTTTACCACAAGCTACGACCTCAATAGGGACAAGAAAAACCAACATGCAAATCTTCCACATTTTTTTTTTTTGCTGATGCATGATGCTCCTGCATCCGACTCCCATGGTAGGAAAATTTTTGTGAATATGGATTCACAAAATGAAGTAGCCACTGTTGACAAATTTTTTCTTTTCCTCCAACACATAGCTGGAACAAGTATCCGATGTCGATATATTTCCTTTTTTCTTCTTTTCCAACACCTAGCTGGAACAAGTGTTTGCTGCTGAAATCTCTCTTCCTCATCCAATCTTGTTGAATTAATCACACCTGTAATAAACCCAGCAACACCATACCAATATTCCTTTGCATACCATACATCACGAACAAGACCCTCATGCAAACCATCATTAGTATCTTTCAAAATCACCTCAAATTCAGCAACATATAATTCATAAGAATTTACCTCTTTGACATATTCATCTTTTTTTGCCTCTTTCATGCATGTAACTACTTCACTTGTTTGATCTCCAACTAAGGCACTATACTTCTCCTCCATTGCTGCAATCTTCAAATCATCTTGATCTACTTCAGGTTCGTAAGTCTTGTCATCTTTATGCTCTTCCTCTTCTCGTTCATCTTCTTCAACTTTAGGTTCGCAAATGATTTCCTCTTCATCTGCTTGCTCTTCCATTGGATCATCTTTCTTTTCCACATCCAAAGAATTATCAACATCTCTTTTCTGGTGACATGCTCTTTGTTTCCGCAACTCAGCTTCTAATTCATTCACTTGCTTCTGCAAATCAACTAGCAATGATTGTTGATTTCTTGCTCTAAATTTCTCAAGTCGAGGAATCCTTATAATCCATCCAATCACAAAAGTCATCTTCTTCTTTCTCTTCTCCATGATCAATTCTTTAGAAGACAAATCTGGTGTAACACAAAAACCTCGTGCAAACTGCCTCACAGTCGACGCTCTATCTACACAATCAAGAACTTCTTGACAAACTTCACCCACTCAAGGTCCTGGTGCAAACTGCCTCACGTTCGGCGATCTATCCGCACACTCAAGAACTCCTGCTCTGATACCACTAATGACAGGCCACACCACCTGTACCAACTCACAACCAAAAATGCAACAAGATGGAGATAGAGAGATGACAAAAAAAATGCTTCATAAAGCATCCATTAATACTTGAAATCCACTAGAAGAGATTACATTTAAAGAGCTTACAATTCAAGAACTTCTATTTCTCGAACTTCCATTAGAAGAGCTTCCATTTCTCCAACTTCCATTAGAAGAGCTTCAATTTCTTGAACTTCTTGAACTTGATTACAAACGATTATAAGCCTTGCTTAAATAGGCACTTCTAACCCAAGACATTACAAACACAACCAATGTGGGATAAAAGGTAAATACAACTACCTTTAAATAAATATTAAATTCCCACCCAAATACAACTAAGCACCCAACAAATATTAAATACATGATTTAAGGATCTTTTCACAAACTTCTAAGATGCCACCTACACACCTCGATTAATGGAATAACAACTATTTTTATTATTTTCTATTTATGCCACCCATGCACCTTGAAAATAGAAATTCCTCTTTTCTCCTTTTTTTTTTCCTATTTTTTTATTATTTTCCTTCCATTTTCGTCACTTTCTCTCTCCTCCATAATTTTTTTTTTTTTTTTTTTTAATTAATTTTTTTTTTGCTCTTTTTTTTTTTTTTTTTTCTAATAATTTATTTTTTCCATGCAAGATGCTCTTGCATCAGACATCAAAGATCCATATGGATATGGAATAGTTAAAGAAAAACCCTTGAAGAAGATCTTGAACAGATTGACATTTTTATTGAAGAAAGAGATAGCCTAAAAGATAGGTATAAAGATGCAAAAGTTTACATTGGCAAATTGAAAGACAAGATTGATGATCTAAAATCTAGAAAGGAATCAATTGTGTAGACTAATGACAATGATGAAATAGGAAATCTCAAGATAGAAAATTAGATCTTGAAAAATGAACCAAAAATTGTTGAACTTAAGTTGAGTCTTAAGAAAGATAGTAGTAAGAGTGAACCTGATCTAAAATTTGAGAATGTAGACCTCAGATCCTAGTTGAGTCAAGTAAAATTTGAGTTAGATATTATTAAGATTGAGAATACAAAATTAGAAAAGTACAATATCATTGTGAAAGGAGAATTGACATAAGCTAAAAAATAGTTAGAGAAACTTTATTCCAGTAGTGAGAAGATTGATGAACATATATTTCACCAAAGACCTTCTTATGATAATACATGACATGGATATCTTATTGGTGAAAAATCAGCCAAGAAAGTTGAAATTAGAAGAGAACGAGATCCAGTTATTGAATCCCCTAAAGAATCTTATCTAAATAAAGTAGAATCAAGGACAACTACTAAAGTATCAAAAGAGATTGAATTAGGTTATTTGTCAGTGAAAAGTGATGAACCTAAGAGAACATAGAAATTTGATAAACCTAAGCAAGATGAACCACCCAAGGAAGTGAGACATGAATTTATAGGTAAATATTTCATATGTAATGAAGTTGGTCATATGAAAAGAGATTGCATAGGTAAGTCTTTTAAACCTATTACTAATTTCCATTTTTATAATTATCATGGTTATAGACATAAAGTAGTAGATTGTAGGTAATGAAAGAGGGAGATCAAAGAGTTGATCTAATGATGGAGAAAAGAAATAGTTTGTGTGTTACAAGTGTGACAAATTTGGACATATTGCAAGGAATTAGAGAGCACCTAATAGTCAGAATGGAACCAATTAGAGAAGGAATGCACTTGCATGTTATTTATATAATAATTTTGGATACATAACAAGATATTTGTAGAATGGATAGAAGGAATTTCAACAAGAATCCTAATTATAGAAGGAACAATAATAGAAATGATAAAAGGAATGGAAGTGGTAGTGATAATAGTCAGAAAGAAGAAATCAAGGAACATTTTGATGCATTCAAAGAAGTATTTGTGAAAGATAAAGATCCATAAAGTTCTCATACAGTGTTAGAGGAACAATATTTTGATGCACTTGATGAGATATTGAAGTCAACAATTATTTGTGACTCATCCTATCTAAATTAAGTAGTTGTAGTAGAGATAGAGCGTTAGTTGGTCAAAATTGGTGATAGAGAAAGAATTAGAAGTTACATAGTTAATAAATGGTAGAATACATAGAAAGGAAGCTATGGTCAAGTGTTCAAGAAAATATGTGACCTCATGAAGATTTGAGAAAGAAAATAATGTTAATGGAAAATAGAGATAGTTTCCAAATTTGTGGTAGATACACATTTAATGTGTAGTGTGATTTGAAATGATTTAAGGACCACAAACAAGATTGTGAGTAACATTTGATCACACGAAGTGTCTAGAGCAAATTAAAGAGTGTTTTGATAGCAATTTGGAGTGCAAAAAGAAGTTCTTGAAGTGCAAAGTTGTAGAAGCCCTAAATGTGATTTTAAGGTATTTAATAGAGCTCGAATTTAGTTTTCAGTTCATACAATTAAGATACAATGTCTACATAGTGAGTTTATGATGTTAGTGATAGAACAAGATATGTATTCAAGAAACATCCATTTTTTTCTCTTGTGGAGTTTCCGTTAGGTGCATTTCCACAAATCCTATAGAATGTGCTTCATGTTGAAGACAGTAGAAGTTATATTCATTGCAAGATTGAGAGTACAAGAGATAAAGATATACACAAGGACTTAGGAGTAATGTGTAATAATGACCTAACTTTGAAATTTGAATATGCACACCTAAGAAAGTTGAACCTAGTGAAGTATATGATTTATACAAAGTTTGATAATCATGAATGGTCCTGAATAATTTTGAGTAGGGTACATGATGAAATGTTTTGGTTAGGAGATGTGCATGTTATAATTGATAATGACCTAATTCACAAGGTCACAAGACTAAGTATTGAGGGATGCAATCCTGTAAATGAGAAAAATGTAAGGAAGATGGTTGAAATAAACCTAAATACAAGATTTGATGAAAGAAACATGAAGTTTGATAAAATTAAAGATGAAGGAGTAAAACTATTAAGTAATATTTTAGGATACAAGTTTAACCATGGTTCAAGGGTTAAATCAGTACTGGCTAGATTCTTGCACACAGTGTATGTAATAGTAGTTCAAGGAAGGAAAGTAAATCTATGTGAGATAATCAGATTATAGTTGTTGGATAACATTGTTAAGTTGAAGAAAACCAAGGATAGAGTACTTAGATTTGAGTCATTATTGACTCATTTGTTTTTCTGTGAAACTAAGAAGTTTCAAGGGGTAACTAATTGGGAGAGCAATGAGTGTTCAATGAAGTTGGTACTTAATGTTACAGATCATAGATAGAGAATGTCAGAGATAATGAAGAGTTTTTAGACTGATATGAAACATAGGTACAAAATACCTCCCTCCATGGTGGAGAAATACAAGAATGATTTATGCTTCATGGTGGATATTGATAAAACTTGCATGGAAGCTGTGGAAGCAAGGGTAAAGTTCATATAGCCCATGGTATATAAGATAAGTGCAAAACTTATTAAATGATATGTATAGATCATACTTCAAGCTAAGGACACTGAGTTCCCTAGATTGGTACCTATAAAGAGAAGATGAGAGAAGTTCATTCTAAACTTCACAATAAAGAGATAAAGAAGGGTGTGGAAAAGAAGATAGATTCTATACTTAAGGAATCAACTATGACTCATAAGGAGTTCAATGAAATTAAAGGCATTGCACTAGAGATGAAGGCAAGTGGTAAATAAGAGGTGATAGCAAAAACACCTCTTGTTGTTGCAACAACTTTAGTAAGTGTAACTATAGCTGAACCCAGTATGCAAGCACCTTATGCAATAGTTGTGCAAGTGAAACCTATAAGATCAAGAAGTGATCAACCAAGGAGGCAATTATCTAGGTGGAAACACCGGTTGCATAGAGAAAGTTAGAGAGAATGGTAAAGGGTAAACAAGAATCATCACCATTCACTAAGAAAAGGGTCAAGCACACCACCAGTTGATCTGGAAAGAGAAGGAAGACACTACAAGTCAGTGATTTTGATTATTTTGAGGAGGAAGCTAAGGATAGACCAGTAGAGCAAGCCACTTAGGAAGGCAAGACATTAGCAAGAAAGAAAGTATGGAAGCCAAAGGAAGAAAATCTTAACATGAAAATAATTAATGATGAAAATTTTGTACAATCTGATAAATATTATAGTTTGTATAATAATATGGATAGAAGGTAGTTAGAGAATGCAATAGTTAGAAATATGATTTTGCAGAATAAGAGGTTTGATCATATTCGGAATAAGATTCCTAGAGACCTTTATAATAGGTTATTAAATAGAAAGAAAATAGTGATAGAGGAGGACACCAAGTTGAGGGAAACAATTATTAGTAAGTTATGTGAAGTGAACTAAAATAAGGAATTGGACAAAATTTTGAAGGGTATTGAGCAATTGTTGGGGAACAAAAGAAGAGAAATTCTTCTTATGGGAGGCAATTATGAAGATGTGAGGAAGGAAACATAGGAGGTCATTGTGAAATAAATGATCTTAGTGCCTACAACAATAGAGGTGAGTACACAATCCAAGCCTAAGAGCCCTATTTATGTACATGCAAGAACACCTTCCAGTGATGAGGAAGAAGAAGGAGAGACTCAACAGGCATTGTCACAACCATAAATTGTTATGGGTACTAAATCCATCCAAGTGGACAATACACATGTAACTATGGATGCAAAAGAGAATCCTTTTGGAACATTTGACCAATTCATTGTTAGCAATATCATAGCTTATTCAAGCTTTGATGATGATGAAGAAGAGGAAAAGAAGAAACAGGCTGAGGAGAAGAGAAAAGAACAATTAAAGAGGAGAGAAATAGAAAGGAGAAAGGTAGAAGAAGAGTAAAAGAGGATAGATGAGGCAAAGAAAATGCAAGAAGAAGAAAAGAAAAGGAAAGAAGAAGAAAATAAAAAGAAAGAAGAAAAGGAAAGGAAGAAAGTTGAAGAGAAGTCTAAGAAAGAAGGTGAGAGACTAGAAGAAGAGAGGAAGAAGGATGAGGATGAGAAGAGGAGTGCTGAATTGAAAGCAATAACACTTGTCCCAGTAGTAACTCTAGTAGTAGCAGTAGCAATAGTAGTAGTTCCATCAGATGATGATGGTCATCAAAAGGGACCAATGAGTTCTTTGAGAAAATTGCTCCAAAAGAAAAAAATTGTAAAGTCTTTGGAGAAGACTCTAATTAAAATCTTAGACAAAATGCAAAAGATAGTTACTACAATTGTAGCTAATCTAGACTTGTAGTCAAAATTAAAGGAATTGGTGAAGACCTTGTTGGAAATAATCAAGACTAGCTAGGTTATTGAGAGGGGAGGGGTGAATTAGTAACCTTAAAATTTTTAATCAATTCAACACTTAACAATATACATAATTCTCCATTCATTCATCTAATCTATTGTATACATGAGAAAGATAAACATTCATAACACATGAACACATTATTTTGCTGACCTAGAAACCTTCCAAATAGAAAGTAAAACTAGGGTGGGGATGATACCCACAAAACTTCACTAATAAAGTATAAAGTTGGCCTATTAGGGCTTACATTGATCACTTCTGATGATCTGCCTTGTTAAGAGCAATTTGAACTACTAGGTCCACCTTGTTAGAGGTTTTACAAACATACAATGAAGTATGCACTTTGTTAGGAGATTTATACAAAGACTATTAAGTCTACCCTGTTAAAGGATTTGGAAAATTGATTCACCTATTAGGATGAAATAGTAGATTTGACTTACAACTTGATTTTTGATTAGATCCTTGAAGTATAGATCACCTCTTGTGACTGATATATCTTTACTGCTCCTTGAAGACCTTGTTGAATACTCTATTATGCTACTAATTCACATTCACTCTTCTCAAACATTACATGTCCATTCCTTGATACATCCATCCATGCATTGTAAATGATACAATACATTACATATATACCATTCCAAAAATTACAATTACAAGGTCAGCTAAGATACAAGTAAAAAAAACATTATTGAGTCAGCCAATCAGTAGAAAACTCAGGTTCTTCAAGCTGACTTGGTGAACTTTTGATACTCGGTGTCTACTACATTACTTGGCATCGTCATGCACTCATAGAAGTAGAGTCTCAATATATACTAATCACACAACATAGCTTGGAACTTGGTAACCATTGGAGACTCAGTAGATATAGTGTTACTCGGTAGATATTGAATCCTTTGTTTACCTTGC
The DNA here is from genome assembly GCA_028749045.1 of Cupressus sempervirens. Taxonomy (NCBI): domain Eukaryota; kingdom Viridiplantae; phylum Streptophyta; class Pinopsida; order Cupressales; family Cupressaceae; genus Cupressus; species Cupressus sempervirens. The sequence continues at coordinate 456,143,532 of CM053787.1, forward strand.
TGTCACTCGATAAACACTAAACATCCATCACTTGGTAGAAACTGGCTTCTCATCACACAAGCTGATGACTTGGTAGAAACTATGAAGCTTGGTGATCACTATTCTATTTGGAGAACACTGTAAGCTTGGTATACACTACTAAACTGCACACTCACTCAGTAGCTTTTGGAAAGCTCGGTGTAAACTGCTTAATTGTTGAACTTACTAGGTAACCATTGAATGTTAGATATAAGCTGTAGACTGAGTGATGAGCTCGGTAATCATACATAATCGCATAATTTTTGTCACTAATGAAAAATAAAACATAAGACCTTTGATGAGGAATTCATAACTTTAGTTGAGGTAGCTTCAGTGCAAGCATAGGCCAAGCATGATGCAAAACTATTTGATACAATGTGCACAAATGTGAGAAATGACTTGAAGGCACTTGATGTAAGCATCAAGGAATTACAGAAACACATTGATGAAGGTAAGAAGTTGTATGGATAGTGCACAGTGTCATAAAAATACTTGATAGACTTTGAGAGTCTGATAAAGGGTAAGTTGAGTGATCTTGACTCACTCACTACAAAATTATGGCTCCGTAAGACTAGTATTGAGGATTGTGGAACAAAAGTGGAGAAGATCCACAATGTGATTAGAGGTTTGGAGTCTGATAAGGAAAAGGAAAGTAAAAGATTCTCTACTCTTAGAGAAATTGTGTCACCCAAGATCAACATTTTGCAAAGACAACTAGAGGAATATCTTTTAGCAAAGACTTCTTATGACATGTTTTCCTATACTGATTTGAGCACAGTTGAAGTGGAATCTTATGCACTATGCATACAAATCAATATCTTTGATATAGTGAAGGAGAATTAGAAGAAGCAAGTGGAAAGACTGAAACTTGTGTATGCAGATTATTTTTCCAAGATATCAAGTTGATCAGCAGTAGGCCACAAGTTTTTGTATATAGTTTTTGACACCTTTGCCATTGATGTCAAAGGGGGGAGTAATATATAAGGAAAATTGTATGTATGGAAAGGATTATTAATATGTAAATTATGTGATTGTATATGTAAGGGGGAGTACACTTATATATCAATGTAAGGAGTGATAAGGAATGTAATGATCCATCAAAACATGAATAAAATTGTTATGTTTTGAAGGTAATTTTTGTGTAGTTATTTTTATTTATTTTGTTATGTATGACATCATTTGAGGACTTAGCCAATATTTTCAGATTTTGTCATCAATGCCAAAGGGGGAGATTGTTAACAATATGGTCAGGAATATTTTTATAGTGTTGTAATTTATGGCAACATACATTCAACATTTCACTTATGCATTTAGAGTTAGAAAATTATCTAAGTGTTAGGCAATTTGCAGCAACATAGAGACAAATATGATGTGTACAGATGACACACTTCAAATTATCCTATGTGCAGTTGAAGATAGCATTATGAAAATATCATGAGGACATGGTTAAGTGCATGGATGTGTACAGACATTATGATGTAAGTTACATTAAAAATATTAGTACGAGTATTTGACAGAGCAGAATAGAGCATAGTAGAGAATTGAGTTATATGATTTAAAGAATTATTTTGGTAACAAAATAATTACTGTCATGATGAGTCATCTTTGTGAATATTATTCCATAATTTATTTTATATTATATCAAGCGTCTGAACACATGAGGGCCGATTGAGCAGAGAATTATTAATTTGCAAAGTATAGATCTTATCTTGCACAAAGAATGTGAAGTTGATGAGATTATATATGATATACCAACTATTTTGCAAATAACTTGAAAGTTATATGAGAATTGTGTGATGCAAGATCTAATGTATGATTAGAGAAAGTGCAAATTACAACAGTGAGAAAGTATTGTATGTATATCTACTCTTGTGAAAAACTTATTGCATAAATGTGTGTTAGGGAGGTGGGCTCTTCTTTCTTACATTGTATTTGATCTACCAAATCCTAATAGGGTTGAAGCAAATCATAATAGGTTTGAGGCTTCTAAAAAGGCCTATTCCTCTAACAAGGACTCAAGACACTATATGTACTTTATAGACTCCTAACAGGGTCAATATTCTTAATAGGATTCTTTTGTTTAGTAAATCATCTTGTGGGTATCATCCCCACTGGGGTTTACCCTTGGCTAGGGTTTCCCTAAAAAAATAATGGTGTTATAGGTTCTCTATGTGTATGGTTATATTTATTGTTCAACATTTTTGGTTTACTTTCATATGCAAGTTATAATTTAATTAACAATATTCAATTGTGGGCAAAAGCTTGTAGAATACGGATTCAACCCCCCCAACCTTAGTATTATCTATTTCTAATACTATTACTATTGTACCATTTTTATTTCTTATCTTTAGGAGACTTGATCCTATTTTTAGTGGATGCAATAATGTATCTTGTATTGTATCTCTTGAGATCTCTTATAATGATGTAGTATATTGCATTGTACTTGTATTATTATTATATACTTTGTGGCATGTACAATAGATGCACTCTCTTATATACCAATTATACTTTATGTATTAAATAATGAGATCATTTATCCCTTATTTTTTTTATGTGTATGGATATTTCACTTACAATCAAACATAATTAATAAATTTACACAAATGTGATTCAATATTAAGGAACCCTTAAGAAATGTAAACTATAATTGTATTTCTTTATGTGCATGTGACTTGTTTCAATATATTGCTTTTCATTTATATTAATTAAAGTTTAAGAAAAAAAAATCAATATACTTAGTAACATCTTTAATCTATCTTGGGTTTCCTAATGGGGTATTGCATCAAAAAAATATCTTTATGATTTTTAGTAAAGTTTGGAATAGAAAATTGTAAACTACTTGTGACTCCTTTGGTAATTGGATGTAAGTTAACTTCTATCATTAATTCACCATATACTCTAAAAATGAGGTACAAATCTATAATCAAAGTATTGCAACATGTTACTCACATTAGATCTGATATAGAAAAGTAGTTTATAATTGTGGTAAGATTTCAAGAAGGATTGAGGATTTTCACCTAGCAGTTGTGAAGAGAACTTTCAGATACTTGAAAGGAACAATAGAATATGGTCTATAGTATGATAGATCTAATGATTTTACTTTGTATGCTTATATTGATTCAGATTGGAAAAAAATATTAATGAAAAAAAGTACAAGTGGAGGAACATTCTTCATAGGAGGAATATTGGTTTCATGGCTAAGTAAGAAACAAGATTGTACATCTCAATCTAGTACAAAAGTAGACTAGATTATTGCTACAAATTATCATACTCAATTGCTAAAAAAAATGTTAAAGAGCATTGATATATCCTTTAGTGAACCTATTTTTATGCATTGTGATAACACAAGAACTATAAAAATATCAAAGAATCATGTCTTACATTAAAAAACTAATCTATAAAGTATCATTTTTTGGGAGAGAAAGTGGTAGAGAAGGAAGTCATGATAGAATATGTAAGTACAAAGGAACAAATTGCAAAAAATATCACTAAGTTGTTTCCTAAGGATACTTTTTGAGTATTTAGGAGTATGATCGGGGTGATGGTCCCACCTTACAAGAATACTCTTTTGATCATACTCCTAAGATAATCAAAAGGAAGTATCTTTTGAGTATCTATGAGATAGGGAGTCTTATAGAAGGGGGATTTAACCTTCCTCCTTTGAGAAATATTATCGAGAAGTGAGCCTTTTGTTCTCATCAAATACTAATAGGGTTGAGAAATTTTTAACAAAGGTTAATGTCCTCTAACAAGGATAAATCTTTTAACAGGGACAATTATCCTAAATAAATTATAACGCATCCTAACAAGGTCAGATTATTTAATATGGATATTTATATATTAGTATAAGATTTGGTGGGTATCATCCCCATTGGGGTATTTCCCTTAACTAGGATTTTTATCGAGAACAACAATCATTGTGTTATGGTATTAGATTTCTTATTGTTGTACATTTCTATCTTGTTAGTTGGTGATCAGTTTTATAAATTTGAATTTCATATAGTTATTATTCACAACTACTTCACCCCCCACCCCCACCCCTACCCCTCACCTCCCACTATCTTAGCTCTGAGGAGTGGACTTACTTATTAATAACATTTACGTCTACATGTATTATATTTCATTATGTTTCTTTTGCATTATTATTCTTATTATTGTGTCAACTTTTAAAGAGAAACATAATTATTCAATAAGGGTGAGGCCACAATAATTGTTCCCACATTCCATCATGAAGAAATTAGATGGAAAGTGTGGACACCATTTTTAAAAGGCTTCGAATGAAACTTGACTTTGAATTAAGGTCCCTAAGGGCTTTATTCAAAGCCCAATGTGGCACATTGGAGCTGCCAAAAAATGTTTAAATTCCCTTTTTTTCCTTTTTGTCTCAATCCTTTTTGGGTGCATTGGTGGACCAAGGGACTTCGAGTAAAGTCTATGACATCATAGCTTGCATTAGCATCTCTGTTTACCATTTTTTACCTCTTTGGAGCATCTAGGTATGTATTTTCTTTGTTTTTGTATTTTTTATGAATATTTAATTATTTTTAATGAATGTTTAGTTATTTTTAATGAAAGTCTAGTTTTTTTATTGCATCTTAATTAGTTTTATGTTTAAATTTTTTTATATTTAGTTTTATCTACATAAGTTTGTATTTTTTATTATATTAGATAGTTTTCGACACAACAATAGTTAGAAAATATAGTTAAAAAAATACTTGGAAAAAATAATAGTTTTAGAAAATGAAAAACTCTAGGTCTAGATAGAAAACTAAAAACAAAAATCTAGTATTAGGTGGATAGAAAAAAATAATTTAACTCACTCTCTCCTTACTTTATCTCTCTAAGCACTTTTTCTCTCCTTACTTTCTCTGAGCTTCCCTCACTCTCTCTCTTCTCACTCTCCTAACTTGAATCTCTCTCATTTATCTATCTTTAGTTTCTCTCTCCTTACTCTCTCTCCCCTCTTACTTTCTCTCTCCTATCACTCTCTCTTTAGTTTCTCTCTCCTTTATCTCTTCTCTCCTCACTCTCTACTCACTTTCTCTCTCTCCTGACTCTCCCCTCACTTTCTCTCTTTCTCTTTCAATGTTCATTTTTAGATGTACATTTAAATTATTTTGATATGCACACATTAACACCTCATCCGACCCTTTAAACCCTAATAAGATGTAGATTAAGATGTAATATGACCTATAAACATCTAATACGCCACCTCCTAAGTTGAAACATGATAAGTATTAGGATTTAATTAGGTATTAGCATTTAATAGAGACTAGTTAATATTTGATTTGCATATGTTATCCATGTAGATGACATCACACCATAAAGATTAGGGTCATCCTTAGGGTTAGGGACAAGAACATGGTCAGCCTAAGGATCAAGATTAGGGATAGGATCATGGGTAGCCTTAGGATCAGGGACAATGATGTAGGAGCATCTTGGGTCTTGGAGCAATCTTGCATCAACCAAAAATATCTCTTATTTTTTTGTATAATTCTATTGTTCATGACATAGTCATTTTTGCTATTGGTTTCATGTTATGCATAGTAAACATGATGATGGGGACCTATCCTTGATCCTCCTAAGTGTACAAGCCATGATCATTTATATTTCTTGAGTTGTCAACCATTCTCTACGGTCCTTGTTTCGTGTATTTCTCTTCTAGTAAGGCATGTTGTTTCTATTGGTGTAGTTTTTTATGTTAATGTAGCATGTTGCAAAGTTAGGAGATGACTCCTCGAACACATGTGGATCTACCTCTGAGTGCATATTTCTTTATGTTTCATTTGGCGATGATTTTGGTTTACTCTTCCTAGGTTGGACCTATTATGTCATAAATGCTTGACTAGCCAACTTGTGGCTTAGCTGGCTATATAAGAGGATTAATTAGATGTAGAAGAGAGAGAAGAGTAGCATGAAATATTGAAGAGGAAGATAAGATGCGATCTTGGACTCTAATTCCATAATTTCCTTTGCATATGGCTGAAACCCAGAAGGTCTCTCAACTAAGCATGTTGATAGATTTATTTTAATTATTACACCACTATGGTGTCTAGTTTATATATATTGCATTCATGTCTAACTCTGAGCAAGGAAGCTCCCATCCCTATGTCAGGTGGTATCAAAGGAGGAGTTCCTCTTTGTGTAGGTAGATCATCTAGTGTGAGCTAGTTTGCACTAGGACCTTGGATTGAGTTAAGTTTATCAGAGAATATTTTTTTAAAAAAATTGGTAAAGATTATGTTGAGGATCGTTTTCCTTGGGAGTCCTAGTTGGTGATTTTGGTTAGGGGTGACAGGTTGCAATCTAACCTACACTTGTAGAGGACTTGTCCTTTGATCGTTGTTTGTATTTGGATGTGAAAAGATGGTTAGTGGTAGGAGAGATACGTATGTAGAATTGACAAAAATGTTAAAACAAATTTTTGTTCAGCTAGAAGTTGTTGAGGTAGATTTGAAGTATGAGTGTGATTCCTTTTGGGATAAATTTTGTAAGAATTTTCCTCAGGGCAACATTCACCCAAGAACTAAGAACTCAAACACAAGCACAACTACAAACTAGAAAGAGTATGATCAGAATATCGATATGTATTCGATTCAATATGCATAAAACGACACTAGGAGTACTTATATATAAAGGCCTCTGAGATGCATCTAGAATTCCTAAGAATCATGATAAGTCATACAACTAGGCACATGTCCACCAGATATGGGTTATCCTCCATTATGCACGAAAGTAAGTGTGATGATGAGAGGATAACTCTACAAGAGTGTAACATGAAAATTTATGTTCTAAACAACATGTGCTAAAAAGGGAGTGTGAATAACAATGTTGTCTACATGACAACTCAGTGAATGATGCAAACTCTAGTGTTGTAGACACCATGTGTTGAATTAGAGTTGCGTACTTCTATGTTGTGAACATGACAACTCATAAAGGCCACAAACTCCTAAGTGTCTCACAAAATAAATAATAAAATATTGTGATATAATAAAATAATGCATTAACTTAAGTAAACTTAAGTAAGTGTAAATAGTAAATATGGATTTACACCAACACCCCCCTTAAGTGCAACTTAGGGGAATGCCCTTAAGCTTACAAAAACTAGGATGAAATGCAATTTTTCCCTTAAGCTTCCAGATTTGGCATAGTGAAACTAGGATGAAATGCGTTGGGCTCTAATTTCACTGCACCTTGCCAAGAATAGGGTTTGCATAGGTTTTCGTGAGCCAGAGATCAAAGAAGACGTCATCAAAACTTGTTGAAGATTCACTAGAATATCAAATGTCACTACCAAAATGTTCAATGCCACTGGCAGGCTAGAAGACAAAGTATTGTCGGGGACCTATTTCACGTTCATCGAGATCTGAGTTTTTGATGGTCAAAAAATGTTTTACGATGAGCAGAGTTTATTGGATTAATCCCACATTCATGTGTATAAGGAACTTTGCACTATTTAAAAGTCGGATCCTACATAATCCAAATAACTAATGGGTTGCTAGTTGGGGTGCTTTCTAGTTTATACAGTATGGTCTAGTGGTCAAAAATTTGTGTCATATAGATTGTGATAATTGGAGAATTAATTCCCACTCAATTATTAGGAATATTCTTGTAGAAAAAATATGAATATTCCTTGCAAGGTGGGGTGTCACTGCCCAGTTCTACAATTTTTTTTCTTTGCTAGCCCGATTGGGCAATTTTTTTTTTCAAAAAAGTAGAGAATTATCAAATCCAAAAAAATAAATAAATAGATCTGAAAATGACCATACCTAGTTTGTAAATCGATGCCTTTGGGTGCCAGTTTGCAAATTTGTTTTTCCTCATGATCGACTTTGTCCTAGGGTAGGAAAATTTATAATTGATTTGCATTGAATCAACATTCTAGATGCAATAGTGAGGTTAGATTTGGCTCTAGACTCTCCCAATTTCTATGGTACTTCAAATTTAGGTCGAGGTGTTGAAGAAACAATGGTCTCAAATGGCTATGTGAAGAGAAATTCTCCAAGCTCTGATACCATGTAAGAATTTTCCTTAGGGAAAAATTCATCCAAGAACTAAGAACTCAAACACAAGCACAACTATAGACCAAAAAGAGTATGATTAGAATATTGCTATATATTCAATACAATATTCATGAAAGTACATTAAGAGTACCTGTATATAAAGGCCTCTAAGATACATCTAGAATGCCTAAGAATCATGATAAGTCATACAACTAGGCACATGTCCAATATATATGTGTTATCCTCCATTATGCATGGAAGTAAGTGTAATGATGAGAGGATAAGCCTACAAGAGTGTAACATGCAAATTTATGTTGTAGACAACATGTGCTAAAAAGGGAGTGCAAATAACTATGTTGTCTACATGACAACTCAGTGAATGATGCAAACTGTAGTGTTGTAGACACCATGTGTTGAATTAGAGTTGCATATTTCTGTGTTGTCAACATGAAAACTCATAAAGGTGTGCAAACTCCTAAGTGTCTCAAAAAATAAATAATAAAATAATACAATATAATAAAATAATGCATTAAACTAAGTAAACTTAAGTAAGTGTAAATAGTAAATACATATTTACACCAACAAATTAAAAAAAAATATTGATGATTGGAAATAGTCTTAAGTGAGTTGGCATTTGAGGATTAGAAAGAAAGTTGATTAGATGATTAGAAAGATTGTGTAGAAAATAAGATAAACCGAGGAACTACATGATGATTTTGCTAAAGTTGATGAGATATCTTTTAGTTTTCATGAGAAAATGAATGTATCTAACATGGAAATTGTAGAGCATATTATTGTGTGCAATGAGATCACTAATGATGAGAGTTCTGCAAGTGTTGATGTTATTGATCTAGATATTTCATGCAATAAGAAGATAAATTTACTTGTTGTTGATGTGGTTGAAGGTTTAAATGATGCTATTGATATAGATCTACAAGTTGTTGTAGAAATGAATATACATTTTGTTGTTGTTATGGTTAAATTGTGTTCAAGACTAGATGTAAGATGACTAAAAATGTTGCAAAGTAATAATTGATAGTGGAAGTTTAGATAATTTGTCATTTGAAGAGTTTGTTAACAAATTACAATTGTAGAGATTAATACATCCTAAGCCTTACCATGTTGCTTGGATCCAGAAGGAGCACAAACTACTTGTAAGTGAACAATGCCTTATCAAGTTCAAAATTGGGAAGTATCATGATAAAGTCTTCTTTGATCTTATGCCTATGGATTAATGTCATATTATTTTGGTTAGACCTTGGCAGTATGATAAACAAGATTTGAATGACAGTAGATTAAATCAATATACTATTTGGGTGAATGGAAAGAAACAAATATTGTTTCCTTTGGTGCAAAAGTTTGATGAAAGTCATTGAACTATAGTCAAAGTATGCTTGGTTGAGGGTAATAAGTTTGCAAGAGAAATGAAAGAACAAAATATTTTCTATGCTTTGATTTCTAGAAAGAGAGAAACAAGATGAGTTAGATCATGCACCTAAGATTGAACCTTTGATGATCGAATTTCATGACATCATTTTTTATAATGTACTTGATGGTTTGCCTCCTATGGGAAGTATAAGTCATTGTATGGATTTGATACCTAGAACTAGTTTTCCTAATAAAGCACCACATAGGTTAACACTTCATGAAAAGATTGAGATGAACATACAAGTACAAGAATTTCTTGAGAAAGGTTTGATTAGAAAAAGCTTGAGTCCTTATGTAGTACCTCCTATATTAGCACATAAGAAGAATGGAGAATGTGCACTGATTTTAGAGCTCTAAATAGGATAACCATAAATTACAGATTTCCTTTGCCTAGGATGGATGACTTAATGAACAGTTTGAGTGGAGCAAAATATTTTACAAAGATTAATTTAAAAAATGGATATGATTAGATTAGAATCAAAGGAGTTAATGGAAAAATACTTTTAAGACTAATGAATTTTTTTATGAATGGTTGGTTATGCACTTTGGTATAACTAATGTACCTAGTACTTTCATGAGATTGATGAATGGAGTTTTAAAGAAGTTCTTGAGTAAATTTTTGATTGTATACTTTGATGAAATTTTGATATTTAGTACGAGTAAGGAGGAACACCTTGAACATATTAGACAACAATTGTGAAGATTAAAAGAAGAACTGTTGATGATTAATTTGAAGAAATATCCATTCATGTAAGAAGAGATGGTGTACCTTGGTTTTTTTATTTTAGCTGATGGACTAAAGATGGATCTTGAAAAGGTAAGAATTATTATTGATTGGCCTACATTAGAGACTGTTGGAGAGGTAAGATCATTTCATGGATTGACAAGTTTTTATAGGAATTTTATCAGAAATTTTAGTTCTATTTGTAATGCAATGATTAAAACTATGAGAGGAGATAAAAGGGATTTCAAATGGACACATGGAGCACAAAAGAGTTTTGAAACATTAAAACAAAAGATTACAAAATTGCCTACACTTGCTTGATTTTAGTAAAGTTTTTCAAGTTGAATGTGATGCTAGTGGAAGTGCAATTAGAGTTGTTTTGATTCAAGAAGGAGGAACTATAGCTTTCTTTAGTGAGAAATTGAATAATGCTAAGAGAAAATACTGAGTTTGCCTAAGACTATTGTTTGAGATAGAGCTACTAAGTTTACTAGTTACTTTTGGAAAACACTTTGGAAGAAGCTGAATAGAAATTTGAAGTTTAGTTCTACATTTTACCCTTAGACAAATGGACAAACTGAAGTTGTGAACAAAATTTTGGGTAACTTACTCAGATGTTTGGTTGGGGATAAGCCTACTAATTGGAATTTAGTTTTGGCATAAGTAGAGTTTTCATATAATAATTCTATGAGTAGAAGTACTAAGAAGACAATTTTTGAGATTATTACTAGATTTCATCCTAAGGGAACCACAAAGTTGAGAGATTTTCCTACTGAGACAAGAAGAAGTGTTGAAGTTCAGGATTTTGAAGATTTCATGAGAACTTTGCATGATGAAGTCAAAAGGAATTTGGAATATAGAAATCTAAAATATAAACGAAAAGAAAATAAGAGGAGGATACATAAATATTTTGATGTTGGAGATGAGCTTATGATTCATTTGAAGAAGAATATATTTCTTGTTGGTACCTATAGTAAGCTAAAAATGAAGAAATTTGGACCTTGTAAGATTTTGAAAAAATTTGACAGTGGAAATGCTTATGAAGTGGAACTACCTGAAGACATGGATATTTCACCTATATTTAATATTGTAGATATCTTTGAGTACTTTAAGTTAGATGAGGAGATGGAAGATAACTTGGATTATTCTAGAAGGAAGAAAAACAACATTGAGAAAATCTTGAGTAGTAGAATAAGCAAAAGTACAAGAGGAAAAGATTACATGGAATACCTTGTTTAGTGGAAAGACAAACCATTTGAAGATAGTTCATGGATTACATAAGATGAGTTGGATCTTTATGATTCAAGTCTAAATACAAGTAGTGCCTAATGTGGACATCAGTTCCTTATTAACCATAGGTGTTTGATGTAGGAGCATCTTGGGTCTTGGAGCAATCTTGCATCAACCAAAAATATCTCTTATTTTCTGTACCAGTCTATTGTTTGCAAAGTAGTCATTGTTGTTGTTAATTTTGTGTAATGTGAAGTTAACATTATTATGGGGACCTATCCTTGATCCTCCTCCTAAGTGTGTAATCCTTGATCATTTGTATTTTTCAAGTTGTGAACTCTTCTTTATCGTGTCTATCTCCTATGTTTCTCTTCCAGTGAGGCTTGTTGTTTCTTTTGGCATAGGTTCTTATGTTAATGTGGCATGTTGCAAAGTTAGGAGCTAAATCCTTAGACATGTGTGGATCTCCCTTGAGTTCTCATTTATTTATGTTTAATTTGGTGATGGTTTTGGTTCACTCTTCCTATGTTGGACCTATAATGTAATTAAATGCTTGATTAGTTGACATGTGACTTAGCTAGCTATATAAGAGGCTTGGTTAGATGTATAAGAGAGAGGGGAGTAACATGAAATATTGAAGAGGAAGATAGGATTTGATCTTGGACTCCAATTTCATAGTTTCATTTGTATATGGATAAAACCCAAAAGGCCTCACGATTGGGTATGTTGACAAATTTATTTTAATTATTACACTAGTGTGGTTTCCAGTTGCCTAACCTTGTGTAAATCTTATTTTCATAGTTTTATGATATATATTATTTATGTGTGTAACTCTGAGTAGAGTAGTTCACATCCCTACCTTAGATAAGATCATGGGTAGCCTTAGGGTCAGGGACTGGGACATGGGCATGGACATGCTTAGAGATAGGGTGAGGGAGAGGGACAAGGATAGGGATAGGGACCATGTGTTCACTCTTGCACTCCCAATATGGATAGTATATTACATTTTAATTCTATCAAGATGGAATGACTCAGAGAGTTGATTGATAGATCTACTAATCATTTATATAGAGGTATTTGTGAGGATATTTATACAATTCTTTAAGATCTTACTGATAGAATTAGATCACATATTACATTCACACTACAATCTATTGATAGGATTTATTTAGAGCTCAAGGAAAAGGTCTCGAGTGATATGGTCCTTAGCCCAAATTCATACTTTGGTCCCTAAGGAGATTATCAAATGAGTGATATTCCCATATTATGAGGGTTAGGCCTAGGTGAAGGGATATTAGGTTATAAGATGCGTGATGCCACATATTGCATGCATGATATTCCCTTGATTTGTTGCAACATATGGTCATTATCCCAATAACACCAAATACCATTATATTTTTCCCAATTTTTGTACATGAAGGTTATTTTGGGCACATAGTGAACTATTTAGATATTCTAGGATATTTTGTTAAGGGATGTGGTAGAGTTGCAGTTTCTAAGGAGTATCCTTTGGATGGTCGACCTTGACTTGATCCTCAATAGTTGGTGGATCAAAGCACTCTAGTTATGACCCTAGTGATGGTTGCTAACATAGATAGAGTTGTTGTTTCTTCTTAGAGGGAAGAAATTGATAGGATATAATACATTATATCTACATACAATCTTCCTACTCTAGGAGATATACATGACCTTAGTGGGGAGTGCATAAATATGGATATGACATTGTGTTTTTTAGATAATCTTTTGAACACATATTTATACATTATTGATATTCAGAGAATACCTTTATAGGAAGTCACATATAGGATTATAGATGCATAATAGGGTACACAAGACTTTGGTGGTCAGTACTTATCACATCGCCCAACACATCTTTTAGCTCAACACTCAACTTAACACTTAACTGAGTACCCATCATAACACTTAGCTTAGCACTTAGATGCACAATAGTCTATTGCAGCTCCAATTGAGGGGATACAAGTTATAGATGTTAATATTACTACTGATGGACTAGATATTCTAGAAGAGTAGATGTGAGAGTTGAGTTAGATTAAGGTTGGCACTGGGATGGTATCATATATGGAGATGATATTTTGTTATAATACCAGTGACTCTACACCACTTCCATATTAGTTGTTTACCCCTTCGCACTGTTCATTATTATAGAGGATTGAAATATTTGGAGATGGAGTTTTTGTTGATGACAATACAACACGTGTCATGGATGACCCTCTTGCTCATCAGACCTAGGTGCCTCTTATTTATTTTTGGGTACAATACATCAATTCTATGCACAAGTATATATACATGTACTGATATTTGTGAATGAATAATATTTTTCTAGGCATAGGTAGCATAGTCTACTTCTTCTAGTGTGTGTTCTAATTGTGAAGGGAGGAGAAAAATGTTATCAATATGACATGTAGTACTTGTGGGAGTATAGATATGATGGATATTACACCCACTTGTGCTCAAGTGAAATTTAAATTTAGACTTTTAAATTAATTTAATTTTCACACACACACACACACACACACACACACACACACACACACACACACACACACACACACACACACACACACACACACACACACACACACACACACACACACACACACACACACACACACACATGTATATCTAACAAGTTGTTATACACTAAATTTGCAAGGGTTGATTGATATTTCACAAGAACATGATGCTCATTAGTCTTACTCAAAGGGCATGTTTGTTCATATGTGCCTAGATGTCTCTCTAATTTAGGATGTATGCATGATATGTTTAGTTATCATTTATCTTTTGAGCAAGACATACAAGTTTACAATTTGAAATTTATGTATGTATAGACATGTATATACATGTTTATGGTCTATTTATGATACATGACATATTTATATGATTCATATAATTAGACATTTTATATATGTTTCTAGTTTATGCTCCATGTGATATATCTTTGTAGTTTATGATTAGACATGTGATCTAGATATATGTTTCTAGTTTATGATTACACACATTATTGGTTAAATTTCTATGTTTATGATTACATGTTCAATGAACCCACAATAGTGGGTTACACTTTTTTGGAGGAAGAAATTGCTCTAAAATTGCATAACTACGGATATTCAATTTACTAGTTTTGATAGAAAGTTTTTATAAAGTTTCAATAGAAACTATTTAGTTTCTATAAAAACTAAAAAAATTACTAGTTCATTTCTATCGAAAGTATTATTGCCACATAGTTTCAATTAGAACTACATTACTAGTTTCAATCGAAACTTTCAATGTAGTTCTGATCAAAACTATGAAGCCTGACCGGGGTTTTTAACCTTGGTCTCAGGTTTTCTAGTTTTGATCGAAACTAGTGAAAAAAGTTTCAATAAAAAATAATAAAAACCAAAATGTAAAGAATTTCCTGCAACCCCAAATGTCATTTTCGAAAATGGGGCTATAGATAGAGAGTTTCAATCAAAAGCACAATGCAGAGAGGGGCATTGAAAATTATCAAACATCAAAAAAGGTATAATTTTCCCCTTTGTTTACTCATTTTAAATCATTTTTGTTTTATTTTATACATTTTTAGTTTCATTTTATATATGTTTTCTGTATATATGTATATATATCATGTATATGTATGTATATAAATCATGTATATATATGCATATATACCATGTGTATACATGCATATATGTATATGTATATGTATATATATAAATATACATATATACATGTATGTATACATACATATTGTGGATATACACATACATTTACATTTTAAATGTACACATGTGAACTTGTAATAGATTATAATTTAAGTTCATATATATACATGTGTGTGCATTTGTGTGTTTAAATCTTCAGCTTACCCCTAATAGTAATTTCAATAAACTAATCCTAACATTAGTTCCAATGGTTTAGGTCATGATATGAACCCTAATATAAACTTCACCTCAAGAACCTCACCCTAATCTTAAGTCTAATTAAATCCTGACTAAAACCTAGTCTAAAAAATAAATATAACCACAATCCTAATCCTAAATGTCATGTAACACAATACTAATCCTCATGTAAATTTAATTGTAATCTTAACTATGAATATTATATATTCACCCTAGAATTGACCTTGATTCTAACCATAACCATAAAATCTAAATCGTAGTTCCATAATCCTACAAGTGTTTAATTTTAGTCATGTAGGCTATAACACAACCATAATTATATAACTATTTAGATCAAACTTCAGTATGACTCTAAAAATAAACCTTTAAACCTAATGTTATATCATTTTAACCCTTGTTATCCCTAAACCTAACCATGATGTGAAGACTAACTATAAATATATACAACATGATCCTCACTTCTTAACCCTAAAAAACCCTAATATGAATCTTAACTAAAATCTTTAATCTAGATTTACATTAACCCTAAAAATTTAATCTTAAAGATCCTTAAACATTATATTAACTCTAACATTGATCATGATTCTAATGATATAGCTCTAAATCCTAACCACATTGTCCCAACTCTGAGCCCAACCATGTAACTATAAGCATAACATAAACCTTAATCCTAATACTAAACCCTAACCCTAATTATATTAACTTACTCAACATTTAACAATAAATCCTAAACCTAATGATAATTCTACTTGTAATGCTAATGTAAGTTTCACACTGATATTAAACACGAATGATATGCTTATATAAACACAATTATAACAATGACCCTAACTCTAGAACCATAATAGCTTACTCAACATAGAACACCATATCTAAACATGCACTCCTAACACTGATATTAAACACTAATGATATGATTATATAAACACAATTATAACACTGACCCTAACTCTAGAACCATAATAGCTTACTCAACATAGAACACCATATCTAAACACGCACTCCTAACCCTAGCCCTAAATATTTTCCTAATCCTAACTTAATGAAATTTTACCATGATTAAACCCAAATAATGACCCTACACTCAATCTTAATACTAAACCCTAACCCTAAAATTAACCCTAGAACCATAATATAAACCATAACCATGATATAACATTGACATTGAATGTTAACCCTAATAAAATTAATTTATGCACTATGAGGCATGTGCAACAAGAATAATATGTACTATTAATTTTATAACTCTAAACCTAACTATAACCCTACTAATAAGTCTTAACCTAACCCTAATGTTTTAAAGTTTTAAGCCTAACCTTAAAATTAACCCTAAACCTAACACTAACTCTAACTCTAACCATAGTCCTATTTATTTCCCTAGTAACCTTATCCATGATCATGACAATATACCTATTAAATTATATAGTTCAAATCTAGTTCTATATTTAACCTAGTTATGTGTCAGGTAGTCTAGCCATGTGATCTAGACTCTATCTAGACTTAATTGAAAATAATTTAATGAAGTTATTGCACATGTTGGAATTCTTTTAGAATAACTAAGAGGGGGGTGAATCAATTATTCAAGGTCTAGATGTACAAATAAAACTTTTCACAATTCATTGAACCCATAAAAATTTCTTAACCATGCATCTATTCATTGTGTGTCAAACAAAATTGATATGTTACTATAAAATCAACATGCTTAAATGTAAAGCATAAAACCCAACATATCCATCCACACATTTGACACAATGATTTAACGTGGAAACCCAATTTGAGAAAAACCACCAGTAACATGCTAGTCCTTTTTCACTCTTCTGAAGTGATTGCCTATTAAAGGCCAACCTTGTTAAAGGTTACAACACACACTATTAAATGTGACCCAATTAAGGGATTTCAATCACCTTGTTAAAAGTGAGCCTTGTTAGAGGACTTTAGGCCATTCACTTGGAATGACACCCTATTAAAGGAATTTCCAATGACTATTAAGTCAACCTTACTCCAAAGGATTTACCCTAATCTGATAAAATTGTTAGAAAGTAACAGTAGAGCTTTGATTTGATACAGCTTACAACCTTGCTTGCAGATTATAGATCACTATTCAGTCCTCAACTATACTAGGCTTCCAATATTTGTAGCTTTGATAGCTTGTTCACCCTTCAAGAATTCATCCTCTATAAGCCTTCTTGCTTAGTTCACCATTGTAGACTTCTTTACTTGCATCACTTGATGAAGCAAACCCTTGTTCCTTCAGATTTTCACATCAAAAACTCTCCAACCTTGTTTGCTTCATGACCAGACATCCCTTCATATAGGAAATTAGAACACTTTTCTTGCTCATTATCCATCACCAAAATTAGGGTTTTTGATGGATTAGGTAGGATACAATGTATCTAACCCATATCTTGTCTTTTCTAGAAACTTCTCCTAGAATCCATTTGAGTTTGGCTCCAAAATGGTATACATAAGATTTTGTGCCTCTAGCTCATGAATCTTATCTTCCTTTTGATTCACAAGTTCCAAGAAAACAAACTTGTTGGCTTTTCTTTGGAAAATCTTTAAGTTTTTCATAACACAGTAGCTTGACATTATCAATTTACTGATGCTCAACACATACTATGTTACTCGACATCTTCTGTAAAATCACTCGACATCAACTCAATTTTACTAGTGCTTGGAATTGATTGAAAATCACTCGACACCAACTAACTTGCTCAACATCTACTAACTTACTTGGTATCCACTAGAAATTGTTTTCACTTGGCTCTGACTAACTTTTTTCTTGGCTTGCACTAACTTTTATCGACACCTTCTATCAACTTGGTCAAGCTTAGAAAATGAACTTTGTTCAACTTTATTCTTCTGAACTTTCTAAGTGTAGCTAGTCATTTTGTAACCTCAAGTAGATCATCAATACATTATGTTATCACTATCTTAATTGATTCTTGCACTTCATTACATAATCATAACTCAACATTTCCTCTAGGTACTTTTGTTACATCTTGTTGATCAAATCCTCCTCATCAATCAACTAAGTGATAGTGCTTGAAACATATAAGCAATTGTCTTACCAACATGTAGTAGGTTTGACATCAGTGACAAAACAATGATTGAAACACATAATCTTCTTCAACAATCTATCTAATCAAATGATCTTTTCATTCATATATCAACAATGTGCCTCTTTGGCATTGATGGCAAACCAAACTAATCAACTAGTCAAACAAATGATAAACTAACTAGGTTAAAATAGTAAGGCAATACCAAAAAGAAAGTTTGTGAATAAAACTTCTCCCTCTTTTAGCAACTCCCTCTTCTGATTAGGTTACAAAAATAAAACTCTCGCTTCTAGTTCTGATCCTTCCTTTGATTTCTTTCTACTTTCTCCATCTTTCTTTCTTACCAAACTAATCATCTGATGTACTTTCTCCCTTGATCAGTTTAATGTTCTTTCTCCCTCTTTGAAAACAATGCCAAATACATATACTCAACACTCAGCATCTTTGATATATGTAGACATAGGCTTTTGTAGGCTCTCCAATTTTCTCCCTCTATCACCTTGCTTGTGACTAATTTGTGATTTTAGCTCTGTAATTACTTTAGGTAGTTCCTAAAGTAAAATCCATTGCATCAGTTTGTATGAAATGAATGTTAGCTTGTTTGATGTAGGGTACTCCCTTTGTCTTTTACATAGCCTTTGATAGGGGTATCACCCCTAGTTTACCTCTCAAATACTCATAAGCATCCTTAGGTAATGCTTTGTGAAGATATCAACAATTTGCTCCTTTGTGTTGATATATTCCATCTTCACCTCTTTGTCTTGAACCAATGCTCTTACATAATGATACTTTTTTGCAATGTGCTTTGTCTTTGTATGCATTACAAGATTCTTTGATATATTTATAGCACTTTTATTATCACAATAAAGTGTCGCTAGTTCAGTGATTTCTTCCTTCATTCCCTTAAGTAGCTATTTGATCCATATAATATTTATGTAGTTAATAGAAACAACAACATACTATAGTAGATTGGGAAGTAGAACTCTACTTCTTGCTAGTCCATGCAACAAGTCTTCTACCTAAGAAGAATGCTCTTCCACTGGTGCTCTTTCTATCATCAATATTTTCAACCCAATCGGCATCAGTGTAGGCTTTCAGTTCAAAATTTTTATTCTTGTTATAGTATAAACCATATTCTTCTATTCCTTTCAAGTATTTCATTATCCTTTTCATAACCATCAGGTGATTCTCTCTAGGGTTAATAGAGAACCTTGCAACTATCCCCATAGCTAATGCAATATTTGGTCTACTATGTACTACATATTGCAATTTTCCAATCATGGATCTGTATAATGTTTGATTGATCTCAGTTAAATCATCATTTTTTGATAGCTTGAGTGCTATTACGATAGGTTTACTTATTGGTTTTGAATCCTTGAGTCCAAATGTATTCAATATCTCTTTAACATATTTTGACTGAGTGATATATACACCATATTTCATTTGATAGACTTGTAATCCCACAAAGAATTTGATCTCACCAAAAATTGACATTTCAAACTCTTGCTTCATCTGATTTGCAAAATCTTTACACAAAGCATCTTGCCCTCCAAATATGATGTCATCAACAAATATTTTAGATAACAGTATACCTTTTTCTTTATCTATCTTCATGTACAAATTGTTGTTATCATCTGTCCTTTCAAATCCAATCTTAACAAGATAAGTATGAAGTCTCTCATACCATGGTCTTGGTACTTGTTTCAATCCATATAGGGCTTTGTGCAATCTACATACCATGTTCTTGTTATTTTTATCAACAAAACCTTCTAGCTATTCTATGTAGACTTCTTCTAATATGCCATTTAGAAATGCAGACTTAACATCTATCTAATAAACTTTGAAACCTTTTTATGTAGCATAAGCAAACAATATTCTTACTCCTTCCATTCTTGCAATAAGGGAAAATGTTTCACCATAGCCAATTCCTTCTTCTTATGCATACCCTTTGCAAACTAGTCTTTCTTTGTTTCTTGTCACTTCACCATTCTCATCTAACTTATTTCTGAATACCCATTTTGTGCCAATCACATTATTGTCTTCTAGTCTAGGAACTAGACTCCAAGTCTTCTTCTTTTCTATTTGTTGAAGTCCATAGCGTTTTACCAGTCATCATCTTCCAAAGAATCTCTCATTGTCTTAGTTTCCTTCATGCTTAAAAAACATGATTCACTTCTCAACCTATTTCTTGTCATTGGTCTTGCATCTTTGTCTCCAATGATTTGATTTGTAGGATGATGTCTTTTAACATATTTGGATAGTCTAGGCTCAGTTTTTATGGCTACATTTTGTCTCTCAACTTTAGTATCATTTTGTATATCTCTATTAGGTGTTTCAACATCTCTTTCAAGTGTGCTAATCTCAAAGTCAGTTTGTGCATTTTCTTCATTCTACAACTGGGCATCTGAATACAACTTAGTATTCACAGGATGTGACTCGACAATTTTTGAGACTTGCTATTTGTTTTCTACATGATTTGTAGCATCTTCTTCAGTAGGCATTCCTTCACAGTAGTATACAAATGACTTGTATTATTTTGGTTCTTTTGTATATTCAGCCTCATTTGCTTCTACAAACTCATCGAAATTCACATTTTCACTTTCCACAATTTTGTTAGTGTTAATATTTAAACACTTGTAAGCTTTGCTTCTTGTGAAGTAACCAAAGAATATACCTTCTTCACTTTTTGCATCAAACTTTCCACTCTTAACATTTTTAAGAATATAGCATTTGCTTCCAAATACCTTAAAATATTTCACATTAGGTGGATGACCATACCATAGTTCAA
Source organism: Cupressus sempervirens (assembly GCA_028749045.1). Taxonomy (NCBI): domain Eukaryota; kingdom Viridiplantae; phylum Streptophyta; class Pinopsida; order Cupressales; family Cupressaceae; genus Cupressus; species Cupressus sempervirens. The sequence goes on from CM053787.1 coordinate 456,164,684, forward strand.
AAGGTGTTGAGTGAGTACCTTTTTTTACTTGCACATGATTCAAGGTGTATACAATAGTACTTACAGCTTCTCTTGAGTATTTTAGAGCAACATTTTTCTCCATCATTAGTGTTCTAGCACACTTCATTACAGACCTATTTCTTCTTTCAACAATTTCATTTTGTGGAGGGGTTCTAGGTGAATATGTTTGTCTCTTGATTCCTCTATCATTATAGAACATCTCAAACTCATATGAAGTGAATTCACCTCCTCTGTTTGATCTCAAGCATTTCAAACTCTTACCTATTTCTTTTTCAACTCTTGCCAAGTACCATTTAAATATTTGAAAAGCATCTAATTTTTTTTTATAGAAATAGGACTGTCATCATTCTCGAGTAATCATCAAAAAAAAACATTATATACTTTTCTCCTTTGTAGCTTGCACTTCAATAGATCCACACAAGTCAGTATGAACAATTTCAAGTATTTCCATAGAGGTATAAGCTTTACTTCTAAAGCTTGACTTTGTCATCTTGCCTAGTTGACATTGTTTGCACATTATATTTTCTGGTTTCTTCAACTTAGGAAAACCTCTAACTCTTTTCATATTATTGATACTAATCAGATTATCAAAGTTAACATGATATAATCTCTTGTGCCAAAGCCATACATCATCAAATTTTACAATAAGACAAGTAGTATCTTCTATATCCAAATAGAACATATTACTCCTAGTTTGATCGCCTTTTCCAATCAAGTTTTCATTTGTATCATATATCTTGGGTGATTTATTTTCAAACTCAACTTTTCAACCAAAATTATTCAATTGTGACACACTTAACAAGTTATAATTCAATCCTTCAACATAATAAGCATTATCACATGAAATCTTGTTTGTGAGTTTGATAGACCCTTTTCCTTTTATTAAGCATGGTGCATCATTACCAAATCTTACACTATTTCCATCACAACATGTTAAGGTAATGAACTTACTTTTATCTCTAGTCATGTGATGTGAGCATCCACTATCAATGATCCACTTTTCATTCTTGTTCACACAAGTCATAACTATAGTTGCCTCATCCTCATTTGATTCATCCTTCATTGCAACATATACCACTTCATCATCATTTTCATTAGAGTCATGTTCATCAGCAATGTAGCATGACTTCTTTCCTTTATCTCTATAGTCTCTTCCATCATCTTCTCTTCTATTTTTGTACTTTTTCCCTTCTCAAAAGTTATTTTTCTAGTGTACATCTTGGTGCAATATGACCAACTTTATTGCAATTAAAACAAATGATAGGTAGCTTACCTTTAAATTAACCTTTTCCTCTATGAAATCTTCTTGCCAAGAATGCTTTCAATTTTTCAATTTCTTCCTCATCTATATTACTATCATGGATGCATACTTTATCTTTCTTTTCTTCTTCTTTGGCTTTACCTCCTCAGAATCCTTCAGTAACAACTTTTCTTTGAAAGCTGATTCAATACTCTCTAGTCTGTAATTGTCAAAATTAGATAGCTCAAAAGTAGTGAGTCTTCCAACTAGACCTTCAAGGGTTAGATAATTTCCTAGTATACATCTTAACTCTTGGATTGCAAACACTCTAATGGCATACACATGAAATAATGTTCTCAAGACTTTACTTAGCATAGTATCAACACCTTTTATTGTACTAACAACTTCTTTTATTCTAGAAACATATTGAGCAATATTTTCACCTTCTTCCATTCTCATGTCATCACACTTACCTCTGAGGCTCTCTAACTTGGCTCTTTGATCATTTTTGTCTCCTCCATAGATGGTGTCTAGGGCATCCCACATCTTCTTTGCATTCTTAAGAGCTTTGATATCATCAAATTCAACATAGCTGAGGGCAGAGGCAATCTCCAACATTGCCTGATTATGTTCTTTCATTTTCTTCAAATCTTTAGCAGTTAGGGCTCTTGTTGGATCAACATGTTCTACTAAAATGCAAGATTGTGCATAATCTCCAAGTCCTCCAAGGTGTAGCTTCATCAAAATTTTCCATCCAGGAAAGTTATCTTTGTTGAGCTTGGGTACCTCTCTTTTTGACATCTTGATCTTTATGCTTTTAGTACCTTAAAACTAATCCTCTTAAGAAATTGTGCTCTCGTACCAATTTTTGGAATTCTTTTAGAATAACTGAGAAGGGGGTGAATTAGTTATTCAAGGTCTAGATGTACAAATAAAACTTTTCACAATTCAGTGAACCCATAAAACATTCTTAACCATGCATGCATTCATTGTGTGTTAACCAAAATTGATATGTTATTGTAAAATCAACATGCAGAAATGTAAAGCATAAAGCACAACATATCCATCAACACATTTGACAAAATGGTTTAATGTGGAAACCCAATTTTTAAAAACCACTAGTAACATGCTACTCCTTTTTCACTCTTCTGAATGATGCCTTGCTAAAGGCCAACTCTGTTAAAGGCTAGAACACACACTGTTAAATGTGACCCAGTTAGGGGATTTCAATCACCCTATTAAAAGTGAGCCTTGTTAGAGGAATTTAGGTCATTCACTTGGAATGCCATCCTTTTAAAGGATTTTCCAATGATTTTTAAGTCAACATTACTCCAAAGGATTTACCCTAATCTAATATAATTGTTAGAGAGTAACAATAGAGCTTTGATATGATACAAATTACAACTTTGCTTGTAGATTACAGATCACTATTCAGTCCTCAACTCGACTAGGCTTCCAATCTTTGTAGTTATGACAGCTTGTTCACCCTTCAAGAATTCATCCTATGTAAGCCTTCTTACTTAGTTTTTCATTATAGACTTCTTTACTTGGGTCACTTGATGAAGCAAACCCTTGTTCCTTCAGATTTTTAGATAAAAAACTCTCCAACCTTGTTTGCTTCATGACCAGACATCCCTTCATATAGGAAATTAGAACACTTTTCTTGCTCATTATCCATCACCAAAATTAGGGTTTTTGATAGATTAGGTAGGATACAATGTATCTACCCCATATCTTATCTTTTTAAGAAACTTCTCCTAGAATCCATTTGAATTTGCCTCCAAAACGGTTTACATAAGATTTTGTGCCTCCATCTCATCAATCTTATCTTCCTCTTGATTCACAAGTTCCAAGAAAATAAACTTGTTGACTTTTATTTGGTGAATCTTTGATCTTTTCATAATGCAACAACTCAACATTATCAATTTATTAATGCTTGATACATACTGTGTTACTCAGCATCTACTGTAAAATCACTTGACATCAACTGGATTTTACTAGTGCTTGGCATCAACTAAAAATCACTCGGCACCAACTAACTTGCTCGACATCTACTATCTTACTTGATATCCACTAGAAATTATTTTCACTCAGCTCAAATTGACCTTTTTCTTGGCTTGCACTAACTTTTCTTGGCACCTTCTATCAACTTGGTCAAGCTTAGCAAATGAACTTTGTTCAACTTTATTCTTCTAAACTTTCTAAGTATAGCCAGTCATTTTGTAACCTCAAGTAGATCATCAATACATTATGTTATCACTGTCTTAATTGACTCTTGTACTTCAGTACATAATCATAACTCAACCCTTCCTCTAGGTACTTTTGTTACATCTTGTTGATCAAATCCTCTTCATCAATCAACTAAGTGATAGTGCTTGAAACATATAAGCAATTGTCTTACCAGCATACAACAAGTTTGACATCAGTGACAAAACAATGATTGAAACACACAGTCTTTTTCAACAATCTTTCTACTCAAATGATCTTTTCAATCATATATCAGCAACACACACACAATTTACACATGTACATGTTATGTTTGTTTCATGTTTATGAAATTCTATGTACATGTACATAACATATGTTTGTTTCATGTTTAAACATGTATTATTTAATTTCATGTTTACAAAATTCTAGTTTCTTAAATGTCATTATACTTGATAAATTTCAAGTTTATTAAAAATATCATATTTAAATTTAAATTCCAAGTTTACACATTATATACATGTGCATTCTACATACATTGACCTTCACATGGTAGATCAAAAACTTCCTATCCCCCCTGAGCATCAATCGGTCCCCCTCCAGCAGTGACCTATTCTCATGGATCAACATCTTGTCCCACTTGACATGCTCTATGATTGCACTAGCCAAGAGATTCAGATACTTCATGAATCCTTGGCTAGTGGAATATGCTCTAGTGTGTATAGTAGTACATGTGAGAGCATCTTACAGAGCCTCACATATATTAGAGATGAGAATCATGGTGCTTCTCCATATTCTAAATGTACTATATAGATTGTCCTTGGTAGCAAGATGAGATGTCTCTTTAGGTCTTTTATTGTCGTAGGTATAGGTCTTAGTGCCCAAAGAGACACTCAAGTGGGAATGTTTCAGTCATTATGTTCCAGTAAAGTATGTGAAGGTGTATTCTCCCCTTAAGTTTACAGATCCATAGATGGTTGTACTTATATACCTTCGCTTCCTTGTTGCTCATGGTCTTTATCCAAATAATGACCAAATTCCACTCTATTTTGCATGACAACTTTATGCTGAGGTTCACTTAGGTAGGGTGGTGACCTACACTGATTTATTATCACATTTAGGATAGGTGCATGGTAGACTAGTTGATAGGTAGTCAAGTCATCCACCACTGACACATAGGTCAATTGTTAGAAAGAGGGTACTTGCTATTTCCCCTATATTAGGTCCATCAGCTAATGAGGCCATGTGTAGCACCCAGTTGCTGAGGGCGATTCAAGGAGTTGGAGAGATTTATGCTATTGTCAAATCTATTTCAAGTGACAAGGTGGCCAATACTTGATGTCTCATTAGTGTTCTAGATCATCATTCGGTGCTTCATCTTCAAGATACTTGTATAGTGCAACAAGCATCCCTTTAATGACTAGCTTAGAGGGTCTCACTAGAGTGTTGGCACAAGATACTATGACTAGCCTTGCTAAATATCTATTATATTCATATAGATTCATATCAGAGCATCTTGGCATGCCCATATCAAATGTTTGACATTGTGTCCATGGTGATATTGGGACACATCCTTAGCCACATTCCTCTCATCGATCAAGTAGTGGTCATGGTGGTAGTACACATCATGATCCACCTACTAACCACTCTTTTTCTTTAGAGGGACATATACATACTATTACAAACCCTTCAACCAATGTAGGGCATGGTCAGATTTTAGATGTGGGCCTTAATGATGTTGACTTCAGCTTGTTCACCACAAGATGGATGGACTTGTTGACACATGATGATTCTAATTCTATGCCTTCTCATCTAGTCAATCCACTTGGCTCATCATTATTAGGATATGTCCTAGCCACTAGTCATGCTAGCATAGATGTAGAGATGGAGCTAGATGAGGCCCAAAAAAATCTTGATATATTGGTGGACACAATCGATGCTAGGTAGTCTAAATATTATCAGATGCCAACATCTACATAGGTAAATATGTAGTTTTTTAATATTACTATTAAAATTTCAATTGTTTGTTCAACTAATAATTTATGCACGTATACATATCATGCCTTTGTAATTAAATACATATTTTAATTTGATTTGTTGCACACATGTATGTATGTATTGTAGGGGGACATACCCTTTTTTACTCCATCTTTAATGCCAAATTGTGTACATCATCGAGACTCATTTGATGATGTCAGTAGTGGACAGGTGAATTTTAATTTTTTCTGAATTAGACACATGTGAGTTTTATATGTAATATATAAATTTCATGCAATTCACAAATTTAAAAGAGATTTAATTAAATATGAAATTTTGTATGTATTGATTTCACTTTCTCTTGATATATATATATATATATACACACACACACACACACACACACATATATATACATATACATATACACACACATATATATATATATATATATACATATACATATATATATATATACATATACATATACATATATATATATATATATATATATATACATATACATATATATATATACATATGCATACATATACATATATATATATATATACATATACATATACATACATATATATATATATATATACATATACATATATATATATATATGTATATGTATATATATATATATATGTATATGTATATGTATATGTATATATATATATATATATATATAGATGTATATATATATGTATATATATATATATATATGTATACATGTATATGTATATGTATATATGTCTAGTATATATGTATATGTATATGTATACATATACATATAGTATTCCCTTTAGACAAGTGTTCAAATTTATTCTCCTCAAGGCACATGTCTGAATTAGTTGCATACAAGTTCCTAATTTCTATAATTAGTTACAACTCCTAATTTCACACCCTTAAGACAAAAGTCCTAATTTCATCCCCTTAACACAGGTGTTCTAATTTCCTCCCCTCAAGGCACATGTCCTAATTAGTTGCATACAATGTCATGCCCAAAATACGAGGCAAAAACACACGTAATTTTTTTTTTTAAAGATTAATAACATCACTAAGTTTGATATGTTTGTTTCACAAGTTAAAGTATAGGTTTAATGTAAGACAGATACGGGTTTCCCTAAAAATGCGTTGACATTTCATTTAAGTTTAAAACCAACCTATGAGATCCACTAAAAAAAACACATTTATTATTAAATTAATTTCAACATTTGTTCGTATTTAAATTCGACCCTAATATAGCACTCCCACTAACCATCTTTATTACTAACTCATCCTTTTAAAGTCAATCTTAAATTTCACTATGTATTAACATTAATAAGATTAATGTCGACCAACTTAAACATTACCAATACTCATTAACATTACTTGATGAATAAAATATATATTTACGTTAAATTGAATTTAATTTCAAACAATATATTATTTTTATTTACTTTTAAAAAAATTCAAATGAAAATAAAAATCATCCTATTAATAAACATAAAATTTCAACCAATCAAAGTATTGATTGACACACAATTAGATCATTCTAATAAAAAATTATATAAATCCAAAACTAACTAATCCAAACATCAAAATTCAAATAACTAACTACTAATTTAACATCTATCAAAAAACAATAACTAAACTTTATTTAAACTTCACTCTAAGCTAATTATATTTAAATCTACAATCTATTCTAAAATAAAACATTTCTAACAATAACAATATAATTAAAATTAAATAAAACTAAATGAAAATTCTTCAACCAAGCTACTTAATTTAATTTAACTTTAAATATACTAACTTAACATTACATTAACAAATTTTAACTTTAATTTTTACTTAAACATTTAAACAAAATAACATACTAACTAAAACTCACTTAAATTAAAATTAAATTTATAATAACTAAACTTTTACTAGCACTAAAATAAAAATACACTAAACTAAATCTAAATTTTAAATCATTATTTAAAATACTAAAATCTAAAATTATCAAATCCTAACTAAAATTTTACTAACCCCCTAACATTCCTAACCTAAACATTAACTACCTAACACAAACCTAAACTAACATTAAACTAAATCGTAATCCTTACTAACATCTAACCCCTAAGCTAACTTCCTAACCCATCTACCCTACCCTATCTCCCTACTCCCACGTCCCTCCCACTAGCACTTCAATGCACTTAGTGCAGCGAGTCTGCTACCTATGTAACATGTGGCTTAATGACTAGTGACCCGTCTACCATAGGGATGCTGCCTTCCTCATGTCCCACTACACCCACGTGCGCTCTCTGTCCAAGGTGAATTGAGGGTGGAATGCGATTGGGTGAGAAGATAAGGTAGCCACCCAAGTAGGTCAATGCCCATTTATCTCCCTCATTTAATGAGGTGATTGAACACGTGGAGTGGGAAGATTTTTAAAGGAGTTAAGTTTTAAAGTTTAGTTGGTGGGTTAAATTGGATAGGATAGGATTTATATTTTTGCATGTATATATAAATATAAATAAATAAATAAATATATATATATATATATATATATATATATATTTCCATTAATTAGATTTAAACAAGGGACTTTAAAGGAGGATCCAAAGGGAATATTCCTTATTATCTCAAGGGGATTAATTTTTTTCCCTCATACAAAATCTAGAGAGCATTTTTGCTCGAGGGGGTATTTTTTTTCCAAGTCCATATTTTTTCTAAGTATGGATATTTGAATGAAATTTATATTTTCAAGTTCAAGGGGATGATAATTCTTTTCTTCTAGGTGTTGGAATTTTGCAAAACATAACTATTTAACCAAGGGGGAAAAATTATTTTTCTTTCTAATGTTGATTATAATAGTTGAGTTTAAATATTTGTTTAAACCATAAAGTCAGATTATTTTATCTCCTAATAATTAAAAAAATAAATTGAAGTCCCAATTATAACATTAAATTTTATTTGACATATTTTGAACTTATAATTGCATAATTGTATATCATTGTTCTATCTAATTAATCCAAATCAAATGAATATGATTATGAAACATAATAATGTCACAGAAAGAGTGAAACATCATTTTATCCATTTTCAAGTGAACATATGCAAAACTGAAATACAAGAATCCCATAAGCAAGAATACTACTCAATTTTTATTATTGAACTACCTAATTCAAAGGCTCCACTGGGAAAGATCCAAGAAGTAAAGCTGACATCATAGCCATTTCCACAACAAGTTTTAAAATAACATTTTCACACAAGATTACTATCCTAAGGAGAAATATCCCAACACATTTGGATTTCAATAACAATTCTAATTTTCCTTCTTGGCTCCACAATAGGGAAACCATTACGAAATTTGCAACACATCAAGGTGATCATGGAGAGAATGAAAATTGACTAGGAGAAAACCAATCTTAGCATGAATAAAATTTCAAACATTCACTCCCATCTAAGTTTGCACAACAGGTTTGACATTGAACCAGACTAGGGAGAAGGTAGATTTTTCCAACAAGAGACATCGGCCACAAAAACATAATAGGTGCCCTTTCAGGGCTATAAACTCAAGAACTTCTGTTCTTCCATTTCTTAAATTCCAAGACTCAAAATATGGTTTGTGCTGACAAGTAGGGGCCCATAACAACCTACTCTCTTTCCCTCTCCTCATTCTGAGAAGAGATTCTACACTGTCGGAGTCCAACTAAAGATCTCCTCTTGTACATGGCCACTTTTACCCTATCCAAGGGTGAGTAATGCCAATACAACCCATACAATCCCTTCAAAAATCAAAGCAAAATACAAAGGGAAAATGTTTAAAAAAAACCCATTTCAATCCCTCCCAAACATATTCAAAAAATACACAAACATACAGATGCAAACAAAATGAATTAAGCATGAAACCCAACATGAACCAAAAGAGCTTGAAGGGTTCCTACCTTCACAATAAGGTTATGGCAATTGAAAAATTTGAGATGAGCTTCTTTTCCTTCTCCTTCTCCTTCAATCCCGAATTGCTCTCTAAAACTAGAGGTTGTGTGAACACTCATTCTCTTTCAAATTTGCCTCTAAATAAGATACTAACTCAACTGATTCCTAAAATTCAATAACTCCCCCACTTGCCTAAAAGTTCTAGAGTCTTCTAACTCAACTTGACATAAGGCTAACCTCATGGTGGAGTCAAACTTATCCAACTCATGGTGAAAACATTCAATTTTCGAAATAAAGCAAAAATAGGATATTTTGGTGACCATTAAAGTCAACAAAAGGGGCTAGAGGGGTGAAAAATGTCTCCAACCCATACCCATACCCCTTAGGTACTTAGTTTTCATGATTTATGACTTTTAGGACTAATAAGGGACCTAAAAAAATGCTAGAAAATTTTGGACTTCCTAGCAACCCTCAAATTGCAAATTAATCACTAATTTGGATTAGGGGTAATTAATCTTGATTACTAACTGATTAGTAAAAAGGTCACTAACCTAGTCCAACTTAGTTCTTTAGGCTACTCAGTTAATCCTAACTGACATGCTGAAATGCATATACAAATCATGAGTGTCAAGCGACACTATAAAATCACTATTACAAACATTAACACTTAATGATTACAAAATGATACATTCATTCATTTCATGACACAAGTAAAATAAGAACAATAGGGTCTGCATCTTTCATTAGATTCAACCTTGGTTTCCACAAATGGTACATAGGGTTCAGTTTCGATTCTTCATTAGATTTCTCGGCTAAAATATCTTGCACACTCATTGCATACATCAGTAGCTCAAGAAAATCACGTGCATATATATAAAACTTATCAGGGAGATCACATAAATTAAAACATCCATCTTTCAAATAATTAGTTGTTTATCTCATTTCTACTCATATTCTTAACCATTAAAATTGCATAACCAAAGTGTTAATTCTGCATTCACTTTCTACACTACTACATCAATATACATGTTCATTAAACATTAAATAGCATAATTAAACATCTAAAAGTAAAACATCACACAACATAAGATAACATAATAATGTTCAACGTATCCAATAGTGTCTCGACATGAGTATCAAAATAATAATGTATCAACTATGTTATGATGGGTCAGGGTGAGGCCTCACATCCTTCTCCACTAGGCATGAACTTCCTCCTGGAGTTCATAAAAAAGATATGGGTAATGAGATCACATCTATCCTGCATCCTCCCATGAAGACATGACCTCATCATAACAATCCCACTAGACCCTGACCTGGTCCAACTCTTAGCCTCAAAGAGCTAGGGTTCATCGAGCAATAATGTGGATAGGCTCCAATGCTAACTTCTCATCCGAATCCACCTACAAGTCATTCCAATCTATACTATGAGACTCATCATAAATGTATCCTCTAAGTACTCAAATGTGAAATACATTGTGGATGTGTGACAAGCTAGGTGGCAAAGGTAGATGGTAGGTGACTAGTCCTATCCTCTCTAGGATCTTGAATGGTCCAACGAACTCGAGTGCCAACTTAGAGTCCTTTTCAAATAGAATTAGACTCTTTTGCAGTTGCACCCTCAAGAAAACTCTATCTCCAACCTGATACACTCAATATATCCTCTTTGCATCATCATACTTCTTCTGCCTATCCTATGCCTCTCTTAGGCATTATCTAATCAGGGTCACTTGCTACTCCATATCCTTGACTAGTTGAGGGCTAATTGATACTCGATCATCGATCTTGTCCCAACTCAAGGGTGTTCTGCGAGGTCTTCCATACAAGGCCTCATAAGGTGGCATACCTATAGAGGAATGGTGGTCATTGTTATAGGAAAACTTGACAAGATACAAGTATTCCTCTCGTTTGACCTGATGGTCCATCATGTACATACATAACATATCCTCCAAAACTTGATTTATTCACTCGATCTAACTATTAGTCTAAGGATGGTACACTGTACTAAAATTGAGCCCAGTGCCCAATGTTTCCTGCAACTCTCTCTAAAAAGATGAAGTGAATAGTGAGTCTCTATTAGGGATGATCTTACATGGAACACCATAAAGTTTGACAATGTCCCAAAAAAACACTTGAGCTATGTCTTGTGTTGTGTATGCACTATGCATGGGTGAGAAATGGGCAACCTTGGTCAATGTGTCAACATGGATTTTTTTAGTGGCTATTATTCACCAATTGGCTAATATGTCTTGATTGGGCTATAAAAATTGGCTAAAAAAAACATCGTATACTAGTTGACCGGTTCGCCCAGATTTTATAAAATGCTCATATAGTGGTCGGAATGTTTGCCACTATTATTACATAATTTTAGTTTGGTATTCAGGTTCTTCGCCCATATTTCTCTTTAATTTTTACTCTTATTTGCCACGAAATTAGTTGAGTGTCTCTTTCGACGATCATCATTCACCAAATTCCCATTTTCCTATGTGAATTTTTTTTTATGAGTGACATTGTACTCCATAGAAAACTTACCTTGATATGTGTCAACATTTTGGTGACTAGCTCGACAATTCTTCTTCCTTCAAGAAATGTTGGCCAAAATTAAACCTCAGCCATTGATCTTGGATCATCAAACAGTCTGAGTTCTCAAATAATACATTTAACATAATTACATTTCAAAACATAATTCACCATCAATATTAATAATTTTATTAAAAAAATAAATTATAATCACCATTATTTTATAAAAATTATCTAAACTATTAAAAAATTTGCCACCAAATATCCATCGATTGATGCATAATTCACCAACACTATTAATTTTTTTTCACCCAAATGACATGTGATTTGCCACAATTTTATAAATTTTGGGAGGGGGGCATTCCTTAAAGTTATCCCTTTGTGTCAACTATCATTAAAATGGCATCATGACAGTGAGATGACATGGGGAGACCAACAATAAAATCCATAGATATAGCATCCCACTTCTACTCTGCAATCTGATGAGGCTAAAGCAGCCCACTAGGATGATGATGCTCTGCCTTCACCTTCTGACACTTGAGGCATTTTGCAACAATGCTAGCAATTTGCACTCTCATGCCTAGCTAGTGAAACAACTATCTCAAATCTACACGTAACTTTTTCACATGAGGGTGTGCTGCATAAGGGGGTTTGTGAGCCTCAAGTACAATGAGCTTGTGCAAACCCCCAATGGAAGGTACATACATATGTCCTCTATGACACAAGAGTCTATTGAACTCCAAATAATACTTTGAATAATTCCCTTCTAAGGGTCTTTGAGAATGTACCATTTGACTAACTTCTACACAAAGTTCATCTGCTAGCAAGTGTTATAGGATTGCTCTCTCAAATTAGTGTATGTAGTCATAGATGAAAGCTCATGTTGCCTTCTACTTAAGGCATCTGCAATCACATTATCCTTTCCCTTGATGTAATGAACATCAAAATCATACTCACAAAGGAACTCCATCCACCTTCTTTGCCTAGCATTAAGGTTTGGCTGAATAAGTATGTAATGCAAGCTCTGATGGTCGAAATAAAGTTTGAATCTATGACCTAGAAGGAAGTGTCACCACCTTACCAAGGCATGAACAATTGCTGCAAGCTCTAGGTTGTGAGTAGGGTAATTGAGTTCATGAGTCTTCAACTTCATAGACTCAAAGGAAATAGGTTATCCATCCTACATAAGGACCGCCCCTATACCATCTAAAGATGCATCTGTGCACACCACAAAATCTGCAGAAGGATCTAGCCCTACTAGGATCAATGCACTTGTGAGGGCTCTCTTGAGCTCTTGAAAAGCTCTATCACACTTCTTTGTCCACTCACACTTCTTCCCCTTTTTTTGACAAGATGTGATTGGGTGTGCCAATCTAAAGAATCTCACAATAAAGTGTTGGTAATATCCTACTAGTCCCATAAAGCTCCTCACTTTAGTGACATTGGTGAGTACTGGTCAATCCATGATGGCCCTAATCCTCAATGGGTCTACCAAGACACCATCGCCTGATATGACATGACCCAAATAATGTATCTTAGGTCTTTAGAATGCACACTTTGACAAGTTACCATACAACTGATTCTCTCTCAACTTCTACAATACTTGTTTTAGGTGCTCTTCATGCTCCTTCTCATCATAAGAATATATCAGAATGTCATCAAGGAAAATGACCAAAAACTTATCCAAAAAGGTATGGAATACTCCATTCATGAGGCTCATGAATATAGTTGGAGCATTTGTGAGGCCAAATGGTACCATAGTGAACTCGTAGTGGCCATACCTTGTACAGAATGTAGTTTTGGGGATATCACTATCCACAATCCTCAACTGATGATAACCTAACTTCAAATAAATCTTTGAAAATACTCGAGCATCCTGTAACTGATTGAAGATATCATCAATCTTGGGAAGTGGGTATTAGTTCTTGATGGTTACTTTTTTCAATTGTCGATAATCAATACACAACCTTAGTGATCTGTCTTTCTTCTTTATGAAGATCACTGGTGCACCCCAAGGTGACACACTACGTTGAATATGCCCTTTCTCTAAGAGTTCCTCCAACTAAGCCTTTAGTTCATTGAGCTCATTAGTAGTCATCCTTTATGGTACTCTTGATACTAGCTCGGCTCATGGCACAAGATCTATGTGAAAGTCCACTGCTCTAGGTGGAGGCATACCAGGGAGCTTTGAAGGAAACACATCTACAAATTCCTACAAGATTGGAAAATCATCAAGGGATGACTCTCCCTTTGAATATTCCTCTCTATCACTAATGGTGATGGTGAAAAACTAACATCCCTTTCACATGCACCATCTAAGTTGCATAGCGAAAATCATAAGAAGGGATACTGGTCTCTTTACTCTAAAGATCACTCTAGAGATCCCATCTTCATCCACACATTCCACTCTCTTCTATCGAAAATCCATCTTAGTGCTATGGGCATAAATCCAATCCATGCCAAGGACAACATCATAAGAACCTAGAGGGGTAATGCGTAGATCAGACATCGTGGTCATGTCTCTAATCTAAATCTGGCAATTATGCACCATGGAACTAACTGACACTCTGGCTCTTGAGGCTAACTCTACTTCCCAACTAACATCTTGTCTAACTACCACTAGTCTATAATGCTCCACTACATATGGAGATATAAAAGGGTTAGTAGCTCTAGAATCAAATAAAACAAAAACCATATAATCTTGTATTATACCTATAGCCTTATTAACTATGGCTTGATGCTTAGCCTGGCAGTTGTCAACTACTGCAAAAACTCTGTGGGATCTGCACATATCACCAACTGTCAGATCTGAAATAGCCCTTCTTTGACTATTGGATGATTGTCCCTAGGGACACTCTCTAGCTATATGACCCATGCCACCACAAGTGTAACATGGTCCTTAGGTATAAGATTGTACACCCTATGATTTGGACTGCTATGGGCCCCTTGACTTGCTAGATCCACTGTAACCACCCCTGGAAGGCTACTGAGTCTTCACTGACTATTTTGTGGGGCATGTACCTTTTAATCTTGTTTGGGACCCTATGACTACCACTGCTTGGGCTTGGATCCTTGATAACCCTGTGAAGGTTTCTACTATTGTTGCTATGGTTTCTGCTACCGAGACTATTGGTCCTTAGAGGACTCTACTGTATAGTATTGATTCCCTTTCCAAGGGGGTTTTTGCTGGGTATAATTTTAATTTTGAGACCGATCCTGTGACTCCTGTCTACCTTGAGTATCCTCAACAACTAATGCTATCTCAACTACTTGTTTGAAGGTGGTAGGGAAGGCTAACCAAACTGCACCCTAGAGTGAGAAATTTAGGTCCATGATGAAGTGATGTACTTGAAATTTCTCATCCTTCATATATTCAACATATGGAAGGATCTCAAGAAACTTTCTCTCATACAAAGCTACTATGACACCCCTCTAATGTAGAGAATGGAATTCCTCTATCTACCTTTGTTTGAAGTGCATGGGCATGTACCTCTCTTGCAATCTCTCTAAGAATGACTCCCATGTGAGGGTATCCATCCTCACTCCTCCTATAATGTCCTCTTGATGCCACCAATTAGAGGCATCTCCCCTCAGATGATGGACTTCTAGACGTGGCTTTAGATTACTCTCATAAGGATGTAATCCAAAGCACCACTATCGACTCTATAACCAAGCATCTAATACTATTCCATCAATAGAACTGGTATAGTATGGTGGATGGAGCTATATCAACTCCTTGATATCATCTCCTACATTTCTAGGAGGTCTATCAAGTGGTGGTCCTCTCTGATGTATTGACTCACCCTCATGCTCGCCTTGTCCCTCTACCTACCTCAATAGGGGATTCCTACTCCTCTCTCTACCACTGAGCCCACCTCCTTCGGGTCCTTGTGCTTCCTCTTCGAGAATCTACTGCCCTGGTTGTATTACAAGTGATAGTCTCTACTGAACTACTCTAATCAGTATCTGAAGGGTACCCAAAATATCCTGATTTGAGTTCGGTGGTGGTGGTGGTCCATCCTCCTATTCTGCTCTACCACCTCTAGCCCTACAACCTTTGCCTCGTTGGTTGCTTCGTGTAACGGGAGGCATCCTACAAAAAGTTAAAGTTTAGATTAAGTTTTAGAAGCATAATGGTTTTAGGTACCCAGTGTTGAAACATGGGCTCTGATACCAAAATGTCATGCCCAAAATACAAGGCAAAAACACACATAATTTTTTTTTAAAAAAAATATTAATAACACCACTAAGTTTGATATGTTTGTTTCACAAGTTAAAGTATAGGTATAATGTAAGATAGATATGTGTTTCCCTAACAATGCCCTAACATTTCATTTAAGTTTAAAACCAACTTGTGAGGTCCACTAAAAAAAACATTTATTATTAAATTGATTTCAACATTTGTTCATATTTAAATTTGACCCTAATATAACACTCCCACTAACCATCTTTATTACGAATTCATCCTTTTGGAGTCAATCTTAAATTTCACTATATATTAACATTAATAAGATTAATGTCGAACAACTTAAACATTACCAATACTCATTAACATTACTTGATGAATACAATATATATTTAAATTTAATTTAATTTAATTTCAAAAAATATATTATTTTATTTACTTTTAAAAAATTCAAATGAAAATGAAAATCATCCTATTTATAAACATAAAATTTCAACCAATCAAAGTATTGATTGACATGCAATTAAATCATTCTAATAACAAATTATATGAATGCAAAACTAACTAATCCAAACATCGAAATTCAAATAACTAACTACTAATTTAACATCTATCAAAAAACAATAGCTAAACTTTATTTAAATTTCAGTTTAAGCTAATTATATTTAAATCTAAAATCTATTCTAAAATAAAACATTTCTTAAAATAACAATATAATTAAAATTAAATAAAACTAAATGACAATTCCTCAACCAAACTACTTAATTTAATTTAACTTTGAACATACTAACTTAACATTACATTAACAAATTTTAACTTTAAATTTTACTTAAACATTTAAACAAAATAACATACTAACTAAAACTCACTTAAATTAAAATTAAATTTATAATAACTAAACTTTTACTAACACTAAAATAAAAATACACTAAACTGAAACTAAATTTTAAAAATTTATTTAAAATACTAAAATCTAAAATTATCAAATCCTAACTACAACTTTACTAACTCCCTAACATTCCTAGCCTAAACATTAACTACCTAACACAAACCTAAACTAACATTAAACTAACTCTTAATCCTTACTAACATCTAGCCCTTAAGCTAACTTCCTAACCCATCTACCCTACCCCATCTCCCTACTCCCACATCCCTCCCACTAGCGCTTCAATGCACTTAGTGCAGCGAGTCTACCACCGACGTGACATGTGGCCCAATGACCAGTGGCCCATCTACCATAGGGATGTTTCCTTCCTCATGCCACCCCACCCATGTGAGCTCTCTCTGCCCAAGGTGAATCATAGGTGGAATGTGATTGGGTGAGAAGATAAAGCAGTTAGCCCAGCATGTCAACACCCATTTATCTCCCTCATTTAATAAGGTGATTGAAAGCGTGGAGTGGGAAGAATTTTAAAGGAGTTAAGTTTTAAAGTTTAGTTGGTGGGTTAAATTGGATAGGATAGGATTTATATTTTTTCATGTATATAAAAATATTTATATATATTTTTTCATTAATTAGATTTAAACAAGGGACTTTAAAGGATGATCTAAAGGGAATATTCCTTTTTATCTCAAGGAGATTAATTTTTTTCCCTCATACAAAATCCAAAGAGCATTTTTTCTCTAGGGGGGTATTTTTTTTCTAAGTATGGATTTTTGAATGAAATTTATTTTTTCAAGTTTAAGGGGATGATAATTCTTTTCTTCTAGGTGTTGGAATTTTGCAAAACATAACTATTTAACCAAGGGGAGAAAATTATTTTTCTTTCTAACGTTGATTATAATTGTCAAGTTTAAATATTTGTTTAAACCATAATGCAAGATTATTTTATCTCCTAATAATCATGAAAATAAATTGAAGTCCCAATTATAACACTAAATTTTCTTTGACATATTTTGAACTTATAATTGCATAATTGTATATCATTGTTTTATCTAATTAATCCAAATCAAATGAATATGATTGCAAAACATAAGAATACCATAGAAAGAGTGAAACATCATTTTATCCATTTTCAAGTAAACATATGCAAAATTGAAATATGAGAATCTCATAAGCAAGAATACTACTCAATTTTTTTTATTGAACTACCTAATTCAAAGGCTCCACAAGGAAAGAACTAGGAATAAAACCCAACATTGTAGCCATTTCCACAACAAGTTTAAAAGTAACATTTTTACATAGGATTAGTATCTGGAGGAGAAGTCTCCTAACACATTTGGATTTCATTAACAATTTTGATTTTCCTTCTTAGCTCCACAATAGGGAAACTATTACGAAGTCTGCAACATGTCAAGGTGATCATGGAGAGAATGAAAACTGATTGGGAGACAACCAATCTTAACATGAAGAAAATTTTAAACATTCACTCCCATCCAGGTTTGCACAATAGGTTTGATATTGAACCGGACTAGGGAGAAGGTGGATTTTTCCAATAGGAGACATTGGCCACAACATCATAATAGGTGCCCTTTTAGAGCTATAAACTCAAGAATTTCTATTCTTTTATTTCTTAAATTCCAAGACTCAAACCATGGTTTGTGCTGATGAGTAGGGGCCCATAACAACCTACTCTCTTTCCCTCTCATCATCCTGAGAAGAGACTCTACACTATCAGAGTCCAACTAAAGACCTCCTCCCATAAATGGCTACTTTTTCCCTATCCGAGGGTGAGTAATGCCAATACAACCTATAAAATCCCTTCAACAATCAAAGCAAAATACAAAGGGGAAAATTTTTGAAAAAAACCCATTTCAATCCCTCCCAAACATATTCAACAAATACACAGACAAACATATGCAAACAAAATGACTTAAGCATGAAACACAACATGAACCAAAAGAGCTTGAAGGGTTCCTACCTTCAAAATAAGGTTATAAAAATTGAATAATTTGAAATGAGCTTCCTTTCCTTCTCCTTCTCCTTCAATCTTGAATTGCTCTCTAAAACTAGAGGTTGGGTGAACACTCATTCTCTCTCAAATTTGCCTCTAAATAAGATATTAACTCAACCAACTCCCAAAATGAATAGCTCCCCCACTTGCCTAAAAGTTCTAGAGTCTTCTAACTCAACTTGACATAAGGCTAACCTCATGGTGGAGTCAAACTTATCCAACTCATGGTAAAGATATTCAATTTTCACAATAAAGCAAAAATAAGATATTTTGGTGACCATAAAAGTCAACAAAAGGGGCTAGAGGGGTGGAAAATGCCCCCAACCCATACCCATACCCCTTAGGTACTTAGTTTTCATGATTTGTGGCTTTTAGGACTAATAAGGGACCTAACAAAATGCAAGAAATTTTTGGACTTCCTAGCAACCCTCAAATTGCAAATTAATCACTAATCTGGATTAGGGGTAATTAATCTTGATTACTAACTGATTAGTGAAAATGTCACTAACTTAGTCCAACTTAGATCTTTAGGTTACTTGGTTAATCCTAATTGACATGCTGAAATGCATATACAAATCACGAGTTTCAAGCAACACTATAAAATCACTATTACAAATATTAACACTTAATGATTACAAAATGATACATTCATTCATTTCATGATACAAATAAATATGAACAATGGAGTCTACATCTTTCATTAGATTCAACCCTAGTTTCGTCAAATGGTACATAGGGTTTAGTTCCAATTCTCCATTAGATTTCTTGGCTAAAATATCCTACACACTCATTGCACACACATATATATATATATATACATATACATATATACATATACATATACATATACATATATACATATACATATATACATATACATATACATATACATATACATATACATATACATATACATATACATATACATATACATATACATATACATATACATATACATATACATATACATATACATATACATATACATATACATATACATATACATATATATATATATATATATATATATATATATATATAACTTATCAGTGAGATCACATAAATTAAAACATCCTTCTTTCAAATAACTAGTTGTTTATCTTGTTTCTACTCATATTCTTAACCATTATAATTGCATAACCACAGTGTTAATTCTGCATTCACTTTCTACACTAGTACATCAATATACATGTTCATAAAATATTAAATAACATAATTAAAGATATGAAAGTAAAACATCACACAACATGAGATAACATAGTAATGTTCAATTTATCCGACAGTGTCTCAACATATCGAGTCATGAGTATCAAAATAATAATGTATCAACTATGCTATGATGGGTCAGGGCGAGACCTCACATACAAGTTCTTAATTTCTATAATTAGTTACAAAATTTCAATGAGATAATAAAAATAATATATAATTAGTTCAACCAAATTTCAGATTTCAAATAGTTCAACCAAATTTCAAAATGTTCAAGTTGTTTCAAATTACAAGTTGTTTCTATCTTGTATCAAGTGGGTTAGCTTGTTATTAGATAACATTTAATATTTTTACATGATCATCAATACCGAGCCTCCACTTATGTATTCCAAGTTCTTTGACTGGATGAAGAGTTAGACCAATGATAATAACATGGTTACTATACTCATATACCTTATTATTAGGTTGATAATCATTGAAATGAATCCCATTCTTATGTTCTCTATTTTACTTCAAATATGTTCCCTGTACAACAATAGAACTTGCATACAAGTCAATCAAATAAGTTAATAAATTTGAATTTATAAAAAAAATAGATGTACATACACGTACATGATTCAACTATATACTAATCTATGGTAAACATAATTCCATCACTTATTTCAGTCTTTGTTAGCTTCTCTCTTTGTATGGTGCAATGCAATAAATAATAGATAACACCTTCTACATTCTTAGATTATGTCATGACTACAAAAACATTGTCTACACAAAGTATATGTATATAAATTCCATGTATATATATATATATATATATATATATATATATATATATATATAATTGACCAAAATTATGAAACAAATATGCTTATTTGTATATACATACATAGCAACTCTGATCAATCCTGAAATATGGTCATAATCACTAGAAACCATGGAATATTATCATATTTTTCATCCTCAAACTTATTTACATTGATAACTAGTGACACCAGAGTCCATTCACTTGGCACATATCCACATTCTTGATTAATGAAACCATCATAGTTTTCATCAATGCAATCAGGACAAAAATACGAGTATTCTCTTGTGTACAATGACCACACGTTACTATCTGTACTCATAATTGAATGCAAAGATTGTGTCTTCTCTAACCTCTTGCAAACATGCATTGATCTTCTATGGACACCTAAATGTAAGGTCCATACATACATATAAAAAATGATTTTCAAACATGTGTGTGCCATAATTTAGTTATTGCATAATTTTTTCAATATAAATTTGATTCAATTATAGTATTATAATTAATTTATACTGGATACCTCCCAAAATGCTCTGAATGGTATGAATCGATCCACTTGTGATGATGTGTTATTTGTATTTTTTGGCATAGTAAAATGTGTTTTGCACCACTCAATCACATCATGAGAATTATTAATGTGATATCCTTTATAGTCCATTTGATACTTTCTTAAAGCACAATTGATACAAGCTCATATACCATCACACTCACCCTTTCCATGTCCACTCTAAAAAAAAATCCAAATGTGTGGTATATTAAGGTATCAATTATATCTGCATAATGCATAAAATGGTCTAGCAAATTTAAATTGTGCTAAACATCCATCCTACCATACAAAATATTTTTCCATTTTTATGCCTTTATTTTTCAAATATTCAAAAAATATCTTAAAACAATGTTCCACAAAATGTGTGTTGTGTTCTTTGTCATCAGTAATGTAAAAGTGATACTCTTTTTTAATGACTCATGCTTGATTTATACTTTTCACATCATCCAAATCAATTTGTGCATGTCGATAAGGCCCTTGAACCATAAAAGTAACCTACCCTGTATATTAGTATTCTGCTTGAAGTTGTCTTTGAGAAATGAAGTAGTAATTCTCTGCAAAGTCAACAACATATAAAATTGTCCCGAGTGGGAAAGCTTCTCTTAGTGTTTGAAATTATTCTGCTTGCCACTTAGTAGATAAAACATTACATATATATGGTTGAATCAATTTACAAAAACTTGACATAAATTTTCCATCAGGTATGTCATCCTCTACATATTCCAACCTTGTTGATTCTTTTCCAACCTTTTTTTTTTCTGACTTTATGTACTTATATATCTTACATTTTACCATCCTCATCATATCAGTATCTTCATCTCTTAAAGAAATTTTTCTCAGGTTATAACATGTTTCACAAGTTCCTCTTATGCAATCTATTTCACCTATTGCATGATCATTTTATTTGTCACATAAGATTGATGTTATGAATTGGCTTGATCATTTATGAAAAGAATTTTGAGAACCACCACTTTCTTATATCATCTTTTAGAACCCTTGATTGTACAAATCATATTTAACATGATATTGACAAAAAGATGCTTCAAAAGATCTATTTATCTTCACAAAATAGGGTTTCAATCTTTCAATCATTGTTTGTCCAATCTTTGTGTTAGGATTTAATTACAAAATGAGAGATACAATTTATGTTGTGTGACATCCAACCAATATTTTATATGTTGAAGATGCTCCTGAAGCCCAATCCTCTGCTTGATGATATCTCTTCTATTTGGTGAAGGATGAGTATTATCAATCCAATATTGAATGACTAAGTTCTTATTTGTTTCCACAATCTTATCAGATTGAGGAACTCTACACATTAGCACCCAATTTCCTTCTAATGTACTATCATGCAAATTGTTTATCCTTTTTAGATAATATAATATTTTCTTTTGACTATACCCAGTATGAGATTATAGTGAAGAGATCTATCTTTTTTTCTATAATTTCTTATTTAAAATAGATGTCAATATCATTCTTTGTGCAATGGATTTACCTACAGGTCTATTTTTTTTCCTAATGGAATGTAACCCTTAACACTTTCAACAATATCTTTTTCTAGTTTAGAAGTCTTCCTCTTTTTATACTTGTATCTATACCCAATAGTTTCAATGACTCTTTTAATTCATCTTTAAGAAGTGAAATTGATAATAGTTGAGCTTTCTCCACTGTATCAAGATTCTCAAATTTTACAATTATTTCTTTAGACTTTTTATTCAATTTCCTCTTCGTAGTATGTGTAGGTTGACTAGAATATTTTCTCAATTTTTCCACATCCATTTCAATTAAATGATCTATGTTTCTATGATTATTTTTTCTCATTAGACTTTGAGCTAGATTAACATTCTCATTTGTTGTTTGATCTTGGGATGCAAGAAAAATTAAAATAAATACTTAAGATACAACTTCTCTTTAGGGTCCACATATGTGTGTATACATAACAAATGAACTATTAAATACAATTTTACCTAACCTTTAGATGATCCTTCTTGGATATCCATTGCTTCATCTTCAATTTCATCAAGTCCAAAATTTTCATCATCTACTACTACATGTGCATGATATAATAAGTAAAATAAAACAAGTTTGTAAGGGGATTTGTCCCTAAAATTAAAAATCAAAGTTATAAAGTTTGCCTCTAGACTTGGAAATCTAGAGAGAGATTGTACTTCCAAGAGATGTGTGCATAAATATCTATTTGAAGTTGGGATGAACCTTCTCCAACCTCAGTAGGTTGTCCTAGTTCACTACATCCTAAATAAATTCATAATTTAAAACAAAATAATTAAAATGAACCCTAATTGTAAATATTCAAGATTTAAAAACCATAATTTAATAATCCCTAATCCTAAATGTTCATAATTTTATAAAACCTAATCCTTAATAAAATCATAATTCAATAAACCCTTAATATTAAGTTAATATTAACCCTAAGTTTATATTTACCATATTCTTAATTGGATAAACCCTTATCCTAATTACATACATACAAAAAGTCTACAATACGATTGTAGCTAAATATGCATTAGAAAAAAGATTGCACATGTGTACCTTGCCTCCTATAGTGTCTTGCTAAAGTTTTTCAATGATTTTCATCTTCTTGTTCGTGAGTTCTTCTTTGTGCATATTTACTTGCTCTTTTACCTTTATTGCCCATGCTGCAAATTTTTCTTCCAAAATTTGAAAATAGACAAGTTACAAAATATTTCATCCCTCCCAATTGAAGTGAAAATTATTTGATTGGATTTGAATGTTACACTTGATTTTAAAATAAATAAATTAAATGACAATTTTTAATTAAAAAAAACCCTTAAGGCCGACCTTGATTTTGATCAAAACTACCTAACATAGTTTTGATTGAAAACAAGGTCAGGTTAGTTAACCACATGGGTCACACTTTCTTAGTTTCGGTAGAAACTAGACAATTTTTTTCTATTGAAACTAATGTTTTGTTAGAAATAATAAAATCAAAATGAACTAAAAAATAAAGAACCATAAATTAATTCAAGAGATTTTGTAATAAAAATAATTACCATACTTTATATGAGCTTTCCAAGATCAACACAAGAGAGGAGACAAGGATTTTGAAAGGGGAAAGCAAAGAAAGCCCCTTTTGAATTATATGAATGAGGCAAATGCCTAAAGAATGGAGAGAGAGAGAGAGAGAGAGAGAGAGAGAGAGAGAGAGAGAGGTAATGTGGAGCCAAAAGGCTTATTACATGAACTACATCATGATTGTATGTTATTAGAATGAGAGAGAAGGCATCTCTTATAAAGAGATGAGAAGAGGAGTTATTTGTAACTCCCATGTGAATGATTCCCAAATTAATTGTTGGAAATATTCAAGATATAACAGTTTACTGAGAGGGGAGGGGTGAATCAGTAAACATAAAATCTTAAGTCAATTCATATTAACCAGTAAAATATTTAATCATCTAATCTGCAGTATGAAGACATTCATAACACATAAGCACAGAGATTTTGGTGACCCAGAAACCTTCCAAAATAGAAAGTAAAACTGGGGTGGGGATGAAACCCACAAATCTTCTTTTCTGCAGTAGGAAGTTAGCCGGTTAAGGCATACAATGATCACTTCTGGTGATCTGCCCTGTTAGGAGCATAAAGGATTGTTATATCCACCTTGTTAAAGGATTTGAAACATACTTCATAAGTATGCACTCTGTTAGGAGATTTAGTACAAAGACTGTTAAGTCTACCCTGTTAGAGGATTTATAAAAACTGATTTACCTGTTAGAATGAAACAGTGGATCTAAATACAACTGATTGCTGATAAGATCCGCTATGCTCTGATTGTCCTTGATATGACAGATAAAACATTTCTGCTCCAATGCTGACCTTGCTGAAAACCTTCAAAATTCAGCTTACATGCTTTCGCACACATTCTTCACATACTTCATATACATCACACATATATCCTTAGAATGATACAATACATTACATATATATACCATCCAAGTTAAAATTACATGCAATGGTCGACTGAATAAAAGTAGACAAAATTTAACTGAGTCGGCCAAATAGCAAAACAAACTCGGTAGAACAAACTTCTTTGTTTACCGACTAAGCTCGGTTAACACTGGGTCCTATATTAACCGACCTAACTCGGTTAACACTACATCCGTCTTTACTCGGTTAATATTGAGTTTTATGTTAACCGATCGAACTCGGTTAATGCTGAGTTCTATGTTTAACCGACTTAACTCGGTTAACACTGAGTTATTCTTTACTCGGTTAATACTGTGAAAAAGTGTTGTCACTAATGACAAATAACTTTATGTCAACAAAAGTGTGTGCATAACAAGAGTCATAATCCTCTTAAGGAGGAATAACTATTTTCCTTATAAAGGAATTACAAAAATGAGTTGTCCTCACATGTGGACTAAAGGAAAAGTAAATGACATGTCCCCCACATGTGTACAATAGGAAAAACTACATTTAGGGATCCTTGGAATATCCCAATTAAATACATCCAAGGAAAGATTAATATTTCTAACACCCCCCCCTCCTTAATCTTTACTTGGGGAGCTTACATCAAAGGGTTGTAACCCAAATTTTTACATTGAAATTGAAATCTCTTTAGAAAAGAAAATAGCAACTTGATTTTTCAGAATGTCTTTAATCATGCAAGAGGTGTCTTGTGAGTGTGGGTAGATCTTTGTAGAGCTGAGAGAAATGTGTTACATTTTCAAGTTGAATCATGGTGCATAGGATATGTACACCAAATAATAATGTCTTGTATGTGCCTAGATGGATGACGTGAAAAAAAATAGACACAAGGAAAAAGATAACTATCCACAATGAGTATTTCATCTTATATTCAAATTAGAAATCCTTTTGAATAAGGATAAGAAGACTCTCATAGGGAAACATAGAGAAAAATAAAACATGTTACCACAAAGCAATAGAGATAACCTAATATCAAGATAAATTATATGCTCAAAAAATTATTAACAAGGATAAATAGAGTAAAAACATTTATCAATGTTCTCATGAAATGTATATTATACTAATGCACTAATGACCATAGACAAGGCCAACTAATGATACTTACATCAACACTACACCAATCACATAGATATATATAGTCCACTTAATGAATCATCCCACTGCAAGTTAATGGGGGCATCCCTCCATAATGTGCATGACTCATAATCTAAGAAATAATGTATGTAGAGCATTATCACATTAATATATGAATTAAATAAAATAGAGAGACATGCTGATCAAATTAGTATTATCACATCATATTTTTGAAAAGATACTAAAAAAGGAAAGGATAATGAGAATTAACAACATATTTTTTTCAAATTGGATCAAATAATCTAAATTTGGAGGGAAAACTCCAATAATAACATCCTCTTCATTGAGGAAAAAAATGGAACAACATGGAGGGAAACTCCGTAGATATCAACCTTTAAGGTAGAGCATATAAAATCAAATGCAGAGAAACTCCATATAAATATCAACATTTTAAAGTGGAACCAGTAGAATCAAATGGAGGGAAACTCCATAAAAAGAGTGCACACAAATATAGGGTGGAGGGATACTCCATGGGCCAGATAAGGAAACTATGTATCCGTTATATTGAGGGGACCTACATAGTTAACCTTGAAAAATTGGCTCCCTATGAAACTCAATAGAAAAGTAACTCCATATAAACAATGGTATAAAACCATAAAGTGCCAACATGGGCATAGAGCGATGCTATAAAATCATAAAGGTGCAACTATGTGAAAATCAGTAGATCAAAATGAAGAAATATGTGTAAGATAACTCATAATACAAACATAATTGAGGTAAATGCAGAGATCCAAGGAAGATCAATGAGAAATAAACAATATATGGATATCAGGTAGAACACTCCATTTAGGTTATACATGAGTACTTAATTCATTTTCTAAAGGAATATACCAATTTCCAAATCATCATAGTCATAAGAAATTATATATTTATCTGGGTATATATGTGTGCAACCATATATACTTAAATAAATATATATACAAATGATAAGTCACAATACTTGAAAAAATTATCATTTTCCTTTAACAAAAAACATTGAGGGGATCCTTCTATAAAATTATATTTCAAGTAGAATGATCATTTTGAACAAAGAAAAAATATCTTAAGTTGGAATAGTAATTATCTATAGAAGTTTGATAAAATAAAATAATGAAATTTGATCTAATCACAGTCAAAAAATGTATTATTATTACGAATGATATAGGAATGACTTGCCAAACTAAATAAAGTACTTAAAAAAAAAATGTAACTAAATTATTGGAATAATGAAAGCTAAGAAAGATTTGGTTAAAAATATTACATGTACAAAAACTCTTATCTTTATACATATATGTGTAGGGACATGAAATAAATGATAGCAAAGTTAGCAGTTACAAAATAATATAACCATAATAGATAGTTTCAAGTGAGCCAAAGAAATCCATTAACATGCATTGGGCAATCAATAGTGTAATCAAAGAGAAAGGAAGAAAATAGAAAGAGGAACTTCTATAAATTGCAAACAAAGAGAATGGACTTGAAAGAAGCGATTGGAGTCTTACAAAAAATCTTCAGTTGAGCTAATTCTTGGTGAAGGTAATGCATATGATAGTATAGTAATCAATATTAGCTATTTGTCATAAAAAATCTTATATTTATGAATTTGTATATTGAATGCAGATTCCAAAAGGAGATGGATCACAAAGTGCTAAATTTTCAAATGATGATTCCCATTTTAACATGGGAATTTCCTTTGGAATCAACATACATGAGGGGAGATTTTGACATATTATCTCAAGCAATGCTTGGAGAGGTGGAGCATGCAATAAGGTACATAATAGGAGATGGGGTGCTAAGGCCAAGGGCACCGCATCCAATCTATCAAACTCAAGTATTATCCATATTGTACTCAAACATATATGATATGTTACTTGAATACAGGACATTGATGAAGATTCAAGAGACTTGTATAAATCCATCATTTTTGAATGCAATAGTATTGGATGAGACACTTAGTGGTAATTTGTTGCATGGTTCAAAGGCATGGGTGAGAGGAATTATTCCCATCAAGAAATTTTGATATGGTACAGATGTCCCTTTGGATACAATGAGGATAGGATTGAGACTAAGGAATCACATGTATTTTGAAAGGGAAGTGACACATATAGCTGGGCTACTGACAGTAGATATGGTGGCAAGGGAATATGCACTATTTGATGCAATCCTAGTGGTGGTCCGATACTACGAGAACTGAAGGGTTCCTCCTTAAATGAGGGTCACTTCAAGGGATGACAATATAGGGGTTATTGTAGAATCGATCGGTTCTTAAAACTAGGTGTAGGGGGTTGGGTTAAGAGTGAAGGGTTATGAATGTGGCAAGTTTTAGGTTTAGATATGATAGAGGAAAAAAAGGACTAATTTAATGTACTTTCTTTATTTGAAATAGACTAAAGAAAAAAAAATGCCCTAAAAAAGAAAGTGTTGGAAGGATGCTAATATATTATGAAATAATTGTTGCTTCCTCATAAAGCTATGAATGATTATTCTAAAAACATTAATCTCAAGATTTTTTTATAAAAAAGAGAGACTTGGCAGGGAATATCTTGAAATAGATTTGGTAACAAACCAATAATGCAAACACAGAAAAGACATTAGAGGAATAATACACCTACAACTTAAGGAATCAAATTGATGTAGAACTGTTATTAAATTATTAAGGAATCTACAAAAACCTTAAAATAGAAACTTAAAAGATGATTTTTAAAAAACTTGTAGTTGGACATGTCTAACTAAGTATGAGTACAAATTTTGATTAAACCAAACTAAGTAACTAATAATAATAATGCCAAACGTATAAGTTATAATTGAATTTTATAACTTATAACAAAATGATTTATAACTTATAACTTGAAAACAATATTAAATGTGAGAAAGTCAAATATATAAGTTATAAATTAATTTTATAATGTAATAACATAATAACTTGTAACTTTAAAAAAAAAAAAGAATTAAACCAAACTAAATAACTTATATGAAGCCAAACTTATAAGCTATAGATCAATTTTATAATTTATAATAGAGTTATATGACTTATGACTTTGAAACAATACTAAATATGAAACAATATGAAATCCTAATTAATTTTTTGAAACATGAGAATGTCAAACGTAAAGTTATAAATTAATTTTATAACTTATTTTATGACCATTCTAAACTTATAAATAATTTAATGATTAAAAAAATTATATGGGTTTGCTAAATGACAAACCAACAAATTTTTTTTTATTGATAAATCAATAATTATACAAAATCAAAGTATCACAACTTAATAAAAAAAGACTTTCTTTGTAATTAGAAATATAAAATGGTTTATTAAATGAAAAAAATTAAAATAATAATGTAAGCAAAAGGTTAGTAAGGTTATGACAGAGGGAGGAGTAGCCACAAGGCAAGGAAGAAGAAGCCAAAGGTAGTAGGCGTGAGAACGAAAGGAAGAAAGGATCATGTGAGAGTGAGCAGTTCATTGCTATGTTCAAGAGAAAGGCTTTATTGCACTGGTACACCAAATAGGGCATGGACGAGATGGAGTTCACTGAGGCTGAGAGTAACATGAATTATCTAATCTCCGAGTAAATGCAATACTAGGATGCTACTACTGATGAGGAAGAGGAGTACATGAAAGGAGTGGAGGGAGGTAGTTCTACTCACCACATGTAATGAAGGAGTGAACAACAAGTAGCAGATTGGGAGGGCAGAACAAATCCAAAGGCAACAAGAGAAGGCTTACGCAAAAGGAGGAGTAGGAGCAGGTTGCAAGGGGAGGCCACAAGGACAATGAGAACCAACATGTTGATAGTGAGAGAAGAAAACATAATAAAAAGTCCCTAAGCGGTCAAATCTAAAGCCATTTATCTAAAGATTTGTATTTTAATGGGGCAAAAATAGCTTATGGGTATTAGGTGAAAAAGTATCAATTATAGCAAGGCATTAAATTATCTCCAAGTTCAAACATGTAATGTCCATCTTTGTTATCATCACGCCATGGAGGTGATGCAGTTTTATGGGCCAATACACCCTACCCACTAAATAGTAGTGTTTGTTGGGCCTACTCACAACCATTTATTCATTTGTTCCATTGATTAATAAAAGAAGCACAAAATCTATATTTCAATTTCATCTACCCATCAAATTACAGACCCTCTAATAAAAAACAAAAGATGGAAAAATATTTTCTCAACTATGATAATCACCCAAAAATTTATAGCTTAGTGAGAGAGAAGAAAATTATACGGACGAGAAGGTAGAAGAAACATCCACAACAGGGTTAGAGAAGAAGCAACACCTAGAAGGCTGATCATAGCCAGAACAAGGATTTGTGCAACAAATAATGAAGAGTAGCAAACAAAAACAACAAAGAAAACAAGATTTTTGTTTTGTTTTTGTTTGCTACTCAAACAACAAAGAAAACAAGATCAAAATATTGACAAGGAGAACGAGAGGTTCTCCTTGTCAGAAATGAAAATCATTACATGGAATGTTAGAGGTATCAATGCCTCTGACAAAAGAGGTAGGATCAAGTAGTTGCTAGATTCTACAAAAGGAGATATTATTCTTCTTTAAGAAACTAAATTATTAGAGCAAGTTTTTGACAAGACATTGGCCAAATGGACTAATTGGCTTTTAGTTCATGCAGAGGGGCATGGGGCCTCTAGGGGTTTAGCAATTTTATGGAATGCTAAAAGTATTCATGGTATTCTTATTGGGCAAGATTCCAATTGGCAATTGCTAAAAGTTGAACACTTTGATTTGGAATTCCTTATTTTCAACATATATGGTCCCACATCTACAAATGATAAGAGGAACCTTAGGGTTGTACTGACGAATCTTATTCAGCAAGAAAGAGAAATGAATTTTATATTGGGTGGCGATTTCAATGCATTACTATCAATGTCTGAAAAGAAAGGGGGAATTTGTCTACCCATTAGAACTATCCAAGATTTTTCTTCATTTGTAGAAGATAATAACTTAAGTGAAATTTTTCCTGACAATGGATTATACACATGGACTAATCAACTTATTGGTTTTTTAGAAATTGCTAGATAGGTTCTTATTTTCACAATCATGGAAGCTATTGAGTTATAGTTTTAAATTTGTAATCTTACCTTTTGTTGTATCAGATCATTTTCTAGTCCATTTATTGATATCAAAGACCAATATATCGCAACGTCTTAATCAGGCTAGCTCTTTTAAGTTTGAACACATGTGGTTCAGGCATCCTGATTTTATTATACTTTTAAAATATTGGTGGATTAATGCTCCAACCTTTAGGGACCCTAAGATGCTTTAGTTCTCTAAAAAGCTTCGTTACATGAAAGGGATGATCAAGGAGTGGAATGCAAAGGTTTTTAAAAATGTGTTCAAGCAAAACAAAGATGTCTCAGAAAAACTTGAGAAGCTAAATTCAATCATCATTCAAAAAGGTCTTAGTCCAGATTTATATCATGAGCAAAAATCCTTGAAAGAAGAATGGGAGGATCTTTGCAACAGGGAGGAGATTTATTGGAGTCAAAAGTCTCGTGAACTATGGTTAAGAGATGGCGATAAGAACACACAATTTTTTCATGAAACTGCTAGAGTTAAAAGGGCAATTAACACTATTTTTTCAATTAAGCACTCAGTATCTGGTCATCTTATAGAATATGAAAATGGTATTAAGGAGGAAGGTGTTCAATTTTTTTCAAATCTCTTGGCTCCCCCTCATTTGGATCCTATTGATGACAATCTGATTAATGATTTTATTAGTTGTATTCCCCCTCTTATTATAGTAGATCATAATAGGATGTTGCTTGCCCCTTTCACATTGGAAGAAATTAAAAAAGTGGTATCTTCATTCCCACCTAACAAAGCCCTAGGCCTTAATCGATTTACAGTGCTTTTTTATCAAAAATGTTGGGATTTTATTGGTTCTGATTTATTGGCAGTGGTTGAAGAGTCAAGAAGGAATGCCAAGATGATCAGGAGTTTCAATTCAACTAATATTGCTATTATTCCAAAAGTTAAGCAGCCAACTTCTTTTGCTGACTTTAGGCCTATCTCTTTATGCAACATGATTTATAAATTGATTACTAAATCTATATACATGAGGTTGCAGCAATTTATTCCTCATATCATTTCTTTAGATCAAGGTGGTTTTGTGCCAGGAAGAGAAACATGGGAAGGTGTTGTTGTTTCACATGAGACTCTTCATTCTATCAATTCTCATAAGTTGTCTAGTTTTGTGATCAAGCTTGACATGATGAAGGATTATGATAGGGTAATATGGTCATTCCTCTTGAAAGTTATTTCCAAATTTGGTTTTTCAGATAAGTGGTGCAGATGGATCAAAAATTGTATTTCTGGTGCCTGGTTTTCAGTCATTATTAATGGAGAGTCAATTGGTTTTTTCCCCTCTTCTCAAGGGATTCGTCAGGGTGATCCACTATCTCTAGTTTTATTTATTCTTATGGCTGATGCTTTCAGCAGATTCATCAATAGATCTTCACAATTGGGCTTATGGCAAGGAATTTTGATTCCTCGTACATCTATTACAGTTACCCATTCCCTATTTGCTGATGATACTCTTCTTTTTGGTACATCAAATGTAAAGGAAGTTAACCATATTAAATATGCCTTGGATCTATATTCAAAAGTTTTTGGTTAGAGAATCAATGCTAACAAATCCAAAATTTTCATTTTCAACACTAATGATGTAGTAGCTCAGAGGATTTCTTCAACTTTGGGTTTCCCGGTGGATCACCTCCCATCTGTTTATCTTGGAATTCCTTTTTTTATGGGAGCAAACAAGACAAATTTTTGGCTTCCTATCATTGACAGAATTAGGGCTAGGATCTCTACTTGGAAAGCTAGATGGTTATCTTTGTCAGGCTGTATTTTGTTAGTTAAAGTTGTCCTAACAGCTATCCCAAACTATTACTTTTCAATTCTCAATGCTCCCTCTTCTATAATTTTACAAATTCAAAAGATTATCAAAGACTTTATATGAAAAGGAAATTTTTCAGATGAAAAGAAGCTTCCTCTTGTTTCTTTTCTTGAAATGTCTCATGATAAGGCATATGAGGGTGTGGGGTTGCATGATATTGCTACTAGAAATAAGGCTTTTGGGGGCAATCTTGTGTGGAAAATGTATACAAAATCTCATGCAAAATGGTGTTCAATCATGCAAGGAAAATACTCAGATTCTCTAAGTCCTTCCAAAATTTTTACTGTGTCTAATCCTCCTTTAGGTTCAGCCATATGGAATTTTATGATCTCTTCAAAGGATATTGTTTGTAATTATGTTACTTGGGAAATTCATAGTGGAGAGAAAGTAAAGTTTTGGAAAGACTCATGGAATGGATTTCCCCTTCTATGCAAACAAGAAAAGTTGGATGAAGCATGCCAAGTCCTAAAAGCTGAGTGGGGCTCCTCTTTTTGGGACTATGTTTTAGTTATTGAAATTCATTCAAGAAGGATTCTCTGGAAAGAACCTCCAACATATCTTCTTAATCAGCCAAGTCTCCTTTCCTTGAGGGACTCTCTTGCTGAAAGAATTGTTTTTCTTTCTAATAGGGAAGATATAGTTATATGGGCCCTAGCCAAAGGTGGTGATTATTCAATCAAGGAAGGCTATTATGGTCTTTGACAAGCATATAATTCAAGCAAGAAGTGTAGAGCTTTTTTCTTTTATTGGAACTCCACTGTGTTGCCTAAGGTTGGATGTTTTGCTTGGCTAGCCCTTAGAAAAAGAATACTCACCAGTGAACAGTTGTCCAAGATAGGTATTTCTAAATCTTTTATTTGTAAATTATGCAACAAGGAGCTAGAATCTATAGATCATCTTCTTCTCCAGTTTCCCTTTGCTTATGAGTGTTGGGTTTTTGTGTTGAACAAGCTTCAAATGTCTTTACCTTTGCCAAATAGTCTTTGGGACCTATTTCAATCTTGGCCAGTTCTATTCTCAAGATCTCTATTTGCTAGTATTTGGAAGTGCATCCTAGCTACTATGGTGTGGGCCATCTGGTGGGAACGTAACAAGATCATTTTTCGCAATGAAAAATTAAACCTAGAATCTGTTCTAGATGGGATTGAGAATGTAATTTTAGAAAGAGTAAATGCAAATATGTTCAATTGTATGAATAATATTTTAGTTTCTACTTGGGATTATCTTCTTCTAAAACTTTGGAAACAAATTAAGTTACCTCCAGGTTTCTCTGCAAACTGGAATTCTAATCATGAATTTGATTGGCTTCATGTAAAATGGTCTCCCCCCTCTAGAAATTTTCTAAAGTTAAATTTTGTTGGTTGCTCTCGTGGGAACCCTGGTAAGTCGGGATTGGGTGCTTGTATTAGAAATTGGCAAGGTGAAGTAGTTGC
The DNA here is from genome assembly GCA_028749045.1 of Cupressus sempervirens. Classification (NCBI taxonomy): domain Eukaryota; kingdom Viridiplantae; phylum Streptophyta; class Pinopsida; order Cupressales; family Cupressaceae; genus Cupressus; species Cupressus sempervirens. The sequence continues at coordinate 456,199,622 of CM053787.1, forward strand.
AATCAAAGCAGATTTTTTACCAGTTGGTACTAGCAACCTTGCAAAAGCCCAAGCCCTATTGGCAGGTCTAATTTTGGCAAAGAGATGTAATGTTTCCACCATCCATAGTGAAGGTGATTCTCAGGTAATTATAAACTCTTGTCTCTCATGATCTTCTCATACCTGGAAACTAGCCTATATCCTTCAACAATGCTAGGATTTAATTGATTCTTTTCAAGCTACTTGTTTCTCTCATACTCTGAGGGAGGGCAATAAACTAGCTGATTGTCTAGCTAATCTTGGTTGTGAAGGCTCCATATTTGAATCTTTCCATTCATAGATTATTTTTTCAAAATTCCCATGCTTAGCAAAGTTCCATATTTGGGACACAAAGAAGATGAATGAAGCTTAATAGAAACTAGTACTATATTTGATCGACACATGGCTATTAGCTTGCACATTCTTTGTGCATGTTCAAAAATGCTCCAATTTGATAGGAGGTTCAAAGCTCTCTTGATTTTAGTTAAATCTTTCAGAAGGAGAGGTTTATTGGCATAATTGGACCCTGATCATTGTTGAGTATTGATATATATCATATTTTGGGTACTCTTGCTTAGTGCAAAGAAATTGTATTTTGTTGTAGGTATGCCTGGTATGACATATCAACTTTTAACACTTTTGTATTTCGGTAATGATTCAGAGTTTTCTTGCTAGTTCTTTCTCTGATGAGCCCTTGAACTAGTTCATTAATAAATATATTATATAAGTGCTATGTCACTTTTTGATTAAAAAAGAAAAAAACAAAGAAAACAAGATAAAATATGAAAAAAACAATGAAGAAAAGAGGAACATGATTAGATAGATGACGATTAACAGAGAGAAAATAGAAAAAATAGGAAAGGTTCTAAAAAAACAAGATCAAATTTGAATAGAATAGGAATTGCTTAAAAAAATAGTGGAGATAGAAATGACAAGATTATAGATGCACATAAATTCTAAAAAGAATAAATAAAAAATGATTAAATATTAAAAAAAGAGGTATAAATGAATTAAAAGATTTAAAGTTTCAACAACATTATGAAAATGTTTAAACTTTTAATGTAAAGTGACTAACATTTAGTCATCAATAGCATTAATTAAGTGTTCCCTGTAATAAAAAAAATGTTAGGGAAATATTTTTTATATTTTAAATATTTAATAAAAAATATTAAAAAATACTATTAAACTCAAATTGATAAATGCTACTTAGAACAAGAGCAAAAAGAAAATTAACTTTTTAATGGAGATACCTAGGTCAAAATAAGGTGTGCTCCATCCTTCATCACTAAACTCAAAACAAGGATTAGTTTTCTCTAATACCATGTTAGAAATAATAAAATCAAAATGAACTAAAAAATGAAGAACCATAAATTAATCCAAGAGAGTTTATAATGAAAATAATTACCTTAATTTAAATGAGCTTTTCAATATCAACACAAGAGAGGAGACAAGGATTTTGAAAGGGAAAAGAAAACAAAACCCCTTATGAATTATATGAATGAGGAAAATACCTAAAGAATGAAAAGAGAGAGAGAGAGAGAGAGAGAGAGAGAGAGAGAGAGAGAGAGAGAGAGAGAGAGAGAGAGAGAGGCTAAAAGGCTCATTACATGAACTACACCATGATTGTGTGTTATTAGAATGAGAGAGAAGTATCTCTTATAAAGAGATGAGAAGAGGAGTTATTTGTAACTCCCATGTGAATGATTGTCACATTCATAAGTGTGTACATAACAAGCACGTCATAGTTTTCTTAAGGAGGAATAACTATTTTCCTTATAAAGGAATTATAAAAATGAGTTGTCCTCACATGTGGACTAAAGGACAAGTAAATGACATGTCCCCCACATGTGTAGAATAGGACAAACTACATTTAGGGATCCTTGGAATATCCCAATTAAATACATCCAAGGAAAGAATAATAATTCTAACATGTTTTTAGTTTCAAAACAAACTTAGTTTCTATCGAAACTAGGTAATTATAGGTCCTCCCCAAGTGTAAGAAGATTTCTAGTGTTTTCATGGCTTCCAAGCTCAATTACTAGGTTTAGATGGAGCACTAAAGTCATGTCACTTTGCATGATAGAAGTACTCTGAATGAGCTTTCTAATTACTATGAATTTGCTACATTTTGAGTTTTTAGGTATATGTTTTTGCACATGAATTGAATAGAGGTTCATTATAAAAATAAACTTATATATATTGGATGCTCATGGAAAAATAGTGACTAAGAGAAACTTTAAAAAAAAAATAACTACGGTCTTTGTATTCAAGTCCTCTTTCAATCAAAAAAAGAAAATTTGAAATCAGGTAAATATATAATAAGTTACATGTGTCAAAAGCCATGTATATCCAAATTCGCATTAGGTCAACTTTAAACTTTGATTAAATATGAAATACTAAGGATAAAGACATTAGATCAGCTCCATGGTTTTAGTATGGATGTTAACAAACTAAATTCAAAACAATCACATTGATATCTACTGTAGAAAAAAGTTATGTGTGTCAAAAACAATGTCACTTTTTAAAAATTAGGTTTTTGATAACACACCAATTTTCATGGGAGAAAAAATAATTCAATCAAATCAATTCAAAAAAAATTTTAAAAATATATTTGGATTCTACATAGAAATTCCTAAAAGACTATAATTTACTTCATCTTCAAATTCCTAACCATTAAATAACAATTTGCATCCGAAAGTGAAAGTTTTCTTGAAAATTCATAGTTCAATGTCAGTTTAGGCAAAAAAGTGTAATACGCTATTGTGGGTTCTACATGGGGATTGATTGAGTTATATAGTTTACATATTAGTTACACATAATTGATTACATTTACGATCTTGATTCAATTACATAGTTTAGATATTAATTACATGTGATTGAATACATGTGCAATTTTGATTCAATTTAGAATATTCAATATGTTATAACTTGTACATGATTAATGAAATTAGATACATGTCTATGTAACTTGCATTCAATTAACTGAGTATGATTAAAATAAATATTTAAGGCCTAAACCATGAAATTAAAGATACACATATTATACACATGGATACAAGTATTAAACAATATTATTTCTCATATCTAAACATATAAGTCTTACACATGAAATGAACATTTACCCATGAAGTTCTAAACATGAAGTCCTAAGTTCATGAAATTAACACATGAAATCCTAAACATGAAATGAATATTTACACATATATGTACACATTTTATTGGTTCAATTTGGGTAATTCAACATTATAGCACTTGCAAATTCATTAAAATGATTGGACAAATGATTGATTTTAAATTGAACATACGCATGTATATAAGTTCTAAACATGAAATGAATATATTATAGATACATATAAGTCCTAAGTTACATATGAACATGCACATGTACACATATAAGTCCTATATGTTAAATGAATACATATATACACATGTATATAAGTGGACTAAATATGAAATGAACATATATACACACATCTATAAGTCCTAAGTTGTACATGAAATGAAAAGAATGCACATTTATGTCCTAAAAATAAAATGAACATATCATATATACATATATTTCCTAAGCTACATCACATGAATGTATGCGCTCGCGCGCACACACACACACACACACACACACAAGTCAAATAAACATGAAATGAACATGCACGTACAGATATAAGTCCTAAATGTTAAATGAATACATATATACACATGTATCTAAGTCGACTAAACATGACATGAATATAAATACACAAGTATATAAGTCCTAAGTCATACATGAGATAAAAAAGAATGCACATTATGTCCTAAACATGAAATGAATAAGCATCTATAAGTCCTAAATATGAAATGAACATGCATATATGTATATAAGTCTTAAACATGAAATGAATGTATATATGTATGTGTATATGCATTCTAAACATGAAATAAATATGTGTGTACACATACACATATAAGTCCTATATGTGTTAAATGAATATACATATTAAATATCTCTTGAGTGAAGATAAATATGAAATATTTAGATAAGTCCTAAATATGAAATATCTCAAGTGGTTCCAAGTGGCTCCACATGCTCATGGAGAACATTTAATATTCTCTCACAGTCCTTAGCATCTAGTCTCCACTTGTGATGTCCACTTCGACATTTAATTGGATATAGGTAAATGGAAGAAACAATAACATGGTGAGTATACTCAAGCACTTTATTGTCAGGTTTGTAATCAACAAAGTGAATTATTTCATGTTTCACTAATATGGTTTGCCTAAGATATGTTCCCTCCAAAACAACTAAACTTGCATAGAACATGCATTTACATGTTATTTAAATGTGTACACATACATAATAAAGAAATTCATTATTTAATAATAAGATATGTTAATATATATAATTTTAAAAACAAACCTACAGGGAATAAAATCCCATCACTTTCTTTAGGTTCAGTTAATCTCATCCTTTCGGCGGTGAAACACAATAAATGATAACTCACTCTTTCTGCATTTCTAGACTTAGTAATAATTGCAATGACTTCCTCTACACATAAGAAATACATACATGTACACATATGTGAGCTAAATTATCCTTGTGACATTAATATATATACATGTAATAAATTCTAAATTAAAAATACTTACCAATTCAAACTAGTCCAAAGATATGGTTATAATTAGAAGAAATCAAAGGTATGTCATCAAATTTTTCATCTTCATCTCCATTAACTATATCAATGACAACAAGTGGCACCAAAGTCTATGGACCTACATATCCACAATCCTGGTTGATGCATTGAAAATAATTCTCATCAATGCAATAACAAGAAAAAAATGAATAGTCTCTCATGTACAATGTCCAACTTTGATGATTGGTACTCATAACAGAATGTAAGAATCATGTTTTTTCTATCCTCTTTCAACCATGCATAGTTTTTCTATCAATGCCTAAATACACATATTTAATATATACATAAATATTAGAGACAGAAATATATATGCATACATGTAGACCTTAAATAATTTAAATATATACTTGTGCACATATGTACTTGATATCTCTCAAAAGACTCTACATGGTACTACTTGACTCATTCTTGATGATGCACCAACCTCATTTGATGCAAAATGTGTCTTGCACCATTCAACAACATCATGTGCATTATTTATATGAACTCCCTTATAATTCATTTGATACTTTTGTAGAGTACATTTGATGCAAGCTCCAACACCATCATGTTCACCTTTGCCATGTCCACTTTCAAAGAAACTATGATACATGCAGTATATTTTCATTACGATGATATCAATAAAGTGCATAAAATGGTATAGATGATTTGAACTCTACAACACATCCATTTGACCATACATAAATTTTATCAATACTTATGCGCCTTTCTTTTATATATGCAAATTTTTTTTTGAAACAATATTCTATATAATGAATATCATGTTCTTTATCATCACTTATGTAAAAGTGATATTCTCTCTTGATGACTCATGATTCATCTGTACTTTGAATACTATCCAAATCTAACTGTGCAGTATGATAACACACTTGTACCATAATAGTAAGCTGATCTAAAAAATAGTAGCATGATTGAATAGCCTTTTGATGAATGAAAGAATTATTTTCTCAAAGTCAACAACTGATAAAACAATTCCAAGTGGAAAATTATCTTAAAGTGTTTGAAATTGTTGTGCTTCCCACTTTGTAAAAAAAATTATGAATATATAGCTGAATCAAACTTTAAAATTTTTCCATAAAAGCTCCAATAGTTATCTCCTCTTCAACATACTGTAATCTTATTGTTTCTTTCCCAATTTTAGTTTCATTCCTTAGATACTTGTAACACTTGCAATTTATCATTTTTGTGACATCAATATCTTAATTTTTCAAAGGAAAAAGAGCCAAATTAACACACGTGTCACATGTTCCTTCAATATAATTAATTTGATCAACAAGATCATCTATTTTGTCACATAAAATAGATGAAATGAACTAACTTCATCTACTAAGAGGAGCATTTTTATAACCAAAAGTATCTTCTACAAATTTTCAATAAGCATGGTAGTAGAGATCAAATTCAATATGATAATGACAACAAGAAGTTTAAAACACTTTGTTTCTCCTTAGATAATATGGCTTCAATCTTTCAAATAATGTTTTCCCAATCCTTATATCAAGATTTGAAATACAAAATGAGACATACATTTCATGTTATGTTATGTCCAACCAATGTTTTGTATGATGTTCATAGTGATTAGCTTTAACCTTGTGTCTGAGAACATCTCTAGTATTTGATGAAGGACGAGTATTATCATTCCAAAATGATCTTACCAATTTTTTTATTCTATCATTAACCCGATCATAACAAGGAGCTCTACACATAATTGCCCAATTTCATTCCAAAGTCTATCATCTAAAACCATTATTCTCTTAACATATTTTGGTATTGTTTTTCTACTAAAACTAATATGTGATAAAAATAAAGACATTTGTCTATTTTGAGGTACACTTCTACTAAAATAGATGTGAACATTACTCTTCTTCTCATGATTTTATATTTACTTCAAGTTGTCTTCCCTAAAGAGCTCAAACATTTCTTAAGATTTTCAATAATATCACTTTGTATATTAGAAAATTTTCTTTTTTTTTGATGTTGTGTGTACACCCAACAATTTTAATGGCTCTTGCAAGTTTTTTCCTAAAAGAACATGAGAAAGTACTTGGTCTTTTTCAAGTGTTTCCAAATCATCAAATCTACTTGTTATTTCTTTTACTATCTCATTCAAAGCTATCTTTTTGTAAAGACTTAATGATTTAATAATAGTAAGCAATTTCAACTTATCCACATTCGTTGAAAGTAAATTATCTAAATTTCTATGCTAGTCTTAATTATCCGTCCATACCAATTGGAGCAAATGATTAGACACTTCTCCAATTTACATTGCTTTAGTAACTGAATTTTCATGTACTAAAATTTCCTATACTAATTTTTCATGTCTTGAACCTTCTCCAACATCTATTTGCTCATCTTTTGATTTTTTATTATAGACTACATGGACATAAATGAATGAAATTATAATTTTTTTTAGAGAAAATTAAAAAGTAGACAAATATGAATGTACAGGTACACACTTTCTCTCTTTTGATGATAATTTGCTAATGTTTTTTCACAATTTCTTTTTTTTGAATCAATTGATCTATTTCTTACCAATTTACTTTATCTTCCTTTCTTTCTTCCCATATGTGTTCTTCACAAAACTATTAGATTTCCTTTAAAATGAAAAAAATCCTATATTTAATACTTGTCTTCTTCTATTTCTTCCAAAAAAATTAAATTTTAAGGTAATTTGATATGATTTTAATGCTAAAAAAATTGTGCATTTATATCAATTAAAAATTCTTTAATTGTCTTTTTAATCTAGGCTGACTTGGGCTTCGAATGAAGCCCCCTTGTTAGCTTAGGGGGCTTCAAATGAAGCCACCTAGACCAATAGGGGGTTCATTTGAAGCCCTCTTGGGCCACTCCCCAACATGCAAGAAATCTTTTGAGAAGTGCTAGAGGGGTTTCATTCGAAGCCCCATTGCCACCACTTGTTATCACAATGGGAGCTTCATTCAAATCCTTTCCAAGGGCTTCATTCGAAGCCACCTTCATTCAAAGCTCCCAATTTTTTTGTTGTTGCAAATTTCATAAATTGTTAGTCAAATTCCACCCTTTTGAGGGCTCAAGCAAGGCAAAATAGGTCTATTTATAAAAATTAAATATATCACCTTGTTCCACTCTAAATAAGCTTTCCATTGACTATACTTTTAGTATACAATGTGTTTATTGTGATGTTTTCTTTTTTCAGTTTTATTAAATAAAGGTTGTTTGGCCATCTCACAAGTCTCAGTTTCAAGCTTCAGGAAAAATAAAAAATGAGTTTTTTATATATAAAACTATGTGCTACAAAGGTATGTGTGTTACCTTTCTAGAAAAACAAGAAAAAATTCATTTCAATTTATACAAAAGAAATTATATTGATCAAAATCAACCTATGTCTAATTTATCATTAATGCCACTTTACTATTGAATAGAATCTAAAAATTTTAATGAAATTGAACAAAACTAAATAAAGTTGTTAGGTATTGATGTTACCATTCTATCCTTGAAATAATTATCATTATAATATTTTTAAAATGAGTTATGTTGATCAAAACAACCACCACTCTTTTAAAATGCTGATTTTTCATATATACCACTTCTTGAAGGAGAAAACAAAATGGACTTCAATCACTTCAATTTTTTTTTAAAAACTAGTATTAGAAACTAGAAAGAAAATGCTACAAATCTAATTTACATCATCTTCATATTCTTTACAGTTTTTTAGTAGTACACATTTGAAAGTGAATATATTTTTTTAAAAATATCTATTTCAGTGTCAAAGTTGGCTAAAAAGTGAGAACCATTATTGTTGCCTAACAATTTAAATAAACTCAATAACATGTTAAGGTCAATTTCTCTTGGGTTAAGAAATTGTTTTAACATTGTAATATTTTGGAATTGTATTTTAACTTGTTCCATTACAGATAAGCGAGTGAAATTAAAGTAAGGTTTGAATCCTTCTATAATATTTTCATTTGAAAATATTGTTTACCTTGTGTCTTCCATTATTTTTGTAAAATATGAGCACTGGGTTCCTAGTGTGGTGTTACATGTTTTCTTTGTATAGTGTAGTGAAACCCATTCTTACTAAAAAGTCAACACAAATTTTCATATTTTTAGGCGGAGGACAAACTCATTTTTTTATATTGCCACTTTTCGTCCCCTCCATGGTCTTCCACATACCCCTTGAAATATTCTCCATTGTTGAGGGAGAGTGATTATTAATAAATATTAAGATCAAACTTATAAAGTTTCAACTTTTAACAAAAATAGATCATATTTGCTTGACTAGTTTGTGATATCTTGATGGTGAACACCTTAAATAGTTACACAATTAAAACATTTATTATTTTCTTAAAATTATGTATTCCATGTTATCAATTATATTGATGGGATCTTTTAGAAGACTTTCAATATTCTAATCGATTGGATTTTCTTCTTCAAACAATCAATAGTGTTCATGTAATCTTGTTCAATCGTCAATGGGGGCTATATTATTGATTGGCAACCTCAACTAACCATACCATAATGTTACGATGTATCAAGGAGAAGTTCTAAGGGATATTATGGAGCCAAAATGGAGTCACTAATGCATGAGTGGATTATGCTATAGTTATTTAGCATTAGTAGAATGAAAGATTCATGGGAAAGATCCTTCTTGCATCAATCTAATTGACGATAGGCTTTATTGATATATTGATATATTTATCATTTATTCATGTTGAATTTTTTTCCACAATCATAGTTAGAAAAATGATGGGGCAAGGACACCTTTAGTTGTACACTCAATAGAAGTGAGTTGTACATGTATGGTGGTGGTCATGTCACCTCTTTGTTGTGTTATCTACATATAGTGTTGTGGCTTCCCAATAAATTTTGGATTGTTTAATGCAGAGAATGATTGGAAACCTCTCTCATCATGTTGACTATAAAAATAATTTCATTTACTTGGTCTTTTCAACTTTTTACATTGAAGTATGTTTGTTGTGGTCCACTTCATGATATGTTCATATTTTTCTTAGTCTTTCTATTTCAATTGTCTAGTGGCATGCTCTTTGTGAGTCTTCTACTCTAATGTCCTCTTATATTTCTATTCTCATTTCACCACCTATTATGTTAACAAAGTTGCACTATACTCTCAACAAATGTTTCAATTTGAATTTTGTTTCTTGTTTCTCATTTCTCTTTAAATTGATGACTTTATTTCTTACAAGATAACCATTTTTAAATTAGTTTATAAATCTGATGATAGTTTTGAAAGGACACCAAAGTCTTGTACATCAGATATAAAATATAGACAACAAGAAGAAACAAAAATCTATAAAAAAAATTAGAACTTAAAAATGTTTAAAAACTCATGAAATAATGTACTCCAATTGTTTATTAGTCTCTTATAATGTTCGAAATGTACAAAGGTTCCATTGTTGGAACTCAAATGCTTGATTTTCAAAGAGTTCCATGATGGAAGATGACACCATCCTTGCAAAACATAAGAGGCATTTTAGAGGTGGAATCCAAGGTAACATGGAATGCCTAACTTAGGCAAATCCATTTCGGCTTGTTTTTAGAGCTGATTAAAGCTTGGATACAATCTAAGATCCCGTTTTGCACCATTTTCCCCACTCAAAACTAAAGCAAGAGAAAGAAAAGTGGTTTGACCGTCGTTTTATGCTTGGAAAAGGTAGAAAATGCCAACACTCCTCACAGATGGATGAAGTGATGCAATGGCAGAGGGAGTTGATTATCTGTCTTTCTTCAGTCTGCAATATGTGGGTGCTTTTGTTTTGTCTAGTGTGTTATCAAATCATGATTGGGGGCCACTTAGTGATAGTGGAGAGTGGGTGTGGCCCTCCCTCTACTCTCCCAAGAATCTTCTTTCTATCAATCTGTGTGGGAGGCACATGCACATTTTCATGCTTCTTTTATGTGCCTCAATAAAATCACTCTGCAATAATTCCTTCAATGTTTTGTTTAACCCAAATGCATGGTAAATGCTATGAACAAATGGGATATATTTATATATATATATATAGGCCTGGATGTAGCATATTAATGATTTCTGTGGTGGGGGAGTCATGATTTATTTGGATTCTCAATGCATCATGTCTTGGCTGCTTTAACGATTGTTATTATTCATGACCAGGACAGTCAGTAAATTTATTTATATATTATTTATTGATTAAAATCAACGGTGCCATTATAGAGACTTTATCTTTGATTGAGCTTATAGAAAATTCAATCCATGGTTAATACGACAAGTATGAGAATATTTATTGCGCATCAACTATGAGAATAACTATTTCACATCAAATATATTGAGAATAACTGGTGCTCTCACACTGTGATGTGCAGTTAAAATGAATAAACTGAAAACCATTTGAAGTTTGGGCCGTCTGGAAAGTTATTTGACTGACAATGGAAGCGGACATCAATCATTTCTTGTTTTTTTATTAAGAAAAGAATAATTTATCATATTTTATGCCTCCACCCCAAAAGAATGGATCTCTCAACCACCAAGTTAAAATAAATGAAATGATATTATAGAAATCACTTCGGCAAAATGAATTCCTATTGATTCTTAGTGCTTAATAAAGAAGTCCAGCCAAAAGATCCTGCTACTATGTTGAACAGTTTAATTTCATCTATACTATTATAAATCTCACAGGAAACAATCTTGTTAATGATATAATAAAAGATTTTAGACCAAAATAAATAAATAATTATGAAAAGAAGTGGGTAATGAATTCTGAAGATTGATTCATTAAGAAAATTAATTGGTAATACCAAGAAACATCAATCACGGAGTTCTATTAACCTAAAGAACAATTTGTTATAATGAAATATACAGTTAAAATAAATGAAATGGTTTTTAATGAATTTATTGGAAATCAAATCTTCTTATGTGCAACACCATGATATTATAAAAATGAAAATGAAATCATATTTTTCATGTACCCTTTAGTCCTTAAGTCTCAGCCAAAACAATTCAGGCTAACATTGTACCATTTCAAATAGTAAATTGGTCCCTACTTCCACATGAACAACAAAACAATCTTTTCCATAATGTAAAATCTACCATCAATAAATAAATGAAAACTATGAGGAAGAAGGTAGTGAATTTTGAAGTTTGAGCCATTGGTAAAGTTAAAATGATTGACAATGGCAAGATACATCAATGACTAAGCTCCACTTCCTGCTGTCGTTAAGAACAGAAGGTGAAAAGATGTCTTTCTTTTCCCAAGCATATGCTTTTGGGAGGGTTATGAATCATTTTAAACATTTTTATCTTTCTCTTACAACTGACAACAACTTTTGTATAAAAATTCAAAAGCAAAAGCCTGCGGTCGGTCACATGGAAGCTACAATTCAAAGATCTTTATTTCTCTCCCTACTGTGCAGATTACAGCGTAGATAAGATAGCAAAGAATAAGCAAGATAATGAAACCCTAATTTTTTATCATTGTTATGCCACTATATCCGATCTTCTCTTTGATTCTTATGGCCAATCAAAAGTTGTTTTTCAAAAGCAAACAGTACTAGTTTAAACCATGTATGATTTCTTATACATGGAGATTTTGAAACCTTCAGAACAATTGATGTTTATTATTATGTTTATATTTATCTCTATGCCTTGCTAGCTATTATCATGACTAGAAGAAATATGACTGGCAACCATGTGAAGATCTTATGGCTGTCTTGCCATCCATCCAAATTATAACAGATTTATTCTAAACAACTTTTCATTCACTGTATTTCTTAGCTGTCTCTTCAAAAGCTAGGAAGGATCAACTTTTCTCTTCTAAGTTTGACAAAGTTGTAAAATTTTTTTTTTTTTGTAAGATATCACAAAGCCGGAGAATTATATTTGTATTTAGAGAGAAAACGGAGAGACTGCCACGTGGAATGGGCAAATGAGAATACACCCGCAAGTACCATAAGAATACATCCATACTTGCTGATGATTACAACAATATTTTAACCCAAATTCTCAAACCACCTTCCACGTGGCATAAAACATTTAAAGAATATTTTAACTCTAAGAGTTGCACCTCATTTTAACAGAAAACTAATGGGATCATTTAAATTTCAAGCATTACTTTAGTTTGAATAATTGTTTATGTAAGAAATGATATCAGCATTTTATGGAAGAAATATAATAGAACCCAATTAAAAGTTTCCCATTTACATTGACCCCACATTGTCTAGCGAGGGCGGCCGGCTAGGAAACATGCTGATATAAGGGAGCCCAAACTCTGTGTGACAGAAATGTTAGATAATAGGGTTTTGTTTCCTGTAAGAAATTTGTCAAATCATTTGAGAAAGACAAGAGGTTTTATATAATTAGCATTGAATGCGTGACCCAAACAATGGATTTGGCAGAGAAAATTCAGTCTGGTGCGAGATGATTGTGGTTATACTCAGCAATCTGCCATTAATTGACTTCTTAAGCTTGGAATTTGTGACTGTCTTTCTTGTGAATTGAGCCGCTTGTTTAACAATTGCCTCCCTTATTCTGTGCTGCAGGTTCCAAAGCTCCAAGGGCTGGATTTCTTTGATTTTTCGCCTTGCCCACTTCAAATAGCATGATCAAAGATCTTCAAGAGAAAGTAAAGCTGAAAAACAATAGGTAAGAGAAACTGTACCAAACCCTTCTCATTTTTCTGCTTTTTCAAAACAACTATGACCAATGGTATTGGTGGACATAATTATGTTCGGATTTAAACAATATCTTGAAAGTTTTGATTTACTTAAAGTGGTTTGTATCAAATTATGCCGATAGATGGTTCTGTTAAAGGAATGCAATTTTGGATGGGTCAACTACATGAATCAAAGTTCAGGTGTTTCATCTAAAAACATTCTAATAGATAGTACTACTGAACTTTCGATGAAACACCCAAACAAACCACACACCACATCTTATAATGTGTTATTTAAACCCAGCCGTCAATTGTAAGAAAAATCTTCAAAACCCTAATGAGAGATCATCCTAACATGCATGCTGAGGCTTTTCTTTGCGTATCTTGTTCTATAACTGTACTCGACGCCTTTGTTTGACTGATTCTTTTTCATTTTATTCAGAATTCAAATAACACATGATTTCTTGTACTCGTTCTATCACATGGGTATTCAGGACTATGAGAGTTGACTGCAATCGATCTGGCCTCTATAGATCTGGAGGATAGACTGTTGGACTAGAGGTCATTTGTACAGAAATCCAACGTGAGTAGCAGTAGAAAAAAACTTGGATAACCTGTTAGAGAAGCATGATTTGCCTAATGTGAGTTGGAATAAAAAACTGTTTCACCAATGGAGCGGCAGTGGGAGCTTCAACTTATGCCAGGCCCAAAGCAAGATGAAGATGAAGATCCAATACCAGATGACAACATTGAACAATTCCATTCAAGAGATTCATTACAACTCTCCATTGGGTTTTATGAGCCAGAGAAACATAATGAAGCCAAGGTGGCTGCAAAACAGCCACATCAAAGCAATATGGATGAAAACCAAATGGAAAAAGAGGGTCTTCGGCAAGTGACACTATCTTTGGGCAGTGGAACAGCTTCAAGTGAAGGTGCAATGGTGTCCTATGAAAACCAAATTAGACATGAAAAGGAGGAAGAAGGAGAAGAAAAGGCAAAGATGATTGAAGTTGAAGATGGAGGGGCAGCAGAGTTAGTGAAGCAGCAAGCAAGGGAGCAATTGAGGCTGGCAACAGTAGAAAAGGCGTATGCTGAGCATGCAATGGAATTGGCAAAAAAGCAGATGGAATTAGCAAAGGCAGAATTTGCAAGTGCCAAAAGAATAAGAGAACAAGCTCAAGCTGAACTTAACAGAGCTCAGCTACTAAAAGAACAGGCAACCAGGCGCATTGATGCTACCTGTATGGAGATAACTTGCCAGGCATGTAGGCAGCAGTTTCAATATCACCTTTCATGGCCAAATGATGTGGCAGATCAGAATAGAAATCACCCTTTCATTCACGCAACTGCAATCACAGATCAATCCAATCAAGAGGAAACTCATTTGTCTTTGCAATTGATGCCTCAGGAGCAGCAGCTTCTATTGAACTCAAGCTCTCAAATGGCTTCCACATCCAAACAACAAAAGGACTGAGATTAACTTATAAATCCGGCACAAAGTGTTAGCATATAACTTTGTCCAGAGAAGGCTCCACCATCCATAGGGAGGCTCCACCGTCCTTGTATGTAAGCAGTTCCGTTCCCATTACAAATTATCAATATTATTTCTTTAGATGCTTTGTATCGTACAAAATATTGGACATACTATGGAAAATATAAATTTTACTTAATACAATTTCTATGGAAATATAATGCAATTTCTATATTTTTTTTTACCTTTTTGGTAAATATAGAGAGTGCTCCTCAATTAAGGTAATGAATATGAATAAATATATAAGTATTTTCATTGCTTTTTTTGTAATTTACAGGATATTTAATGAATATAGAGAGGTATTCAATTAATATTTTTTGGTTTGATTGTGTTAAAGTTTTATTCTTATAATGAATTATAGAGTATGATTCAAAATATTGATGACTAAACTTTAAGCTTAATATAGAGAGTTCTCTTCATAATGAGCATTAAACAAGGTTATCGTGTCTCAGTTTCAATTATTATTAAAATTTAATATAACCAAGTTCACAAGGCTAATTAGACCCCCTACTATTCTATGGCCTACTACAATTTGACTAAGGCATGTGTGGGTAGACTAGGACATGTGTGGACAATGATATACAACCTCCCTATAATATAATTGAGCCCTCCTTAAGAATTATCTAGTTACATCCTAGTTTTGTTTTCACATTTTATCTTATTTAATGTAGTTTGATGTTATTCATTTCATTCACATAATAGTTGTATTAGATGTTCAGACATCAACTTTCAATTAAAAACTTGAATATTATAATTTCACTTAAAAAAAATATTGTACCTTTCCTCATTATCATGTCTTGTGCAAACTCCTTCCTTTAATCTTCTTAGAACCTTTCTTATTGCATCTATTTATTGTTAGACAAGCCTTTTGTTTCACTTATTTTGCTTACATTTTCCTATTATTCTTTTTAGATCAAGACTTTGTGTAGAATTAAATATGGTGGTTGGTAACATGTTTTATACTCAAATATCAAAGTGATAAGAATACTTGAACTTATGAGATAATCAATTTCTCATTAACCAACCTTACATGTTGGTGCACCATCCACATGGAGCATGTAGTTATATTGAGAACACACAATGTTATTATTATTTTTATATACTTTGAGTTAGGAGTCATTAAATTTAATGTGGCTTCATTCATATCCCCTCTTCCAACCTAGAATAGAGACTTTAAGAATTGGCCCTATTGAATTATTTTTGCAATGTTTAAATAAATAATATTTGTACATAGAAAATAACATGCATAAGACCTAAATAAATATTTGGTTACAACACATATACACAATGACTAAAAATAAATAAATAGAATATAACACTCTAGATACTTGGTGAACTCTACTATCCTAATAATAACTTATGATTATTAGTTGTTGTGCCTTGCAATATCATTGATTGCTTTATAATGGTTGTAGTTAAATAAATGAAGTTGTAAACTTTGTGAAATATAATTATCATTGAATGTGGTACAAAATTAGCTCATACTATTATAATAGATATAGAAACGTATTTATTTTTCTATTAAAAAATAAATAAATAAATAAACAAAGTAACTTTGGTATGCCTGAGACACCTTAGGTATCTTGTATTGGAAATCCTAGGAATTAGCTTCTCATTTTTTTCACAATAATCAATTGCATAATTTGTTTTGGTCAACCTCTTACTTTGGACATCCAAGTAGATTCTTTAATGAGTTTATCTTTCCATCTCACCAAATACTCATATTTCTTATTTCTAATAATCTTCTCAATTTTGTAGAAAATATTTCTTCAAGTACTTCCACTCTATATATACATGTACTTGTATTCTCTAGTCTATCATTAATATATGGTCTTTTAAATAACCTCCTTGAATCTCATATAAGTTAAGATTAGTCAATATTAAGGACATACAATAAGATCTTTTAATAATTTTACTTCATCAACCTTTTTGTAATCATTTTTTTCAAATAATTCTATAAATGCTTAGATTTTTTAATAAATTAATTTATTAAATATTTCCTTTAAAAAATTCATTTCTAAAATACTATATTTCTTCTTAGAATTCTTTATTTCCTCTTTTTTTATTGTTAGACAAGCATTTTGTTTCACTACTTTTTATTGTCTTTCCCTCTACTTCTTTTTGTCATTCAAAATATTTTATTCTTATATAGAAGATGTAGAAACAAGTGAGGTCATTGGTAACATGTTAATTTCCAATAAATCAATGCGAAAAGTATCCACGAGATCTAGAGAAAAAATATAATTGATCATCCTTTGGGAGTTGGTCCACCATCTAGGTGTAGCAAATGATTTTTATTTTGAACACAAACTAGTATTAAACATTTTGAAATAAGGATTTGTAAATTCAATACAACTCTATATACACTTTAAAAAATGGTCATCTTTTCATCCATTCTTCGTATTCAATTGATCAAATATATTTTTGATTAGCCATTTCACATTGTTTATTTATTCAATATCTAAATGCAAAAGTTTAGTCCTTTTTCATTTTAATTAAAAAATATTTATTTCATTAAATTCATTTTTAACTAATCTTGTTACAATAATCAAATAATTAATTAATTTTTCTACACACAAACTAGTATTAAACATTTTGAACTAAGGATTTGTAAATTCAATACAACTCTATAGATATTTTTAAAAATGGTAATCATTTCATCCATTCTTCCTGTGATTGATCAAATATATTTTTGATTAGCCATTTCACATTGTTTATTTATTCAATATCTAAATGCAAAAGTTTAGTCCTTTTCCATTTTAATTAAAAAATATTCATTTCATTAAATTCATTTTTAAATAATCTTGTTATAGTAATCAAATAATTAATTAATTTTTCTATGTCCAAATTTAAGCCTTCTCTAAGCAAGAACCTACAACATTAAGCGCTTCTACACTATATGTACATCTACTTGTATTCTCATAGTATAATCAGGGAGGTTGGGGCCTTAGAATGGAGGATTGTTTGGTAGTCTTAGTTATTGCTGAAGATTAATTTCTTCTAGTGGTCTGTTATGCATAATAGCATCCTCACAATTGATAAACTTAAAAGGCATGGCTTTAAAATGGTGAATTGGTGTTTTTTATGTAGTAAGGAGGAAGAGACTATTTCCCACCTCTTAATTCATTGCTCCTATTTTGTTCAAATTTGAAAGAAACTATTTAGTTAGTTGGGGATCTCTTGGGTTCTAAATAGGGATGCTCATCAATTTATCCTAGGATGGAGATGTACCTCCCATCACCCCCTTATCAAATTGATAAGGAAAGCCATTCCCTTATGTTTGTTGGAACATATGGAAAGAGGGAAATAATCACATATTCAGAGAGAAATTCTCCCCTCCTAAGGTGGTATCCCAAATAATGATGGGCCTATGATTTGGAAATGGAAACCACCTCCTCACCCCTCCAAACAACTGGATAGGTGTTGGGAAAAAATATGGGACATCTCGTAGTTAGTGAAGAAAGTGGATAGTTTGAGGGCCCATAAAAGACTCAGAACCAAATGGAAGTCATGGCCCCACACTGAATTGGTGGAAATTGAATTTTGATGGCTCAAGAAGGAGTGAATAAGATGCTATTGGGGGAGTTATCCAAGATGAATATGGAGTTTGCATTAAGGGATACTCAGGTAAATGTGGGAAAGTCTCTAATGAGGAAGAAGTGATGGGTCTACTCTAGGGTTTGGGGATAGCTTGCAGTACTAGAATTCAAAATTTGATAATTGAGGAAGATTCATTATTAGTTATTAAGGCCATCAAAGGTGTGAATCAGATGAGTTTGCATTCCATGTCCATCATAAGGGATGCACAAATTTTTTAAATAGATTTAAGGAATGTAAAATACAACATGTGAATAGGGAAGGAAATCAGGTGGTAGAACACCTAGCAGGGTATGGATACAAGGTCATTAATCACCAAGTTCGGGAAAGGGAATCCAATCTATTGGCAGTGATTAGATCACTCATTCAAAAATAAATCATTTTCAATTAATGATGAATCTATTAATTAAAACAGATATGGTTGGCCTTGTCATTATTGTGCATTGTACCTAATGATAGATTTAGCGAGGGTAAGTTCAAATTTAAATAGTATGGTGGTATTTGGCATTTGGACACTAATTTTGGTGGAGGATTTGGAAAAAATAAGTTTAATTAGGGCCACTTCCTTATTATAGTTATTGGGCGAAAGTACAAAGTTGTGTCACCTTTTAGGCTGACTAATCAGAACAACTAAATTTTAGTATTTCTATCTAAAAAATAATATTTTTCAAACATATGATCTTGTTAATTTTATTCTAGCTAAGTTATATGTGGTCTCACACTTTTTCAATTGGAAATTTCTATTAAATGCATGTTTTATAGTAGTTAGTATCAAATTACCAAAGAAATTAAATTATTTTAGAAAACTGATGTTTCAATAAATCTTACTATTTTTTATGATATTCTTTTAATAACATATAAACACCATTTTATATAGAGTTCATAGTGCTTTAATTAGATATATAATATATTGTAATTAAAAAATCTACAATTATGCATTTTAACACTCGAGAAGATGTTGATTTTGAGAAAGAAAAAAATAGTAAATCATATCAAAAAAATTTTAAAATTATATGACATTCTGGAGGAGAGAGTTCTGTTCAAAAATCTATAATTTTTTCTTTTGGTTGCAATAGATTTATTTTCAAAAATGTGGTGGGAGATGAAAACTATTAATTTGAATAAGTTGAAAGTTGAATCATTATAAAAGAGAAAATATAGATCTAAAGTTAATTTTTGTTTTTGATTGTTCTAGCTACATATATTATCTATATCATAATCTGAGATCAAAAGGAAATAAGTTTATTTCCTTGTAGTTTTGTGGTGGGAACTAGACCCCTAATTTCTAGCATTTTTCAACAACGAAAAAATTATCCTTAAAAAATAGGAAAATCTATCATTTCTTTTTGCAAATAATTATTAAAAATAATAACCTAAACTTCATCCATTTCTACACATTTCATTAGTTTACTTCATTTTCAAATTTTAAATAATAACATGTCATTGAAGTTGAACAATTATACTTTTTAAAGCCTTTTCCTTTGTAAAAGGGTGATACTGGTTTGTACTTTTACCCTATTAATCTTGACTCTTTATGGGAAGAAAGGGTTTGTTACCCAATACAAGATTTAGGATGATTTTTTGTAGTCCCAAAGGATGGGACTTTCTAAATATCAATGATTGCTTTTATGGGAATGCTACGGAAGGGTGATTTTTCAATAATAAAGGAATAAAATTTGTTCTAACTTAATATATGGTAATCCCAAGTATTTTCAAACTATTATAGGCCTTTTTTTATGTTGTCAGGTGAGAAAAGGCTTGACTAGATGGTTTCTCTATATAGATTATTGAAGTCTATAGGTGGTATAGCTCTGACGATTAAAGAGGGAGAGGATAATCTAGTTGTTGAGCTTGGTGAAGAAGAAGCTATGTAGAATTCTAATGCTTAGATTGAGCCACCTAAAATTGAAGAGGCCATTAAGAAAGACAAGGTGGGATGGATGTATCTAAAAGAAGGTAGACTAATACTATTTATGGAGAACATTGAAGGGAATGATGGGAAAGTTACCTAACAACACATTGATTCTTGGAAAAACTATTGCATAAGTACTAATGGTGTCTCATTTGAGGTTATAGAGGAGTTGATCATTAATTACACTAGCCTAGCTATGGAGGGAAAAATATGGAGGAAGCAACTGAGGGTTGCAGATGAGATGAGTGTGTGAAAATTCTTCTAACTTGATGAAGATCCTATTCATTTTTTAGGGGGATTTTCTTGTAAAAAGTTACCTAAACAATGGGACATGGTCTTCTATGTTATCATGAGATACACAACCATGGAAGATAGAGTCAAGGTGTGTTACTATTACCATTTTTCTATCGTTAACCACTAGAGGAATAGGGAATATATCTCCCTTCCTTACTTGTTATTACATTCTATAGAAGATTATCTATGGAATATTCATAAGAAGAGAGAGGAGGGTAAAAACTATACAGTGTACCACCAATGTCATGCCCAAAATATGGGCAAAAACACACGATTTTTTATTTATTTAAAATATTAATAAAACTACTCAGTTGATAAGGGGATTTGATAAAGTTTTCTATGTTTGATTCACAAGTTAAACTATAAGGATGTTGAAGGATAAATACAATTTCCTCAATAATGCCTAAATACTTCATTTCAGTTTATAATCCATATGTAGGAATAATCATTTGTTGTTTAATTTATTGCAACATTTATTATATTACATTATTCCCTACACTACATCTTCCACTTTTATTTTCTTAACTAATACTTAATTCTTTTAAGAATGAAACACCAATTACCATTTAATTAACAACTATCAAAGTCCTAACTTTGACTTATTAACAATTACACCTAAGACATACTAACATTTCTTAACACTACAATTTAACATTAAATTTCATAACATATCCTAACTTCTAACATATTTAATACAATTAATTAAAAAAAAATCAATCTAAATACACTACTTAAAAAGAACAATTTAAATTACATACACTATCTAACATCCAACATTTATAAATTAAATTTTACTATAAAAAAAACTCTATTTAAAAACACTAACTAAGTCTTATACTTTATAATCACTAACTATACTTTAACTAAAAGTAAATATTAAATCAAATAATAACATACTAAATTAGAAAATCACTAACATTAAAACTTAACTACAAAATTCTAGAAAAAGTACTACACTAACTACACTATCCTTAACTAATTCAAACTCCTAACAACTTACTAACTAACCCAATTACTACTTAACTACCTCTAATCTCCTACTAACTAATCCTAACACCTAACATCCACTAACCTCTAACCATTAACTACCAACTAACTAAACAAAATCATATTTCAAAAACATTACTAACTACCCCAAAATCTAACCAACCCCTTTACTCCCCTAAATCCCACCTAAGTCCCTACTCTGTAGGCCACCTCCAAGTGGGATTCCACTTCCCCAAGCTTGGGCACTTCCCAAGCGCATGACCAAGTTGGGAGTTGCACGAGGTCCCAAGGTCAACATGATATATTGCTAAACAATTATGCATGAGCGGATGAGGGATTAAAGGCTCTTGTCAAATCAACATTTTAAACCAAGACCCCATTAAATTTGGATTTAAATGTGATGTGCCACAAGTCAAATATGTCTACACCAAGGGGGGGATGGGGGATGGCTATGTTAAAGTTTAGTAGTTGAGTCCTAAGAAAAGGGTAGGGTAGGAGGTATATATATATATATATATATATATATATATATATATATATATATATATATATATATATATATATTTAAATTATTTATTATATCCAAATAAGATATTTTAAAAGAATCTTTAAGATGCTTTGTTCAAAAGGGAAACTAATTTCTCCCCAATACAAATTCCAGAGAGCTTATTTTCTCTAGGTGATACTTTTTTTTTTCTCAAGTCCTTTTTTTTCCTTTTAAGTATAGATTTTGAATGCCAAATATATTTTCATGTTTAAGGGGAATAATAATTCTTTTCTTCTAAGTGTTGGATTTGTGTAAAACATATCTATTTAACCAAGGGGGACATTATTTTGTTTTTTTTTTTTCTAAAAAGTTGATTATAGGATTAAATGTAATACTTGAGTATTTGAGTTGAAATATTTTACTTCCTAACATTCACACAAATTACAAAATGAGGTACCAATCAAACATTGAATTTTCTTTAACATAGTTTGGTAATGAATTACATAACTTTATATATTTGATCATTTTGTCCAATTAACATTAATCAAATGAATGCAATTTCAAAACATAAGAATGTCGTAGGAAGGATAAAACATCTTTGTATCCATTTTTCACTAACACATGTGTATAAAATGAATTACAAGAAAAAGAATATGAAAGGAAGGTACTCCTTTTTTTTAATTCGTTCATCTGATTCAAGGATTCCCTTGGGAAAGAACTAGGGAAGAAAACCTGAGATCATAGTCATTTCAACAATACATTTAACAATAACATTTTTACAATGGGATCTTAATCCCGAGGAGAAAACTCCCAAAAACATTTGAATTTAAATAACAACTCTGAATTTACTACGTGGCTCCACAACAATGTAGCCATTACAAAATTTATAACACATTGAGGTAATCATGGAGAGGATGAAACTGATTGAGAGACAAACACTATAACATGAAGACAAAATTAAACATTTACTCCCATCCAGGTTTGCACAATAGGTTCATCATTGAACCAGACTAGGGAGAAGGTGGAATTTTCCAATAGGAGATGTCGGTCACAACACCATAATAGGTGCTCTTTCGGGGCTATAATAACAAGAACTTTCATTCTTCCATTTCTCAAATTCCAAGACTCAAAACATGGTTTGTACTGATGAGTAGGGGCCCATAACACCCTACTCTCTCCCTCTCCTCATCCTAAGGAGAGACTCTGTACTATCAAAGTCCAACTAAAGACCTCCTCCCATACACGGTCACTTTTTCCCTATTTGAGGGTGAGTAATGCCAATACAACCGATACAATCCCTTCAAAAATCAAATGTAAAATACTAAGGAAAACATTTAAGGAAAACCCATTTCAATCCCTCCCAAATATGTTCATTAAACACACAAACATACATATGCAAAGAAAACTACTTAAGAATGAAACACAACATAGACACATGAGCTTGAAGGGTTCTTACCTTCACAATAATGTGATGGAAATTGAAATTTGGGAAAAGCTTCCCTTCCTTCTCCTTCAATCTTGAATTTCTCTCTAAAACTAGATGTTGGGTAAACACTCTTCCTCTCTCAAATCAGCCTCTAAATAGGATCCCCACTCAACCACCTACAAAAATGCCATAACTCCCCCACTTGCCTTAAGGCTTCTAGAGTCTTCTAACTCAATCCTATCATTAAGGCTAACCTCAAGGTGGAGCTTAACTTATCTAACTTATGGTGAAACTTCAATTTTCACAATAAAGCAAAAATGGGATATTTGGATGATCACAAAAGTCAACAAAAGGGGTTAGAGGGGTGGAAAATGCCTCCAACCCATACATATACCCCCTAGGTACTTAGTCTTCATGATTTTTGGCCTCTAGGACTATTTAGGGACTTATTAAAATACTTAAAATATTTAGACTTTCTAACAACCCTCAACATGCAAATTTATCACTAATCCTAATTAGGATAATTAATCTCAATTACTAATTGATTAGAAAAAGGGTCACTAACCTAGTCCAACTTAGATCTTTAGGTTACTCAGTTAATCCTAATTATCATGTTGAAATGCATATATGAATCACAAGTGTCAAGTAACACTATAAAATCATTGTTACAAAATATTAACACTTAATGATTATAGAATGATACACACATTCAACTTACGATACAAAAGAAATATGAAACAACGAGGTTTGCATCTTTCATTAGATTCAACCTTGGTTTTCACAAACTGTACATAGGGTTTAGTTATGATTCTGCATTAGATTTCTTGGCTAAAATATCCTGCACACTCATTGCACACATCAGTGGCTCGAGAAAGTCACATGCATATATATATATATATATATATATATATATATATATATATACAAGTTCATGAAACATTAAATAACATATTAAACATTCCAAAGTAAAATATCACACGACATAAAATAACATAATAATATCCAATGTATCTGATAGTGTCTCCACATATCGAGTCATGAGTATCAAAATAATAATGTATCAACTATGCTATGATGGGTTGACGCGAGGCCTCACAACCAAGCCTCAATTTTTTGCTTGTTTAAATTTTACATAGGCCTTCATTCATTGATCCCAAACCCTTCCCCATCCCCCCTCAAAATAACTAAGGTTTCTAAAATTTCCTCCCCCTCTACTAAAACCCATGTTGATAGGGAGCCTTTTGCTACTGCTAGAAAGATCAAAATGGAAAGCATTGAGGTCCTAGATGTCGAAAGTGCTAGAACTATGGCTAGGAAGGGCACTAATAGGTCAAGAAAAATACTAAGAGAAAAGAAACCCTTTACCACCCTTGGTAAGGAAAAAATTGATAATTCTAAGTCCACTAATAATTTATAAAAAGAAAAGTGGCCCTAGACCTAAAAGGAAAGCCACTAGGAGGAATTATGGTGAACAAGAGGAGGATGAGATAGGTAGTGAAGGGAAGGATGACAAGGTCATGGAAGAGGAACATGATAGCCCTATGCCCTTCTAGGAATCTGATACTTTTAAAACTGAAGCCAATACTCCAAATTCTAGGAAAGAAGGGGTTACGTGTGAGCAGGGACAATTACTTCACTAGTTAGAATGGTTTTATTGGGCAGCCAGACTCAAGGGGGGGTTCACATGGGAGGTGATGAATAGGGAGATGGGAATATGGTGGGAAGTGATATTTAGAAGGAGGGAAGCACCATGGGTAAAATTGATAAATCTTAGGGTAATCCAGACATTGCTAAGTTGGAGGAGTCCATCACTAGCCTAAACAAGAAGAATGAGGACTTGGAGGATACATTTGATAGGGTTTATAACTTTTCTATGTGGGTGATGCATTCAATGGCAACTACTCTTCATCCTATTGCAAGTGGGAAAGGAGGACACTATTGATGACAAGGACATGGAGACAACTTGTTCATTGTATGATTTCTAGGTAGATGATTGGTTGCACTTGCTTTTAAAGAACCCAAGGAATCAGAGGAATGAGAGTTAGCTCCTTCTTTTGTACTTTCTTCTTTCCTTTTTGCTATGATATCTAGTTTATTATTAGCATAAGGAGCTCTTTATGTTGATATTTACTAGACTTGTTTAATGTCCACCTAGGTCTATTGGGTCAGTTATATGTATTATGATGACAATTTTATAGTTATTAGAAGTAGTAAGTATAGAAACATCTTAGTTTGGTGGTTTTTGATATTAAGGAAGGGAGATTGTTAATCATATGGTAATGACTTTTGGCTAATTTTTAGCATTACTTTTTTTTTGTTGTAGGCTAGATTCTATTTTGGCTGATTTTTAATATAAAAGACTACTTGTATTCTCAAGTCTATCATTAATATATGGTATTTTAAATAATCTTCTTGACTCTCACATATGATAAGATTAGTTAGTATTAAGCTGACATACAATAAGATCTATTAATAATTTTACTTCATCAACCTTTTTGTAATCATCTTTTTCAAATAATTCTATAATGCTTAGATATTTTAATAAATTAATTTATGAAATACTTACCCTAAGAAATTCATTTCTAAAATACTTTATTTCTTCTTAGAACATTTTTTGTTCCTCTTTTTTATTGTTACACAAGCATTTTATTTCACTAATTTTTATTGTCTTTCCTTTTACTTATTTTTGTTAGTCGAAACATTTCAAACTTATTCTTATATAGAAGGTATAGAATCAAGTGTGGTCATTGGTAACATGTTCATTTCCATTAAATCAATGGTACAGGTATCCACAAGATCTAAAGAAAAAGTATGCTTGATCATCCTTTAGGAGCTGGTCCATGATCTAGGTGTAGAAAATGATATTTATTTTGAATATAAACTAGCATTAGAATTTTTGAATAAGGATTTGTAAATTGAATATGATTCTATAAACACTTAAAAATGGTCATCTTTTCATTTGTTCTTCTTGTGATTGATCAAGTATATTTCTGATTAGCCATTTCACATTTGTTATTTATTCAATATCTAAATTCAAAAGTTTAGTCCTATTTTGTTTTAATAAAAAATATTTATTTCATTAAATTCATTTTTATTTATTCTTGTCATAGTAAAAAAATAATTCTTTTTTTTTTATATGTCCAAATTTAAACGTGTTATAGGCAAGAGCCTACAACAAAATAGTAAGTTGTGAGCCTCTCATTTGGGAGATCTTGAATCCACAAACAAATCAACAACACTAATAGAGGTCTAAATCAAGTGTATGATCATAAACAAATAAATATACTTTCATATCAAATACCAACAAAAGGTGGTGTATATAAATGCCCAGTTTGGTTGATTGATAATACATGTATGATAAGAAGATGATAGAAAAATATCAAAATCATAGCATGTATACAAGAGTATTCATGTGGTTGGTAGGTCAAGTGAGAAGAGAAATCTCTTTTACATGATTCTCTAAATGAAATTTGGTTAAGATTATGAGATGAAGAGATAAACAAGTAAGTATAAGAACATAATTAAGTTTTTGTAACACACCTTTATGTTTAATGAATCAAGACACGTTAGGAGGAGAGTGAGAAAAGGAGAACTAAAGGACACAACACATTTGTCATGACATAATTACGAATTTGGATTGAGATACATGTGGAAAAGTGTGATAGGTATAATTAGAGAAAAAAATATAATGAATCAATTAATCAATTAAATAAATAAAAAGACTTATTTAAATAATAGAAGAAGATGATAATTAATTAATTAATTAATTAAATTTAATAAGAGGAAAAATGGTAAAATATTAAAATACAGAATATTTAATTTAATTAAAAATATTTATATTTAAATGTCTACACTTTTCCCTCTTTGCCACAATTTAATTTATCATTTTGTTTCAAAGAAGACAAATAACAGTAGATGTCATGGTATACTAGTATAGATATCTTAAATAAGTATATCTAAAAAAATGTCGATAGATATGTAATTATAAAATACTTAAAATTTAATTTAAATTACATCCAAAAATATTTATATATCATTGTATCTATATTTATTTTCGTGGGACTGCCTTTAGTTTTTTTTTTTTTTTTTTTTTTAATGTGATGTTTATTGAATTATTTTAAAAAGTATATTATATTTATAATAAATAAAAATTTTGATGTGTATAAGGTTGTCAAATTCAAGCTAAAAGGTAATTATTAACATTAACACATTCACACCATCACACTCCATGCCTTCTTCCATTGTAGAATGCCTATCGACATTAAAGATAGGAAGGTAGTAGAACCCCTCAAGATATTGGATGAAAATTTAGAAAGTAGGAAATATTATCAGCAAGTTCTTAACAAAAAGAATAAAATTGATTAGTATTTTTAGTGATAAAAAAATGTGAAACTATGATAAAAGGATAGTACAATAGGTAACACAAGGCTAAGTGATGGTTAAGCATGGTATTTAGGAGTAGGGCCTCCAATATGATATGTAGGAAGATGGGATGACATAGATCTCATTTTCATACTACACTTCTAGGAGCACCTAAAAGTAGAGCATAGAGAGAACAAGGAGTGAAGTTGACAAGAATTCTAATAATAGATCATGGTACATGCATTTGTGTCACTTCAATTAGCTAGAGGAGTAAAGTGACCTAACACATATCTATCCCTTAGATCTTCAAGGTTTCATTAATAGAGTAAAAAGAGGTTTTTCAATCATGAAGGTATATAGTGGACTTAATGTGATTGTTAAACCATAAATGGTATGTTTGACCTATTTTTTCATAATTGTAGTCTTATTGTACATTTGACTTGTGGCTACAAAATTGTTATGTGATTCTATGGACACCTAACATTGTCCTCCCCTAATAAAATAAATATTAAAATCTATTTAATTATTTCATGTTATCATTTTCAACTATTATTTAAATAAATATTTATTATTTAATTAAATAATTCATTATATTTTCTATTCTTATTTTTTTTTAAAGATTCTTATTTATTTATTTAGTGTACTCATGTTTCATTTCCTAATTCTTCCTATTCATGGAATAAATACCTTAATTTATTTTATAAATTCCTAAAACTTTGTTTCTAATGTTGAGCTAATTACCATCAATCACATGACTCAACTACTACATTTTGAGTTTGTGCCACTCATTGCATGTCTCTTCATTAGCCTTCTATGACCAAGAATCAACATCTTCCCTATCTACCACTTAATCTAGTCTATTCATTTATTATTGCATCTTAATCTTATTCACTCTTTTCAAAACCATGCCTAATCTTGAATCATAGTCATTCTCCTAGCACCTCTCAATCTCAACTATTGATTTTTATGAGAGTTCTATCAAATACATTTTTATCCTATCATTTGAAGCTAATAGTAATTTTAATACAATGAGAACTTGAATGTAAGGATCATATATTGGTCTATCCTTTTTGCCATCATTTTCTTATCTTTCTATCTTCATCATATCAATATCATATAATAGATATGTCATACTATCACTTGCATAATATTTATTTCAATAAACTAATACTCATTCATCCATAGTCTCTTGTGCTTGTGATAAAAAAATTGAGAGTACCAACATTGAATACAAGATCTTTGTAGATGGGAATAATGGAGTCAAACATCTCTTGAGTGCATTTGGTAACTTTGTTTTATTTATTTCACATTTATCCATTTTAGAGGAAGAGTTATACTAATTTATGTTGGTTTGAATTTTCTTACCTAGGGCTTGTGGTTGGGAAATTCCAAGATCTAAATACCTAGATCTAAACCCTATCATGAATAATGATATGAATGATGAAGAAGCAATAATGCATATATTTGAGGATAACTAGGAAAACATACCAAGGTTCCAATGTTAATGTACTCTTATTCATACTCATAATCCATATTTTATAGTCCATGATTGAATATTGAATGCTTGAATGATAGAATTTAATGGAAGGATTTTCTTTAAATGATATTTCGAAGCCTCTTTGTTTCTACCTTGCAAATATGTTATGATGAATTGGGATGTCCATAGTAGCTTATCCACATGAAGTATGTGCCTACTTTCTTGATATTTCTTTTACTCTTTTTCTTTAATCACTTGATCACTCACCATGCCAAATGAGATGATTGAGGGTATTTATATATGATGTAGAATTAACTTTCTCCCATTTCCTAACTGGATAAGAAAAACTATGCCTTGGATCAACCCAAACTTAGGGCCTAAGAAGGGGACCCAATAAGGGTTGTCCTATATCGGGTATGTGCAGGATCATGGTGTACCAAACTATGGCCTTAAGTGGCAGTGAAAAATCAGAAAATCAGGGTTATGTCAACTTAACACATAATTTTAAAGTGGTTATGGACTTTATATCAAAAAGTTGTAAGAAAATAATCTTTAGGAAATTGAATGTAGTTTCTAAACTACTAGGCCTTATCAGGAGAAAAAAATAATTGATTGGTCAAAAGTTTGAATTTTAATGCAGTACTACAAAAATTTCAAGGCAAAAATAAAAAGTAGGTGTATGTCTGACCACCTTAATCAAAATCAAATGATAATATTTTTTTAATATAATTATAGATATGAAAAATAGACTCATGCCCGGATGTGACGCATATTTTTTGATATTTTTATTCCAAATAAATAATTAAATATAAATTTTCTACCAAAACTTTTTCGGAAAAAAAAGAGTCCCGTGTCTGACCACCTTAACTAATAGAAATTTTTACCAAATTTAATTTTATTTAATTTTTTCTTATACTAGGCGAAGCATAGAATGTGACGCAACTTTTAGATTTAAAAAATGTTATACCGTTTGAAAATTATAGCTGTTTTTCAATCACTATGTTAATCAACACTTTACAATAATCTTCATTGATAATTAACTAATAAATACTTATCAATCTCAAAATTTGACAGAAATTATATTGATGGAATCTTGAGAGCGATATTAAAAAACCCTTTTCATTTCATTCAATTTCAATCAAAATAACATTGTCAGACGACTACCCGAAGTCTGAGTATCACTAAAACCCTCTTCAAACACGTCTTTTGGGTTGATCGGGTAGGCTTGGTAAATAACAAGCCTAATCGGATATTGGATTTGAAATCGGATATCCGATATGGCTAGGTGAATTTTGGTGAGAAATTTGAAATCCCAACCCATTTTGGAGGGAAAACCGGATTTAAGACTTATAGCTTATGATTTATAAATTATTTTTGTTATATTAATATGTAAATATGTATTATAATATATTATATATATATTATAACGTAATGTAAAGATATAACATATAATATATTAATATATAATAATATATTATGTTATTCTCATTATAATCTATAAAAATAATTTATATTATTATTATTTTTACTAAATATAATAACGTAATATATATATATTATATATATAAGTATGTTATTAATATATATATATATATAATAACGTAATATTTTTATTAAATATAATAAAGTAATATATATATATATATATATATATATATTATAACGTAATATTTTTATTAAATATAATAACCTTATATATATATGTTATTAATATATATATAATAACGTTATATATATATATATATATATATTATATATATATATATATATAAGTATGTTATTAATATATATATAATAACGTAATATTTTTATTAAATATAATAAAGTTATATATATATATATATATATATATATATATATATGTTATTAATATATATAATAACATAATATATATTATAACATAATATTTTATAGCTTATGATTTATAAATTATTTTTGTTATATTACTATGTAAATATGTATTATAATAAATTATATATATATATATATATATATACATAATAACGTAATGTAAAGATATAACATATAATATATTATGTTATTCTCATTATAATCTATAAATATAATTTATATTGTTATTATTTTTACTAAATATAATAAGTATGTTATTAATATATATATAATAACGTAATATTTTTATTAAATATAATAACCATATATATATATATATATATATGTTATTAATATATATGTATATTATTAATATATATGAGTCAAAGGGGGTCATAGGTTGACCTATGACCCCCTTCGACCCATTACATAACAACATATGTCCCTAGGGGTCCTAGGACCCCTAGTGACATATTAGAATCGTTCTTATGGGTCGAAGGAGGTCATAGGTTGACCTATGACCCCCTTCGACGCATTACATGACGACATATGTCCCTAGGGGTCCTAGGACCCCTACGAACATATTAGAATCATTCTTATGGGTCAAAGGGGGTCATAGGTTGACCTATGACCCCATTCAACCCATTAAATGATGACATATGTCCCTAGGGGTCTAGGACCCATAGGGACATATTAGAATCGTTCTTATGGGTCAAAGGGGGTCATAGGTTGACCTATGACCCCCTTCAACCCATTAAATGATGACATATGTCCCTAGGGGTCCAAGGACCCCTAGGGACATATTAGAATCGTCCATATGGGTCAAAGGGCATCATAGGTTGACCTATGACCCCCTTTGATCAATTACATGACGACATATGTCCCTAGAGCTCCTAGCACCACTAGGGACATATTATAATCATTCATATAGGTCGAAGGGGCTTATAGGTTGACTTATGATCCCCTTCGACCCATTACATAATGACATATGTCCCTAGAGGTCCTAGGACCCCTAGGGACATATTAGAATCATTCTTATGGGTCAAAGGGGGTCATAGGTTGACCTATGACCCCCTTCGACACATTACATGATGACATATGTCCCTAGGGGTCTTGGGACCCCTAGGGACATACTAGAATTGTTCATATGGGTCAAACAGGGTCATAGGTTGACCTATGACACCCTTCGACCCATTACATGAAGACATTTGTCCCTAGGGGCCTAGGACCCCTAGGGACATATTAAAATTGTTCATATGGGTCAAAGGGGGTCATAGGGTGACCTAGGACCCCCTTCGACCCATTAAACGATGACATATATCCCTAGGGGTCCTAGGACCCATAGGGACATATTAGAATTGTTCATATGGATCAAAGCAGATCATAGGTTGACCTATGAAACCCTTCGACCCATTAAATGACAACATATGTCCCTAGGGGTCCTAGGACCCCTAGGGACATATTAGAATTGTTCATATGGATCAAAGGGAGTCATAGGTTGACCTATGACCCCCTTCGACCCATTAAATGATGACATATGTCCCTAGAGGTCCTAGGATGCCTAGGGACATATTAGAATTGTTCATATGGGTCAAAGGGGGTCATAGGTTGACCTATGGCCCCCTTTGACCCATTACATGACAACATGTGTCTTGAGGACCCCTAGGGACATATGAGAATCATACTTATGGGTCAAAGGAGGTCATAGGTTGACCTATAACCCCATTCAACACATTACATGACGACATATGTCCCTAGGGGTCCTAGGTCCCCTAGAGACATATTAGAATCGTTCATATGGGTCGAAGGGGGTCATAGGTTGACCTATGATCTCCTTCAACCCATTAAATGACAACATATGTCCCTAGGGGTCCTAGGACCACTATGGACATATTAGAATTGTTCATATGGGTCAAAGGGGGTCATAGGTTGACCTATGACCCCCTTTAACCCATTACATGACGACATATGTCCCTACGACCCTTAGGGACATATGAGAATCGTACTTATGGGTCAAAGGGGATCATAGGTTGGCCTATGACCCCCTTCAACGAATTACATGATGACATATGTCCCTACGGGTCCTAGGACCCCTAGGGAAATATTAGAATCGTTCTTATAGGTCAAAGGTGGTCATAGGGTGACCTATGACACCCTTCAACCCATTACATGATGACATATGTCTCTAGGGGTCCTAGGACCCTTAGAGACATATTAGAATTATTCTTATGGGTCAAACGGAGTCATAGGTCAACCTATGACCCCCTTTGACCCATTACATGATGACATATATCCCTACGAGTCATAGGACACCTAGGGACATATTAGAATTGTTCATATGGGTCAAAGGGGGTCATAGGTTGACCTATGACCCCCTTTGACCCATTACATGATGACATATGTCCCTAGGGGTCCTAGGACCCCTAGGGACATATCAGAATGCTTCTTATGGGTCAAATGTCATATGACATATGTCGTCATGTAATGGGTCAAAGGGGGTCATAGGTCAAACTATAACTCCATTTGACCCATATGAACAATTCTAATATGTCCCTAGGGGTCCTAGGACACCTAGGGACATATGTTATCATGTAATCTGTCGAAGGGAGTCATAGGGGTCATAGTTCAACCTATGACCCCTTTGAACCCATAAGAATGATTCTAATATGTCTCAAGGGGTCCTAGGACCGCTAGGGACATGTCATCATTTAAAGGGTCAAAGGGGGTCATAGGACAACCTATGACCCCCTTTGACCCATAAGAACGATTCTAATATGTCCTTAGGGGTCCTAGGACCGCTAGGTACATATGTCATTATTTAATAGGTTGAAGGGGGTCATAGGTCAACCTATGACAACCTTTGACTCATATGAAGCATTCTAATATGTCCCTAAGGGTCTTAGGACTCCTAAGGAAATATGTCATTATGTAATGTGTCAAAGTGGGTCATAAGTCAACCTATGACCCCCTTACACCCATAAGAACGATTCTAATATATCCCTAGGACATATGTCATCATCTAATGGGTCAAAGGGGGTCATAGGTCACCCTATTAGCCCCTTTAACCCATAAGAACTATTCTAATATGTCCTTAGGGGTTCTAGGACCCCTAGGGACATATGTCATCATGTAATGTGTCCAAGGGGGTCATAGGTCAAGCTATGACCCCCTTTGACCCATAAGAATGATTCTAATAAGTCCCTAGGACCCTTAGGGACTTAAGTCCCTAGGACCCCCTTTGACCCATATATACGATTCTAATATGTCCCTAGGGATCCTAGGACCCCTGGGGACATATGTCATCATGTAATAGGTCGAACGGGGTCATAGGTCAACCTATGACCCCTTTTAACCCATATGAATGATTCTAATATGTCCCGAGGGATACTAGAACCCCTGGGGACATATGTCGTCATCTAATGGATCGAAGATTCTAATATGTCCCTAAGGGTCCTAGGACCCCTAGGAATATATGTTATCATTTAATGGGTCGAAAGGGGTCATAGGTCAACCTATGACCCCCTTTGACCCATATGAAGCATTCTAATATGTCCTTAGGGGTCCTAGGACCCCTAGGGACATATGTCGTCATTTAACAGATCAAAGGGGGTTATAGGTCAACCTATGACCCCCTTTGACACATAAGAATGATTTTAATATGTCAATAGGGGTCTTAGGACCCCTAGCTATATATGTCATCATTTAATGGGTTGAAGGGGGTCATAGGTCAACCTATGACACCCTTTGACCCATATGAAACATTCTAATATGTCCCTAGGTGTCCTAGGACCCCTAGGGACATATGTCATCATGTAATGTGTCGAAGTGGGTCATAAGTCAACCTATGACCTCCTTTGACCCATAAGAATGATTCTAATATGTCCTTAGGGGTCCTAGGACCCCTAGGGACATATGTCATCATGTAATGGGTTGAAGGGGGTCATAGGTCAACCTATGACCCCCTTTGACCCATATGAATGAATCTAATATGTTCCTAGGGGTCCTAGGACCCTTATGGACATATGTCATCATGTGATATGTCGAAGGGTGTCATAGGTTAACATATGACCCCCTTTGAGCCATAAGAATGATTCTAATATGTCCCTAGGGGTCCTAGGACCCTAGGGAGATATGTCATCATTTAATAGGTCAAAGGAGGTCATAGATCAACTTATGACCCCCTTTGACCCATATGAAGCATTCTAATATGTCCCTAGGGGTCCTAGGACCCCTATGGACATATGTCATTACGTAATGGGTCGAAGGGGGTCATAGGTCACCCTTTGACCCCTTTTAACCTATTAAAAGGATTCTAATATGTCCCTTGGGGTCTTAGGACCCCTAGGGACATATGTCATCATGTAATGGGTTGAAGGGGATCATAGGTCAACCTATGACCCCCTTTGACCCATAAGAACGATTCTAATATGTCCCTAGGGGTTCTATATCCCCTAGGGATATATGTCATCATTTAATGGGTCGAAGGGGGTCATAGGTCAACCTATGACCCTCTTTGACCCATAAGAACGATTCTAATATGTCCCTAGGGGTCCTAGGACACCTAGGGACATATGTCATCATTTAATGAGTCAAATGGGGTCATACGTCACTCTATAACCCCCTTTGATCCATAAGAATGATTCTAATATGTCCCTAGGGGTCCTAAGACCCCTAGGGACATATATCATCATGTAATAGGTCGAAGGGGGTCATAGGTCAACCTATGACCCCCTTTGACCCATAAGAATGATTCTAATATGTCATCATTTAATGGGTCGAAGGGGGTCATAGGTCAACCTATGACACCCTTTGACCCATATGAAGCATTCTAATATGTCCCTAGGTGTCCTAGGATCCCTAAGGACATATGTCATCATGTAATGGTTCAAAGGGGGTCATAGGTCACCCTATGACCCCCTTTGACCCATAAGAACAATTCTAATATGTCCCTAGGGGTCCTAGGACCCCTAGGGACATATCTTGTCATTTAATGGGTAAAAGGGGATCATAGGTCATCATATGACCCCGTTTGACCTATATAAAGCATTCTAATATGTCCCTAAGGGTCTTAGGACCCCTAGGGACATATGTCATCATGTAATGTGTCGAAGGTGGTCATAGGTCAACCTATGACTCCCTTTGACCCATATGAATGATTCTAATATATCCCTAGGGGTCCTAAGACCCCTAAGAACATATGTCATCATTTAATGGGTCGAAGGGGGTCATAGGTCAACCTATGACCCCCTTTGATCCATATGAACGATTCTAATATGTCCCTACGGGTCCTAGGACCCCTAGGGACATATGTCATCATATAATGGGTCGAAGGGGGTCATAGGTCAACCTATGACCCCCTTAGACCCATATGAAAGATTCTAATATGTCCCTAGGGGTCCTAGGACCCCTAGGGACTATGTCATCATGTAATGGGTCATGAACAATTCTAAGACGTTCCTAGGGGTCCTAGGACCCCTAGGGAAATATGTCATCATGTAATTGGTCAAAGGGGTTCATAGGTCAACCTATGACCCCCTTTGACTCATAAGAATGATTCTAATATGTCCCTAGGGCTCCTAGGACCCCTAGGGACATATGTCGTCATTTAATTGTTCAAAGGGGGTCATAAGTCAACCTATGACCCACTTTGACCCACATGAATGAATCTAATATGTTCCCTAGGACCCCTAGGGACATACGTCACCATGTAATATGTCGAAGGGGGTCAGAGGTTAACCTGTGACTCCCTTTGAGCCATAAAAATAATTCTAATATGTCCTTAGGGGTCCTAGGACCCCTAGGGAGATATGTCATCATTTGATGGGTTGAAGGGGGTCATATGTCAACCTATGACCCGCTTTGACCCATATGAAGAATTCTAATATGTCCCTAGGGGTCCTAGGACCCCTATGGACATATGTCATCAGGTAATGGGTCGAAGGGGGTTATAGGTCACCCTATGACCCCCTTTAACCGATTAGAAGGATTCTAATATGTCCCTAGGGGTCCTCATGTAATGGGTCGAAGGGGGTGATAGGTCAACCTATGACCCCTTTTGACCCATAAGAATGATTCTAATATGTCCTTAGGGGTCCTAGCACCCCTAGGGACAAATGTCATCATTTAATGGGTTGAAGGGGGTCATAGGTCAACCTATGACCCCCGTTGATCCATAAGAACAGTTCTAATATGTCCCTAAGGGTCCTAGGACCGGTAGGGACATATGTTTTCATTTAATGGGTCAAAGGGGGTCATTGGTAAACCTATGACCCCCTTTGACCCATATGAATGATTCTAATATGTCCTAAGGGATCTTAGGACCCCTGGGGACATATGTCATCATGTAATGGGTCGAACGGGGTCATAGGTCAATCTATGACCCCCTTTAACCCATATGAATGATTCTAATATGTCCCTAGGGATGCTAGGACCCTTGGGGACATATGTCATCATGTAATGGGTTGAAGATTCTAATATGTCCCTAGGGGTCCTAGGACCCCTAGGGATATATGTTGTCATTTAATGGGTCGAAGGGGGTCATAGGTTGACCTATGACCCCCTTTGACCCATATGAAACATTCTAATATGTCCCTAGGGGTCTTAGGACCTCTAGGGACATATGTCGTCATGTAATGGGTCAGAGGGGGTTATAGGTCAACCTATGACCCCCTTTGACCCATAAGAACGATTGTAATATGTCCTTAGGGGTCCTAGGACCCCTAGCTATATATGTCATCATTTAATGGGTCAAAGGGGGTCATAGGTTAACCTATGACACCGTTTGACCCATATGAAGCATTCTAATATGTCCCTAGGTGTCCTAGGACCCCTAGGGACATATGTCATCATGTAATGTGTCGAAGAGGGTCATATATCAACCTATGACCCATAAGAACGATTCTAATATGTCCCTAGGGGTCCTAGGACCCCTAGGGACATATGTCGTCATCTAATGGGTCGAAGGGTGTCATAGGTCACCCTATGAGCCCCTTTGACCCATAAGAATGATTCTAATATGTCCCTAGGGGTCCTAGGACCCCTAGAGACATATGTCATCATTTAATGGGTCAAAGAGGGTCATAGGTCAACCTATGACCCACTTTGACCCATATGAAGCATTCTAATATGTCCCTAGGTGTCGTAGGACCCCTAGGGACATATGTCATCATGTAATGTGTCAAAAGGGGTCATAGTTCACCCTATGACCCCTTTCAAACCATATGAAAGATTCTAATATGTCCCTAGGGGTCTTAGGACCCTTAGGGACATATGTCATCGTGGAATGTGTCGAAGGGGGTCATATGTCACCCTATGATCCCCTTCGACCCATATGAATGATTCTAATATGTCCCTAGGGGTCTTAGGACCCCTAAGGACATATGTCATCTTGGAATGTGTTGAAGGTGGTCATTGGTCACCCTATGAACCCCTTCGACCCATATGAATGATTCTAATATGTCCCTAAGGGTCCTAGGACCCCTAGGGACAAATGTTGTCTTGTAATATGTCGAAAGGGTTCATAGGTCATCCTGTGACCCCCTACGACCCATATAAACTATTCCAATATGTCTCTAGGGGTCGTAGGATCCCTTAGGGACATATGTCGTCATGGAATGTGTCGAAAGGGGTCATAGGTCATCCTGTGAGCCCTTTTGACCCATATAAATGACTCCACTAGAAATAATATAGTAAAAATAATAATAATATAGTATAACAATCATATATATATATATAATTTATAGATTATAATAATAATAACATAATATATTATATATTATAATTTACATATGATAATAATAATAATAATATATTATAGATTATAATTTATATATGATAATAATAATAATATGTATTAATAACATATATATATATAATATTATGTTATTATATTTAATAAAATATAGTAAAAATAATAATAATATATTATAATAATATATATTATATTTATAGATAATAATAATAATAATAACATAATATATTATTATATATTAATAGATTATATATTATATCTTTACATTACGTTATATATATATATATAATATTATATTATATTATTATATAATATATAGATTATATATTTTTTTATATATAATAGTTATGTTATTATATTATATATTTATAGATTATATATTATATCTTTACATATTTCATAACTCAAATTAGTTATATCACTTACAAATTTATTTTTCCCTCTAATTTTTGTGCCTTTTCCCTCCAATTTTTATGTCGCCGATATTGGATATCGGATCTCATATCGGATATCCGATATGAGATCCGATATCCGATCTCAAATCAGATATCTGATAAGGCTTGGGCCTTACTTTCCAGGTTTGGTACCCGGATAGGTGAAAAAAAGTCAGAGCGGATTTTGAAGCGCTTTTAGACGTGTTCAAACTCTATTTTTTTCACATTGCCACTTTTTGGCACACCATGATCCTGCACATACCCTATCCCTAATTGGCCATGAAAGGAGCAATATATCCCTTATTGAATAGGTATGCAATATGTCCCTAATAACTAGGTCCAAAAATCCCCAGGCTTGCCTCAGAGTCCCAAAACAGGTCCCATTTTTCAAAAATGGGATGCAAGTTCTTAGAAGAACTAGTTTTAGTGTAGAGAAAGGAAGGTGGTTGAAAGAAGAGAAAGAGAGCACCCAAGAAGATAGGTTATACCTTGAGCTTTGTGTCATAGAGTAAGAATTATAAGGAAGACCCATTAGATCCTAACTAGATTTTGTCTAGG
The DNA here is from genome assembly GCA_028749045.1 of Cupressus sempervirens. Lineage (NCBI taxonomy): Eukaryota > Viridiplantae > Streptophyta > Pinopsida > Cupressales > Cupressaceae > Cupressus > Cupressus sempervirens. Next base: position 456,239,558 of record CM053787.1, read on the forward strand.
AGAAATAAAGAGAGATATAAAAATATAACTTAAATGTAGATTTATTATTAAATTACATTAAATAGGTTCCAAATCATCATAAATTAAAGTACTTCCAATTCAAGATGGTACAAGTACTAGTGTCAACTTCAACTTTCATTTTCACCATCTTAGTTACTATAGACACTATGCCAACATTGTCCAGTCTAGTCACTAGGTGAATTAAATCCTTAGTTATCATATTAGGCTTGTCTCTTAACACAAAAAATAGTCATGAATCATACAAAGAAATATACTAATGCATTCTAGTTCCTCAAAATCCTTGTAATCCATATATTAAAGAATGTTTAGATTTATCAAATGTGAAAACTTACATAAATAAGGGTCTTATTAGGATTGTATTTATTTTCTAAGTCTTCCCTTATATCCTAATTTCTAATTAAATCAAGTTCACAATGAATGTAGCTCTAATTTCCACCACATGTATAACTCATTCTAGAGTTTGTGAAAGTACACCAGTAGGGTCATCTTCCATAGATACAAATGGGTGTATCTTAAACTAATACCTAGGTCTATCCTTTGCATTGTATAGTTGTTGCTTATCCATACTCAATTTACTTCAAAAAAAATGTAATTGATAATAGATAAAAACATTTCAAATTGTAAAATACCTCATGATGATCATGTTAGAGCTTCCAACAAATCCTTCAAAAAAAATTTGATTCTCTTTCAACTCTTCAATCTAGGTTCTGTAATGTCCCTTCCTCTGATTTTATATGATATTTCAAGACTCTAATCATATTTTTAAAATAAAACAACCAATATTTCAAAGATCCACCAATTTCTCAATAGACCCCAAATTGGGTATGCCCAAAATAGTGCCAAAAACTTCACAGCTTCACATATTATTAATAGATCTAAAAGTGGACATTTTTACAAAAATTTCAGCAGAATAATAGCCTACAAAATGACATTTTCAGATCTGTATAACATTTACACAACAGATCCCAAATGGAGGGCAAAAACAATGCTCATTAGGCTCCTGAAAATAACACAAAATTGCTCGGAAACACCAAAAAACACTAATAATCTATCACAAAATTTTAACCATGACCCAATACATATATTCAGCTCTATTTTAACATCTAAAATTATGAAATATAGTAGCAACCCAAACTGATATGAAATACTCAACTAGAAACACCAAACTCTTACAAAAAACACACTTGAAAACCCACAAATTTGCACTGTTCAGCACAAGGGCAAACTTTGCATGAGCTTTCACATGGAATGGCTTCAAACTCCCATCCTTGGGTCTCCTTCTCCACAGGTTTGGCAGCCTCTAAAGAACAAAAAAGAAATAAGCGAAAATCAAGTTCTGGAATAAGCCCAAAATGCCTCCAAATCCCTTAAAAGAGGGCATAACCCTAACTCACGTCCAAGAGGGGTTAATAAAACATATTTTAATAATAATTTTTATTTATTAGTCCATTGATTTCCAAAGATTAGCCCCTTTTTCTGAAACTTCACCCTTTTGAGCCTGCCTGCCTTAGCAAAGATTATTATTTTTAATTATTTGAAAAAGGGACATGACAAGTCCTCCCCTCCCAAATATTGCTTGTCCTCAAGCAATGAAGGCTGGAATTCTCAAGAATATGTGCTCCTTCCCAAGTTGCATCCTCCAGTGGTAATCCTTTCCATTTGACCAAATGCTCTATGATGCTCCTATTTCTCAATCTTTTCTCTCTTGTATCCAAAATCTCTTCTGGTATACTAATTTCCCTTCATCATCAAGAGGTGGTAATTCTGTAGATATTATGGTTTTTTGGCCTAGAACCTTCTTAAGGCAAGATACATGGAAAATATTATGTATTTTGTTGTTTGGTGGGAGCTCCAATTCATAAGCTACCTCTCCTACCTTCTTGATGATCTTATAAGGCCCATAGAACCTTGACTTGAGTTTCTCTGCCCCACTCTTCTTCAAGGTGCTTTGCTTATATGGCTACAACCTAAAAAATACCAAATCTCCCACCTCAAAAGATCTTTTAGTCCTTTTCCTATCAGCATACAACTTCTATTGGTTCTGTGCATGTTGTAGATTATCCTTGAGGGACCTTATTACGTCTTAGCTTTGCTTGACAAAATCACTTGCTGTAGGTAATCTGCTATCTGAAAGTACTAGATCAACAAAGGAAAGGGCATCATAACCATAAAGAGCACGAAAAGGAGGCATACCAATAGACATGTGATGAGATGTATTGTAAAAATACTCCCCTAGGTGCAACCATTTCACCCAAGCATGTTGTTGATTTGAAACATAGTTCCTCAAATATCCCTCTATCCATTTATTAACTATCTCTATTTTTCCATCTATTTGAGGGTGATAGCTAGTACTGGGAGTGAGTTCAGTTCCTACCAAATGAAAGAGCTCCTTCCAAAAAGAGCTGATGAATCTACTGTCCCGATCACTGACAATGTTTCTAAGCAAGCCATGTAATCTAAAAATTTCCTTGAAGAACAATTTGACCACTTGTGATGCCTTTAAATCAAATGTGATAGGAAAGAAATGTGCATACTTAGTTAGTCTATCTACCACCACATATATGCAATCCTTACCTTGAACCTTGGGCAACCCAGTGATGAAGTCCATGGAAATACTTTTCCATTTTTGTTCAGGAATAGAAAGTGGCTGCAACAACCTTGCAGGAAAATTTTGCTCACTCTTGCTTTGTTGGCATACCATACATTCCTTAATGTGTTTAAGGACATCCTCCTTCATACCCTTCCATGAAAACTACTCTCAAATTTTCCTATATGTCTTGAAGTATCCCTGATGACTAGCCAAAGGTGTGTCATGAAAGGCCCTCAATATCCTCTCCTTAGTTTTTGATCCTAGCACTAAGAAGATCCTGTTCTTGTAAATCAATTAATCAACAACCTTGTACCTATTATCATTCACTAACTTATCCAAAATGTTGGTGGCAAAGGAATATTTAGCATACTCTGAAATTATGGAGACTTTCCAATCAACAAAGATAGATGTTAAGGAACACAAAGTGGGCTTTCTTGAGAGAGCATCAGCAACCACATTATTCTTTCCTTTCATGTATTCAATATCAAAATCATAAGCTTGCAATTTTCTTACCCATTTTTTTTGATGATCATTCAAATCTATTTGGTTCAAGAAGAACTTGAGGCTATTATGGTCTATCTTTATAATGAATCTCCCACATACCAAATATTGTCTAAACTTATGAAGTGCATGCATGATTGCCAACATTTCCTTATCATAGATGGAGTAACCTTTCTTTGATTGATTTAATTTTCTACTCTCAAATGCTATTGGATGTCCCCTTTGAGTTAGGACAGACCCTATACCTTCTCCAGAAGCATCACATTCAACAACAAAAGGTAAAGAGAAATCTGGAATTGCAAGCACAGGGCATGAACTCATTACCTCCTTAAGCTTATCAAATGTTTTTTGTGCCTCTTCTGTCCAAAAAAAAGCTCCTTTCTTTGTCAAATCAGTCAAGGGGGCAGAAATCTAAGAAAATCCCTTGGAAAATCTCCTATAGTAGCTACACAACCCAAAGAAACCTCTCAACTGTGTAAGATTAGTGGGTGGAGGCCAATCCAAAATTGCCTAGATTTTTTGTTGATCAACCTGTACTCCTTTAGAACTTATAATATGTCCTAGATATAGGATCTCTGTCAAACCAAATTCACATTTAGATAGCCTAACATAAAAGGATTGCTGCTCCAAGATTCTCAAAATAGTGTCTATGTGCTTTAGATACTCTTCCCATGTTTTAATGTAAATCAAGATATCATAAAAAAATACCAAAACAAATTTTTGAAGATGCTGGCTGAATACCTTATTCATACAAGATTGAAATGTTGCAGGTGCATTAGTGAGGCCAAATGCATAACAAGAAATTCAAAGTGCCCATAGTGACATCTGAAAGTAGTCTTTTCCACATCTTCACTCCTCATTCGGATTTGATGGTACCCTGATCTTAAGCCAATTTTTGAGAAGTATACAACACCATGTAACTCATCAATGAGTTCATCTATGTGTGGTATGGGATACCTATTTTTTATGGTCTTCTTATTTAGAGCCCTATAGTCTATACACATTCTCATTGTACCATCCTTTTTCTTGACAAGTACCACAGATGATGCAAATGGACTAGAGCTAGGCCTTATGAATCCCATGTCCAGGAGTTCTTTAATAGTTTTTTCAATTTCTTCCTTATAACCTCTTGGATGGTGGTATGGGGTTGTTATAACTGGTTTCGCACCCTGTTCTAACTCTATAACATGCTCAAAACCTCTATCTGGTGGTAATCATGGAGGCAAGTCATTGAAAACTATACTATGCTTATCAAGAATATTTGAAATTTCAAAATGGAAATTACCTTGATTCTTTGGAGAACTTGTTGGATGGATTATGACTCTTGCTGCCCATGCTACTTGTCCTCTTCAAAAAGTCCTCTCCATCCTCTTTGCAGAGACCGCCTTAGGTGCTCCATTCGGTAAGCCTCTCAATAAGACTTCTTTCCCATTGGAATGAAATTTAAACTCCATAGTTTAATGGTTCATGTAATAGCCTCCAATAGAGTGCAACCATTGAACACCCAATACAAGATCTGTCTCCCCAATGCCAACCACATAGAAGTCATCACATAACTCATAATCTCCTAAGGTCATCTTGAGTTGTTTCACCACCTGTGTGCAAGGCATAGTGAATCCATCAGCTATAGTAACATTGAATCCCTCAAAATCTTCTGCTTTAAGCCCTCTTTTCATGACAAATCCCTCATCAATAAAATTGTGAGTTGCCCCACTATCAAGAAGAACTATCAACCTTTGCCTTGCTAGTACCCCTTGAATTCAAAAGGGATGGTATCTTGGGACTCCTGATAATGCTGCTAAAGTGCCATCCTTGCTGATTTCTTTTTTTTTCTCTTCTTCTTCCTCCTCCTTAGTGTCATGAAATTCCTCCTACTCATTTGAATCAGATTCTAAAGCAACTTCAATATAGTGCACTTGACCTTTCCCCAAACATCTGTGTCCTGGAACCCATGGTTCTCTACAAGTGAAACAAAGATTTGTCCTTCGTAATTCACTCCTAGTCTCTTCATCTACCTTCTTTTTTGCCACATTTATCACATCTTTTGGTGGTAGTGTTGGAAAAATATTTTTCTAAAAATTCCCCTTATGTTGCCCAAGATTTGGGAGTTTTTGATTAGTGACTGATTTCATAGGCACGCAAGTTTCAAGTTGCAAGCTTCTTTTGATAGCTTCCTATAAGGTTGAGGGTGAGAAAGCCTTAACCAAACCCTTAATAGAATCTTCCAAACCATCAAGAAAAAGATAAACAATCCTCTTTTCACTCATATTAGGTACCATAACAACCACTTTTTGAAACTCTTCTATATACTCATTAACTAATTTGGTTTGCTTCAACTTTGACAGTTCTTTAAAGTACTCTTCATCATCCTTGAGGTCAAATCTATCTATCACTCTTTCACTGAAATCATCAAATGTAGTTACCTGATCATGACCTTGAGTAGTCATTCCATGATACCACCAATCATAGAATACATATTCCAAGTGTAGACTTGCAAATTGAACCACATCACTCTCCTTCATGGGGTTAAGTGTGAAGAAGGTCTGCAATTTTTGTAGCCATGCTCTAGCTAAAATTTTATTTGTTCCATCAAAAGTAGGTGCTGTAAACTTTCTTATTTTATTTTTTAGCTCTCTTCCACTTATTTCATGCTCCCTACTATACTCTTTCTTGGGCATCAAAGTGTTCATCATATCCACATATTCTCTAAAAGCAACTGAACTGCGAAAGTCATCATCTAAGCCATTGTAAGTAGCTCTTAATGCAATCAAGTTACTTGTAACCTCTTCCATGGGATTGAGGGTTGGATTTGGTATTGGTGGCTCATCTGCAGGTAGGAAAATAGTTTTTTTTGATTTAGAGGGTGTGGGTTTCAGATTTTTTGGGTCCTCTAAAGTGCTCCCTCTCTCATTAATAGATGCAACTCCTTGCAGTTTTTCTGTCAATATCTGCAAAGCCTCTCTAGTTTCTGCCAAACTATCCACTATTTTTTTTTGAGTATTTTGGATGTCTTGGAAGAATTTCTTTTCCATCTCATCTTGATCAGCCATACTTTTTCCTTCCTTGGATTTTTTACTTTTACTTTTAATTGGAGGTTTGATCAAAATTTCTTTATTCTTTTCTCTCTTCAAATATCTCTTTTCTCTTTCACTTGGTTGCATGCAAACTTTTACAAACCCTTAGGCTGGCAAGATCATAGCTTTGATACCACTATAATGTCCCTTCCTCTAATTTTATATGATATTTCAAGCCTCTAATCATATTTTTAAAATCAAACTGATGGGGACACAACCCAACAACCAGAATAGACACAATAGAAAGGGGAAATTATATTAACTAAGAAAATAAGCTGGTACAAACAGTGCAGAGAAAATAAACTCAAAACATGCCCTGCGGGCTTACAATAGCATAAATCTGGAGAATATTTCTCCTTTTAGCACCTCCTCTCAAGCTCCAATCCGAACTGCCTTTTACAATGCCAGAAATCTCCTTAAATAGACCCCGGAGGGTTAAGGACTAGGAGTACATTCTAGAAAGTGCTAGTAGGCATCCACCGACAAAATAGAAGGTTTCAGAAGCTGCGTTAGAAGTCGGTGCAATTCTAGAAGAATCCAGAAACTGTAGCCGAACTTCCGGGAGGCATAACTTTTGAACCGTAACTCCGATTGACGAACCGTTTACATTTTCGAAAAGCTCTCGAAGCGCTCTATAGCTCTATGGACAAGCTTCGCTCGTCCCCCATTTTTTGACCCTTTTCGAGGTCATTTAATGCCCCAAACCTGACTTTGAAGCATTCTTAGGGGGTCTCCAAAACTCAAAAAACTGCAATAACTTTCAAACCGTGGGGCCTTTTGACCTGATTCTTTTTCTGGAATGCTCTAAATCTCGATTACATTCATTTGGCCAAGTCACACCTTCTAGGTCACCAAAATGATGGTCAAATTGCATGCTCCTATTTTTTTGGGATTTTTAAATGCACTGATAGTTGAACTATGAGAGTTGGAACCTTTATTTGAGCCAAATGGGTATCCAAAAATGTAAAGACATAAAATAGAAAATAAGTCTAAGTACATTTTTTTGGGTGACACAGGATTGCCCTTATACCTCTGGATGCTCCTGCATCACAAACAACCAATATTTTAAAGATCCACCAATTTCTCAATAAACCCCAAATCGGGTATGCCCAAAATAGTGCAAAAAACTTCATAGCTTCACATATTATTAATAGATCTAAAAGTGGATATTTTTACAAAAATTTCAGTAGCATAACAGCCTACAAAATAAAATTTTCAAATTTTTATAACATTTACACAGCAGGTCCCAAATGGAGGGCAAAAACAATGCTCACCGGGCTCTCAAAAATAACACAAAATAGCTCGAAAACACCACAAAACACTAATAATCTATCATAGAAGTTTAACCATGACCCAATAAATATATTTAACTCTATTTTAACATCTAAAAGTCTAAAATATAGCAGCAACCCAAACTGATATGAAATACTCAACTAGAAACACCAAACTCTTACAAAAAACACACCCAAAAACCCACAAATTTGCACTGTTCAGCACAAGGGAAAATTTTGCATGAGCTTGCACATGAAATGGCTTCAAAATCCCATCCTTAGCCTTCCTAAAAAACTACAAATTCCCATCCTTGGATCTCCTTCTCCATAGGTTTGGCAGCCTCTGAAGAACAACAAAGCAATAAGCGAAAATCAAGTTCTAGAATAAGCCCAAAATGCCTCCAAATCTCTTAAAAGAGGGCATAACCCTAACTCACATCCAAGAGGGGTTAATAAAACATAGTTTAATAATAATTTTTATTTATTAGTCCATTGGTTTCCAAAGATTAGCCCCTTTTGCCAAAACTTCACCCTTTTGAGCTTGCCTGCCTTAGCAAAGATTATTATTTTTAATTATTTGGAAAGGGGACATGACAGGTTCTTTGGTGTCTTCTATAGCTTAAATGGTGATAATAAACTCAAATTTGTACCCTTTAAATTCTTAGGATAATCCTTTTATCATTAATGCATTTGGTCATGTACAAAAAGCTAATAGTATTTAATAGAACATGCTCAAACTTATGGAAAACATCCATGTCTTCATAAAAAAATCTATTAACTAAGATATAAGATGTATGATTCCTTACATACCTCATGTAAATTTTCATACCATAACTCTTTGAATTTAGGGTCTAATAATTTTTTTGGTGAAGTGTCCCCCTATACCTATCATAGTTATTCAAGTTGAAGTATAGTGTTTAGTTCTTTGCATTGCTTCCCTTTTGTTCTATGTGCTTGCTTGATCCTTTTCCTTCCATACCTTAGTATTTGCATCAATTATTTCCTTCACAAAATTATTTCAATTCTCTCATACTGAGTTTCACTAACATTGGCATTCCTTCTTCTAGTATAATTATTTCTTTTGACATCAAGTATTCTCATGTTGTTCAGAAATTAATTAAATCAATAATACCTAGTTGTATGTTAAGAATTATTACAATTATAAAATGTAACAACTAAATTTACATACCTTGGTCCTTTCTTATTAACTTACAATTTGTAATCTCTAGTTGTGTCTAAAATTATCACATTTATATCATATAAAACCATTGTTAGTAAAATTGTTCATTCCCAAAGGTATTTTTGTTGTCATGTTAGATCTCTCATTTCTACTAGATCTTTAATTAGGCTTATTGTATCTATGTGATTTATGTCCATAAATCCAACAATTAAAACAATATCCAATAAAAGGTTTTGTATCCATTTTACCTTTGCAGTCTTTCTTCATGTGCCTATATTTGTTGCATGCATAACATCTTCCCTTGAATGATTTCCCTTACTCTCTAGGTTGCTCAATTTAATCAGATGTCTAGTTTAGGCTCCTTCTTAACCAAAATCTTGGGTTTGGAACATTCTCCTTATATATATATTAAATCATTGTCATGTCTTCTTTAGGTTTTTATAACATTAGTTGCTCATCAAGTTTTCTAGTACTTGAATATAACTTATCAAGATGTAACTTTATCCTAATAAGCTCACCTTCATGATATTATTATACTTCTCAAGTTCCTTATAATTAATCTTTGAATCATCAAATTTAGATTTTATAGTTGTTTGTCTTTTTGTGATTTTCCTCATCTACTTTATTTTCTAACTTGAATGATGTGACTTCAAGCTCATTCTAAAGTTCTTAATTTTCTTTCTTTAATTTTGTAACCAAATTTGATTCCTTGATCTATTCAACTAGTTCTTTTCTTTTGGCCCCTTAAGCATCTATCTAATCTTTAGGTTTCTTAATATATTTATGTACATCCTTGAGTTTTTTTTAATCTTTCCTTCTTATTATTTTCTTTATCTAATTCCTTAAGTGCTACTTCATAGTTTCTCCATATATTTCTTGAATTGATTGTGATGTTCCTCAAGCTTTTTAACTTCTTCTAAGTAACTAATATCTAGTGTCAATCATTAAGAAAGGGAATACTAAGGGGAGGTGGGTGTCAGGGGTGAGTAAATATACCAAATTTTTTTCACAATTATATATTTCAACAATTAACCATATACTTTCATAAATAAACAAACTAAAAAGTAAAGTGCATAACACAATAAAAATCATAACACCATATTTGTTAGTTAGAGAAACCTAGATAATAGAAAACCCTAGTGGGTATGGTACACACAAAATGATGCACTAATCAAAATACTCTATAAGTAGTTTTGATCCTATTAGGAGTCTATTACATACATTTAGTAAATTTTTCCTTGTTATAGGACTAGACCTTGTTAGAGGTCTCAACCCTTTAAGGATTTGAATTAAAAAAGGAGTTGTCTACTCATACAATGATTTAAAATCTATATAAGAGATATGCATAGTATACCAAAATTGTCTACACTAATATCTTCAGTGTTTGACTAGAGCCTCTATGTGTTTCTCACATCTGATCATGCCCATATAATATCTTATTGGATTTGACTATGAAAGTACACATATAACACCATACATAAAGATTTCATAGCATAATCATAGTATTTTCATACTTCACACCCAAAATACCTTATTATATACCCTTTACATTTATTCCATCTAGTTATCTATAGTTGAAAAATGTGTAAACACTTATCAATACTCATTAGCATAATCTTCTAAGTGAGCGCTAATATCTAGGATATTGTCCCTAGATTAATAAGTTCTTAAATTATCAAGACAATTCAATTCCTTAGCCAAATTCTTTGAACTCTTCCATATGCTTTGGCTCTATGATAACAAACCAAATTCATGCTTTCCAACCAAAACTCACTCCAACTATTACATTATTACTAACAAGCATAAATATTTCATCTACAATCTCTGTTGTACCATATTCCAAAATTATGGTCATATGTATACTTACTTCTAGTGAGGATTGGTGATTAAAATTGTTCCTCTACTAATAGTTATCCTCTATCATACTTGGACAATTTGTTCATTAATAGAAACCAAAATTTTACCTTTACTTTATGTGATCTTAACTTGTAAGGGTGTTTCCATAAATTAAAACATTCATATATCAATACTAGCCAACTTGACAACAAATATAACATAATCTTGGAATTGTCTCCTTAGTTTGTCCTTTGCTAATATTATTTGACATAATCTTTCTTCACGGGTAAAAAAATTATGCTATGGAAACTTCAAAAAATAAGAAAATGATGTCACAAGTACATCAATACTCTTAGAACTAGCTATAAATAAACTGAAATGTTAGTTATCAAATCATGCTTTAGTACAATATACCAAATTGAAATACTTTAATATAGAAAAATTATAAAATAAGCCAAAACCATTCAACATTCAACATCCTCACATAGTAACCTAGTAGTTCAACCAATGTCCTAAGCATTAAGGACAAACTCTTCCAATTGGTTGTGAGATGCATCAAAAACTTTCCTTTCAAATAATAATCAAATTCTCAACATGTATAAACACATTGATTCCTTACTTTATTCAAAAAACATATCCTTACTCCTTCATTGGACCTTTTAATGGTCAAGATCATTCTTTATTATTCCTTCAAGTACCTAGAACTTGTAATCATATTCAAGTTCCTAATCTAATTTACTAATTACACACAATCCAAATTTTAATCACATAAAGTAATTGACTAATTCACTCTGGCCCTTAACATCCTAAGGAAACACATTATTATCCCTTCTATATTGACTCATCCTAAGACCTTCACATATCATTTTATCCTATAAAGCATTTAATATTCACTAAAAAATTCAACCATCCCAATATAGATCACAACCATGATCATTGTTAGAGTTTTAGGTGACTCTACAACACCCCTAGGATCAAATGAAAGACCAAGATAGCTTCCACAAGAGATTGGCACGACAATTTCATGAAGATGAAAGAATGCTATTATTGATAATGGACTTGATTGACATCTAATGGATTGATTTGACATGTACATGATAGGCCTCCTTATATAGGAGAGGCAATAAGAGACAATGATAAGGAGAAGATAAGATATCACCTACACAAGGTGAAATCACATGTCCACTAGAGGTGGATCATCCTCCATTATGCAATGAAGTATGTGTGATGATGAGGATGATAATGTGATAAGTACACTAAAGGTGAAATGAGATAACAACTATGACCACCTAGAGTGGAATTCTCCTACACCATGTGTTTAATTAAGGTGCAAACTTTGAAGTGTCTCAATCACAAACTACTATGCAATGCATTGTCCTAAGCAAGTGTAATTAGTGAATATTTAATTACACCAACACCCCCCCTTAAGAGAAACATAGGGGAATTCACTTAAACTCATAATACAAGATGGGTCCCAGCTACTAGGTCATTTTAGGTACCCATGTACAATATGCAAAGCAATACATGAAATGTAATCTCTCATAAAGTGGAGAAAGAGAGAAGATCTCATGTGAAAAACCCTCCAAAAAGAGAGATGAAAACAAGATGCATGGATGGATGGAGTACTCGAGACCCACTAAAAATTGCATACATAATGTATATACAAAGAATGATCCCCCCATAGGAAGGAAATAAGGAGACGTGATATCCCCCCCATAATCAAGAAGCTCCAATGTAGATGAAGAGTACTTGCAAGAAAAATATAATCCAATGCCTACAAGAAACATGTCTCTCCTTAGGAATAGATAAATAAATCAAATGATGGAGAAGCCACTCCATGTAAAAAGTGAGGAAGGAGGAAGAAGTTCTCCATGTATGCATCTCTAAAGACTGAATAGGTGTCTCCAAGCTCAAAGATTCTATCATGCCATCAAGTTGACCTATGAGATGTGAAAAAAAATAAGAGAACATGAAGAATTGGTTAATCCAATATCCAAAGAAGGTGAAGAAGTATCTCAAAGAGAAACCTCCTCAGATGTATTAACCAAATCTAAATTATGAGACTCATCTAAAAGAGCACCCAAGAATTCATCCCACACTGCAAGATCTAAAGCATAAAGATCATCCTGTCGAATAGTAGAACTCATGTATGAAGAAGTAGGAGGTGGAAGAGTAGGAAGTTCAACACTTATCTCAAGAAAAAAATGATTCAAGTTTCCAATGTTCTTCTCACATGAATTATTCACCCTTGATAAAGGGTTAGGTACATCATGTATATCATGATCATTATCAACAAAATGTGCAAAAGAATACAAGCATGATTTATGATCAACAAACAACTCCCATAACTATTCATCAAACATGATAGGATGACTCTATTTTGGTTGGAAACTAGAGAATGGAGGTGATTGAAGAGGTAATTGTAGAAGCCATAGGGTTGGATATGGATGGTGTCAACTTCTATTGGGGCAGGAAGTTGTTAGACAGAGCTATTGACAAATTCACGGAGTCAGAAAAAGAGCAAAGTCGACTAGTGAAAATTGGTAACTCATATTTCAACCCTACCTCTGTCTCTTGACCTTGGAGATTTGTTTTTTTTGTTATAATGGAATACCTTGATTTGAATGACCAATTTACAAAGCTCTATGGTTATCATTTTATGTTAGCTAATCACTTTAGGCATGATGTAAGGATCAATTTCCCCTTTTACTTGAGGCAGTCTCTGGGTTTCTCTATCCAGGCTATTCAAAATGATCCAAATGGGAAATGTGTGTTTCATGAGGGTCTTATGATTCTAATAATGAATTTTTTGAAATCCAAAAAGGTTGATAAACCTCGGGGCAGTTTGAAGGTGGTGGAGTATGAAATGGAGGGCAATCTCCTAGAGAAAGGTTATGATTCAAATATTGAAGATGATGCAGAGGGGGGTAATAAGATTTTGAAAGAGGGTATTGGGAGTAGCTCTCAAAAGAAGAAGAAGATTGTTGTAGGGTGTGTCTCTGACCATGAAAGTGATTTTTTTGAGGAAATGGTGAGAGATTATCAAACGAAGAGAAGCGGAGGTAAGGGTAAGGGCATTAAGGGTAATATTGATGATAGGGCTTTGTCTCCAATAGATGATGAACCTCTTGCCCATTGAATGAGAGGAAGAAAAAATATATGAGATTACAAGAGGAGAAGACCTAGAATACTATGAAGAAAGTGGTGCTGGAAAGAGAGAATTATGGGGATCAGGAGCAAAGTCTAGATTTTGACAGGGTTGAGGGAGAGATTGGCTATACCAAAGGCCTATTAGGAAATCCCTAGACCATTTTGAAGGAGATTGGCATTCTAAAACAACAAGTGCAACAACAAACTCGCCAATGGGGAGCAAACTTTGGGTCAACATATTGACCAAATTTTTGAGGTAATTGGAAATAATGAAGAGGTTAAAAACCTTATGAGCAAGATTTGATAGATTAAAGCTAATAATAGGGTGATGGAGAAGGCTAATAGTGATAATCAGAAGAAGGTGACCAGACTGGAGACCAAGCTAAACAATATTGAAAAGATGATCAAGAAAATGGCAGATAATAATAGTGATTCCTTAAAGATCATGGAAAATAATGTGATCAGTCTCCTAAAAAAGCTTGATCAAGATAAAGCATAGGATTCCCCTTCAATGGTTGACAACTAGGGTCCTAGCAAACAAACTCAGGCTTATTCTAAAAAGAATGAGGATATTAAAAAAATGGAAGAGGTGAAGACCATTGTGGAGAATATGCACATTCTGGTAGACCAGGCTGCTGACTTGATAAAGATTATATAGTTGTTCGGGTGCTAGTCTTTTGCTATCTTTTTGCTATTATTTTCAGCTCTATTTCTACTTGGCCTCCTATTTCTATGTTTCTCTTTTCTCTATTAGGAGGTCTATTTTATGTTGATCTTTGCTTTAAATCTTTGTTGATAGCTTTAGACTTTTCTCTCATGACTCTTATTATTTTGTAAAAGGTTTTGGGTCCTTTAAAACCTATTTTTACTTAATCAAAACAACTCTCATAGCTATGACATCTCTAGTCTCCATGTCCCTAATATAGACATAATCAGGAGTGAACTTAACAATTTTACCTTGTGCCCCATGAGTAATTTGGTAAATGGAAAGGATATTAGTGGTCAAGGATGGTACACAAAGAACATCATTAAATGTACCCTCTCCCATAGGAATGGAACCTTTCCCACAAACCTTCATGTATGTATTATTTCCCATCAAGGTGGAGAATCACAAGGCTCAATAGAAGAAAATATATCTGTAGAAGATGCCATATGATGTGATGCACTTGAATCAAGAAGCCATTTACCTTGCTCAGGATGTGTGGAAGAAATGAGTGCTTTTTCTTTGCCTTTGGATGATGATGTCAATATAGAAGCTTCCTGATATTGAGAAGAAGGAGAAGACACTAATGAGGGCAACTGGATATTGTTCTTTTGAAGAATGTGAGTGAGTTCATCAATCTTCTTATGGAAACATTTATGCTCATCATTTCCTAGCTTTTTGTAATAAGCACATTTATCTATCTTTCTTCTAGATGTTTCCTCTCTTGAAGAGGACTTGGATTCAATATTATGTTGTGAAGGAGAGTCATCAGCTTTTTCATGTTGCTTAAGATCCTTGTGTTGTTTGTTTCACTTTCCTTTAGCAGCATTTGGAGAGGAGTCATTTGCAACTAATGCTTGATGCTTTGAAGTCTTCAATTGACGCATGTGTGCTAACTTTGCTTGCTCCCTTGTGAGCTAAGCTGAACATTCATCAAGAGAAGGAATTTTGTAAGCACTACAAAGAGCATCCATAGTAGCATAGAATGTGGAAACAAAGATTGAATATTTAGAACCTAGCTTGGAAAGAATAGATAATATCAATGGCTTATCATCTTTAGTAATACCATAATTAGAAAGCTCCAATCTAATCAAATTGAACATTGAGAAAAAGTCTTGAATATTGTCAAAATCACGTGGACTTAGATCTATAAGCTCATTCTCCAATTTGAATTTTCTTATTCTATTAGGTTTACTAAAGATTCCTTCCAATGTAGTCCAAGCATCATGAGGATGTGTGCAAGATGCAATATGATATGGAAAATAATTGGAGATGGTAGATCTAAGAGAGCCATGTGCTTTATCCCTTCTATCAAACCATTTCCTTCTTTCTGCAACACCTATAGCTGGTTCTAGATCCTGTCCAAGAATCATTCTAAGCAATCCAATACTCATCAACTAATTAGAAACTACTTGTTTCTATCATGATAGTTATATGGAGTGAGTAATGGAACTTTTGAAAAATCCATAATGAAATCAAATGATGACTAAAATCAATTGATAACTTCTTCAAATTACTTATTCAATTAAAAAAATTGCAATCCAAGTATTCACCAAGTGCAAATATAGCCAAAAAAGACCTATTTATGAAACTGATATGCCCACTCCAAATCACTAAAATCTGATTACAAATATGGAAAGTAGAGAAAAAATCATGCACTTTCAAAAAAATTGCACTTGAAAATGTTACCGAATGTGACCAAATAGAGCCTTGAAAGTTGTAGAAGACGGGATTTGTGATTTTTAGAAAAATTCAGAGATAGATATCTAAAATCACCCACACCATTGTGTAGATTGTGAAATTCTACCCCAAAATTAAAAAAAAAATCTCAAAAAAAGGAGTTCGTATGAGGGAGATATCATTATTTGAAAATCACCTCTGAAATTATTATTTTTGAATTGCCACCACCACAACTTCAAAAATTAAATGGCTCTAGATTTGGCCTTAGATGTCCAATTTGGATGAAACAAAATTTGATTTAGGGGTTTTTGGACCTCCTCTATATAATGCCAACCTCTGATTTGCACCAACAAGCTCTGATACAATGTTATAGTTTTAGGTGACTCTACAACACCTCAGGATCAAATGAAAGATCAAAATAACTTCCACAAGAGATTGGCAAGGCAATTTCATGAAGATGCAAGAATGCTATTATTGATAATGAACTTGATTGACATCCAATGGATTGATTTGAAATGTACATAATAGGCCTCCTTATATAGGAGAGGTGATAAGAGACAATGATAAAGAGAAGATAAGCTATCACCTACACAAGGTGGAATCACATGTCCACCATAGGTGGATCATCCTCCATTATGAAATGAATTATGTATAATGATGAGGATGACAATGTGATAATTACACTAAAGGTGCAATGAGATAACAACTATGACCACCTAGAGTGGAATTCTCCTACACCATGCGTTTAATTGAGGTGCAAACTCCTAAGTGTTTCAATCAAAAACTACTATGCAATTCATTATCCTAAGTAAGCTTAAGTAAGTGTAATTAGTGAATATTTAATTACACCAACAATCATTTTCATAGCCTTTGTTTATTTAACTCTAACATGTTTCCTAATCCAAACCTCACTCATGTGATTCAAACCTTCACAAAGTCTAGGTTTTTCCCACCTATCCCCATTGTAAAAGACTAATGCTTTCATAAACACCAATACTTCCATCAACTTCCAATAAGACCATTGCTACATCTTTATTTTCTTTCTTATCCCAATGCATATTTTCTTAGTTGGTGAACAAATTTTCAAGTATATATCTATCTTTGAGTGATGCCACACATATTATAGTAGACGAAGTGGCTTAAGGAGATATAAATTTTATGATTAATAGTGTTGGACATGTCCTAGAGACAATGAAACAAATTTTGTTAAAGGAAAGAAGTGAGTGTTGAAAAGAGTTTAATAAAGCCTTATTTTTACACCTTAATTGGTGACGGTTTGGTGGAAATCTCACTTAGGAAGTTAATAAGTCCAATATAGTTGGAAAATACTTGGCTAGAAACATTTTAATTCTAGAGATAGAGAAGACTTTAAGTGCTACTCAGTCTAGACCCTATGACATAGATGTCAAATGTTGTTCCTAAACCACTTAGTGGTGGAATTGATATTTTGAATTTACTAGTTTGAGAGGTGTAATTTTCTAAGGTTTCAACACCTAGAAATGCAAGGACTTCACAAATCCAAGAATATTTTGTTTGGGTTAAAGAGTAAGAGTGGTGCATGTTGAAGTTAGAATATGCATTCAAATATATGAGTAAGTGTGAAGAGAAGGTAGAAGCACAAGCTATTATGTTGAACCAGTTCAAAGGAAGAACATAGAATGAAGAGAAAAAGTCACTGAACAAATGATCAATATGGAAAGCCACATCAACCTATAAGAATATTCATGCACTACATACATGGGCAATTAGATAAAGAGAAGAAGAGTGATGCAAAGTATATCAAAGATTTTTCCCAAGCATCTAGAGGAGATCACGGTATCTTCTAAAGGTATTTATTGAAGATCTATTGGGAAAAGTATGCTACATGTATTAGATCACATTTTATTTCCCTCTAAGTATTATAATCATTTTTTAAGATCTTAACTGAGAATGCTTTAGTAGAAAGCATATGTTAAATCCTTAAACTAGATGCCTCTCAAAAGGAGTGCTAAATTCATTTAACAATGTAGCCTTAACAAGTTAATTTTAAACCTAATAGATTGCATACATTCTTAATAGGATGTGGGCTCTGAAGGAATAAGTTGTACCTCTTAATTGAAGAACCTTTTATCTATAGTAAAAGGCTTGTGGGAATGTTATCCCCACCTTCATTTTCATCCTCTAATCAAGGACCTCCATGTATAAATCTATGTGTCCATTGATGAATACCTTTGCATGTGATTTCATATGCTTTTTTCTTACCGCATTCATTGTTGCATTAGTGCTTAAGTGGTTGTTGTTAAGTGTGTTTGAAATGGTTATGAGAATAATTCATTTTGGATTCTATGCTAATTCAACCACCCCCCCAAGTACTGGGTTGTGACCAATAATTGGTATCAGAGAATAGACCCTGATACTTATAATCTTGACACCTTGAAGGAAGATCAAGAAGCATCAATGAAGTACAAAAAATGGTATGAGGAAGCTCTTGACACTATTAATGATCTAAAGGATAAGTTAAGAGAATCATTGGCTAAAAGAAAACAACTCATGAAGAAACTCAGTGAAATCCATGAGATCATCAAGTAAATAGAATAGAATGGTGACTTAGATGGATCATAAGAAAATTGAGGACTTGATAACTGATAACAAGAGGCTAAGAAAGACTATCATTGAGTTGTAAAAAGAACTAGAAGAAATATCATAGAAAATAATCAAAGAAAAGAAGGAGACACTATACAGACACTAGAGAAAGATGAAAGTAAACTAAGGGAAGTACTAGAAGCTAAGAGAACATCTAAGGAGAATGCTAGAAAAAAGATGATCATATCCAAAATATGACTAAGGAACTAAGGAGTACCAATGAGAGAAATGAGAAGCTAAAAAAGTTCAATGAAAACACGATAAACAAGTAGCTCATGGCCTAAAGAAAGATAAAGAGCATAAATGATATTGGACATGAGGGTGACAACAAGTTTGAAAGAGGTGATCCATTTGGAAGCAAGAACCAGACCCAAAAAAGACAAGGGAAACCATCATCTAAAGGTAGGAAACCTAAGAAACACACCAGTCATTATTTTGATAAAGTTGGTCACACCTCAAATGTATGCTAGTATAGAAAGGTTGTACCTACAAAAAAAAATACCTTTCACATGTATTGAAACATATTCCATCAATATGGTCAATCTTCTTAAGAGTTCAAATCTCATACACAAGAGAAAATATTTGATGGGTACTATTACTACTATAACAAGTACACACACAAGGACAAGGTTTGCAGATAAAGATAATGAGAAAACGAAAAATCTCACATGAGATACCCTCAATTTAGTTGTTTTTTCACCTATATTGTTGAGTTTTCTCACATGACCAAGTTTTATTGCTTGATTAAGTAGGATTTCTGGTGCAAGGAAGTCATAGTGTCACATTAGAATGTGAAATCTTGTGCAAAATTCTAGTGTTATGTGCATGAATAATTTGTTAAAAACATGATGTTTTTGCCATCATTTCACATTGGCAGCATTAATTGTTGCATGTATGTTGTTTTTTTAACACATTTAGGAGTAGAATGATGTTTCAAATGTTAGATGTTGATCATGTTGATGCTGTTTTCATGTTTTTAGGTTAGCTTTCTAGATTTCTCATTCAGATCTCACTATCTCATCATCAGGGCATTGATTCAACAGTTAGATGCCACAAAGGTGGAACATATTGATACCCTTGGTCTCTCACATCTTTGTAATAGCTTCGATTTGTAGGTGAATCATTAGTTGTTGATAGCATTGGTAGAGCATTTCCACTTGGAGATTAACACCTTCCCTTTACCCCTTGGAGAGATGACTATCACCACTAAGAACATATATAGGATTCTATAGATACCTTTCCATAGGCCATAGGTTGTGTATGACATACAACCTTAGCCAAGTACATTGGTATTGAGGGCCATTTATCAAAAGGGTCTCATTATGGGTAGAGCTATCCCATGGAAGGATTTAGTGTAGACATATGGTCCTACCCACAGATTGGTGGTGGTGCTTGATATATTCTTTAGTTGTTACATATTTCTAGACAGAGTTTAACATGGGTTTGAGTGTGGATTGGGGTGGATGCTATAGAGGATGTTAGAGAAGCCAACATATTTTAGATGCAGTCAGTGTACACTGGTCCATATGTATCATGAGATGCACAAGATCACCTATAAAGAGGCAAAGAGAATTTTTCTAGGAGTCTATGTTCTAAGGTATGGGCATGGGAGCACTTGCCCATTATGAGGCCAATTTTTGCTAACATAAGTTAGGCTCATGAGCCTTATATCTATAGATACCAAGGGTGGATGATAAAGATAGCTCTGGGAAAGACAGAGTAGTGGTGAAGTCAGCTTGATGATCTGGTAGAAGTAGTATGGCAACCGTGGAGAGAGATAGAAGCATATGATGATGCATGAGGGGAGCTTGAATACATGTTTTCCTCTTGGCTATTGATTGGCCACTTGATCTAGATAATTGAGAAATTTCCCTTGACATGTGTGTGGTATTAGTATGACCAACCATAGGACATATCCTAGGAGTACTGCACCCACATTAGCTTCTCCACAGAGGTGGAGAAGGGGTGGTCTATTAGATTGGACAATGGGAGGTCAATGATTGATGTACACTCTATCACCATGGTGTGATAGGGTTATATGGCCAAAATAGTAGATGGGGGGATGACTATGAAAATACAGGTTCATATCTCTCCTCATTAGATGAGATTTGATCCAACCACTAGTGGTAGTGGGTTTGGGCATAGACGTGCTTGTGATGAGATGGGCACCTTAGGTGGTATTGGTGGAGAGGAACAAAGATCACATGTAGAGGAGTAGCTAGCTTAGTAGGTTGAGCCCAAAGTATGCAATGAGGATATGTAGGGTCAGCCTACTTCCAAGCCATAGGGTGGAGATATCCTAGCACAGACCTGGGATTCCCTCAGGAGAGTGAGAGATCAAGTATGGGTAGTAGAACAATAGGTAGGAGACCTTCAAATCTAGGTTGTGATCAGAGATACCTATATATTAGAGCAGGAGAAAGAGAAACACAAGCTATAAGAGAAGATGGAGTGACATCAAGATGAGGCTCAACTTTAGTCAATGAGAGAAACATACTATTATGCAGCTTATGTTGGGGTAGTGTTGGATCCAACAGAGCATGTATCATGATTCTTGGAGTATGCGAGGGAGTCAGAAGGTGCACATACTCTAACTTGAGAAAATGTTCCTCCCCCTCCTCCTCCACCTGAGAATGGAGGAGAAGCATAAAGTTAGTTGTTCTCTTTTGATTTGTTCTAGTTATGTATTGATTGGTGTACCAACATCATTTTGTATCATTTTAAGATCGATAGTACTTGAGTAGCACTCATTTTTGTATCAATGTACACTTGATTACATTAGAGAGATTTATATATATGAGATCTTTTGATTTGAGTACCTTTGCATGTATCACCTTTTTCTCTTATAGTTTGTCATATTTGAGATGTTAATGATTTGATTGTGATGAATGAAAATTGATATGATATATGAATGTAGTGTAGATGAGATGAATATGAAAATATGTATATGAAATGCCAAATGTGAATGAACTAACATCTCATGTAGATTTCAAGTTTGTTGTTATTGACAAGTATCCCATGAAAATCAAGAGGATGAACCAAGGAGCTAAATGTGTATGCAGTGATGAAGAAACATGATACTTTGAAGAAACCAACAATCCCTCATGCCAAAAGATACAAGTAAAGTAGTGATAAAAATATGCTCTTATGCAAGTGAAGTATGCAATGCAACACTATGCTAGATGTACCCCCAGGTCTAGTTATTGAACTCATAAAATTATCATAACTAAGGGTTTGGTTAGACCCACAAATGTCATACAATTCACACTAACATTGCAATCATGAGAATATGAATATGACATGTCTCTTAGTTTTGTTAGAATTAAATGTAAGCATTGAGGTATAAGAAGCCAAAATGAGTAGAACATTAGTCCCTTTTAATGTAACAAGCTAACATAAGTATCAAAGCATAAACACTGGGATGGCCAGAGTGTTTCTTGCATAAAAATACACAAGACACACAAGAGATCCTTCTTATGCTAAGTATTCTATAAAGATTTTGTTTGGAATGACCCTTGCATTCATAACCTAAGACAAAACTATGTTAAGTATACTCACAATGATCCATATGTTCACTTAGTAGGATGAGTATCAGTATTTTTTATAGCATAGAAATTTCACTCAAAAAAGCAAGGAAAAGAACCAACCTCACTGAAGTATCCATATAAAATGAGTTGAGGTGCACACAACCATCCAATACAAGATAGAGGCTATTATAGTGGACACCCCTTTTATATAGATGCTTCAGGTCGTTGGAACCAAACCATAAAACAAAAAGAAAAGAAAAAATCATGCTCCAAGTCCTCACTTCTTTAGTGAAAAGAGACATCCTTGAGTTTCTCAAAGGGAAATGATAAAGAAATAAAAAGAAAAACAAGGAAAGAAAAGCTTAGCATAAGACAAACCATGTCAATGTTTCCACTTCAATGTTAGTGGTATAAGATTGATGTCAAGTGCCAATGTTTAGAATTATATGTGAAAGAAAACTCTTTAGTAGGGGGATGAGAGTAGATAGACTTAGTTAGGACAACTGGTGATTGACATCAGAGAGAAGTCTTAATTGAGAAGAACCTCAGTACAAAACTAAGTGATAGTAGATAGATGCAATTAGAACAATTAGTGATTGATACGAAAGAGATCTTCCTTGAGAGGAATCTCAATAGTGAAGTAAGTGACAGTATATAGATACAGTTAGAACAACTGGTAACTGAAGCTTAAGAGATCTCTTTTGAGAGGAATCTTTGTAGTGAAGCAAGTGATAGTAGATAGCCACAATTAGAAAAATTGGTGACTAATGTGAAAGAGATCTTCCTTGAGAGGAATCTTAGTAGTGAAGCAAGTGATGGTAGACAGATGCAGTTAGAACAACTGGTGACTGAAGCTTAAGAGATCTTCTTCGAGAGGAATCTTTATGGTGAAGCGATAGAAGACATATATACTTAGAAAAACTGGTAACCGAAGCTTAAGAGATCTTCTATGACACTATAGGGTGTTTCCCTCAAGACTATGACAAGATTCAATCCATGAATGCATAAACAAAAGAATCAAACTAAAGAAAGAAAGCAACTATAAATAGCTAGAAGATGCATTGTAAGATGTAACATTTGAAACAAAAGGCACCTATTTACTAGGTTTTCACCTTCTTGGTAGAGATTCTATTTTTTCTACCATGATGCCTATTTGCCAAGTTTTTGTCAATGGCACTTTTCTTATTTTTCAATTTTTTACTTTTTTATTACTATTACCAAGGTGCCTATTGCTAGGTTTTCATCAAGATGATGATTTTTTTAGGATATTTAAGTATGTACAAAGATATTTTTGAAAGCATGTCAATTGTAGAATTGCTTTAGATGGAGAGTGTTGATAAGATCTTTGAGTTATTCTCCCTTAGTTATTGAAAGTTGATAAGCACCAGATCTAAATACTATACCAACTATGTATGGACCAATCTGGTTAGGTTCAAACTTCTCTTTCTATATCCATTGTTGTTGATTCTTAGGATTTTCCCTCAGAACAAGGTCACTCACTTGGAAGTCATGTGGCTTGACTTTCTTGTTGTAGCTTTTAGACATACTCTTTTGATAAGCTCAGAGATGATCACATGTCACTTGTCAACATTCATCTAGCAATTCTAGCTCTTGAAGCCAAGGTATTCTGTAATCATCATAATTAATGAGGCCTTTCATAGAGATTCTCAAAGTAGGAATCTTAACCTCAATAGGAAGCACAACATCCACCCCATATACCAAAGAAAAGGGTGTTGTTTTGGTTGGATTTCTGATGCTAGTTTTGTAAGACCATCAAGCTAGATTAATCTAAAGGTGTCAGTCCCTTCCAGATTTTTTGACTGTGCAATGTAAGATCTTAAGGATAACCTTTTTGGATTCTTCTACTTGGCCATTACCCTGGGGGAATAAATAGAAGACCAATGCTGCTTGATTCTAAACTTTGAGCACAACTCTTTGAGATCCTTATTTTTAAACTGTCCCCCATTATCGGTAATGATGGATGATGGTACACCATACTTGCATATGATGTAGTGAAGAATGAACAGAGCTACAGTTTTTCTATTTGCCTCAAAAAGGGGGACTACTTCCACCCATTTAGTGGAGTATTTTGTAGCTGTGATAATGAACTTGTGTCCATTTGAAGAAGACAAATGAATCCGACCCACTAGATCAAAGGCCCATTGTTGAAATGGCCATAGCATAATAGATGGAATTAGCTCCCTGGCTGGAGCATGAATCAAGTTTCCATGGAGTTTGCATTGTTTGTAGAACTTGGCATATTTAATTGCCTCTTACTCTTTATTTTTCCATTAGTAATTGGCTTTGATAAATTTATGAGCTACTATTAAGACATTAGAGTGAGATCCACAAATGCCTTCAAGTACATTGATTAATGCACATTTGGACTCATCAGATTCTAGATACCTAAGGAGTGTTCTATCAAGACCTCTGCTAAAAAAGTCATTAGCAATAATAATATATTGTGATGCACTATAGATTAGGTGACATTTTTCATTCTGGGTTAGATTTTTTGGAATTATTTGGTCCCATAGGTAAGAATAGATATGATGGTAGCAAGACAAATCATGTCCTACAATAGAACATGTCATCTGAAATTTAGGTGAATTATGAGCAGGGTAGAGTAACATCTCCACTAGGAATTCATGTCAAAAATCATTCTTAGACATCTTTAGCATGGAAGTAAGAGTAGCCATTGCATTAGCTACCTTTTTTTATACCTAAGGAATTTGTTGAAAAGTGACATGATAAAAGTATTTCTTTAAATTATCCACCATTCTTTTATAAGGTATAAACTTTTCATCCCTTGTCTGATAAACATCATTGACCTAATTGATTACTAGCAAGGTATATTTTAGTGGCTAATATTCATAAATTGAGTAATTTTAGAATTTTTTGGCTAGTAATTTGGCTAATAATTTAAGATTTGATACAACATAAATCACCATACTTTTATAAAATTTAGTTCTAGAAAATTTAAAATCACTCAATAAATTATTTTATTGAAAATTTTAAACTCAAATGTTCACCACAATATTTGTTACATGGTTAGATTTGAGTCACCTAAATATAATATATTATTGGAGAAATTATATTTAACTGACCAATAATTATCATAATTATTAGTTACTTTAGGGATATATCACCAATATTTAGTTTTCACTATTGATTTAAAGCATATGTAATGATCCTCATAATATTCCACGAGGCAAAAAAATGTTCAATTTTGATTTGTAATATTCCATGGTGATTAATGAACTTCCTATTATTATTGAGATTCATCAATATTTTATACAAAAAAATTATGATTAAAAAATAATTGCCAATAGTAATCATATTTAGAATAAAAAATTTGAGAGATTCACCAATAAAAATAATTTTATTTTTTAAAAATAATAAAAGATTTACCAATATGTTATATCCTGTTTTGGAGGAGGCTTTCTTATAGTTTTTCCTGATTACCAGATGTGAATCACCAAAGATATTCAATTCATCTACTCTCCATTCCACTACAATCTTCATGTTGTTGATTAAGGCTTCATATTTTGCAATATTATTTATACAAGGAAATAGAATCTTGTACACTTTAGGCAATGAATAATTCTATGGTGTTATGAATAAGATCCTAGCATGGCATCCTTGTTGTGTGAAGGAACCATTAAAGAACATCACCCAGGTTTGATGTGGTAGCATTAAAATAGATTCATTGGGGAATTCAATATTTAGAGGTAGAAGACTTTGTATTGGTGCTTCTGCTAATTTATTAGGAATTGCTTGTCCTTTGATAGCCTTTCTTTCAACATATGTAATATAAAACTCACTTAGTATCATGACCCATTTGGCTAAGCTCCCTGTCAGAGTTATCTTGCTAAGTAAGTACTTCAATGGATAAATTTTGGTAACCAATCACATAGTGTGAGAAAGTATGTAGTGCCTCAACTTTTGAGAAACAAAGACGATAGCCAAGAAATCTTTTTCAATAATGCTTTAGTTCATTTCATAAGAAATCAATGTGTGAATGAGATAATAGATAGCTTGTTCATTGTTATTGTTGTCCTCCTGAGCTTGCAAGATACTAAGAGATGACTCTATTGTTGAGATATACAACATGAGAGGCTTCCCATAAATAAGAGGCATCAGGATCAATGGATTAGCAAGTTATTTTTTTATCTGTGTTAAACTTGATCACAATCTTTGTTCTAGACATATTTTACACCTTTATGCAGAGTCTTAGTAAAAGGTTGTGACCTATCCACCAACTATGAAATGAATCTGTGAATGGATTGAAGTCTTCCTTGCAACCCCCTCATTTGACTAATATTATAGGGTGGAGGTATTTCCATGATTGGTTGAACCTTTTTTGGGTCTACCTTGATTGCTTTTGCAAAGAAAATATGATGCAAGAGCATCCTGGGTGTAAGAGAAATCTTGCATCACCTAAGAATATTTTCTTTTCAATATTTTCTATTTTAATAAGGACTAGTAGATAGGGTGGTTACTATTTATGGAAACTTGCTATTTTTTGTAAGTTTTTCATATGAGCTTAGAATATTCTTATTTTCTATACGAAGCTTCATTTTAGACTTATAATCCTACCATAAAAATCTCATTGCTCTAGCTTAAGTATTAGAGAAGTTATTGTGGAATTTACATGGAAAATTTTCTAGAAAAATTTTTAGGCTCACTGTTGGAGGCCTTAGAGTGCCTAGATGAGCTTTGAAAACTCAATAGAAGGGTGCTTTCTCATCTTTGAGCTTGTAGTTCAGGAGCCGATGTTTCAAAAAAGTGGTTATAATAGCCAATTAGAGCAACGGTTCATGAGTTATGGCTTTCCAAAGTTGGGCTGCCTAAAATTTCTAAGATAATTGTCAAAAATGTATTTGGTTGACTCTATATGTTTTGTTAGGGTCTGTCGGACCTAGGTATTAAGTTTCAATGTCTAGAAACTTTCCAAGTTGAATAAAATTGCCTATTTAAGAAAGGCCCGAACATTATCTAGGACATCTCGAGGTGGTAGTTTGCAGCTTAGTCTTGCAGATTACTATAATGAAGGCACACATGTGAGTTGGCATATTGTACTTGTGAATTATGTAATTCCACATTCGCAGCACAAATAGGAAGTCCATATTTTGTTCTTGCATTTCTCATTGTTTCTTTGTTTTTGCTATGTGTTTATTGTATTAAGAAAAGCACCCTTCATAAAGTGGTATTAGAGCTAGAGTTCTTGAGTGTGTGGAAAGATTGACTGCTATGAGATAGTTTGCACTAGGATTGTGGTTTGGGCTAAGCGTATAGATAGTACACCAATTGTGAGGTAGTTTGCACTAGGGTTTTAGTGGAAGCACAAAAATGTCTCCATGAAGAGAGCATTGTGGAAGAGCTGTAGATGTTACACCTAAGGGTTTCTAAGCCCTCCAAAGATAAATTCAAGCATTGGAAGAACAAATGCACAAAGGAATAAATCTTCCTATAAGAGATGAAAGCAAGGATGAGGATGAAGTAGAAGAAAATGCTAAAGCAGAGACAATTCTAAACCTTGAGGAAGAGAGGATTTTAGGCCCATCTCCAAGATTGGAGAAAGACCTAATTTTGAAGTTCCCACATTTCTAAGAAATCTTAACCTAGAGGAGATGATCGATTGGATCAATGAACTAGAGGAGTACTTTAAGTATGAAGATATTGAGGATCCTGATAGGGTCAAGCTTACAAAGGAAAAACTGAAGGGACATGTGAAGATCTAGTGGTAGGAGGTTTGGTTGGAGAAAAATAGAAAGGGAAAGGAAAAAATCACTAGATGGGAATGGATGATAGCTAAACTGAAGTGACAATTCATTCTCATGGATATGAGCTTGATATATTGATGAAAATGCAAGGGTTGAAGCAAGAAGGAAAATATTTTCAAGAGTTTACTGGGGAGTTCTACCAAGTTCTCATCATAACTGGCCATCAAAACTTGATAAGGAGAAAGTGTTCCATTATCTTAATGGTTTAAGGCCAAGTATTCAAGATGAGCTAAGTCTAGTTCAAATGAACAATATTGAGGAAGCACACTAGTTTTCCATAAGAGTTAAGGGGAAATTGAACAAGAAGTTTGACAACAAGAATAGTAGAAGAGGTCATAGTGGAAGATCTGGTAGATGATCTTATGGAGGTTGTAATGATGACCAATAGAACAAGGATGAGGTTGGAAGTAGTAGTCAAAACCAGAGGGGAAACAATTTCAATTATTTCCATGATCAAAATAATAGAGGTCAGAGAGGAAGAGGCAGAGGACATGGATCTAGAAGAGGAAGCTTCCATAGGAAATGTTTTCACTATGAAGAAGAAGGGCATAAAGAATTTGAGTGTCCCCAACATTAAGGAAGGATAGATTGAAGAATAGAAGGCTAGGACAAAGTTGTACATATTGATGAAGATGCTATATCATCATATTCTAAAGATGTTGAAAGAACAAAAGTCCTAGTTAATAGAAGAGTCCTAATGAGTGGTGAGAATGACCCTAATCAAAGAAGGAGCTTGTTTTACACAAGGTGCAAATATGAAGATAAGTGTTGTGATGTGATTATTGATGGTGGAAGTGCTCAATTTGGTATCAAAAATGATGGTCACAAAGTTGAAGTTGAAGAGACAGAAACAACTACGTCGATATTGTATTGCATGGGTATAAGATGACCACAATGTCATGGTCAATGAGTAGTGCTCAGTGAAGTTCAAGATTGGAAGCTACCAAGATGAGGTACTTTGTTATATCATACCTATGGACATATGTCATATATTGTTGGGTAGGCCATGGAAATTTGATAGGCATGTTGTACATGATGGGCAAGTAAAAAACCTACACTCTAACTAAGGATGGAGTAAAGCATAAGTTGAAGCTATTGAAGCAGAAAGAAGAAAAGGTATGTAGTGCTACCAGAATATTTTCTGTTGATGGTAAAGAGTTTCTCAAAGGTATGAAGTGTGAGCATATGTGTTTTTCTATAATTCCAAAAGATAGTTTTAAGAAGTAGAGGAGGTACCTGCAAAAGTTGTGGATATGTTGGGAGAGTTTTCTGATATTGTATTAGATAATGTACCTAGTGGATTGCCCCAAATGAGGAAGATCATTCACCATATGGATTTAGTTCTAGGAGCTAGTTTTCCAAACAAGGTAGCAATTAGAATGACACCAACAGAAAGTGAAGAGTTGAACAGACAAGTTCATGAGTTGTTTCAAAAGGGGTTGATTTGAGAGAGTCTAAGTCCATGTGTTGTACTAGCAGTATTAGCACCAAAGAAGAATGGAGAATAAAGGATGTGCATAGATTCTCATGTTATCAACAAGATCAAAATCAAGTATTAATTTCCATCACCAAGGATGGATGATATTATGGACTCTTTGAGTGGGGCTAAGTATTTCACAAAGATAGATTTGAAGAGTGGGTATCATCAAATTTGTATAAGAGAAGGTGATGAGTGGAAGATTGCTTTCAAGACCAAAGAGGGACTATACGAGTGGTTAGTCATGCCTTTTGGGCTAACCAATGCACCAAGCACTTTCATGTGGCTCATGAATGAGGTACTGAAGGAGTTTCTAGGTAAGTTTGTCATTATTTACCTAGGCGATATTTTTATCTTTATTAAGACATTGGAGAAGCACTTGATCCATATTCACAAGGTGTTTGATAAGTTGAAGGAAGAAAAGTTGTTGATAAACCCAAAGAAGTGCAGTTTTGTAAGAAGGAGTTGGTGTACTTGGGATTTGTAGTCTGAGTAGAAGGTCTAAAAATAAATCTAGAGAAAGTGAAGGCTATTCTTGAATGGCCTACTCCAAGGAGTGTGACATAGGTAAGATCTTTTCATGGACTGGCTAGTTTTTATAGAAAATTCATAAGAGGTTTTAGAAGTATTTGTTGACCCCTATCTTAAACAATGAGAGGAGATAGGAAATAATTTAAGTGGATTGTAGGAGAAAATAAGAATTTTAATCTATTGAAACAAAAAGTTACTAAGCAACCTATTTTAGCACTTCTTGATTTTAACAAGGTGTGTCAAGTGGACTATGATGCTAGTGGTACTGCAATAGGAGCTGTTATGAGCCAAGAAAGTAGACCTATTTCTTATTTTAGTGAGAAATTGAATGATGCAACAAGAAAATATTATGTTTATGATCAAGAATTTTATGCTATAGTTCAAGCATTGAAGAAATGGAGACACTATCTTCTTCCTAAGGATTTTTTTTGTATACTGATCATCAAGCTTTGCAATATTTAAATAGTTAAGAAAAATTGAACCAAAGACATTTGAAGTGGCTTGAGTTTTTGTAGAGTTATAAATTTTTTTTGAAATTAAGGAGTGGGAAGTCTAATAAAGTTGCAAATGCTTTTAGTAGAAGAAAAATTTCACTGACATAAATGTAGATAGAAGTGGTTGGTTTCAAGGAACTCAATACTTTGTATCTAGATGATCCTTATTTTGGTGAAGCATGGAAGGCTTGTATAGAACCTATTACACTTGACAGGAAAAAGTGGTTAGATTTCATAATCCAAGATAGTATGTTGTTCAAAGGAAGCTAGTTGTGCATTCTTATAAGTTCAATGAGTGAGAATTTCATCAAGGAGAAGCATAGTGGAGGATTGACTAGACATTTTAGCAGAGATAAAACCATAGCTTTGGTTGCTAAGAATTATTACTAGCAACAATTATAGCAAGATGTGAAGAATTTTGTATAGAGTTGTAGAGTATGTTAGATGGAAAAAGGAGTAAAGTAGAATATTGGGTTGTATCAACCGTTACCTATATTGGAGAAGTCATGGGAGGATGTCACCATAGATTTTATTCTTGGATTATCAAGGATGTAATGAGGACATGATTCTATTTTTGTGGTGGTTGAAAATTTTTCAAAGATGACACATTTTATTCCTTGCAAGAAGATTAGTTATGTTGTTCATGTGGCAGAGTTATTTTTCAAAGAAGTGGTGTGACTACATGGTTTTCCCAAGAGTATAGTTTTAGATCAAGACACAAAATTTGTTGGGAATTTTTGGTGTACATTATGAAAGAAGTTGAGATAGATTTGAAATGAAATTCATCGCATCATCCATATACTGATGGACATATAGAAGTTGTGAATCATAGTTTGGGAAACTTGTTGAGATGTTTGGTTGGAGACAAGCCAAAAGGATGGGATATGATTTTTCCATAGGCAAAATTTTCATATAATAATTCTATCAATAGGAGTATTAGTAAATCACCATTCTAGATTTTATATGGGAATAGTCCTAGAAATTCTTTTGAATTGAGGTAGTAGGATAAAGGAGAGATAGATAGTGGTGAGGCAGAAGAATTTGCTGAACATTTGAAGATCATCCATGAGGAGGTGCGGAAGCACATCATAAAGATAAATACATAGTATAAGGCTAAGGAAGATGTCAAAAGTAGGTATAAGGAATTTCAAATTGGAGATAAAGTCATGGTTCATTTGAGAAAGGAGAATTTTCCAGTAAGTAGATATAATAAGTTAAAGATGAAGAAGTTTGGACTATGCAAGATAGTGAAAAGGCATGATTTTGGAAATGCTTATAAAGTGGAGTTGCCTACTAAATTGAATATTTCACCAGTATTTAATATTTCAAATTTGATAGAGTATTATGAAGGAGGTGATGGAGATGAAGTTGTAGAAGCACAATGGAGTATTTCAACAACTAGTTTGGCTATAAAGGAGATTGAGGAGATACTGGACAGTCATGTTGGTAAAAATACAATGAATAAAACTTGTGAGGAATACCTAGTCAAATAGAAAGGGAGGCCAGTAGAGGATTCATCATGGCTAGCAAGGGAGGAGGTTCACTATCTTGGTTATCCTATGAACACCTGAGATGTGACAGAGTCACTTCTCAAAATACCCTGGGTGTTTGATGTAGGAGCATCCTGGGTATAAGAGTAATATTGCATCACCTAAAAATATTTTATTTTTAGTCTTTTCTATTTTAATAAGGACTAGTAGACAAGGTGGTTACTATTAATGGGAACATGATATTTTAGTAAGTTGGTCATACAAGCTCAAAATGTTCTCATTTTCTACATGAAGGTTCATTTTAGACTTATAAGCGTACCATACAAATCTCATTCCTCTAGCTTAAGTATCATAGAAGTTATTGCAGATTTTTGGTGGAAAAATTTGTAGAAAAATATTTAGGCTCATCATTGGAGGCCTTAGAGTACCCGGATGAGGTCTAAAAACTTGATAGAAGGGTGCTTGTGTAATTCCAAGCCTGTAGTTTAGGAGCTAGCATTTTTGAAAAGTGGATCTAATAGCCAATTAGAAAAATGGTTTGTGAGTTATGGCCTTCCAAAGTTGGGCTGCCCGAAATTTTTAAAATAATTGTCAAAGATGTATTTGGCCGACTCTATATGTTTTTTTTAGGGTCTGTCGGCCCTAGGTCTTAATTTTCAATGTCTAGAACCTTCCCAACTGGCATAAAATTTCCTATTTAAGAAAGGTCCAAACATTGTCTAGGACAACTCTACATGGTAGTTCATAGCTTAGTCTCGTAGATTACTGTAATGAAGGCACCCATGTGGATTAGCATATTGTACTTGTGAATTATGTAATTCCACATTTGTGGTGCAAATAAGAAGTCCATATTTTATTCTTGCGCTTTCTGTTGTTTCTTTATTTCTACTATGTGTTTATGGTATTAAGGGGAGCATCCTTCATGACAATATAACCAAGTAATTTCTTGAAAGTTACACCAAATACACATTTCTTGGGATTTAATCTAAGACTGAACTTCTCCATACAATCTAGGATTGGTCCAAAATCTTGAATATGATTGTTGCATTGTGTACTCTTAACCAAGGTGTCATCAACATAGTCCTCCATCATCTTATGCATTATATCATGGAAGATTGTAGTAACTAATTTTTGATACATGGCACCCACATTCTTCAGACCAAATGACATCAAATTCTAATAGAAGGTACCCCATCTACAAGTAAAAGTAGTTTTCTCCTGGTCTTCGACTCTTCTGGTACAATTTTAATTTGATTATAACCAGAAAAATCATTCATGAGTGAGTACATTTCATATCTTTCTATGATATCCACTATCATATCAATATTAGGGAGTGAAAAATAATCCTTTGGACATGCTAAGTTTAGATCTTGAAAATCTATACAAACTCATATAGACTTGTCATGTTTAGAGACTGGAAAAATGTTTGAGATCCATTTAGCATAATTGATTGTACAGATGAAACTAGCTTTTAAAAGCTTTTCTAGTTTATCTTTAACAAGTAATGCCACATGAGGATGGATTTTCCTAAGCTTCTGTTTAACCAATTTTACTCCTAGTGCAATAGATAAATGGTGAATTATGAGGTTAGGAACTAAGCCTGGCATATCTGATTAGGTCCATGCAAAATTAATCTTTTTTTCTTGAAAGGAAGAAATACATTCCTCTTATTCTTCTATAGATAAAGACTATGCAATGTGTATCATATGAGGATGTTCTATTGTTCCCAATTTGATTGGTTATGTTGGCTCTATCAACATTGATGATCTCTCCTAAAAATGACAGGGAAGCACATCAAATATCTCATCCTTAAGCATCTTAGAGAGGTTTTCACCTTTGAATACGTCTTTTAATTTTACTATTTTGGGTTCCAATACTACTGCAATGTGGTTTTCACAATTAGACCTTCTATTTCTTTTATTTTAATTGTGTGACTAAGATATTTGATATCATCTTCAGTCATATTGATACTTTTTTCACTAGTGGAGGACGTTACTAGTTCAATAGCATTTAAATAGAAGGTAAGAGCATAGTCATTGTAGAATATAGGGACTTCACTAGATGTATTGGGATTCTAGTCTATGAGTACATGATAGGTGAGTGAGAGAGATTTGATGGGTTTGATGGCATTCATGGTATGGTCATAAAATTCTTGGACAAGTAAAAAGAGACCTAAAGTGATTTCATGCAAAGGTGTATTCAAATAACTTTGAGTTCTAACAACATTAATTGAAGACTTGTTGACACTATTAGGATGAGACTCATCTGACTAAACCCTAGATTGTTCACCTATTTCAAGCTAATTTTCATATATATGAACTTAATCTACATCCTTGACTAAAGTTTCCTTTGAGAGAGAGTCAAATCCATACTCTCAAGAATTTTTTCTACATGGAGTTAGACTATAGAATTCCCTAGTAATGATGGGAACCCATTCTCCACTTTCATTATCATCTTGATTTTTATAAAGTCATTCAAAAACTATAATATGAATGGACTCTCCTTGTTCCTGTTGAATACAAGGAGTATCAATAGTGTTTTTAGAAAAATAACTATCAACATCCATAGTACTAACATGTGGTACGAAGTCATCTGGTTCTACAAAGAACTTAGCAATATCTAAAGGCATTATATAAGGAAAAGAATCCTCATCATCAAAGTTGTCCTCATGATTATTTGGTTCAGTTTGTGACTCACATTCAAATGAACTTTTAGATTCTAGTATGAATTGATTAATCCCTAGATGAAAGGGAATCTTTTGTAAACCTAGATCTATTGTATCCAAAGACCATCTAGATATTGATTTGATAGGATCAATCAAGCCTTTGTTATTACATTCAATTGGACCATTTCCTTTGAAGCCAAAGCATTTCATGAGCTTAAAACCTAGTCCATACTTTTTGGAAGTAATCTCATGAGACTATTTGGTGAGATTATTTGGAATTTCCTCTTTATATAACCATGCAGTAATGGCTTTGTTTTCATATTCCTCTTCTAGAGGTATAGTAGCTTTGACAAAGGTATCATTGAACTTAGTTTGAGGTGATAGAACAAAAGGACTCTTCACTTCAAATGGTCTCCCATAATAACAAGGAGACTCAGGAAGAGATGTCAAAGATAGAATAGGTTCTATGTGATACTCACCCATCTTAGTTTCTATCAACTTGAGTGAATTCTCTATTTCTTTTATCTTATCAACACGATGATCCATAGATTCTATTATCAGGTACAAAGCTTTCAACAAACTTTAGCATGCTACATGTGTAACTAGTATTAGTAGGTATAGTAACTTCAGAGCCTTGGAATGGAAACTTGACTCATTAATGGTACATGGAAGGCACAGCTTGCATTTCATGTATCCATGGTCTCCCTAACAAGATATTGTATGTTAATGTAATTTCAAGGACTTGACAAGTTATATCTCTTTCTACTAGACCAGCTTTAAGTGGCAACACAACAAGACCTAGGGATTTACACTCAACTTCATCATATGCCTTGATGGTTATTTTGTGACGAGGATCAATAGACTCCTTAGAATAACATAATTACTTGAGAAAAGTAGTAGAATAGATGTTTAGACCAGCTTTATTTTCAATGAGCATGCAACAAACACATTTTTAATGTATCATAACTTCAATGTGCAACATTTGATTATGAGGACGACTCAATGAATTATTGTCCTCTTCAAAAAAGGACAATTAGTGAGGTGAGGTCAAATGACCTACCATTGATTGAAACATTTCAAGATCAAGATCTTGAGGTACATTTTCCTCATTGAGGGCTTTATCAATAATTTTCCTATGAGTAGGTAAGATTTTGAGTAATTCAAATATTTTTATTTGAGCATTCATCCATTACAATTGGTCAAGGATACTGTACTTGGTAACCATGAAAGATGTTGCAATTTTTGTACCTTTTCTAGATGGACCAGCAATGGGCTTGTCTTTATGTTGATTTACCTTGGGGGCTGAAGTCTTTGGGGCATTTAAGTACTATCTTGGCATGAGAACACGTAACAACATTGGCACAATATTGTGATTGTTCTTTATCAGTTGTAACATATGTAGCACGTCTTTAAAAAAATGACATTTTTAGTTTTGTATTGTCATATTTTCCTTTAATCATGATAACATCACAATGTTCAAAGTCCATGGGTTCAATCATGTTGATTACATCATCATCATTGGTGTATGTAGATTTGACATTATCATTAGTTCTCTATTTAGAGTTTTCTCCTTTCTCATAGTGTGGAAATGGCTCCTTAAAAAATTTGTGGTCTGAATTCTTATTATGTCCATCCACAATGATTTCACCATCATCAATTAAGTCTTGAACTTTATGACATAGGTTAGAACAATTTCTTGTTTTGTGACCCTTTTCTTGATGGTATTCACAAAATGCATTCTCATTCCACCATGTGGGTCATTGTTGTGGATCATAAGGATGAGTATTATCCAATGGAGTAATGATCCAATTTTGAAGCAAGGTTTTATAGACCATGTCTAGAGGTTCACTAAGAGGTGTGTAATCTCTTTTTCATTGTGTAACCCAAGATGAGTTCTTTGTTTTGTTCCCAAATGTCTTGTTATCAGGAATAGATTTGTCAATATTTTAGATGCATTGATATTGTCTATGAGATTGAAAACCTTTTTAGAAGGTTTAGGAGTAATGTTATCAACCACTCCATCATGTACTATCTCTTGATTCTTGTTACCATAATTAGATTTATACTTACTAGAGGTAGATCCTTTATTAATGTCTTTTTGAAGGGTTATTTTTCCCTTTTTAACCATGAACTCCTCTCTTTAGATAGCTTGCGTAATCATATCTTCAAAGGTGCGTGGACCTTGAAGTTTTATTTTATACCCAAGTTGGGAAAAAGATTATCCATGAAGATGTAGAGGTTTTTTGTTTCAAGATTTTTTCGTGAATATTTGGCATACAATTATCATCACCTTTGAAGAAACATGAGGAAAGGTTCTCCAATGTTTTGTTTTAGGTTACATAGAATGCATATGTTGACTTGATGTTGTATATTGTGTGAGTATTGCTGAATAAACATATTATAAATCTCATCAAATATTTTAAGACTAGTATGTAACCTTGAAAACCATTCCATGGCTTGACCACCTAGACTCTATCAAAATAAATGCACAAAATGTGTTTGATTATGCATGAATTCCATAGAAAAAGCACCGAATTCCCTCAAATGATCTTGGGGATCAGATGTTTTGAATTATTTTTCATATTTGGGTACACAAATCCTTGTTGAAAGGAAATGGACAAATGGTGCCTAAAGTGTATGTTTTTTTTAGTTTATCCTTGTCATGCATCATTTGGGTCAATTGTTTTTGCATGCCCTGAAGTTGTTTTCGTAACTTGGATGTTTCAGTTTCTTCTTCTTGTGTGACAATTGTTTCAACATTAAAATGTTGAGGTAGTTTTTCTCCTTTTTGAGTGAGCTTGAGAAAATATTTCTCTTTCTCATCATTGAGTAGGATCTCCTTCATTTTATGAGAGTTTTCATCGTTACGAAATTTCTCTATGTCTTCTAGAGGTATCTCTTTAGTATCCCCATACTCATTAGTGTAGTTGTAAGGTTCCTTCAATCTTTCATTTCTTTGGCATTCTTGGTGATATTGTCTCCTAATATGGTCTCCTATTTCTTGATCTTGATTAGCCATTTTAGGAGTGTAGAAGGTTTCAATATGTGTCTATTGAAAAGGTGTTTTGAAAAAGAAGTTCTCTTTTTTTTTTGAAAGATGTAGGTGCTCTGTCAATTTATATATTTTTTGATATAATGGATTCCTAGTTTGCTAGAAGTTTATGGAAAATACTCTTTGAGCACTAGGTGGACTAACAGAAGAAAGACATCACATAGACTCTTCACTGAATTTAAGACTATATATAAACTTGGGAGTGACCTCTATTGTGATTTCTACCTCTAGCTCTACCACATCGTGGTCTATAGGGAGAAAACAAGTTTCTGCTCCTTGTGGCAATAGTCATAG
This sequence comes from Cupressus sempervirens, assembly GCA_028749045.1. NCBI lineage: Eukaryota > Viridiplantae > Streptophyta > Pinopsida > Cupressales > Cupressaceae > Cupressus > Cupressus sempervirens. Next base: position 456,277,499 of record CM053787.1, read on the forward strand.
ACAATGACTTAAAACAAAGTTTGAACAATGATTACACTAGAACATTGTCTGAAAATCAGTAAGTGCATTACATATCTAGGTACAAATAGTCTTAGAAATGGCTAGAAAAACAAAGAGTTTTTACTATCATGATGAAAGGTATAATGAACACAAGAGAACAAAAAAGGGATAACTAAGGAGACTAGTTCGTGCAAATCATAAGTGGTCAACTAAGAAAGAAATCAAAGTTTGATGTTTTTGAAAAAAGAGAAATGACTAAATGTTTTTAGGAAAAAATCTGATTTGGATCAAGTTTTAATGAGGGAGCTCAAAATAGCTCACTATTTTTAAACAAATTTGGATAGACTCGCATGAGGAAATAACTTATAGGCAAGGAAATATAGGAAAATAGGTGAGGAAACACATCTAGTGAAGAAATTTTATAGTTTTAGGACCAAAGCTTGTGCGAAGATTGACACAAAGCTGTGTGAGGAAATAGAATGAACCAGGCAAGAATTTGGAACAACAATTTTGAAATTATTTTTCCATGTGAGAATTTAGATAAAGCTGCACCAGGAAAGGATGAATTGAGGAAAAATACAAGTTTTGACTCAAAATTTCAATGTTTTGTAAACATTCATGCAAGGGTTCTCAGATTCCCACATGTGGAAATATAGAGAACCATGCAAGAAGATACAAATGGACAATTGGAAAGGTGTTTTTTTGTGCAACATTTTGCAAAATTGTAGGCAAGAGAAGGACAAAACTGATAGGTTTGGATTGTACTTGAAGAGATTTCCAATGATTTTGGGTTGTTTCTAAGTAGAGGACTAACATTATTTGCAAGTTTTAGGAAGATGTGAACATCATTTTTAGATTTTGGACATCATGTTGGGTTGTAAGTAAATAGTTGTTTTTTAGACAAGGGATGCAAGCAATAGTCATAAAAAATAGGACCAAGGACAAAGTAACTCAAAAGGATGGGGGAGTCTTGACCTTTTTTTGTTTGGATGATTTTGACAATTTGTAGACTCTTAAAAGACACTTTGTATCCCTATAACCATAAGTGATAGAGGAAGCAAAGTCTTTGTCTCACAACTTATGTGCATGTGTTCACCTCACACAACCATATCACCCCACTAGAGGGTACCCATGTTTTTGGTGAATTCCAAGGACTAAATAACATATACACTCAATGATCGTGCTTGTGGAAGGGGTCAAGAGCATTTACCACCTTCTAGCATTTAGGTACATGCCTATGGTGAGGATCTACAAGAAAGATTCTTCCCCCTCCTTGCAAAAAATAGTATGCCCTCTTTCAGAGGTGAACTGGGTAGCAAATATCTAAAAAGTTTTTACTTGGATTTCATTAACATTAATCCTCAGTGGCTTCACAAATGAAGTTGAGGCCAATAGCCTGCACTAGCATCTATAAGTTTACACACTTGACTAGCAAGCCTAAGGGTGGCACTGTCTAGTGCAACAAATAGAGCCTCTTCTTGATATGCGATATCAAAATAGAGAAAAGGAAATTAACATTACTTTGGAGTCTTTCACTCTACAAAGCTTCTTTATTATAGTGAGTTGGAATCACTAGTGAAATTTGCACACTCACTGGGGTCGTTCCTAGAGGTTGGATTGCTTCAACAAGCCATCTAAAGGTTGACTTAGACTGTAGCTCAGAAAACACTCCTCTACCTTGTCACCTTACCCAAACACATAACATGTTCATAACCAAGTTATTTTATCAATCCCAATGTGTATTTTTTGAAGATTTTTATTTTCTTAAGAGGAAGTCATCATCTTTTCATTAAAAGATTTGTTTAGGAAAACTAGTAACTTTCTTGCCTCCCTTGGGTATCGTCTTCCAAAGGCATCTAGGTTTTTTATTTACACTTGGCCATCAGTTCTAAGAAGTAAAGAGCACACTCCCCTATTCCTCTGTTTAGAGCCCTACGAAGTTCACAAGCCCTATTAAACTATGTGTGTAAGAAAGTATGAAAACATAAACATTGTTTGAGTGGGTTTGAATACATTCTTTGACAAGCGAATCTTTGACTTAACATCCTAAAATCAAACTATTAGTATTGTAAAGTGTTAATGTAAATACATATTTACTATTTACACTTTACTTAAGTTTACTTAGGTTAATTCATTATTTTATTATATTGCATTATTTTATTGTTTATTTTGTGAGACTTAGGATTTTTCATACCTTTATGAGTTGTCATGTTGACAACACAGAGGTACACAACTCTAATTCAACACATGATGTCTACAACAGTGGAGTTTGTCATTAACTGAGTTGTCATGTAGACAACATAGTTATTTGCACTACTAATTTAGCACATGATGTCTACAACATATATTTGCATGCTACACCATTGTAGGCTTATCCTCTCATTATCACACTTACTTCCATGCTTAATGGAGGATAACCCATATCTGGTGGACATGTGTCTAGTTGTATGACTTATCATGATACTAATTCCTAGGCATTCTAGATGCATCTTAGAGGCCTTGATATATAGGCACTCCTAGTGTACTTTCACATTGAATTGAATACATAACAATATTTTGATCATACTTATTCTGGTCTACTATTGTGCTTGTGTTTGAGTTCTTTGATTTGGGGTGAATTTTTCCCTAAGGCAAATTCTTACATTGTATTAGAGCTTGGAGAATCTCTCTTCACATAGCCATTTGAGATCATTTTTATTTTAGTACATCAGCCCAAATTTAGAGTATCATAGTCATTGGGAGCATCTAGAGCCAGAACAGACCTCACCATTATGTTTGGAATGTCAATTTGATGAAAATCAACTATAAATTCAGCTACCCTAGGCCAAAGTTGATCATGAGGCAATTTTTTTTTGGCAAATTGGCACTCAAAGGCCCAATTTGCAACTCAAGTTTGGTCATTTTTCAAATCTATTCAATTAATTTTCAGATCTAATTATTTCTCTGCATTTTTTATTTTTGCATTTTTTGAAAAAAATTAGCCCGATTGGGCATACATAGAAATTTTTTTGCACAAGCACTGAGCAATCACACCATTGCCATGTGAAGAGAATATTCCAATAGCTTAACATTTTTGGCAGTTATTATTTATTTTTGCATCGGACTATGTAAATTCTAGCCCAACAAACCAATTGGCCAAGCGAGGGCACCCATCAACTGGTAGCCAAGACCCAACAATTTCAACTACTTACGAGTGGCCTTTTATTTTCAACTCATGGGCTCAAGCTTTTATATTACTATGCATATCAATTTCCTATCAATGTGGGATTTTTATGAGAAAACCTGGGCATCGTGAAACTTTACTAGCGATATTTTCCAAAATCAAGCTAGCCTTCTGACCACCGCTTCCACCCAATTTCACATCAAACATAAAACTCTCCTCCCTAACAACTGGAACATCTTTTTCAATAGATGATCACAGTTCACATGCCACATGTCCTATCAACTAACATGTTGGCCCAATCCTTAAGTTTCTAGCTATGCCATGTGTTCAACACATAAAATTGTGTCATCTATACACGTTGCAGAGCAACTCAGTGAAGACCTACTACATTGCAAAGATAGATAGACCATGTCACCCTGACAGTACACAGTCAGAAAGTACACATCAAAACATCAACCAAGCATTTGTATCACATGATACATAGGTACCATGTGGCACTTGAGTCATCTCCAACTATCCTTTCATACCTTTTCCATGTTATTGTACGATCGTGCCACATCAATGCAGGTAGCTATTTTTTTTTGCTAATGTTAGCTAGACATAGGATTAAATTTGATGGTTGTTTGACTATCATTCCTAGGAAATTTATAACTATTGTGACAGCTATTTGACCATCAAATTTAAGCTTGCAATTTTATGCCCAAACCCCTCTTCAGATTGCTTTTTAATTTTGCAGCTCGACTTTGAGAGGTCATAACTCAGTCATCTAGACTCCAAATCAAGTGCAATTTTTTTAATTTTTGGGTAGAATTTCTTGAGCTTTTTAGTCATGGTGTTGTTTTCTAGTTTTGGTGCAAGAATTTGTAATAAATTGTGTTTTTGGTGACTATACCTATTCAATCCTACATTTTGCAACTTCAAATGCTCCATACAGGCTCATCTAGACACAAATTTAGGTTTCATTTTTTTGAGAGTGTGTTATTTTCCATCTACTTTCCAAATCTACATTTGGATTCTAGGGTTGTGTGGACAAAAATTTCACTTTTAGAATTAGGGATTTTTCTACATTGTAATGCTTTGATTACTTTTCAAAATTGTTGTACATCTGAGCTACAATGCTTAGTGATAGATTTGAGCCTCAAAAGGAAGTTGTATATAGCAAAATCAGAAGTCCACTTTGTACATTTTGACAAGTGGCTTATTGTACATGCACTACATATAAAGTGCCAAAAGCATCTTTTTTTTTTTTGGTTGGGGGGGTGATCTTTTGAATGAGTGAAGGGGGGGGGGGGGGGGTGTGTATTGTGTTCTTATGTCTCTCTTTTGTGTTATTTTAATTTTCTACATTATGGGTTCACCTTAATGTCCACTTCTAACTTCACATAATTATTCTACATGGAAAGATATTGCATGGAGTAGATTAATGGAAAAAGGTTTAAGTCTTTATGTTGATGGTTCAATTCCCAAAGCCAATGGTGCTACAACACTCATTGATTGGAAAAAACATGACCAACAGGCTTTAGGAATTATCATGAATTGTGTACATAGAGATCTCTTCTTCCACATTTCCAATTTCAAGGAATCCAAACCTACATGGGACAAACTTGAAGCATTGTATGGTAAGGTAGATGAGGAAAAGGGTTTTCAAATTAGGATGATCCACTTCTCTTGGATCCAAAGAACTTTGACACAATTTAGGATTATATCAACAAAGCCAATGAGTATAGGGAACTACTTAAAGATTGTGGTAATCCCATGAAGGATGAAAAGTTGATTCATCACATCCCGAAGAGATTACCTTCAAAGTATGCTTCCTTTGATTTGACTTATACTACTCATAGGTTAACCATGGGAAGTGCTTTCCAAAAGCCTACATTTGATGCATTTGTAAAAATATTGATTCTTGAACAATTTCACTTCATATATTTGGGACTTCTCATGACATCAAAGACCAAAACATTGGTGGCTAGTGATGAGAACCAATCAAGTCAAGGAGGAAGAAGTTCTAAAAACAATAAGAAGAAGCTATGGAAGTAGTTCTAAAAATCTAAGGCACAACAATCCTCCTCACAATAAGGTAATTCTTCTTCCAAAAAAAAGGGAAGTAATGAAAATAAGGATGAACTTTTTTTTGCATATTGTAAAAAGCCAAATCATGATGAGCATCATTGCAAGATTAAGAGAATTAATGAGTTGGAAAACCTACTCAAAAAGAACAAAATTCAAGTGCCAGGTACTTCTAAGGATTTAACTCTAGCCTCTTCAAAGGGAGAAGGCCAAGCACTTATGGAAAATACAAGTTCTTCTTTAGAATGGATTCTTGACTGAGGTGCCTCTTATTATATGGGTTCTTCAAAGGGATATTTTTCTTCATTGAAGCAATCACAGGTACCACACATCTTTTTTGGAGATGATACTAAAATGGAAGTTGAAGGGAAAGGACATGTGAAGATGAAAAATGAGGAATTCAAAGATGTTCTCTATGTTCCAAACCTTAACTCTAATCTTCTCTCAATTTACCAAATTACTCACCTTGGAGATGGCAACAAAGTTGAGTTCCTTCTAGATTTAGCGATGGTGCACAATCTGAAAGATGATTCATTGGTTACAGTGGTAAAACTTAATCATGACAAGAGGCTTTATTCCTTCTCCCACTTTGTGCCTAAGTCTCATTCACATGCCTTGATAACTCAATCTAATTCAAAAATAAAATTATGGCATGAGTGGTATGGTCATCTTTCCTTCCACTATCTTTAGCAAATTTTCTCAAAACACATGGTTAAAGGTCTACCTAACATCAATTTTTCTAAGGGTGAGTGTTCATCATATTTAGTGGATATGCATCTCAAGGCTAAGTATGATAAAGGGAAGTCTTTAAGAGTTCTAGTTGTTCTTCAATTGGTTCACATGGTTTTAGTAGGTCCTTTTGCAGTGACATCAGTCAGCCAAGGTAGCTACATCCTTACTTTTGTTGATGAATTTTCACACTTCACATGGGTCTACTTCCTTCATCACAAGAATGAAGTGGTTGATAAGCTTCAAGCTTTTAAGTTTCATGTTGAACAAAAATCAAGGAAAGCAACCAAAGTTCTATAGATGGATAACAAAAGAAAATATGTGGATAGAAGACTTAAAGACTTTTGCAAACTTGAGGGAATTTATCTTCAAAATTCACCAGCATTTAGTCTTCACAAGAAAAATGTTGCAACTATGAGGATTAGAACTATTAAGTCCATGAAAAGTTTCATGATACAAGCCAAGTCTCTTGATCCAGCACTTAAAGTCAAAGCTATAAGCAATGCCACTCACATACTTAATAGGTCTCCTCATAATGCCCTAGATGGGAAGACTCCTTTTGAGGCATGGTGCAACAGAAAACTAGTTTTGAGTCACTTCAAAGTCTTCAATTGTTTAGCATGGGAAAAAATATCTTCTAGGGAATGCAAGGCACCATCACCTTGGCCTTGTACCTTCATCAGATATGAAGATGGTGCTAAGGCATATAAACTTATGGATCCTGAGACTCATGAGATCTTTGTGAAGAAGGATGTACACTTTGAGGAAAGTCAACCTAGCTTATTCTCTAATCCTCTCTGCACTTCATATACTATGGAAATTAATAGTGACACTAGCTATAGTGCTTCAATGGATTCAAATATGTGGGGTTCTATTGACAATTGTAGTGAGAGGTCATGACATCAATATGGTCCAGATGCATATATTACCATAGTGATAGGTCCAACATAACTAGATACATTTAGTCTTCTAGCTCTAGCAATAGGGGAGGACAACATGATAGACATTGTAGGTTTGTTTGTTTAGTCACACATAGTAGACTTGGGAGACATCCTCGATGATTTACATCTTCTCTTTGATGAAGATGATCTGACCCTCATGTCCATTCTCTACATGATCAATCTTTATAGGTTGACATGATTGTGGATCCTTGTGTAAAGTAGTTGTTAGAGGTCTCTTTATTAGTTGAGGAGACTGTTGGTTCTTTGGAATAGGTTCTACCTATATCCTTGCCAGTTCTGCTTTCATTCTTTCCAATAGTGTTGGAAGGGGTGACCATCAACATCAACATAGGGACACTTGAGCAGGTTTTAGGACCACCATACATCTTTGAGATTGTACCTTTGCCAATGTTTCTTCCAAAGGGGAGGAACATCATTCAGGACTCATGGACCAGCTTCTTCCTTAACAATCACTGGTCGACATTCTTCATTGGGCAGACTACCTTGTCTCTCTTCCTCTTCTTTCTTATGGGGGGAACTTTTTCCTCTTATGAGGTCTTGTTCTTCTCATTCTTCACCATTGTATATACCTGATGTATGTCATAATGGGTGGGTCTTGATTACTCCATCCATCCATGCATCTTGTCTTTTCATCTCTTTTTTTGGGGAGGTTTTTCCCATGAGGTTTTCCCTCTTTCTCCACTTTATGAGAGATTGCATTTCATTATGTACATGGGTACCTAACATGGCCTAGTAGTCAGGACCCATCATGCATTTCATCCAAGTTTTCATAAGCTTAAGGGTATTCCCCTAAGTTGCACTTAAGGGGGGGTGTTGGTGTAAATACATATTTACTATTTACACTTTACTTAAGTTTACTTCGGTTAATGCATTATTTTTTTTTTTTTTTGTGAGACACTTAGGAGTTTGTGTACCTTTATGAGTTGCCATGTTGACAACATGGAAGTATGCAACTCTAATTTAGCACATGGTGTCTACAACACTAGAGTTTGCATCATTAATTGAGTTGTCATGTAGACAGCATAGTTATTCACATTCCCAATTTAGCACATGGTTTCTACAACATAAATTTGCATGCTACACCATTGTAGGCTTATCCTCTCATCATCACACTTACTTCCAAGCTTAATGGAGGATAACCCATATCTGGTGGACAAGTGCCTGATTGTATGACTTATCATGATGCTAATTCCTAGGCATTCTAGATGCATCTCAGAGGCTTTTATATACATGCACTCCTCATGTACTTTCACATTGAATTGAATACATATCAATATTCTGATCATACTCTTTCTGGTATACTATTGTGCTTGTGTTTGAGTTCTTTAATCTTGGGTGAATTTTTCCCTAAGGAAAATTCTTATAGTTTGTATGTTCACGATAAGGTATCTTCAACAAATGATGTGAACACCATTGTTAGGTTGTTTCAAAAGTCAGAAATAAAAAACAAATGCTTCAGAAACAAGTGTCAGATCAATCAACATTATGAAAAATAGAATTTGAAATTTGCAATTTTCTTTTACTGGTACTAAGTTTCATGCGAGCTTCTGCATAGTCCCATGTGAGAATATGTTGTGTATTGCATGATAAATTGTGCAAGAATACAAATTTTCATGCAAGAAAGTATAGAAGTATAGGCAAAGATTTTGTTTCTTCACTTGAGAATTGATCTACTCAAGCAAGAATTCACTGAATCATATAGACAAAAATATCAGAATATTAGTATATCAAAAAATGATCAAAATTTGAGGCTAGAAAGTTAATTTTTCTACCCCATGATGGGTGCCAAAAATGTATGTGTTAATTATGGGCCTCTAAGTCCACACACACTTCAACATGATATTTACATGCTAGAAATATCCTAAAATGAACATGGGATTGTCCATTCAGTATGATCCAACAAAGTAATATCTTCCCTTCTAACTAGATGAATTTTTCCATTGACTCTTAGAATTGAGAGGTTAGCAACCAGATCAACTAGTATGAAGGATTTTGAAAATAATGCAAATGGAAATGAAACTAGTCTAAGAACAATTGAAAATAAGAATTAAATGATTGTATTTTAAGTTAAATGATGAGCATATGAATGAAAGAACAAATTTGAATGCAAGATAATTGAGTAATCAAATTGGCATTAATTCTATACTATTCATGTGCATCCCCTAAAATGAGAGGTCGAAGCTTCTTATATAGAATCCTAGAATTTGATCAACGGTTGAGATCAAACTAAATGAATGGTTGAGATTTGAAGAAGATTTAGTTAGAATAGAAAGTTTCCTTATGAAAAGGAAGTTAGCTGATTGCTTTTGGGTGGAATAAGGAGTTAACCAATTTAATTCCTTTTCTAATTTCAGTTAACTCAATATTTCCAATTCTGATCTGAACAGAGAATATTGGAGAAGATATTTGATTTAAAATAAGGCTAAATATGACCTCATAATTGAATAGTCTAATTAATTGAATAATTAAATTCATTAATTAGGGTGAGGGTGTATTAACTAAATCAAATATATTTATTTCCTCATGTATATTAGCTAAAGGGGTGAATTAAATTTAATTCAAGTACTAGGACTTATAATTAAATTAATTAAATTAATAAGTTTAATATAGTTAACTCAATTGATATTTAGGAATTAAATAAAGTATGTGATTAATATATATTAGGGATTTTCTACATTTGACAATTAGGTTGAGTGGAGATTATTGAAATCAAAATTTCTTAGTACAATAGGACTTTAAGTAAGATTGATAGACCAAAATTGGTTCAGAATACCAATGTGCCAATTTAGGAGTATTACACCTGGTATCAATATCCCCTACCAAATCTGAGTCAACATAGCCTTGTAAATTAGTAGTAGAGTCCCTAGAGTGTAAACACTAACTTGATGTTCCTCTCAAATATTTGAGAATCCATTTGACTATATTCCAATGCTCAATTCCTAGATGACTCATATACCTGCTAATGACTACCACTATAGGTGCAATATATAGCCTTGTATACACCATAACATACATCAAGTTTCCTATAGTTGAAGGTTAAGGTACATTGGACATCTTATCCTCCTCTTCTTGTGTCTTGGGACACATCTACTTAGTCAACTTCAAATGACTAGGTAAAGGTGTGCTAACAACATTAGCATTCTCCATAGAGAAATGTTGCAACATCTTCTCAATATAATCAACATAAGATAATGTCAATTTAATGTTCTTCCTTCTCTACAAATTTTTATGCTAAGGATTTTTTTTTCTTCCCTCAAATCCTTCATAGAAATTAAATGTGCTAACTATTGTTTTAACTCCTTAATTTGATCCATGTTAGACCCAACTACAAGCATATCATCGACATATAGATATAAAATAATATGGTTGTCATAATCTAACCTCTTAAAATAAATAAGATGATCTAAATAACACCTAATATATACATGATCATGTATTAAATTTTTGAATTTTAGATACCATTGCCAAGGTACATACTTCAAGCTATATAAAATTCTCTACAATCTATACCATTGTCTATGCTATATGCATCTCTTCATCCAAACCACCATGAAAAAAATAATTTTAACATCAAGATGCTCCATCTTTAGTAGCCATAATACTTAAAATTGTGTGAATAGAAGTCATTTAATTTACATTAGGAGAGAATATTTTATCAAAATCAATGCCCTTTTTCTATGCAAATCCTTTTACAACTAACCTATCTTTAAATATTTTTTTACCTCTATCCCCTTCTTTCAACCTATAAACCAATTTATTCTATAAATGTATTTTACCTACAGGAAAACTACATATATCCCAAGTCTTATTTTTAAGTAAGGAGTCCATTTCTTCTTCCATCATAGACTCTCATTGAAACTTAGTATCCACCTACACAACTTCATCATAACATTTAGGTTCACCAGCATTAGTTAATGAAATAGAGTACAAAGAAGGAAAAAATATTTTTGGAGGTCTACTTAGACTTGTTGATCATCTAACATTTAGTGGGGTGTGTAGTATTTTTTTGTGTGGTTGTTACAGAGCATGAGGAATTGCTGGAACATCATCTTTTGGAATATCATCCAACACTAGATAATCATTTTCTTTCTTCTCATGCTGTTGCAATAGATCTTTATACAATACTTATTCAATGAATATGACATCCCTACTTTTTATAATTTCATAATTTTAAAAATCCCAAAGCTTATAACCAAATTCATCAATTCCACATCCAACAAATACACATTTCTTTGACTTAGCTTCTAGCTTGATTCTATTTTTAAAATCTATATATACAAATGCTTGACAACCAAAGGTTTTGAGAAAATATTAACTCACCTTCTTACCAGTATATGCTTTCTCTAGAATACCACAACCAAAAGGATTAGAGGGACCTCTATTAATCAAATATATAGAAATATTGACATCCTCTACCCACATATTTAAGAGCATCCTAGCATGTGATGCAAGAGCATCCTAGGTTTGCCTGCAATCCTACATGTTTTGAGGGATTTTGGTTAAGTTTTGAAGAGATTCAAGCTTCTATTTTGGTGGAATTATGTTTTCATGGTTAGAGATGTGTTGGAGATACATTGGAGAACCTTTCCTAATGATTTCATAGAGATTGGATGGATTGAGTTGAAGTTTGAACTATTTTTACCTTGCTACTGAAACTGCATTTTTCTAGTTTTTGGGTACCTATGCAAACCATGTAACTAATTTTGTGAAATGAATGAGAGGCTATGTATTTCAAGGATTGAATAGGGCTTATATTAATATCTCTAGTTAAATGATAAAGTTTTAGTTCCTTATCAGTTGGGAGATATGCAAATTCTCCTAGAGTAACAATTTTTGGCAATTTTGCATGACAATTTTCTATGCTTGACTTTCAGAATGGATGCGTAGTTATCCTTAGTGAATCAGCCTTTGAAAATTTAAGGGGTTGTAGTGTACATAAATTCATAACTTTTTTTTTAAGCACAAGTTCTAATTCAATTGGAGCTATGAGATATTGTGATTTTTCTTGGATATCAATTTCTGGACATTTAATTATTGTTGCAGGCTAACTTGTGGCTCTTCAAGTATTTAATTTTAGTTTTTAGCATTCTAGACTAACTTGTGTCTTAGATTAGTATAAGTAGAGGTCTTTTGGAGTCTTTTATTCATTCAATGGGAATGGAATTAATGATAGATTTGAATTTGAAGAGCTAGAGTTGTGACTTAGGAACTAGAGGATCTCTTGGTGGACTTGAGAGTACAAGTGTGGATTCTTCTTGATGTTCTTATCTAGTTGTGTATCTGGACTAGCTGAGATTGAGTTTGTAAGTTGAATCTTGTAGAACTAATTTTTAAATTGCTTTATGTATTTTTCCCTAACCTAAAAGGCCTTACAATTGGACATATTGCATGTAAATCAATTATATTTTATGAACAAATTATTGTAATTTGGTATTAGATCTTGCATTGTGGCTTCTTGCTATTATGTTTCTATTGTGTGGTTATATTGTTGGGGCTAGGACATTTCCTTTGGGGATTCTCCTACCTTGAACTACGTTAGATGGTATCAGAGCAAAGGTTCTTTTTGAGTGTGTTGATAAATCATCAAAGTTGAGGCAATTCACACCAAGATTTGCAAAGAAGGTTGATCTTGTGGTTGGTTGATTTTTTGGATTGGTTGATTTGTTGCTTAGGGTTTGTTAAATTTTTGAAAGATTCCTCCAATAAGATTGGACCCTAGGTAAATTGATGATCTTAGTGATGTTATAGAAGAATGGATCTTAGAGAAGGTTAAAGCGTATTTCAAATCTGAGATGGAGGAGATTAAAGCTAGTTTTAGATCTTAGATGGCATTGATGAAGAGTGACATGATTGTTGAAATTGTAAGTGCTTTATGTGGTGTACCTAGGCATGCAGGTAATGAAGGTAGATATGAGGAAGTGGATGAAGACTTTGAAATTTCTAGATCGAGTAGTGAGGATAGAACTAATCATGTGGAGAGACCTATTAGAATTAGGGCTAGTCAATTTGCTCGACTTGGATCTCAGTTGAAGCTAAAAGATAAGATGGAGGTTTCTAATTTCTCAGGTAGTTTGAATCCTGAAGACTTGATTAATTATATTGGTGTATTGGAAGATTACTTTGAGCTTGAGGATATTGAGGATCCACTCAGAGTAAGGTTGGCACAAACTAAGCTAAAGGGACATGCTACTATTTGGTGGAAAGAACTACAAAGAGATAGAGAAGAGGAAGGTGAAATGAAGATCACTAGATGGAGGTTGATGGTGACTAAGTTAAAGGCTAAGTTAATTCACACTGATTGTGAACTTGAGTTGTTTAAAAGGTTGTAGAATTTAAAGTAGAAGGATATGACTATGAAAGATTATATAGAGGAGTTCTACAAGTTGACTATTCGGTTTGGTCATAGAGAATTGTCAAAAGAGAAGGTAGCTCAGTATATTAATGGTTTGATATTCAATATTTAGGATGACATTGGTATGCTAAATATTTCTTTAATTAAGGATGCTTATCAATATCCTTTGAGAGTAGAGGAGAAGCTAAAGAGGAAGAATCAAGGTAGTTCTCGAGGTAAGGAGAAGTAGGATAATTCGGCACAAGCTAAACCAAAAGTAGAAAGTGAACTAAAACCCATTGAACAGAAAAGAAGGATAGGTGGAGGTGGGTTCAAAGGTATTTTTTTCAAGTGTGGTCAAGAAGGGAATAGATCTTTTAAATGTCCAATTGGGAGGATGAATACTATTATGAATGAGGTTATAGTCTAGGATAGTCAACCTGAGAAAGGAGAGAGTTTGCTAGCTCAACGAGTACTAATTAGTTAGAGGACATTGGATTCTAATAAAAAAACTAGTTTTTTCAGGACTTGTTGTAAGTCTAGTAGTAAAGTCTGCAAGGTGATTGTAGATGGTGGTAGTATGGATAACCTTCTTGCTAAGGAGATGGTTCAGAAACTTGGTTTGAAGAGAGTGAGATATCCTTATTCTTATAGGATTGACTGGTTGGAAGGTGAGAATTCTTTGGAAGTGAGAGAATGCCTTGTTGATATCCAGATTGGGCAATATAAGGATCAAGTGTTGTGTGATATTTTGGATATGAACAATTGTCATGTGTTACTTGGTAGACCTTGGCATGTATGATTGCAGGGTTGTGCATGACTATGTTAGGAATGTGTCTACTATTGAGAAAGGTGGTAGGAATTTTTCCCTAATTCCTTTGTAAAATTAAGAGCTTGGTAGGAGGAACTTGAGTATTGGAAACTGAGTTGAGTTGAAATTTTTTGAGAAGGTTGTAGATCGGCATGGAAAGTAGACCTCTGGAGCACCTGTGGTGGATGTAAAAAAGAAGAAGAAAAATAAAATTGAAAGAGTGTGCAAGTTGAAGAATTGGAGGACATGTATGTGAAGAACCATTTTGGGATTTGTGTGCTAAATCCCAAAATATTTCCTTCCAGTTACTAAAACATCTTTTCGAATCTAGGGTGTTTGATGCAAGAGCATCCTAGGCTTGCTTGCAATCCTGCATGTTTGGAAGAATTTTGGTTTAAGTGTTGAGGAATTTTGATCTTTGATTTTGGTGGAGTTATGTTTTCATGGTTAGGGATGTGTTGGAGAAATTTTCGAGAACCTTTCCTCATGATTGCATAGAGATTGGATGGATTGAGTTGAAGTTTGAACTATTTTTACCTTGCTGCTAGAACTACATTTTTCTAGTTTTTGGGTGCCTGATGCAGATTGTGTAACTAATTTTTCAAAATTAATGAGAGGATTAAAACTTCAAGGATTGAAGAAGGCATAGATTTCTATCTCTTGTTAAAGGAATAATTTCTAATTCCTCATATGTTGGGAGATATGGCAATTCTCCTGGAATATTGGTTTCTAGTAGTTTTGCGTGATAGTTTTCTGTGCTTGACTTTTAGAATGGATGCACAATTAGCCTTGGTGAATCATCCTTTACACATTTAAGGGGTTGTAGTGGACCTAAATTTATATAGTTCTTTTGAAGCATGAGTTCGAATTCAATTGGAGCTATGAGATATCATGTTTTTTCTTGAATATCAATTTTTGGACATTTAATTGTTGTTGCATACCGACTTGTGGCTCTTCAAGTATTTAATTTTAATTTTTAGCATTTTAGGATGACTTGTGGCTTATATTAGTATAATTAGGGGTATTTTGGAGTCATTAAGTGGGGATGGAATAAAGGATAGATGCAAATTTGAAGAGTTAGAGTTGCGGCTTAGGAAGTAGAGGATCTCTTGGTGGACCTGAGGGTACAAGTGTGGATTCTTCTTGATGTTCTTATCTAGTTGTGTATCTGAAATAACTTGGATTAAGTTTGTAAGTTGTATATTGTTGGATCTTGTGGAACTAATTTTGTAATTTCTATAAGTATTTGGCCCTAACCTGGAAGGCCTTATAGTTAGACATATTGCATGTAAATCAGTTATATTTTATGATCAAATTATTGTAATTTGGTATCAAAACTTGCATTGTTGCTTCTTGGTATTGTGTTTTCACTATGTGATTATATTACTGGGGGTTGGGACATGTCCTTTGGGGATTATCATGCCTTGCACTACATCAACATGTAACCTCATGCTCCCTCCATGCTCCATTATTGTCTTGTTCATGCATTCAACCACTCCATTTTCCAATGGAGTCCTTGGAACAATTTTCTATATATGAATATCATTATTGGAGAAATAATCTTCAAATTTATGACTATAATTCTCATCACCATTATCAGATCTGAGACATTTTAATCTCTTACTAGTCACATTTTTAACCAAGCATTTACGTTTCTTAAAAGTTTGAAATACATTTTATTTTTGTCTAAGGAAATAACCCATACTTTTCTAGTTGCATTATCAATAAACATAACATAATAATCAGATCCACCAAGGGAAGGTAACTGAGCTGGTCCCCATACATTTGTATGCACAAGCTCTAATTTCTTTTTCTTTTTTTCCTTCCCACTCTTTAGAAAACTTATACCTTTTTATTTTCCATACACACAACTTTCATAGAAATCCATATTGACAAATTTCAAACTTGATCACACTTTATTTGAATGAAGCAATTTCATACCTTTCTCCCTCATGTGTTGAAGTTTGTTGTGCCATAGTGATGTTTGTTCTCCTTTTTCATCTGCAACAACTATTCCTAAACATTATTTTTTCTCTAAAAAAATTAAAGTAGAAGGAACATTACGACTTGTACAAAAATATAAGATGCCTACTTTCACACATTTTTCTACTACACGAGAACCTTTTGAAACCATTCAATTTTTATCGTTAAAAGAAACTACCCAACCCTCATCACTGAGTTGCCCTATTCAAATTAAATCCCTACTCAACCTTGTAACATGTCTTACCTCATGTAGTAGCCAATGATTCCCATTCTACAACTTAATCTAAACTTTTCCCTTTCCAACAATCTAGTAAGGTCCATTATCCCCCAAATAAAAAAGTTCAAAATCCCCTTGGATATAATCAATAAATAAACTCTAGGGGGTGTAGCATGAAAAGAAGCCCCAAAATCTAAAACCCAAGAATCATCAACACTTTCTAAAGAAATAAGAAAAGCATCCTCTTCAGATTTGTTACTTAACACATTTTCCTCCTTATTCCCTTCTAGTTTATCTCCTTCATTTTTCTTTCGACTCCAACAACATTTCATCTTGTGCCCTAGTTTCCCATAGTCCTAGCAATCTCTCGATCCTTTGGATTGAGATCTCCTCCCCTTTTATTTTTCTCTTAATTTCTCACAATTTCTAGAATTATTTCCTCTCTCATTCATTCTGCCTCTTCTTTGTGCATTCAAATCACTTCCTAATGTAGATCCACCTAAAATTTTCCTATGAGTTTCCTCACTCAGAACAACACCAACGACATAATCAAATTTTAAGATATTAGATCGAGAAAAAGAATTACTCATGACCATTAACAAGCCATTCCAACTTTCAGGAAAAGAACAAAAAATCATTAGAGCCCTAATTTATTTATCAAAATTAAGATTCGTAGAAGATAAATAAATAGTAATTGTATTAAAATCATTTAAATGATCTGCAATAGATTCACCTTCTGCAATCTTCATATTAAATCAATTCTTCATGAGAAATACCTTATTTGAAGTGGAGGATTTTTCATACAACTTCGCTACGGTTTGCATCAACTCTTCTATCATATTTTATTTTGTAATTTTAAATGTCACTGATGGTGCTAGACATAATTGAAGGCTTCCAAGTGCATTTTTATCTAAAATCTTGTAATCCTCTTCTATCATAGTTCCCTATTTCTTGGATTTTCCTTCTAATGGATTCTATAAATCCTTATGATAAAGATAGTCCAATCAAGGAGAGGAACCCAAGATAAAATATTGGATAAACAAGGAAAGAGAAAGATAGTAGACAAGGAGGAAGTGAGATAAGACTTCAACAATGTATGGCAAAGAAAAGCCAACAAGAGAAAAGAGGCCAACTCTGAAGAGGATAAAAGCTCACTAGTTGAGGGCGATAATTCTATAGAAACCTAAGCTAACCCAAGCCTAGATGGTCTTGTATGCAAAATAAAATGTCATACACCAATCCCTTATTCAAAATTAGTAGAAGAATGCATAGACCAAGCATAAGGAGCCTATATCAAGGTAGAAAATCTTAGGATTGTGACCATTGTTGCATGGGTAATTTGCATTAATTACTAAGCGATAGGTAGGTAAGAATTTTGTTTACCATTGAAAATTAATGTTAATCTAATGATTTTTTATTGAAGGATATAAATAGGTTAACAAGAAGCTATTAATCACCTTTCAAACTCAAACTCTTGAACTGAGAAAAATTGTGAAAAACCTAGCTAAGCTATTGCACACCATTTTATCTATGGATAAAATCTAACCTAAAAGGGTGGAGAGAGGAAAGAAAAGAGAATCATTTGAAAAAAAACACAAATCACATTATGGAAAAAAATATTCACACTATGGAAAAAAATCATTTACAGGGTTGATTTGATCAGAAATGAGGAATTTAACAAACCAAAGTATGTGATTTCCTTGCTAAGGGGCAACATAGGAAACTAGAAAACAAAATTATCCTAATTTCCTATTGATGTACTACTCATTGAAGATGTGACTGCATGTTTGAATTGAAAAATTATGGAGCTAGGATTTGGGAAATTTGATGAGCTATTCAGTAGATTCTTGGTGAATAGAAGACTGAGAAGGGAATGTGAATATCTATTGAACACTACATTCCATCATGTAGTTGAAATTCCTAATTTCTTTCAGAAAGAATAGGTGAGACTTTTACCGATTAGAGTATATGGATTGTACATGTAGTTAGATAGGCTATATAGAATCACCAAGCAAGTTATCTAGAGGGTAACTAGGTTCAATGACACTGGAGAAATGTTGAATACTAAAAAGGTAATACTAGACAAGGTTTACAAAATAACCAAAGCAAGGAGGGAAAGAAGGTCATTAGCTATAGATGACATACCATATCTATAGATCAGGTTCACTACCATAACAAGTGCATATTAAATTTATTTCACTACTAAGCCAAATAACACATCCTATGGAGTGATACACATGTTGACCCTAAAGGTAATCATAGTATTGTTAGTTAGTGAAAAAAACTTAGTCATTTTCTACAAAGTGTTGGTCGATCATCATTATGACCGACTCATCATGTAGACTGATCTTCTAAGTAGAAAAGTGAAAAAAGTTTAGTATGTTTCAAGGATTATATAGTTGCTGAGCGAACATAAGAATTGTCAATCATTTTATTTCTTTTAGAGTGATTTCAAAGGAAACATGCATGTGTAATCCAAAAGGTAAAATCAGTTATAGCTGAGTCAAGTTCATGCTGAGGGACAACATGTTAGAATAAGCAGAGCTGAGTGCTAGAAGCTATATAAGCCAAGTAACATAGTTTGTTGTATTTAAGTTTGGAATGACACAAACTCATAGGTAAACTATTTTTCTGAGTTAGAAGAATGTTTATATGATTGAGGAATCAATCATTGAGGTAATTACACTTGTAACTATAGATCATTAATCCCCATGTTGCATGATTAACCAATTAGAAAAATGAAAAGGTCAAGTGGAAAAAATAATAAATTTTGATCATTGATCAAGATCTAGAAGCTTCATAGATGGCTATTTAAGGAGGGTTTAAGACCTAATTTTGTATTGTTGAAGTTGTAAGAGATAGGATTGCACAATTGAAGCTGAATCAAAGGTTGAAGAACTAAGGAAACCAAGAATTGGAGATATGGGATAAAGTATATCTATCACATTGAGGTGATTGAATATTGGAAAGAGAAGATATGTCATCAATAATTAAGTATAGATCAAAGGATCATGGTACTGATTACATTCTTACTAGTATATCAGGTGAATCTCTTAATAGAGTGGTCCTAATAGGCCAATTGCAATCAAGGTAGACTTAATATTCTTATAATATCTTAATAAGGAAGACCCCTCACAGGGTAGATCATCAAAAGTGATAAAACTTTGCAGCCCTAATAGGAACACTTTATTGTTGTAGTAGTGAAGATTTTGTGGGTGTCATCCCCACCACATTTTTACCTTCACCTTGGAGGGTTTTTATGTTACCATATTTAGTGTCATGTGTTGATCTATTGATTATATGTGTTATTCATGTTATTCGAGGTTATATATGATATTACATGTTGATATATGATTTTGCATGTTAAGGTTTAAAGTTAAGGTCGATATGTATGGTGAATCAAGTATGAATTTGATTCATGCTTGAAGAGGTAAAAGCTTTATAGATCTTGATTCACCCCCACGTCTTAGCATCTTAATTTCCATATGATAATTTTGACAATTGGTATTAGAGCTAAGTTCTCTAAGGAAGAATTCTAACCATGTGAGAGTCAAAGATCTTGGAGATGGAATCCTACAAGTTGGGAAAGGTTATTGAGAATCAAAGGATTGATTTGTAGCTTACATTTGAGAAAGTCAAGTTTGCAAAGGAGGAAATTAAAAAATCCCTAAAGAGAAGGAAGAAGATGGATATTCAACAAAATGGCACACAATATAGAGAAGAAAGCATTGAAAACTTATGTGATGAAGGAAGATCTAGTTAAATTGATGCAGGAATAGAAAATCTATTACAGAAGAAAAATATCCTAAATGAAACAATAAGAGCACTAAATAGGTAACATGAAATACAATCAATGAGGCTATGTGAAGTGATTTAACAAAATGTTGGAAGTAAAAATGGAAAGTAAACTCTAAGAGGTGGGGGAGTGGGGGGTAAATCAATTCTTCAAAACTTTAACCATAAAACATTCACCACACATCCATCTCACAATTTAGCATGTAAATTGAAATAGCTAACTACACATATTCATCCATAGCATGAAACAAATAACACAACACAATAAATTTGTTACCTAGAAATCTTCACTACCACTGATGTAAAGTGTAGACAATTAAGGTTACAAGAAGTTTCATCATAAACTATGATCTACCCTACGATAAGTCTACCTTGTTAAAGGCTTACAAATATTGTTAGCTCTCACCCTATTAAAGGATTTAAACACCCAACTAAAAGTATGCCTTGCTAGAGGACTTTAACTTGCAATAAAACAAGCACTCAGTTAAGAGATTTACACAAGCATGTTAAGACTACTTTGTTAAGAGATCTTCTCTACATCACTTGTTAGAATGATTTGGTGCCATGATCCTTTGGTTAGAACTCTATTGCTAGATGTCAAGTCTTCTCTTTCCTAATGTGTACTTGATCCTTTTGATCATATATGTCTCCTCTATCCTCTCTGCTTTCCTTTGTTCTCTCTAACTAATTTTGAAATTCATAACATTATCACAACCTCCATGGCCATTATGAATGTTGTCTCTACACTTAGCATTCATCTCTCTTGCATCTCCTTCACTTCCTTTACACATTAAAAACTATTTAGGGTTTGTCTCCTTAAGTAAATACAAGTTGGCTAGGGTTAGGCTAGAATCAATGGCTAAGATTGATCCAATTTTCTACTTAGAGTATCCCTCAATTTGATTTGTTGCATCTACTACATAGATATTAATAATATACATCTTCTTGAATGGTTAAATATTTGTTAAGTTGACCCAAAAATGGTTTAGATAGAAGTTTGTGCCATTACAAACAATTATGTCCAAAACTATTCACTCAGTAATTGAAGTAATGCTCAACATTCACTATATCCTCAATATTGTAAGTTAGTTACTGAATGAATTGGCATACTCTATTTACTCATCTCATGAGTGACTCAATACTAACTATCTTCTCGACACATACTAGTGCTCAACACTTACTAAGTATATTACTCAGCATGTATTATCTAGGAATTTATGCTTGGCATGCCTTGATCACTCGACTTGTACTAATTGCTTAGCTTGTTCTGATCTCTCAACTTGTACTATAATTCTACTAAATAATGACCAAGTGTTTTTTCACCACCTTGTAAAAAAACAATCTAAGATTAATAATATCCCCCTTTGATATGAGTGGTGAAAACATGTTATCATGCATATACAATCCTTATTATGAGCATAACTCAAACAATATATATCTATGACTCGGCTCATATAAAAAATTTCAAAACTTTCAAAATTTTGCAAATGGATGACTAACTATCATACCTCATTCCTCCATTAGTCCCCCTAAGTAAATATTTCATTTCTGTATCTAAATTTGATACTCTTGTTGAGTATATTTGTTGTACCCTATTTTTGCATAATTATTCCCCTTCTCTTCACTATCCTCCTTAACTTTACTATAGCCCCCTTTTTTGATACTTATTTCATGGGTGGTACACTAATAGTGTGTTTATCCAAAAATTATTTAAGGATCTACAATATGAATTACAATGTTTCATCCAAATTGTTGCATGCTACCTCTAGAGATTTATACTAAATGTTTAGCTCGACAACAAGGTTAACTAAGCCATTATGATTGGGAAGATGAGAATCTTTCTCCATAAATTGATGTCTTAGCATAGGCTAGTTCCTTGTACAAGAATTACATGTGTGGGATCAAAATTGATTGGATCCTAATTAAGGTAGCTCAAATGTTAGCATCTTGTGCTTTCAACTCAGCAAGCCTACCTTGAATGGATAGCAGTCTCTAAATATGTGACTGACTTTGACTAGGAGATAGTTTTAAGGTATTACTTGTAGTCTTTGGATCTGCCTCTAGTTGGTCAACATGCCTCCAAATATCATGTGTGAAAATATTCACATCACATAACTTGGTGTAAAGAGAGAGTGTTCTCCAACACCTTCTTCACACTTTCTAAATTAACTTGTCATAGTACAATGGCACTAGATATATTTTCAAGTACCTTAGTGTGAAATTTTATTTTAGACCATTCTAATAGTTTAGTATTATATTCTAGGTCTTCATCACTAATCTTATCAAAAATATGTATCAGTTGATCAATAATTGATTTTTCTTCATTGGTAGCTGGAAGACTAAAAGCATCAGCAAATATAGCTTTGATGTCATGAATCACTTTCTTCTACTTATGCTTCCTTCTTAGCAATTCTTTTTGTTTCTCCCTCTATAAATATTCATGTAGAATGCTCATCTTCTCAATGGTGATTGTGTTAAGATCAAACTTTGGTAGTTCAATCACCTCATCTAGGTTTACATCTCCATAAGATATTTATTTTGAACTCCTTGATGTTTTTGCACTTGGCCTTGATATATGCAAGGGTGTGGCATGAGTGTTCAAACTCTGAAGAACTTGACTACTGGTAGGAGTAATAGAAACTAGTGAGGTAACCAAATTTTGGATAGCAATTTGTTCCTCTAGGGAAATAATCACATCCAATTCTTCAGACTTGTCATCATGTCTCACTTCTTGTTGGGATTCACCTTGATTTTTTTGAGTAGGTACATGATTGGAAACCTAACCTAGTTTAATTTTGGTTCCATCCTTCTCAATTGTAACTGAGGTGTGCTTATTTGAAATGAGTGGCACTAGAGACAATGCTACTAGTGTTACAATAATAAAACTTAGTTTTTTAGTGCTTACAATTTAGTCTTCTATCTTTGTAGTTGTAGGGGGCACACTATATGTGTCAAATTGTTTCTCCTCTATTTCTACTACTTGTGCCTTTTCAATTTCATATGTTCTCACCAATACAAGATTTGTGCAATATTGTGTTACCATGGTGGAATCCTTTAATATCTTCTTCAAATCATCATCAATCAAAGGATTAATTTTCTAAGAAGAATCATCAAGAATATCCTCTATTTGTATTGAGTCCTATTGACTCACTTGGTCTACATGTGGGGGACTATCATTTAGCATTTGCACATCTTCTATAATTTGTTTATCTTGATGCTCTTCTTTAGTTGTAGCATCTTTAGTTGTTGCTTCCTCGATGCCTCCCACACTATCATCCTTTATTGATACCTCTTGTGTTGTTTCTATTGTCTCTTGCTCAACTTTCTTAGGGTCTTGCATTTCTTGCTCACCTTTCTCTTTTATTGCAAGAGTGGGTAACCTATAAATAGATTTCCAAGTAGCAATGTTTTTGGTTATGACATCCTCAATCTTCTTATTCAATATATGGAAAGCTTTATATTTAGGGGAAAATTTAGACTTGTACTTTTCCATAGCCTTGGTAATCTTCCTTTTATCCAATTTTGGCATAACTCAGGCTAGAGTAGATTCCTAGATTTGTCTCTCTATGTATAAACTATATTGTCATTTTTTCTCAACATGGTCATATAGAATCATAGGTAGGGAGCTGGCAATCTCAATAGGAGTTGACTTGAATGTAGCCATCATCACATATATGGCTTCCTCAATAGTAATTTGTTCAAATTTTCCTAACTTATCAAAATCAATGTGTGTAAAACTAGATAAATCTATATTTGACTTTACATTGTCACACAAATTATCTATGCCAGAGGAGGGATTGTGACTTACCACCTTGAATTGACTCATTTGATCAAATTCTATTTTTTCCTCATCTATCTCAGATGTTGGAGTGTATTTTCTCCTCACATATGTCTTCTTTACAACTTGGCTCAACTTTTCTAAGGAAATAGTCCTCTTTCCTTTTGGTTTCTTAGCAACCTTAACTTGCTTGGTGGCTTCCCTTTGTGCTAGACCTAGTAGAAAATACTACTGGCTTCTGTTGTGAAATTTTTCACAAGCTTCTTCTTAGGTTTATCCACTTCAGGTTCCTTTTCATTTCTCTTCTTCTTCTCAACTAGTTTAGGTACTTCCTTAGCTTCTTCTCCCTCTGAATCTTCTTCATTGCTTCCTCATCTTCTCCTTGTCCTTGAGTGAGTTCCAAAGGGGCTTGGACTTGTTCATCCTCTTCATCATCTTCATCTTCTTCTTCTTCTTCTCCCCCTTCACCACATTTGTCTTTTAACTTTTTCACAAGTTTGTTCTTTTTCCTTAGAAGTATAGCTATTTTCAAGTCAATTGTAATCCTAGACTTGGCTTCCTCATAGCTCCCAAATGAGGTGGCACTTGTATCAATTTCTTCTACCAGTAGAGTTGTGATAGCTGTAGATGCCTCATATAAATTAATCTCATATGGCAAGGGCTTAAGCCATCTAACCCTAAGAATAGCTTCCTACACATATGTATAATCCAAATCAACTAAGAAGAAAACATCATTGTATTTTTTTTCTACTAGTGACATACGAATCCTTAGTCTCTATTTTATGGATTTCTTAATATCCTTAAAAAAACTAGTCATTTCTAACTCAAAGTTATCACTAAGTTGCTCTATGAATTATACAATCTAAGCTATAATATACCCATTGGTCTTCCAAGAAAATTTTCCAAAACTAGGAAGTGTGTTTTACACATAAAAGAATATAAAAACTAGTAAAGAGACAAATTTTAAATATGTACTCTTTTTTTTCCTTATGGCCTCCAAGTTTTCAGATAGTTGTTGAAGTTGTAACTCGACAAGGTCATAGGTGTGGTCTCTCTTCACTATTTTGTATCCCAAATTTATAGCCATGTAGGATACATTGTTCATTCTACTAGATTGAAAGAACTTGTGAGCTATCACTCTCATAGCTTGTGATTAGGGGGTCTAAGATAGAATCTATAGATATTCCTTGTTTATTCCACACTGCACCTGTGTTCTTCTCAATTATCTTCTTTGAGTCACTTTGCATGCTTTTAGGTCTATCTAGGGTAGGATACCCTATCACTCAATTGATGATCCTTTTGGTGATATTAATTTGTCCATTTTACAACCATATGAAGTCATCATGTATTCTACTAAGCACAACCTTTATCTATTCAATCTTGAATACATTAGGGAAATCTAGGGCATAAGTTAACCCTTTCTTTTCTACAATTTTGTTCTCTTCCCATAAGACTCCATCAGTACACAGTTGACTGTACAAATCCCTTATCTCCATATCTCCTATACTTCCAACTTTGCAAGTATAACAACACTTGACATCCTAAATTATAAGAACTCTTTGTGGTATCATCGATAATGCACCAGACTGGTCTTCCTTATATGCAATTTCAAGTATTTCTTAGAAAGTTTGTTTTCTTACATCATTACTAATTAGTTTCACATTAAACACTTCATTTCCCTCTTTTCTATCACTCATAGAGAGCTACCTTCCATAAAATATATGTAGGGTTCACAAAAATTCAAAAAAAAAAACTCAACACTAGTAAAATACTTTTCCAATCTAATGAATATGTCAAGTTGCAGTTGAAATTGGTTTATAAATACAAGAATATCCTATTGCAATTTTCCTTCATGTTGTTCATGCTCTATTCAATCACTGGTGAATGCAAATGAGTCAAGAAGTGGCTATATAACCCTTATAATTTTGAAATAAATGCTTAATTCTTACACATTTGTAAGCTCAATTACCTTAGGGTTTCCAACTCACTTGGCTTACACATGATTTCCACTACACTCAATTCACATAGGAAGCTCAACAAGTACTACCATACCTTCATTACTCAACAACAACTAAATTTTCATTCACACTCAGTAGTAACTATGAAAACTTTAATGCTAAAAAATAACATGAAAACTAACAGAAGTATGGATTTCTTCTAGGATCTAACCAATCCATTGCATCTTAATTCATGCATTTATTATCTTTTCAAATCTTAAATTCTTGGAACTGATGTAAAATATAACTTTGAAATATCAGTTCCACACATAACTTTTGATTACCTAGACAGGGGTGATGTGATCACTTGATCCATTGGATGAAAAGATCTCATCTAAAATTGATGTAATGCAATCTTCTTCTTCCATGTCTTGTTCATCTACACTTAGACCTTCTCAACATTGACCTTTTCTTTTCCTTTATTATTTCTATTACTTGGTGTTGGTGATCTAGTTGGACAGTTTATGCTTATATGACCAGTCTTCAAACACCTAAATCATGTAGTCTCACTCAACCATCTATTGTAGTAGCCTTTAAAATGTGTTCTAATGTAATTCTTAAGGACATGTCCACACTCTTTAAAATAGTGACAACTATACCATGTGTTGTAATCTAAATTGTAGGATTTTACATTTTATTGTACCTTTATTTGCTCATATGATGTCCACTTGGCATTAGATCTAAATTCATATGATTTATGTCCATACTTATGACAATTATGGTAATATCCTTCAAAACTCTATATGCTTAAGGTATTGCTCCTACATTCATGTGCCTAATGTCCTTGCTTGTTGCACTTATGACAATAACCCTTGAATTTTTTCTTAGGATTTTTATTTGCATCATTTCTCCTACAAAAATTTGCTATATGACCTAACTTTCTACAATTATGACAAGTGAGTTTGTAGTTCTTACCTTTTTTGTTTCTTTGTTCACCACTTTTAGATGATTCCACTTCCTCAATATTGGTGTATCCCAATTTGGCAGTACCATTGTTAGATCTAGGAGATCTCATCAATTTCTCAAAGTATTTGATTGCTTCACTAAGTTTGTTAAAAATTTCAAGAAATTCATTTTCATTTCCTAGTTCATTCCTCAATTGTTCATTTTGTAATTTCAAGGTTGTGATCTCAATGTCCTTTCCATTCAATTCATGGTTTGCAATCATTAATTGATCCATTATATCCAATTACATGTTAGCAATCTTTTGCACATCTAATGTCTTCTCTTCCAATTAGTTGCTCAGTGTTCTTTTTTCATCTTCAATCATGAATTTGTCTTCCTCAGCTTTCCTTTTTTACCTAGTCACCTCACATAGCAATAATTATTGGACTTCTTGTTCTATCTTATAATTTCTAACCTCTTTAGTTAGGGCACCATTATTTTCCATTAGATCTACAATAGCTGCATCAAACTCACTTAAGTTTCCATTTGCAAACAATTTAGTAGTGTCTTCCTCTTGTAATGAGTGCCATTTTCCTTAATACTTATCTCTTTCCTTCTCCTTAATAGTTATCTCTTTCCTTCTCCTTAATAAACATTGTAATTCATCTCTTGCTTCCATGAGTTGGTGTAGGAAAAGTTGGATATCAATCTTCTGGTTCTCAATAGTCTTTCCCAACTTGTAGACTTCCATCTTCAAGATCTTTTTTTAAATTTGTCAAGCTTTCCTTTCCAAAGAACAAGGCTCTGATATCAATTGTTGGAAATAATAATGGGAAAGTAAACTTTGAGGGGGTGGGTGTGAATCAGTGCTTCAAAACTTTAACCATAAAACATTCACTACACATCCATCTCACAATTTAGCATGTAAACTAAAATAGCTAACTACACATGTTCATCCATAGCATGAAACAAATAACATGTAACACAATAAATTTGTTACCCAGAAACCCTCTAATGAGAAGGTAAAATTGGGGTGGAGATGACATGCACAAATCTTCACTACTACACCAATAAAGTGTAGCCAATTAAAGTTACAAGAAGTTTGATCATAAACTATGATCTACCCTATGAAAGGTCTACCTTGTTAAAGGCTTACAAGACTATTAGGTCTCAACTAGTTAAAGGATTTAAACACCTTTCTAAAAGTGTGCCTTGTTAGAGGACTTTAACTTGGAATAAAACAAGCACTCAGTTAAGAGATTTACAGAAGCCTATTAAGACTACTCTATTAGGCTATTTTTTCTACATCACTTGTTAGAATGATTTAGCACCATGATCCTTTTCTTAGCACTTTTTTGTTGGATGTTAGATCTTCTCTTTCTTGATGTGTACTTGATCCTTCTAATTAGATATGTCTAAAAAATCCTCTCTCTACTTTCCTCTATTATCTCTAACCAATTCTACAATTCATAACATTATCAAAACCTCCATAGCCACTATGAATACTCTCCCTAAACTTAGCATTCATCTCTCTTGCATCTCCTTCACTTCCTTCACACATCACAAACTATTTAGGGTTTGTCTCCTTAAGTAAATACAAGTGGGATAGGGTTAGGCTAGAATTAATGACTGAGATTGATCCATTTTCCCACTTAGAATATCCCTCAATTTGATTGGTTGAATGTATTGCATAGGGATTGACTCATCTAGGTTCTCAGTTCTTTAGCATTGACCTAGGTTCTCATAGAGGTCAATGTTGAAGAAGTGAGAACCTAGATGAGTCAATCTTGGAAAAAGAAAAATGAAGGAGAAAGAAGTGATAATGGTAAAGTTGTGATCACCTAATCCAATGGATTAGGAGATTCCCCTCCCTCAAACTAAGTAAAAAGATATGCATGGAATTGTATTCTAAATTATCTAAATCATAAACTAGTTCCTAATATTTAAAGTGAAAAAGTCAAGATTGGCATACTGCTAGATCCATAAGAAAAAATTTGAAGTTTGAACCGTGTAATGTATGGAGATTGGGTCGATAAGCTAGACATTGTTGAGTGATAGTATTGAAGGATGAGTGAGTAATGCATCTGAGTAAAACTGGTAGTATTAACCAAGTTAGTATGTGAGGCAAGTTGAAGATTGAAAGAAGCATGTCTTTTAACCTTTTTAGTGGAGGCTGAGATAGCTATCATACGCCTGCTATATGCACAAATCATTAATGAGGCCCTAAAATTGAATTTTGAACCCTTATAATGAATTTTTTTGACCATTTTGAACACCTTGCATTTTAGATTCCATAGAAAAGTAGAGTTAGATATATTTGAGAGAAAAGTTAAGTTATTTATGTGAAGATCTTACAACACATTGTTAGTAATTAGAGTGATTTGAAGATTGTGTTATCACCAAGTGAAGTAGAGTTGAGTTTCAAACCCTTAATGAAGAAATGAAATCAAGTTTGACTATTGAGAAGGGTGAGGAATCAAATGTTAGGGATGTGTAGTTAATTTTTTATGAAGCTATAAAACCCCCAAAGTTTAAGCATATCATGAGATAAGGGTGATGCATCTAGTGCCTTTTCATCAATCCTACATAGGGCTATAATGATGCATGATGTTAGGTCATGCTATATTTGCAAAATTAATGAAGTTGGTGATTTTGAGTTGAGGAATGTATATGGGAGATTGTGCATTGACAAAAAGATGAAGGAGGAGCACAAGAAGATTACTGAGGCTAAAATCCCCTATGCCTTAGGTTTCCCCAAGGTTTTAAAGGTTGAATGGGTTAAGATTTTTCTAAGTCATGTACATGAGATGAAGTTCTGGCTTGAGGGTGAAACAATTGAAATTACAAATCAAATTGTACACTAAGTGACTAGTTACCCTACAATGAATAAAGTGAAGACTTTTAGATGCCAAATAAAGGATTTCATTGAGGCTAATACACTGGTAGTGTGGAACAACCATGGAAGGACAAATTACACTATTTAGGTTGCCAAGAAGATTTTTGTAAGGGTAATATCTCAAAAGTTCTACCAATCCATCCAACCAGATATTTTTCCTTGTGTTGAAGTTGAAATTACATGGAAAATTTCATTGAAAGGTCATTCTTACAACCTAGCTAACCTACAATTGCAACAACTAGAAGAAATTTTTTAAAATATCAGATTGGCAAAGAAAAAAAAAGTGTAAGTTTGGATCTTTTTTGGTTTTCATATTCTTTTGTTCGAAAATTTATTTTCCCACTAAAGGAAATGTAACATGGAGTAAGAAGAAGTTGGTCACCCAAAAGATCAATGAATTTATCAATTAGTTGGGAGATAACTTTGTAACTATGATGGATGGATACTTTGATGAATTTAAGAAGAAAATTAAGGAGAGGTAAGTCATTAGTTGACAACTATTATGAGAGTACCTATTTTCTATTAGATACATACATGATTTATATCAAAGAAGTTATACCTAGAATCACATTGTTAAATCCATTAGGTTATGAGATTAACATTGATGAAGCACTTGGATCAATCACAATATTTTTGGATGAAACCATAGATAAGGAAGTCAAGCCATTCAAATTATATAAAAATTCTAAGATAAAGATCATGATGGAGACCAAGGTCTCTAAGTAGATAGGAAGAGAAAAGGGATGAACAAGAATCTTCAGAAAGTTTTAGGTGAAGATTTCGAGAAGGAGGCACCCCTACAAATAATTGAAGGTAAAGGAGAATATCTATCTAGTGATGAAGAAGAAGAAGAAGAGGGAAAAAAGAAGAAAGAAATGATGAAGAAGGATACAAAGAAGAAGAGGCTGAATGTAAAGGTAAAGAGGTATTTGTGGTAGAACCACAAACAAGTAAAGGAAAGAAAAAGATCCAAAGCCTCCTTCTAAAACACAAAGAGTGACAAGATAGAGAACCAAGGTAACTACTATTGTATCTGCCAAGCTATAGAGGGAGGGACTAGTAAAAGTTATGAGACCTACTCAAGGAAAGAGTGAAACAAAGAGGAAGGATAATATAGAAGGGTTTGAGCCAAGAAAATTTATGAATAAGCTAAGGAGAAGGCTTATAGTTGCAAAAGAAGATGATGATGTGGATATAATAGAATTTGAGGATACAATCTAGTTCAGAGTGGATACACACAAGAAGCTCAAAACATTAATAGAATAGGTATGTGAAAATATTAGAGGAAGTGTAGGTTTATCAAGATTTGATTTTATTAAGTTTGATAAATTTAGTAACGAGGAAAGAAAAAAGTAGATGAAGTAATGCTAGAAATGATGGATAGCTTTAAATATACAACATTAGAGTTAGGGAATATGATACCCAATTATCTTTATGGAAAAGTAGATGCAAAGTAGAAGTATACAATGACAATGAAGAGGAAAATTAGAGAGGGAACACTTGCCCAAGTCATTCCTAAGTTGAATAAGAATTAAATAAATTAAAAAAATCCATGAAAGAGTTCAATAATAGAATTGTGCCTAATAGGAGGTTTTCCTAATTTTTAGGAACACAATTAAAAAATATTGTTAAGGAGATAAAAATGATATGGAAGAAGATATAAGGCTTAAAACTAGATGACTAACAAAAGGATGTGGAAGAAAAATGTGGAACTAGATAATACTAAAAATATTTATGATGGAACATATAACCTTGTTGAAATATTTTGCAATTTGGTGCAACTGAGTTAAGGGCAAACAAATATAGTGGTCATTGATGATGAACCAAAAAAGAGCCTTGAAAAAAAATGTTAAGTGAAGGAAATGTCATAGATGAGTTGAGAGAAAAGTGAATACCTTGTATAGATCGAGTCAATATAGATGTTAGCTTGTGAGAAGTTGATGGACCCCTATCATGTAATTGTGCACAAGTAAATGACTATACAAAGATTGATGCACATGAGTCTACACAAAATGTAGAAAATAAACCTATTATCTCTATTATTCTCATTTTCTTAGGGATTGAAGAAGATGGAAAAGGAGATATAAGTGATGGTTAGGCTAAGAAACATGATGTTTCATCTAATGAAGAACAAAATGTCCAAGTAAAAGAACATAAGAATGATATCAATGAGGTAAATGTAAATGAGACTATTGGCGAGGAGATGAATGAAAAGATATAGAATGATCAAGTAGGCTAGTCCACTAAAGATGAGAGAAATTTTTTCTTAAGATCTTAGATTGAGTGAGTAAAGGAGGCAATGCAACTAAGTTCTACAGGTGAACTCACTACAAATGTTGAGAAGGAAAAGGAGAGATCACCTGCATAACAAGTGACTACTATTGAGAGTGAAAAAATAATTGTGGAGCATGCATAGACTAAGGAGTCATATAGATCAAGCATAAGTTTACAAAATGAAGGTCTATAGTTGACTATGCCAAGCTCCAAAAACCTAGACTCAAAGGGGAAGAGGATAAAAATAAAATCAAGTCTCTAGAGAGAATTCAAGGAAAGCTTGTTACCTTATATGATGTGATTGTGATCCCCAATAGGGACACAAAAAAATTGACTCTTGAATAACTGAAAATACTAACTAATCTATATGCTAGGAAAACCAAGCAAGAGGAAATGAGAAGAGAACATTAGTAGAAAAAAATATTGCATGAGATCAAGGATATGTTCTTTGAAACCATTAATGTTGATAACTTGAATGAACATGCCCCAATAATTGAAAAATTAGTTTAAATTGTGGAGAAGATGAATGAACTTGATATTGATAATAGAGAAAAGCTTATGTAGAGGCCAGAGAGAAAATTTTAGAATAAAGTGATGCAAAAAGTCACAAAAAAAATTTTGGTTAACCAAGTTGAACTTTCTACCCTTGTAAATGATTTTGAGAAGCTAGACCAAAATGAAAATACAATAATTATGAAGCTATATTATATCTCATCATTTACAAAATAAATAAGAGACAAAATGAACATTATTAATGCTGATTTATAGTAGAGTGGAGATACATTAAATTTGGGTGCAAGTTCAATCTTAGTACATTTTTCAAATTTGATATTTGTGCAAGGAAAGCAATCTAAGTTGCTATAGGAAGAAAGAAAAATAAGGGCAAAGATCATATTAGTTCAAGCATTGCTGACACCTCATTTGGAGGTCATGCAAAGATATTTGTAAAAGGTCAAGGATGTGATTTAGAGTAATTAGAATTTATCCATTGTAGATAACATCCTAGACTTAGCTACCAGAATGGAGATTGAATGCCATATTCTTGAGACACTCAATATAAATTGGAATAATACAATAAATCTTAGTTTACAATGGTATAAACTATTTTTAACTAAGTATGGTCTACTTCCTAGTACCTAACCTATTATTAGAAGGAAATCCTAACAAAAACAAGAGGGAAATGTATATAGAGTTACAAAGATCAGAGATCACAAGGGAGAAAAATTATATATATCAAGGAACATATTCATGTATATAGTTATCAAGCTAAGGTATGGAGTACACCCAAAGGGGGACTTATAATTTTGAGGTTTTGTTATGTGCATTTTATAATGATAAGTGTTTTTCCACTAATGCCAAAGGGAGAGATTGTTGACCCTAAAGGCAATCATAGTATTGTATGCACCCTAAAATGGTTGCCTAGAATATGGGCCCCCATTCTTCAATTTATCAATTTCCATAATCAATGCATTGCAATATTTTATTAAATCAATTCAAATCATTTTCCTTGATCAAATTGCAATTAACTCAATTATTTCAATATTTCCTAAGGTTTGATCATCTTATTCTAAATCTTATTTAATTAAAAGTAAACTTCTCTTTTAATTAACTAAAATAATCCCCTTTTAATTAAAAGAAAATCCCTCTTTTAATTAAATAAATAAAATCCCCACTTAAATATCTCTTTGTGATGAAAAAGGAAATAAATAAAATAAAATAAAATAAATAAATTCTTTTTCTCTACACTTGAATGCACATATTTCTAAATCGGATTCCTTAATTTCCTCCTTCCACTTTCTTGTCAAACATTCCTCTTTTCTCATTGGTGGAATTTTGTCTCACATAGATTAGGTCTTATTATCCCATATTGGTTGTAAGAAGCCTCTCACCTCTACAATTGATTATATAAGGAACACTCTCCTTCTCATTTCATAAAAATAAGAAGAATAGGAAGAAGAACAGAGGTTAGTTGTTATAGTATTGTTATGTTGCAAGTTTGGAGACCAATTTTGGAAAAGGAGTTTGAGCATTAGGTTTTGATCCTTAGGGTTTAGATATTAGAGCTTCATTTCAACTTCTCTCTTCTTGTCTTCTTCTCTCATGTATCCATCTCTTCCATCATCAAGTTTCATCCTTACATTTTCATATTAGCTTAGAGTCATATTTGTTTTCAAAGATTAATATTGCATCATTATTTCCTTTCATAGATTAGATTTCCTTTCTTGTATTGTCTTGCATTGTTATCATTTAAATTAGTTTGCATCTTCATTTGCATGCATATTTAATGATCATGGAGAATAAAACTCTTTTGTTTCCTCTTTAAATCTCTTATTTTATGGTGTAGTTACATGGGCACAAACTAGGTCAAATTGAGGGTCTTCATTGTAAACCTTTGCACTCCATGAATAGAGAGTTATGGATCGCCATTTGAGATCTCATTCTTGAGTAATCTTGGATATAATGATTCATAGAAGTGTGTCAACATTTTAGCACACATTTTTTTGGTGCCCACCATGGGGCAACCCACCTTTACATGCTGGTTTTGGCTATTTTTTGAGCTAACCCCCTTGTGTGGATTTGTTTGGAGATGGAAAACCCTAGATCTTAATAATTTGATCATATCTCCCAAACGGCTTGGTGCTTTGGTCTAATTTTTTTTTTGTAGGCTGGCAACATATTAGAGAAGCTTCACTCAAAATTTCAGACTTTTCTAAGGTAATTCATATTTTTATAATTTTTCTTTAGTTTTCATGAAAAATCATTTTTGGACACAAATTAGAAAATTTGTAGGAAACATCTCCAGTTTTGGAAAGGTCTCTAAATTCTACATAGGGATTTTGCTTTGGGTTTTGAGTTTAGAGCTCATATGAGGGTTCCAACACTCAATTTACAAACATTGGTCTATTTTGACAAAATGGATCCCTAGGGCACAAATGAAAATATTTTTCTAAAATTTTAACATTCTTGGAAAGGTTTTTTGTTTTAAAAGGGGCCTCTTTTCTCTATTTTGTGTTTTGGGTCCAAATTCATTGCGTATAGGTCCACTCATGTTGACTAGGTCAAAAAAAAAAGAAAAAAAAGGGCATTTAATGATTAACTTGCATTTAATTTGCACAAAGTTCAATGCATGATATGAGTTGTAATTTTTCATGGAATCAAATACTTGAATATATTTTCATGTGAATTTTTCTATTTCTTCATGATTTCATGCACTTAATTGAAGTTTGTGAAAGTAACTTGGAGGTCTAAAGAGAAAAAATGGAAAGAATTGGAAAGCGTGAAATTAAGGTGCACACATTCCAAACCTTCTCATTTGAATTATAGAAAGTGATAATTTTTTTCTTTCTCATTGCAAAATAATTTTCTTTCTTTTGTTAAATTTTTTGGTGTGTCTTCCCAACATTGAAAAAAGGGCTTAAAATGAATCATTCACATTTAGATTTGGGCTTAAAATTAAAAACCCATTTTGTCTTTTAATCCCCAAGATTTTCTTATTGATTTTTTCTTCTTGCATCCTTGTTAAGGATTTTGAGGGGAACCTGAATAATGGATCTTGATTTTTTTTTTAGGAGGGCTACCTAGAGAAGTGATCACTCTAGGGAATGACATGAACTCCCATGTTCTAGTAGAGTATAAATAGTGTGACTTAAATCTAAAGATAGGTCTCTTGGAAGTAGCAATATTGTCAATCTTGGCTAATCCCCGAAGAACTTTATACCTTTGGGAAGTGAAGGTGGAGTTTGGGTTACCATTTCCTCCCTATTGTTTGGTAGTATTCTCTTTCATCTATGGATTTAAGCCTCATGTACCTTGTGTATACTGAGGACATCCTAAAAGTTGAACTTGTGCATCCTTATAAAAACTTGAATAGGTTTTTGGTGTGTTTGATGTGCTTTAATGTTTGGAACCTTCCCCACTTTAAACAAAAGGGGACACATACATCAAATTGAGCCTTAAGGATTCTTTCCTTTTATATGCTTGCAAAACCACTATGGGCTTCAAACCATGTGCTACCAAACCTCAGTCAAGACTGGATGATCATGAGTTCTCCTTTGTCATGTAAATGTGAGTCATATTTTTCAAGGTCTACATCTTCTACTCCAAGACATCAATTTTCTTCATCTTCTAGATCCAACGACCTCTTGAGAGAGAAAGTGAGTAATAACTCCTTTGACCATATGCCAATATGTCATGATGGACCTATCTTTGACCAAGATGAGAATGAAAAAATTGGTCCTAGATATAATTTTGAGAGAACTTTTACTCCTTTGGGATTTTCATATAACACGGTGCTTGAGACCTTAGTTGCAAAAAATATCATTACTTTACCATTAAAATATTCTACACCTTATGAACCTGAGGTAAAACCTTCATGGTGGAGAGATGATCACTATTGTAGCTACCATGCAAGAAAAGGTCATAAAACTAAAAAATGTATTGCATTGAAATGTATAATTCAAGATCTTATTGATAGCAAAATCAATGTTGTTGACATTCCTAAAGACTTATATGATGAGGATACTTCTCTTGAGGAAGATCATGTTGATGAACCTATGTCTAGTGATGGTTTCCTTGATACCTCCACTTCTTCCAATACTTATGCATCTCCCAAAACTTCAAATCTGTCCAACATTCTTCCATCAAACAAAGACCCTAATGCTTTCTCCATTGATTATGTGTATCCTTAAGAGCTACCTCTAAAAGAATCTCAAGCTAATCTACACTTGGCTGAAAACCCTTTTCATGCTTCTAAGACTAGATATCCTCAACCTTCATGTGACATTATGTCTATTATGCCCACTTTAGCTAGTCCTTTGTTACCCCTTCAAGATCCTATCATGCAAACCTCATATACTCCCTTGTCCTTAGAAGTGGTTCCATGTCAATAAGGCTCTCAAAAAGATAAAAATAAAAGTGTCAAGAAATATCAAGATCAAGCACCCCTTATCTCCTTCAAGATGTCACCCCTCCATATCTTATGTCATATCCACCTCCTAAGTATGATGAAGAAACTACTTCCACTATTTCCCTCAAGCTTACTAAAAATTGTGAACAAATTTCTATGCCTATTTTATGCAAAGAAACTTATCAAGATCAAAGAACCCCTTATTGTTCTACTTCTCCATATTCACTTCAAAACTATGCTCAAGCTTCAAATACTTCTATCAAAGGTATTTCTCCTGTTAAAGATGCTCATGAGTCTATTGGTGGCCTTGGTCACATTTGTCAGTCTAAAGATACTAATATCCCTATTCACTATCCCTTTGCATCTCCTAAATCTATCCTTGGTCATTATCCATCGAAGTTAAAGCCTTCAAACCTTCCATCTATATTGGGAGCTTATGTTCCTCCATCTCCTACTTTCACTCCTATCTCATCTCCTAGGTCTCCTATCACACCTTGAGATCAACAAAGATACTGATCCTTGCTGAATTCTTATTCATCTATCCATATGAACTATTCATATAATTCTTATTCATCCACAAATACCAAGTCTTTTGCAAGAAATTTGGATGATCAATTTAAGAACATAAGAATCCATTGAAAAATAAATATCACTATGTCTCGACATGTGAATGAAAAAAAAATAAAAATTATTCAAGAGACCACAAAGGTCTACTACCCAAAGAGCTAAATCAAAGGAAATATGGGTTCCTAAATCCATCATTGAAGAAATTAATTCTAAAGCATCCAAAGGAAAAGAAAAATCTAAAGCTATATGGATTCCCAAGTCTCTTTTGAAAGACTTGAATATTGAAAATACTTCAAAGTTAGCATTCAAGCTTCCAAAGGCTTCCACTCCATCCTCTTCCAAAAATCTTCCTAAAAAGCTTCCAAAGGCTTCCACTCTATCACCTTCAAAAATTCCCTTACTTCTTCATATAGCTAAACCTCAAGATATTTCCTCCATCATTTTGTAACCCTTCAAGTTTAGTTTCAATGTTGGTCTTGCCTACATTCTCACCTACCCTTATGCAGTCTTTTCAAGCCTACATATACATACTATTCATGTTCCTTCTATCTTTCCAAAGCATAAAACCTTGTTCTCCATATATATTATCTTCCATCTCCTTTCCATCACCCTATTAGCATCTTTGAGCATACCTTTCTATGGTCTTGTCTTATCTTGACTCATCTTTCCTATAGAAGCACTATCCAAATTAAAAATTGAGCTCTCTATAAAAATAAAAACTAAAAACCAAAAAAATAAAAAACAAAACTGTGCCTTGGTGAAAACTACTTCTTATGGTGCCTTGGTAGCAAGAGTAAAGAGAAAAAAATTCATCCTATGGTGAAAAAAACTTCTTGTGGCACCTTGGATAAGTACCATGATGAAAACCTAGCAAATAGGAATCATTGTAATTATTACCTAATCCATCTATCTCATATTTCCTCTTTGATATTGACAATGTTGAGCTATCCTTGCATATTGGCTATCTTATCCACAAACATTCCTATTGTTATTATTCATTAAGTCATAGCCTACATATTTACCTTTATTATTATTACTTTATCCTACCACTATCCTATCCATTTTACCCCTTGGTCTTGATCACACAAAGAAAAGCATGGCTCTCATAGGCCTCTTGGCATTCCTACTTTTTTGGACTACACACTTTCATGCTATCTTTCTTATTAGCTTCCACTACTTATCCCACATGCTATCTCCTTTCATGGCTTTCTTTTCTTGTCTAGCACATGCTTCATATGGCTATCTTTCCCTAGCTTGGATACTCTTGAGGAGTCAGTCCTTGAGGATCACCTTTCACTTAATTCATGCATTATTGCTTGCTTATCCATCTTATCTACCTCACTACTACATCATACCTTACACTTTTCTTGAAAATGGAACAAAATGATGTGATCTTTCTTGAGAGTGAGTAATCTCTAAGTCATTCTAAAAATCCAAAAAAATTAATTCATATATGATGCTAAAAAATTCTTTAAAAGCATGAAATGCTCTGAAAAAATGATCATCTCAGTGACAACCCTAGCAATAGGAGCTTTGATGTATCACCAAAAAAAATCAAATATCTCAAAAATATTATAAAAACTCCTAAATAATTATATAAAATTAATTAATTTTAAAAAATTAAAAAATTATTTCCAAGTGGTGAAAACCTAGAATCAAGTGCTATTTGAGACCCTTGTACTTATGTCTAACAACATATTACTTTGTGCTTTGAGCTTAATCCATTTCACTTCATATGTCCTTTTGGTATTCATGGTTTTTGAGTTGATCCTGGTCTAGGCCTAGGAGGCATAGGTAGTCTTTTGCTTTATCTAGGGTCTCTTTGTTGCATTGGCATTTCTTTGGAAACTCTTGCAAGTAGTGGTTCTCAACACTTATCAGATACCTTTTCTATAGTCTAGGATGTCATGATGCTTCTCATTGATATATTTGATGTCCTAAGGAAATTAGTCATGTGACTTAAACACACACACTTAAAAATGGTTGAGACTTGTTGGCTTATTTTTCTTTTATGTGTTGTCTACGGTGATTTATTTGTTGAGTGTTCCCTCCCTAATATTCTCTCAAGGATGTCATGGACTAGAGTACTTGGGGCATGGGGCATGTTTTTCTTTTCCTTTTTATTGTGGGTGTGGCCTTAAAACTCTAGAGTGTCTCTTGTTGTCCCCTTAGAACACCTTGCAGATTTGAAGCATCATCCTTGACTATTTTTGCACAACTATTCTTGTGGTCCTCCTAGCATTTGTGCTTTGATGAAAGCATGGTTTTTCTACATTAAATTTGGTAAGATAACATCAAATTCATCTTGACCTTTATGTCTTTGATTATTATGTTAGAACCTTTCCACATTCCAATCTGATATAATTCACATTCATCTCTTCATAGTTGCACTTGTGACTAGTGATGATTGTGTGATTTTACAATATTCGTTAATAATGAACCAATGATGAAAATAAGTTTCTTAACATTCTATAATGAATTATGAACACAAAATCCTATGATACAGTTTCTCTATTGCAAGTACACCTTTTCATTTTCATGTAGCTTGCATTGTTAGACTTCATGTTAATTTACATTTTTAGGTTGCATTATGAGTTTAAGAGGGTTTTCCTTCGTCTTTCTTGTGGAATTTTAATCAACTATGGTCATGTCTTGATCTTCATATCCTTACCTTCTTTCATGACTCAATTGAAATTTTCTATCTTAAATAGTTGATTGATTTTGAGGCATTCTTTTCATTGATGCAAATTCTCTTTCTTCTTTCCATTTCTTTCCACCTCTTCAAAACTTCTATCTTCCATTTTCTTTCACCCCACTTCTTTTCCTCTAATTCAACTTTGGGGCATAATCTTTCATGCTTGATGATCTACCTTGGTTTTGTGATCCTTATAATTTTCATCTTACATCAAGAACCTTATCTTTAGATTGATTTGACCAAACTTATCAAT
This sequence comes from Cupressus sempervirens, assembly GCA_028749045.1. Classification (NCBI taxonomy): domain Eukaryota; kingdom Viridiplantae; phylum Streptophyta; class Pinopsida; order Cupressales; family Cupressaceae; genus Cupressus; species Cupressus sempervirens. Next base: position 456,317,808 of record CM053787.1, read on the forward strand.
TTGTTGTTTCTCCTCTATTTCATTTTTATTTTGATCATGAGGGGGCAGTACTTATCAAACTTCAATCCATGATTCAAATTTATCAATCTTTGTTCTGCCAAGGAAGGCCTTGTCTTTGTCAAGAAAAAATTGTTATAAAAAATAGTATTCTTTGTCCTGATGTGCTCCTAAGTTGACCACACATCTATGATGTTTTGTGATCTCAAATCGACCTCACACTTCAACTACATTCCTTAACTACATGTGTTCTCAAAATTATCACACATTAGTCAAAGAGGGGAAAATGTATGCACCCTAAAATGGTCCCCTAGACTATGGGCCTCCATTCTTCGATTTATCAATTTCCTAAATCAATGCATTGCAATATTTTATGAAATCAATTCAAATCATTTTCTTGATCAAATTGCAATTAATTCAATTATTTCAATATTTCCTAAGGTTTGATCATCTTATTCTAAATCTTATTTCATTAAAATTAAACTTCTCTTTTAATTAAACAAAATAGCTCCTATTTAATTAAAATAAAATCGCTCTTTTAATTAAATAAATAAAATCCCCATTTAAATATCTCTTTGTGATGAAAAAGGAAATAAAATAAATTTAAATAAATAAATAAATCCTTTTTCTCTACACTTGAATGCACAATATTTCTAAGTGGGGTTCCTTAATTTCCTCCTTCCACTTTCTTGTCAAACACTGCTCTTTTCTCATTGTTGGAATTTCATCTCACATTGATCGAGCCTTATTATCCCATATTGGTTGTGAGAAGCCTCCCACCTCTAGAATTGACTATATAAGGAGCCCTCTCCTTCTCATTTGATAAGAATAAGAAGATAGGAAGAATAATAGAGGTTAGTTGTTATAGTATTATTATGTTGCATGTTCAGAGAGTGATTTTGGAAAAGGAGTTTGAACATCAGGGTTTAAGCCTCAGGGTTTGGATATTAGAGCTTCATTGTAGATTCTCTCTTCTTATCTTCTTCTCTCATGTATCCATGGCTTCCATCATCAAGTTTCATCCTTACATTTTCATATTAGTTTAGAGTCATATTTGTTTTCATAGATTAATATTGCATCATTATTTCCTTTCATAGATTAGATTTCCTTTCTTGAATTTCTTTGCATTATTGTCATTTAGATTAGTTTTCATCTTCATTTGCATGTATATTTGATGATCATTAAGACTAGTACTCTTGCTTTTCCTCTTTGAATTTCTCATTTTATGGTGTACTTGCATGGGCACAAACTAGGTCAAACTAAGGGCCTTCATTACAAACCCTTGCACTCCATGAATAGAGAGCTATGGATAACTATTTTAGATCTCATTCTTGAGAAATCTTGGATATAATGATTTATAGAAGTGTGTCAACATTTTAGCACACAAGTATTTTTAGTTAGTGCAAAAGACTTAGTCATTTACTAGATAATGTTAGTCGATCATCACTATGATCAAGTCATCATATAGGCCAAGTTAATAAGTAGAGAAGTGAACAAAGTTAGTATGTGTTGATACATATATAGTTTCCAAGTGCATATAAGCTTCAGTGAGAATTTTAGTAATTTCTTCGTGATTCAAGAGGCAACATGTGTCAAGAAATCTATAAGGTAAAATAATTTATAGCCAAGTCAAGTTCATGTCTAGGGACAACATGTTAGAGCAAGTAGAGTCAAGTGTTAGAAGCTACATGAGTCGAGTAACACATTTTTTGTATTTGAGTTTAGAATGACACAAAATCATAGTTAAACCATTATGCCAACTTGGAAGCATGTTTATATGATTGATGAATCAATCATGGAGGAAATTATGCCTATAATTATGGATAATTAATTCATATATTGTTTAATTAGCCAATAAAAAAAATGGAAAGGTCAAGCCATAAAAATAATGAACTTTGATTATTGATCAAGATCTAGAAGCTTCATCTGATAGATTTTTAATGAGGGTTTAAAACCTAACTTCATGTTGTTGAATTTGTAAGAGACATGATTGTGCAGTTGAAAGTGAATTAGAGGTTGAAGGACTAAGGCTACTGAGTAGTATACATAGGAGATAAAACATATCTATCACTTTGAGGTGATTGAATATTGGAAAGAGGAGTTTTTTTTATCAATAGTTAAGTGCAGATGAAAGGTGTTAGGGTTTGATAGATTTGGAATAATATAAGAATAAAAATTATATGTAGAAACAATAGAAGAAAATACAAGGAACAAAAATAACACACAAATTTTAACTGGTTCATCCAAAACTTGGGCTACATCCACCTACACAGCCTTCAACCTTTCTATTATCTAGCAAAAATTTTCACCAACATTACAATACATTATGCATCTCAGCTATTTATAACAATGTTTTAGGGAAAATCTCTAAAATTGATCATCAGCCACTAGAGAAGGTGCCACAACATTAACCTCCACTACATGATCAGTCACCATAATATCAACAATCTCCCACTTAGAGATTGAAACCAAATGATAATGTAGTACATGAAACTCCTACTAGATAAAAGACTTTTATATGTATTACCTTAATGATCATTAGTCAAGAATCCCAATAGAAGCTGAGAAAGAAACCAACTTCTCCTTGAGGAGTGCCTTCGTGAACATGTCTACAATATTTTTACTTGTGTGAATATTTTCAAGCCGCAATTGGCCATCCTCCAAAATGGACCTTATAAAATGGTACTTGAGCTGTATGTGCTTTATCCTTGAAAGAAAAGCAAAATTCTTTGCAAGATGAATGGCACTCTGGCTATCACTATACAATGGGTAATCTTCCTATGACTGACCTCAATCCTCTAGAAAACATTGTAACCAAATCATCTCCTTGCTAGCTTCCATACCAACTACATACTTAGATTCACTAGTTGAAAGTGCATTAACCTTCTACAATCTAGAAATCCAACTAATTGTAGTAGCCTCTATAGTGAAAACATACCCTGTACATACTCCTCCTTATAACAATATCTCATGTCAGATTAGAGTCAACAAATCCACATAGAGAAGTATTGGATTCTGTCACTACTACATTTGACATCATTTTTCTACCAAAATTTTTGACCATCAACTAAAAAAGTTTAGTTTGGTCGGAATGTAGAAGGCAATTTTTTTATTTTTTTTAAAATTAAGCCCTATGTTGGTCAAAATTTCGAGCAACACATGTTAGTTGAAATGGGGGGCTTAGATGTAAAAAATAAAAACATTTCATATTTTTTGTTTTTTGCATGCATGGGATGTTTTGTTGGAGTTGGATACTTGATACACCATCACCAGACAAAAAACTAGATGCCCTAGTTCTACCCTAGCTTGCTCACGGTTGGAGTTGGAAACTTGACATTTTGAAAAGGAGGTGATGGGTCTTTTGGAAGTTTGGATTTAGAAACAAAAAGGCCAAATGCATAAGGTAGAGTTTCAATTGTTTTCTCTTTAGATTCATTTCCTTTACATCTACCAAAATCAATTTCTTATTCTTTCATCTCCTCATTATCATTTGTTCCATGATTGTATTCAACACAGTTGTATAACTTGTACATGGCTGCTTCTTTTCAATCCAAGGAATCATTACGTCCAATTCTCTTCCATCGGTTTGATGGGCATTTTTTCCTTGTTCTTTCTTTGATGAGCTTTTTTTTCCCTTGTTCTTTCTTATCTTTTGAACTTGGTAGCAAGTGCAAGGGACCTATTCTTCACTTTCCTCATATGGTATTGTTTGGCTGGTGATGCCCTCTCCTCAACGAATTCTATGATATTTCATGCTTCAGAATATGCCTCCCTTTGAACAATCCTTAATGGACTTTGCATGACTTGGAACAATGTTCTCTTCTATGCTATTTTCTTGATGCCAAAAGTTAAAATTAATCTCTTTTATATATTAGGTTTGGACTTCATTCCTAGAAGCATCAATTCTAGTTTTTGGCAGTTTTGTAGAACATCTTTTGTGGACATAATTTACTCCTTACCTACATTGCAAACAGCAAAGGAAACATCTGTTTTGCTGGTTTTTTTATCTTAAAACTATTTTAATCCTTTTAAATCCTTCATATTAGATCTGTACATTTCATGATCACATGGCTACATACATCATCATGAAATATGGAGAAATAAATATTGTTTTTTGATAATAATTATATACTACAGAAAGCCATATTTTGGGCATAAAAAGGGCATTGAGATCTCTATAGTCTTTGAGCATGAAGCATTAACTGAAGAAATCCTCATTTTACCATCTAATAACTTAGCATAATCATTTTCATGTGCTTAGGACTGTCACAATTCTAACTTTTAGCTTTTAAGGTCATACTAGAAAAAGATTTATGTCTCAGTGCAAAGTTGCTTCTTAACCGCACAAACAAATTAATTGATTAAGTTGCATGCCTATGGTATTTTTGAATCCTCTGCATGAACAAAAAACCTAACTAATAAGAGCAGTTATGTTTTTTTATTAGTTTAGTTTGTCTTGTGTTAATATTTTAATTTTAGTGGGATTTGAGTTGCTCGACAATACTAGGTAATAGAAGAAAATAGTTGTTCATTGCTATTCAAGAGAGGATATCAGATCTATAACTTTTAGAGTTAAACTTAGAAAATACTTAATAAATCAGATCTATGCTAATAAGTCTTGGTATGTACTAAATCTAGATAACTGATCTAAATAAAATTTTAAAAAACTTACTTTTTGCATGTATTTGATGTTCTATAATTATCAGCATCAGTTTATTACATTTCCATTATTTTGCAAAGTATGCAATTGAAACTTAAAATTTTAGAATACTAAAAAATCAAAAAATATAATTTAAGTACAAAAAAATTCCAAACAAATTAGAATTTTGATATTTTCAGATTGAGGATAGTTACTAAACCATCTATACTAATTGCTAGTCATAATTCAAGCCCCTTTGGAAACACTGCCATTGTAAACACAAATTTTGCCTACCCATTTTTTTAACTTCAATTTATAAAGGTTGCTACTTTTAGTTAACTGCTACCTTAAAAATTAATCATATGTTGCTGCCTCAATAATGCTCTTCCTTAATAAAGTGCAATCACTATTATGTTTGGACCAGCATATTTTTTAAAGACTCACTCAACCTTCACATAATCATTATCACCTTACTGCTGATGTATCTAAAAAATTGGGCAATGAGATGCCAAAGTTGGCTAACAATATAGTTTAAATCTTTAATTTAAACTTTCTTTAACTGCTTCCTTTGTAAAACACCAATCACTTCTCTTTGTAATTGTTTTATGTTTAGGTTGGCAAACAAATTGATGTTGCTTGAATATTCATTGATATTTCCAATATTTGATTTCTCCTCTCAATTTCCTTCTTGAAATTTATTTTCTGTGACTTCTTGTAAAATTTAGTGGCCTTTGGCATTATTTCTCTTAACTTATGAAATAGAGTTATTATAGCATGTTAGCTTATACAAATAAAAAAAATTAAAAAGAAAAAAAATACAATAGAATAAAAGATATAGAAAAAACCCCTAAGCACAAAAGGACTAAATGATAGCGTGGAAGTGTTGATCAATATGTGTTGATTCACAAACTATAAACATTTATTCACATAGCATAAGCATTGAATTGGGATTGACCAAAAATGCCAACAAGAATAATTCTTATCCTAAAAAAAGAGGATTAGAAAGGATAAAAATCACTAAATAACATAAAGACCTTACCAATAAGAAAGAAAAGCAACTAGCAAGAAAATATAGTAAACAAGACTCAGAAATTTGTAAACTGTAACATTGAAATGTAACGTATATTGCAAAAGTGTTAATATGAAAATCTAATTTGGAACAACAAATTTGAAAATGTGAAATTTGAAAGTCATGCTCTCGTTGAAGCACATACTAGAGTACATGCAATTTAGACTCTAATTTTATCATCTCATTAAGATACACATGTAAAAGAGGCACTTCCATTTTGATTCTAACTAGGCATTTCCCTATTAAAGGTTGTGCATGTCTAAGAAAATCAATTTAAAACAAAAGATCCCTTTCAAATTCTTGGGCATGCACCTCACAACATGTAAGTGAATTTGAGATTATAAGGAAAAAAAATAACCCCATAATAGAGGTGTGAAACTATGAATAGTAAAAGATCCCTTACAAGTTAATTTGTGTAGTATCGCTATTATGTCCCTTTCTTGGGACATTAGAAATCAATTAGATAATTAAGCTTTAAGTTGTCAAATTATATCAAATTTGATGACAACTTGAATCAATCATTTAATAAAGTAATAAAAGGACTTCAATTGAGTTTAGTGAAAAAAAACTAATAGTCATTTTAATTTTCAAGAGACGAATAATAAAGAGACAAAGAAAAAGAATATTAAGAGACAAATAGAGGGAAAATGAAAAGTCATCGAGATATGCTACTAAAGAATGAGAGGTTCATGCTTGATTATACTTGGTTTGATATCTTTATTTGGAAAATTTTGCGAGCATTTGGCTTGCCTATTTGAAACCTGAGGGCAGAAACCTTCAGGATTTCTTAGTGGATTGGATGGAGACCCAAATTCATCTTTGATGTAGATTCATTTCAGGGTTCACCAATGTGTTTCATTGTTAGACTATTGATAAGTTAGAAGTTAAGTAACATTATATATTGTCAAACGATATGAAATGTGGTATGGTGGGTGAAAGTATTGCAAGTTATCTAATGATTGATAAATATTATTTGTGGGCTATCATTTTGCTTCAAATAATGATTGTGTGCTAAGTTTGATTTATTAATTATCATTTCAATTGATGAGATTTTGGCATTGAAATAAAAGAGAACTATTGAAGTTATAAGTTTTCTAGGTTCAGTGTAGAAGTTCATTTATCTCACTGGGAAATTACTTCACTACTCATGGAGAACATGACTCAAATGAGGATTCAAGCACACTAATTCTTCTTGTTCAATTCTAATAAGGTTGTCTTTAAAGTGAAGAATTCACAAGGAGAAATCAAAAATCATTCATTGCTAGTCCATAGAGCTTGCATCATGGCAAGCAGGTCCTCTAGCTTGAAAGAAAATTGCTAGCATTATGCCATGAGTTCCCAATATAGGACATTTGGAGTGTTAGAATCTGATAAGATTAATAACCCAGAAAACTAGTGCAAAGAATAAATATCTAAACTATAAATGCAAATGATAAAAAATCAAAATAGCATCATAGAGTTAGTCTCCAAGAGAGTAATGCAAATGCTGGAAGCAAAATAGCATTAAGAGGATGCAAAAACAAGAGATACAAATACAAACCAGGTAGCATGCTTATATAGGCTAGGAAGAGGGAGGAGGTGGCAACACCAACCAATGAGGAGCAACCATTTATCAGACTAAATATAGCAAAGTATCTTCCCAAGATAGCTAATGGATGCTCACATGTAGGAAGGTGACACCTCACAACCATTCACCTAATAAGACATGCTTTATTAACCTAAGCGAGATTATTAAAAGTGTAGGAAAAACCTAGCAAAATAGGAAAAATAAAAAACTACACTAACATGGATTTGGGTGATTTGATTGGTAGAGTTCCAAATATTCACATCCTTTACGAATATTAACTTTGATTGACTAGTCTTTCACTTCTTATAAGCTGCAGTGAGTATTTTTGTGGTGGTTCTCTTGTCATTGGTGCTACTGTTGCCATGTGATTTTTAGGGTATTCACTATGGTGGGGTTTGATTGAAGGGTTATTTGTACCTTACTAACTCCAACTCCTTTCACTTCTTATTCCTTCATAAAATTTAAACTATGGAGTTTCCCTCCAAAATGCACATCTAGCTATTACATTCAAGATTTGAATTTTCTAAACTAATAGACTATGTTTTTAAGGGACTTATTGAATGTTTTAACTTATTTAAGGACTTGAGATTATTATGACATCATAATATACCCTATCACATGACTCCTCTACCTTAGACAACCTCTAGATCCTATTCCATGCCCAATTAAACTTTTCAATATGAAAGTCTTTCAAGACATTATACAATATTATGACTCTTTATGCTTTCAAAGGCCATGATTGGTTGCAAAATGGACCAATTGATACCATGAGATTCTCCATGTCCTCTATGATGACCTGGACCCTCAAGGTACCTATGATGAGCATATGATGCCCCTGCATCACCTTGCCTCCTCAACTAGTTTTATTTTTAGGTAACATGTAACAAAATTTCTCTCATTCATTTTCTTATATGTTTCAGCTTAACTTACTTAATGTTCTTAGGATTATTTTGTGTTAAATCTTATTGATACACAATCATTTGGATTGGAATGCTTAGGACTCTAGCTGCAATTCTAAAGAGGAATTATTGGAGCTTGCTTTCCTTCCTTGAAATCATTCCACCTTTAGCTCTCGACATTGATGTAGAGACTTGGGTGGACTTTCAGTTATTCACAATAAGAGGGACTTTCCTAGTGTTCTCATAACACAGTCAAGCTTCTTCATAGGATCACTCTCCTTGATCCAATCAACTCCAAACCTTATCAAAGTGCACATACCATTCTCTTGTGCAACCATAGGCTCTGCATCTTAGAAATCATCCCATGTCCCTCAAATGGATTCACCAAGCAATCTTGTTCAACAACCATCAAATGCCCACAATGCCTCAATAGGCTCCAATCTTGACTTCACTTCAACTAGATGTTTTTGTCACCTTCACACATCTCAAACAACTTCAACTAACCTATTTCCAAGGTCACCAAATGCTCATCTTATTATCTGATACCAAAAAACCACTACAAGCCCTGCCTAATTGGTTTTTTGCACTTTTCTCTCACTTTTTCCAAAACTCTCAGAAAACTAAGACCATATCCAGATACCATTTTGGATTCTACACAAAATACTTCAAATGCTCATGCTACTCCCTTGGAACAAATGCCCAAACCAACACTATTGCCCCATAATTAACCCTCTTTTAGCCCTTCTATTACAAAGCAACCACTAACATATCTCATCTCACAAACCATCTGACCTCAAATAGAGTTGTCTTGTCTTTCAAAACAAAGGATTTTAAAATTTATAGGAGATTCCATAAAGTTTTACACACCCAACCAACAAACCCTCCTTCCTAGGTGCCTAAACCAAGTGTTTTACCAAACTCACCTTTCCAAACGTTTCCTGATCCTTCCAATGGATCCAACACCTTCATATAGCCCTAACATGACCTTTCTTGTCATAAAATATAATCCTCCTTCAGATGGAACCTCAAGACCTATGACTGTCCCAACACCTAGTAACACCTCCAGACCTATGATTCCCACAAAATATTTATCAACACTTACCTTGTTGCTTGTAACAAAATGCTACATTTCTAAACTCAGATCTACAAGAATTTGAACCCTCCAAATATAATATTCCTTTATAAACTCTAAGTCAAACACTAAATCAATTTGAGTTTAGATATCTTGATCTCTAATTTCTTTTCCAAAATCATCCTCCAAGGTGGAACTCACCAATCTGCTCTTCTTATATGCTTATGGAATTATTTTGGATGTTCCAAATAATTTCAACATCCAACCTTTATAGACGTTTGAGTCCTAAATTCATGTCCCTTGATGTTAGGCCCAAATGGTCTAAGGATTAAGTTTTTTTAAAATTGTACAACCACCATGAGGCCAAACTTGCATAAGCTAATTGATTTCTAATTAAGTGAAATCTGATTTCTTCTTTTGACCCTTAGGCCAACCCACTTAGGCCTATTTTTCAACAAATTTCAATTGCAATTATTTCATGGCTGAAATTGTAATGATCTTAGGCTCACGAGTTTTTGAGATTTACCCATCTTTTGAGCTCACATGTTCTTGATTGAAGATTGCATTAATATGTTTCAATCTTTTATTCATCTTCATTAGTTGATGCATTAATCACATTAGTCATTTCTATCAAGATTAGTCATGGCATGCTACTGTTAGCACCTAAGTAACTTTCACCTTGTGACATCTCTTTGAGGCATTTTGCAAATAACTAAGATACATTGTCTATAAATCCACATTTTACAAACATCTAGGCCTTCTAGAAATTATAGGATCATTTTGGTTACATTTGAAAACATTAATCAACAATTTCCATATGTGTAGATATAAACATTAACTACAACATGTCCAATTTATTTGCAGGTATATTTTCTTGTGAAGAAAGACCACGCCTGACAATATGAACCCAAAACAAAATAATGAGACAATGGCTGCATTGTGGGCTCAGTTTCGAAGAAAACCTAATAAATGTTATTGTCCTTGAAAAAAGTGTAAGGGCTTAAAGAATCAAAGAATTCTAATCACAATAGCCCAGAGTCATTGTAGGCAATATGGTCATGTTGAAGGGGGCCACGATTTCCATCCATTGTTGAATGTGGATTTTCTACTGGAGGAACATAGAGGTGTGAATATCCAAGTTGAGGATAACACTCCCATGGAAGAAGATGATAATGTGCCAGAGGACACGATTAAAGAAGATGGTATTGGGGTAGGTGATGAAGAGGCTACAATGATGGTACTAGCAAATCTGATAATGATGATGAAGATGGTCTTGATATACCTTTACTTGAGAAGGCACACGATCCCTTATACGAAGGCTCCCAAACAACTCTACTATTGGCTATAGTGTTGTTGGTGAGCTTAAAGGTTATGAATGGTATATCCAATGTAGCAATGTCACGTATGCTAAGGTATGTCATTTTTGTCATCTTCAGTGTTAGCATACAATTACTATTCATTATATTAACAATGCATATTTGTTGTTGTAAGTTGACTAGTGAGTTTTTGTTACCACCATCAAACATTTTGCCTCGTTCATACCAAGAATTATCTAACATTATGGATCTAAATTAATTTATAAATAGTGCATGAAAATGGTTATAATAATTACGTAATGTTTATGTTCATTCAATTGCTAGGTAAATACCAAGTTAAAGATATGAACGTGTATATTGAGCCCCTAATTGACGAGTTGTTGAAGTTATGGAATGGCATCACTATGTATGACATCTCTAGACTGATAGGACATTGACAATTTCAATTCCATGCAATGCTTGTATGGACAATACATGATGCCCCTGGGCTAACTCATTTTTGTTGTATGTTATATTGTTAAGATCACATATTTTTGATTTGTTATAGTGCTTACACATTACTATTGAATGCTTAAGTTGTGCATGTTAATTGTACATGATCCAATTATACATGACCTTTTAGGTCTTTATACAAAGGGAAAATTTGCATGTCTAGTTTGTGGTCCGAAGATGAAATGTCATTATTCGAGAAGTTTAGGAAAGCAGGTGTTTGATGAGTTTAGAAACTTTCTCCACAATAATCACAGGTATCAAATTTCCAAAAAAAATCTTTTCAATGGGAAAGAAGAGATATCATCAAGGCCATGAAGAATGACACCTAGTTGTTTATAAAAGTTGGAATACGATTGACTAAATCGTTGAGGTAATGTCCAATTTGTTGTCTGAAGTTTAAAATTTTTATTTTGATATTGTATTATATTTACTAATGCTATAATTGATGCTCATGAAGGTCATCAAGGTATCAATGATCAACTTCCTAGAGGAATGAAAATTTATCCTACTCAATTTAGTAGGTTACCATACTACAAAGATCTCTCAATCGTGCATTTATTTGATGCTATGCATATTGGAAAGAATGTAATAGAGACACTATGAAAAATATTGGATGGAAGGCGTGATAGAGAACAAATTGCCAAAAATTGTATTGAAATTCATGAATCCAATCGTGCACTAAAATTTTTCATTGAATCAAATAGAAATGGAGACCGCATAAATACAAGTGCCCTTCCTTAGTTATTAATGGAGCAACAAAGTGATGCATTAAAAGAAGTCATAAAAAAAGAAAAATTTCTAATAGGATTTCCTACAAATATGAGCACTCTTCTATCAAAGAAAGGTGATTTTGGGCTAGGGTTGGAAAAACATGATTGGCATACCTTCTTCAAGGTAAGTCATGTTCTCTATTTACAGTATATTTGTAAGATTGAATGTAGTACCAATTGCATTATTTAATAATATATTGAAATGATCATTTTTTAATGATTTTAGTTCATCCTACCTCTATCTCTTCCACAACAGTTTGACAACAATATTAAACAAGTTATATATGATCTTGAAAAATATATGAGGTTAGAAGTGTTTTTTCTTAGATTTGTAGCTTTTTATCTGAAATATATTGTACAATTTTATTTGAAATCTCCTTTATATATTTTTGCATGTTGAATCTCTTTTAGGTGGTTATCATCTAAAGAAATTGATAAAAAAGATATAAAATATTGGAAGAGAAAAATTCGACAACTTATGTGTGAAATGAAAAAGTGTTTACCTCCAATATTGTTCAATGCTCAAGAACACTACCTCATACATCAAGTTGAGGAGATTGAATTGTGTCGACCTGTACAAGCTAGATCAATGTGGATGGTTGAGAGGCACTTGAAATTTATGAAGGGCTTGGTTCAACAAAGAGCATGTCCTGAGGGTTCTATGATAGAGGGATATATGAAATACCAAACCATGGTGTATATTAGTGAATATCTTCCAAAGTTTGTAGCAGATATCCATGTAGATCGCATTTGGGATCCCAACTATAATGACAAATTCAAAGGAAAGTACCTAACGGGGAAAGGTAGATTGAGGAGGGTGAGAGTTAGTTATAATTTTTTTTTTGTAATTTACTAATTCTTATCCATCATCAATATATATAAATTTTTTCTAACTAGTGTAATTTTTTTCTTTATAGTTGGTCATGAGTGGGATGCACTACACTTGTATATTGCAAACAATTTTGATTGGATGACAGTGTGGATTGAACAGTCTTAAGAAAATGGTTGCTCATTAACATGGGATGGTGTTGCATCATTGGTTAAAGAAGCTCATCATAATGGAGATCTCAATGTTATGCCAATGGTACTTGATCTAATATATGGTTTAAGAGATACAAAGGTATGCATAAGATTACTAATCATGAGACATAAGTTTAATATCAACTCATAGATCAATGAGAAGATTCTTGACATGTTTGAATAATTGTAGGTCAAACACCACAAAGCTATGTACTACCATGGCTATAAATTCTGCACAAAAAAGTTAGATGAAATGAAGAAAATGTGTGATTCTGGGATAAGTGTTGTCTTCGTGGTCACCAATATTTTATCCAGAATTGATATACATCCTCAACAATCTAAAAATTGATACTATGGCATTTTGGATGATATACTTGAGTGTGACTTTAATTCATTCAAAATAGTTCTATTTGTCATCAAATGGTTCAGGTCATGACTGAGTCAAAATGATCCTGATAGGACTATTATTGAACACGATAGTGGATTTACTATGATTAATACAAAGTCATTTGAGCCAGTCAGAGATGAGCCCTGTGTTATTCCAAGCCAATGCAAGCAAGTGTCATATAAAGACTGTGAGGGACCAATATAGAAGGGCTCTTAAGGATAACCCAAAGTACAACCGTCCTCCTATGATTCCACTGATGGAGTGGAATGAAATAATAGAAGATGCAAAGGAGAAAAGGCTATGTGAAGATAGAGATAATGAAGCAGCATAGGGAAAAAAGAGGTATGTCATTATAGTATTGAGTACATTGTAATCATGCACTAATTATTGATATTTGTAAATATATAATCTAAGATGTTTGAAATTATTCATAGATTGCAGGACACATCCGTGGCTACAAAAGCAAGAGTAGAAAAGGTTGGCCAACACAAACTTGGCTCTGGTGGCTATATGAATCTCCTGTCTCGACTTGTAAGTAGAGCAATGAAATTTCCTTTTTTTTAAAATATAATGTTGCAAATAGTTTTGTTTAAGAAAACCATACATGGAAAACTGACATTATCAAGCAAAAAATATAGGGCACATAATTCAATATGGAGGTCACAAATGAAGATAGGAAAATTGCCTTGAAGGAAGGCAATAAAGTTGTGGCTACATGCCTACATGAAGAATCTGTAAGCCTTGCCCAAGAATCCAGTGCACCAAATGATATCTCACAGGTAAGTTGGTCAGATGAAAAGTAAATGAAATTGAATAGTTGAGAAGATTCTTTTTTGGTATTAGTTTTAAATGTAAATTGACTACATAACAATGTGCATAACATTTTACTGCAGCCTTCATATCCTACCACAAAACCTACTCCTGATGAAGGCCATGATGTGCATTATAGTGGTGGAGGTATTAATTTTCTATTGGAAATTAATTATGTAATTATGAATATAATTTAACATCTTCAATTGTAATTTGACGTGTATCCTTTTTTTGAATATTTTAGAGCATGTTGAACATCATGCTGAAGGAGTGGACCATGTTCCAAGTGTTCAACATGTTGATGTGGTAATGGATCAAAATGTTAATGTACATGATGTGGCATTGTTAGGTAAGAAAAATGCATGCTATGTTGTATTCGTACTTAATTACAGACTTGTAACACTTAGAAAAAGAAAAAGAGTATGCCAATTTATCCCATTCATTTGTTCTTGCAACAGAGCCCCCTTTAGTGCAGCAGCCTCCTGCTCCTCCAAAGAGAAGGAGCCATTGTAATTTGACATTACATATGCTAGAAGAGGAGGAGAATGATGTAGATATGGATGCTCCTATCAGCACTTTTCTTAAGAGAGCTCAGGAAAAACAAAAAAAAGAAATGATGTTTTAAAAATCTTCTTTGATAAACCTTGTTGGATAATGAAAGAACTTTGTTTTAAGTAATTATGTATGAGTGATGCATATTAATACAAATTTTTATTTTATTTTAATGAATATTGTTATGTGTTAATGAAGTCTTGATTAGTATTGTGTATTAATGAATTTTATATCGTATTAATGAATGTTATGTGATTGTATTGATTGAATGTTATAGTTCATAAATGGATGAATGAATGAATGAAGTATGTAATTAGATGATAATGGGTACTTTAGATTGATGTTAGGGGGAGGGGGGTGAGGCCAGATGAGCTTTCACCTTCACATGGTTAGCCTTGTTAAGTAGAGAATATTATAGTATTCTTGAAACCAAGTGAAGCTCAAACTAAGGACCCTTTTTCATTATGTTCAAGAGGGTTAGACAAGCTAAGGACCCTTTTCATTTTAGTCTAAAAAGTAAGTGTATTATGTTACAAAAAGATGTATCTTTATTTTCCTATCATGTTGATGTCCTCACCAGAATCCAAGGAACTTTAGGAAGTTTATATGTTAACAAATTCCACGTCTCTAGCCCATCAAGAATCCAAGGAACTTTAGGAAGTTTATAGGTTAACAAATTCCACATCTCTGGCCCATCAAGAATCCAAGGAAATTTAAGAAGGCTAGAGGCTAATTGACTCCTCTCCTCTATCCATTCTCTATAATAGCCATTACCAAAATGGAAAAATATAAAGAACAGATCCCAAATTTAAGCATTAGAAAATCGGACCCTTCTCTAGCCCTGGAATCTCACTTATATAATGTGAGATGCAACAAGCTACAAGCTAAGAGAAACTGACAAGTGTCCTTTTTAGGAGATAATTACATACACCTATCATGAAATGAAAAAAATATGGATAACAGAAGATGCCTAGATCAAACATTCCTTTTAGTGGGTCCACTTCTGTTACATTCTCTATTATTGTTGATTTGATAACTATTCTGATCCCTCTTTGTATGCAACTGCCAAGATAACTAACGATGAAGTTTGTTCTGATAATTGCAAGTTAGTCTCCACCTATGGGCTTTCACCATCTTTATCTTGAATGATGGGAATAACTTCTACTTTTCCCTCTTCTTTGGTTGTATCAGTGTCTTGTGGGCCCAAGTCTATAACTAAAAATGACTGATCATGCTTGTCTTCTTCTCCTTGTTGGCCTTGTGTAGTGATGGTGTCAATGATTTGGATCTCATCACCCTGTACCTCATCACTGTCAGTTTCTATTTCCTCAAATTGTTCACTAGGAGCTATTTCTGCCATCCACTTGTCAAACAGTGTGTCATCTAGCCAATTGAATTGCAAAATATCACTCTACCTCTTGAGCACATACTTAGCCTCATTATCAATGGTAACAAAATTTTGTTTCAAAGAATCAAAGAATATTTGGGCTTTCACTATTTCTTCAGTTGTTGTGGCCCACCATGCATGCCCTATTTCATTTATAACTTGATTCATTCTTAAACAAAATAAATCATCAAGCTCCTTAGCCCATTCATCTTTGCTTTTCAAATTATTTTTCTTATCTAGGGCACAAGGAAACAAACTAAACTTTTGGCTCTTGTACTTATCTAAGTAGCCAACTATTATTACTTGCAAATGAATTCTCTTATTGTTAAAGTTAGTAAGATTAGAAAAAATATCAAAAGTTTTCTCGATTTGATCACAAGAAACTTTTATAACAGAATAACATAGAAATGTCACCTCTTTCCTCCTTCTTACCCACTTATTTAAAATAGGCTTCAAAGCCTCATCACTTTCTTTCATTTCATCCTAGATACTAATCATCCTAGCCAACTGATCGTAAACTAGTGGCAATTCAATTTTATCCCCCAAATATGTAAGAGCCTTTCTTAATATTTCTTCATATTTCACATTCAATTCCACATGCAAGGCCCACAGTTTATTCTTTTCTTCTTCAAAGTCCTTAGCAATATAATATTCTAGCCTTTGGGATGTATCTAGTACCTCTATGAAGGGATTGGATTTAAAAGGTTCAACTGGGGGGCAAGGGTATGTTATTCTTGGTCTTGTGGACCTCCCCATTAGCTTATTCTCAAGCTCAATTCTCCTCTTTACCTCTTTATTGTAGGCATCCACAACTACCTCATACTTTCTCTACAACTCAATCATTTCCTTTTCCTCCCTCTCTACAGTAGCCAAGGAAAATTGAGAGTAATCTACATTCATGTAAGCTGCCTAGACATGTGAGGTATCGGCAACTCTCCTCACAATGATACTCCCTATTAATCCTAAATCATCATGCTATGGTGGAGTAGCCTTGGATCCTCTTCTCAATGACCACATGACAAGAGCAACTTGGTCATTATTAATGCAATTCCCAAGAATTCTTTTTATTTGGATCTTGCAATCCCAAATTATTTGACACAGAATTAAAAAGCAAGGCATCAACAATGTCCCAATTCGGCAATAATAAAATATTTGTAGCCCTTACCATCTATCTCCCTTCTTTAGGGGTTATATTCTAGAACTCTTGAATCATTTGTTCCTTTATTCAATTTTGAATGGAGGCTTTATCCATTTATGGATGCTTTGTTTTCATATTCTTACATCTTTCCTCAAAATTGTGCATGTTTCCCCTCCAAGAAAACTAATGGAAAGCCCTAGACTTTACAAAACTATCATCAAACAAAAATTGTTGACTGGCTTGTTCCAAAATAGGATCCAATTCCCTTCCTCTAAAATCTACTACAATTAACTCAAAACTTGGCATAGGAGGCTCCTGGGGGTTCCCTTCATCAATTTCTACTTAGGTAACAAAAACTCCCCCTTGTGATCCAATTTGTTCAATCTGCTCATTAGTGAGCTACTCCTCCTCAATTCTCATAGGGGTTTGGGAAGGTGAGTAACCCTCATCTTGAGATTCCTCTTCCTTTATTATCCTTCTCCTCTTAGGAGAAGGTTTAGGAGGTCTTTCCTTAAAAATAGCACTAATAGATGTAACTATCTATTTTCCTTTATCCACCATGGGCCTTTGATTATGAATGATAGTATATCTTGGCTTCCTTTGAACAATTAATGGACTTGTCCCTATGTTAGGAGTGAAGCCTAATCTCCTCATTATTTCCTTGTCTTTATCTAGAAAAGAATTAATGAAATATTTCTTTTTCTCATTTATTACCTCCATTATTTTAGGGAATGTATTCATAAGATTATTAACTTTATCTACCGTAGTTACAACATTACTAAGAGGATTGTAATCTTCATCAAAACAATTAATAAAATTCAAAACTTTTGAATAGACTCTCCATTTTTCTTTCTTTGTCTCTTGCTCCTACAGAGATTACTCATTCCTTATTACATCTTCAGGGAAATAAAACTCATGCTCAACTAGACGAAGCTTGATCCTATGCCTAAAAGCCAGATTAAAGAAACCCTTTGCATAAAAAAAAGGAGGGTGAGATACAACCATCTTATACTGGTCCAAAAATTTGTAAAGAGAAATCGATCCTTCCTTGATTATCACAAACTGGTGGGCTACTGTGCAAGTGGGAAAAATTGATCCCATCCCTCTTTTGTGCAAAAAAGCTTCTTCTACTCCTCCCAACTACCAAAAGAATTCAACTACTCCTACCTTTAGGGGCACCTTGTAAGGTAGTACATGGGGTGTCCCTTTGAATTCATAAATTTTGATAACAGTTGAAACTGAATATGGGATGACATCTCCCTAATTATGTGAAACCTTCAAATTATGGGATTTATCCATCAGCCTAACAAAGTGCATTAGTGCCTTAGGGATCCTGGGATTGTCACTCATTACGAGGCACCTCAGTTTGGAGGTGAAGTACCTATCAAATCTAACAAAACTAGCATTTTGTGCTTCCCCAGTCATATCTACACTCCATAACTGAACTGGCAATGCTTCTCCTTCTTGTTCTCTATTTAAAACCATTTCTTTACCAAATTACATAATGCCCTTAAACAGAAACATGTGCATCAGTAGAGAGTAATGGCTCCAAGCCTTTTCCACCTTTCCCTTGGCAATCCCAACCAATCCACTATGAATCTCATCAGCCAAATAAGAAGCAAAATCAAAAATTATTTCCACATCGAAAGAGGAGATTTGAGTAATCGTATACATGAAACTCACAGGGATAAAATCTTCTTCACCCTCTCCAAAAACTCTACACAGGGTCTTGTATATCTCTACTGCCCTAGCATTGAAGCATGTTTTCTTGAAAGGTTCTTTAGAGGATGATGTTATTGCTGGTAGGGTTCCAATTCTGCCAATCTGGGCCTTTAGTGCACCTTGTCTAACTATATCCTTCTTAGACATATACTCTTTTTCTAAATCTATCAAATTAATGGGCACATGATACCTAGTGAGAGGTCCCAAACCAACTTCCCTAATCTCTTCTAGACTGATAACAATTAGAATTTCACCATCTACTCTTCTCACTACCCTAGTGGCTTGATCATAATTCTTTGCCACAGCCTCAAGGAGATCATAATCCATAAAAACACTGGGGACCACTAACTTTCCTAGGTCAAAATTCACTATATTGGCATGTGGAGAAAATAGTTTTCTCTCTGCAAACCATTTCTTAAACAAATTTAAACTAGTTTGCAAGGTATGAGCATTCTAGACCCAATTACCCTTATCGAACAATACATCTACTATCCTCAACTTTGGGTTTAATGAGGTCAACTTTTTAACTTGTACTATTTCAATAGTAGACTCAGGAAGTAACTCAAGCAGATCATCATGTACATTTCTATCCAAATAATTTTCCTAACCTGAAAATCCCTTCTTTGGAGGCATCTTGGATTATGCTTTGCAGTACTAAAAAAACTTACAGAGATGACAATGTAACTACTTACTTGAATTCAGCTCTCATTCTCTCTATATTTTTGCAATTTCTACATGAACTAGTTGTTTCACAATCTTGCCAATTTCAGCATGGTCTTCTTAGTCATTACTTTTTCTCAAAAAGGCTCAAAATATTAGTTTGCATAAGGTGGAAATGAGAAAATCTTCTATAGTATACTCTATTTTTCCTCACACGTGAAGCTTTCATGTCTAATTAATACAAAGAGTGGCACCACCTTCTACATTTAAATCTGTGTTGTCGATCTTTGAAAATCCTACGATCAAGGGATGCAAAAAAAGACAACTTGGAATTCCACTTGACAAGTTGGCCAGTCAATCCAATAAAAACTAACCATGTACATAGCTCCATCCTTGATGGAATTTCTTTCTGGACCCACTAGTGATTGAGGACATGTGTCGACAAGTCACTACTTCGCTATATATAAAGAATAAGCACCTTGCCATAGTGAAGTAGCTACCACCATTAATTCGATTTTGATCTTATGGATGACATATTACTAAATTTATTTGAAGAATAGTGGTGGGCCCTTATTTTCTACCTCGCTATACATATCCTCTGAGCTATTCTTCATGATGAGATAGCAATGGCCATTGATCTAAGACCAAATCAAAGGTAGAGAAACTGCATAAAGTACCCTGAAGAGTGGTGGGTCCCATACTCGCTATGTTGCATAGAGTAAACAACTTGCAACTTTCCATAGCAAGATAGTGAGGACTGTTGATTCTACTTTGATCTAATGATCAAAATCCCTTATATGCTTTATGAATGGGGCATGGGTCCGGGGCACTGGTGATGTAGAAAAATTTGCACTATTGGAAACAAGCCAAACTTTTCTTAAATCTTAGTCACCTTTCCATGTTGCTTGAGGTCCCACCATGTGTTCATTTCATAGTGTCTCACTATGTCACTAATGGCAAGATGCCAAAATTTTCTAATAGCAAGGTAGCGAGCTCCGGTGATTTCAACAAAACTTGACTCCGGAAGAATAAAAACCAATCAAATCACCATCACCTTTATTAACTACTTTTGACAATAGAAGTTATTACTCATCATGCCACTTGGACAATGTATGATTATTGAGAAACTTGAAGGTCACCATGCTCTTTGATTTCATGACTACTCGCTACTTCACTAATAGTGGATTGCTTATTTTTTTTGATAGTGAGGTAGCGAGGCATCGAAAAACTTTTGTTCTGGTGCCATTTTCTAGCTATCTTTTACTGGGTCCCTTTTCCTGCTTGATAGTACTAACACGATGCATGTGACTAAATTTTTTACTACAACACAAATCCCCAACTGCCATCCCTTTGATTTGTAGTCCCATTCTTTTAGAATTTTCAGTGCTCACTACTTCACTATGCATAAAAAGTGTACATCTTTTTATAGCAAGATAGCAATAACTATGGATCTTTCCAAATCAGACGGTGGGGAACATGAGAGAAAAGGATACTCAAGGGGTGTAGAATAAAAGGAAAATAGAATATTCACCCGAGTTCCCTTTTCAAAAGATTTCATGCCCAAAAATTTTAAAAGGACTGAGACATAGGGTTTTAGCAAAAAAATTCAAAGGCTAACAAATGGATGATTAAATTAGAAACCCTAGTCACCACTAATGGATTCCAACCTAATTTTTATACCTAGACAAAGGAAAATTTGTCATGTGAAAAATCACACCAACACAAGTATAATGTTATTTTGTGTCTAGGCATACAACATGCCCTTTTCCTTAAAGAGACTCATCATCAAAGCTAGTAAAAGTCAAAATGTTAAGTAACACTTTTACTATACAACTTTACAAATGTATAATAAAATGGGGCTTCTTTCTTAAAATACTGGCTCACATGAATGTTTTGCTATAGTTTTTGAAGTCTTGGAAAATACTTCATAATTGAGTACGAGATCATCTATTGCAATCTCTTTTACTTCACCTTCCAAAATCAGATTGTTATCTTTAGCATCAATTTTGCCTCTTCAGTAGCAATCCTTCCAGGTTTTAATATTACTATAAATTATACATTTGTTACTAGGATTTGCTTCTAATTTATTGTGTTCCAACCTCCTACAGACTTGCCTAGGAAGACACCATGCATCCTTTGTACTACCCCACCAAGGAACACTCAGAACATAGGGTCAAACATGCATGAAAAACTATTTTATTTTCTTTTAAATGGGAGAATTTTTTTGTCTTTAATTAGGATTTTTTTTTGGAGATTCCAGTGTGGAAGAGTGTGCTCATTACTTGG
Organism: Cupressus sempervirens; assembly: GCA_028749045.1. Taxonomy (NCBI): domain Eukaryota; kingdom Viridiplantae; phylum Streptophyta; class Pinopsida; order Cupressales; family Cupressaceae; genus Cupressus; species Cupressus sempervirens. Next base: position 456,339,592 of record CM053787.1, read on the forward strand.
AGACAATAAAAACATACAAGAAAAAGCTAGCTGACAGTATTCTGGAGCGTACTGACAATGACTATCTATCATGAGTATTCTCCATTACCTCTATTGAATAAAAGTTGTGCACTATTCATGTAGATTCAAAACTTAGAAATATTCATTTCTTTTAGCTAGGACTAATAAAGATAAAATGATTGAAAGAAGAAATAGATTTTGAAGAACCTTTTTAAATGAATATAAGACATTTGTGTTAAATTATTTTGTGTTTTGAATAATTTGTATTTTATTTATGAATGATCAATGGAAAAGCTTTCTTATATCTACATCCTTGAGTGAGGAGTGCCATTGTATGGGACATGTCTCATGTCCCTTCATTTCCTTTGCTAATCGCACCTTTCTGTTACAAGTCTTCTAACAATAAGATCAATTAGTATAACATTTTTTTAATAATGAGGATTTTATCCCTTCATGATCATTTCTAGACACACCTTTTCCTTGTTAGATTTGCATCCTTTCATTCAATAATTAATCACCCTTTAGTTATTGATTATAATATTCTCCTTATTGGATGCCAATAGTAATAATCTCACTAGTCAGTGTGCATGAGCTAGTATAATAATATGGTTCATTGGTTCAATAAATCTCAAAGTTTGTCATTTTTTCACTTAATCATTATCATAACATATTGTTGTTCCTCCATATCAGTATCGATTATGAGTTTTGTATGCTTATTATTGCTTAGTCATATGTTGATTGATGTCCTCTTGATTATTTATGTTTATTGATATAGCTTCTCCTAATTTGTGTATCATCCTATTACATAGTAATCATGGACCATCATTAGATATACATATGATTATTGATCAATTATCATTTTATTTTTGGTCTTCATAGTAGCTATCATACTTATCAGCACTTGGGAACCGGAATACCCATTACAGATTCATCATTTGATATTCTATATCACTCCATATTGATTTAGTAATCAGTTCATTAACCAAATCACTTCTCATGATGTTGATGTGTATTGACTACTCTTCAACTTCTTCCATGTATGATGAAAATTGATATCTTAGCTACTAGTGAAAATAGTTCTAAATGATGATTTATCCATAGTTGTGATTCTCTAATATGATGATTTATCCATAGTTGTGATTTATCTTGACAGTATCTATAGACCATTCAATTGAACTATGTATTTTTTGTAGCCTTCCTCTAGGAGGAGGATTCAATTGAACTATTCATCTAGAATTCCACATTTTGCATGCATGTCTACCATGGCAGTTGCAACTTAAAAAAATATATTCTCTCAATATATCTATATTGTGCATATCTAGCAACTATGGCTTTTGATGACCACATTACATTTAGGCATCATGTCAAACAATTCACATGACTTATCTATGCTTCCATTTTGTAAGCATGTCTCCCAAGGAAAATGCTACTACTTCATCTACACCATCTGAAAAAATCCTTTATGCTTTGATGGATGCCTATAGCTTATCTCAAAGCTCTCATTCAATAGTTATGAGATGATCAATCAAGAGGAAACAGTTGAGAGCTTAGAGTGACACAATTTTCAGATGATCATATGAAATTAAATGGGCATGCGAGTAGAAAGAAACTAGAATGACATTGTGTATAGATGAAGGCATGAAATGTGTTGGTATGATTTTTAACATTTTAATTTTTCTTAGAATCATGGTGAAAAAATCAGATGTGAGTTCTTTTCTTAGGTCCTAGGGCTTTAGGTTTTGGTCTTATATTTTGATATCTTTTAAAATCTATGTAAAACCCTAGGTCTTGCCTTTTAAATCTTATTTTGGCATGAAAGTCTTAACAACAGCTGAATATTCTTTCCTTCCTATGTTGAGGTCATTGTTGAGTCCTTTTGAAAAATATTATCCCATTTTTGGATCTTGTTAGAATCAACAGATGTCACATACTCGTGATAAAAAGTTGCGAGGTTGTTTCCTATAGAAATGTAGCGACCATTAGAGAACTATGTCCTGGTGCTGAAAGTGAAGTCTGGCACTGATAAAACTGTATTAATATGAAGGCATTATGGTCACGTGCTATCTCCCAAGATTGTCAATGTCAGAAAGGATGCACGAGGAGGAATTCACAAATTGTATAACTAGAACTGAAGTTTCTCCGATGACTGACTAAGTCGCTATCAAAAAATCTATGCAACCTGCTAGTAGCGACATAGCGAGTGCCCAGATTTTAAAGGAAGTGGCATTTTTTTAAAAAACTAATGTGATTGTAGAAATTCCCATGCAAGTTCATAAATATGCATGAACACCTTCTCTGACACCAGTATTAATTGACAAATTTTCAATCAATGTGTTTTTGTTCTCCATCACCAGAGTTTTGACTCTGCCAGAAGTCGCTATCTCACTAGCCAGGAAATTGGTGTTTTCACCGGTAGCGAGGTAGCTAGTAGTTAGAGGGTTGTGATGTAGTGGAAATTTTAAAAGAGATGGGCCTCGAACAAGTGATTCGTCAGAAATGAATTGTGCAGGTTAAATGACACGGTGGCATCCTACTTAGCATTTATAGGCTAGAAGTTTTGACTCCACCTAAGATTGCTATGTCACTACTGGGAAGTTTGTGTTTTTTTCCAGTAGCAACATAGCAACATGCCTAAAAATGAAAAACATGATAGAGTTAAGGAAAAATGATGTCATTAGAAATTAAATAATATATGTGTGCCAGCATGTTAAGCAAGCTCAGTGTCAGTAGTATCTTGGACCCGCTCCCCATGCATAGAACATCTAAATGATTCTAAATCATTAGATCAAGCATAAATCAATGATACTTGCTAACTTGCTATGGAAAGATGTGTGAAAGTTATGTATAGTGAAGTAGCGAGTTGATGAGACATGTCCTCAGTCATCCATGGGCCCAGTTTGAAATGATAGCATTAGAGGAAAGGTACAAATGGAGTTATTTTATTGGGTTGACTACCAGCGTGTTAAGAGGAAATGTGAGTCAGCCCAATTTTCATTTTGTGATCGTAGGAGCTTTTGAAGATCGACGACGCAAATTTAAAAGGAAGTATGGTGCCACTTTGTTTCTCTATTTTATGCATTTATGATGAATGAAAGCTTCACGTATGAGAAAAATAGAGTATAATACAAGAGATTTCATCACTTCCAGTCTCACTCAAACAAAGATTTCACATTTTCTAAGCACAAGAGCTTATTGATTATATTGTATTAAGCCTGGTAAAGATGTGAAGTGATTCCTCATTTGTTCAAGAGAAATTGTAGAGGTTCAAAGAAGAATAAGTCTGGCAAGTCAAGTAAGTATTCACATACAACCTCTGTAGCATTCTAGTTCCTATTATTACGATCAAGATACCTCCTAAGAAAGCATTTTCAGGGAAAATTAATTATATGGATAGAAATGCCCATGATGATTTGCTAGAATTACTCCCAGAATCCACCACCGAGCCTGCACAAGTCAAAAGGTTAATTTCCTTAAACCCTAGGCTTAAAATTGTTGATGGCCTATATGACAAGGGGAACTGGATTAGGGATGCAAGAACTATGCAAACTGGTCTTGTCTTGTTCAAAAAGTGGTTTTCAAAGAGGAATTTGTTTGCCCTACATGCTAATGTCTAGAATTTTGATTTGGGAAAGCTAGTAGTCCCAAGTGTTTTCATGGATTATGATTTGCTTGAAGCCATTGCCAAGAATTATGACCAAGCTATTAGGGTGGCAAGAAGAAATGATGGTGTGCCTCTGATCTCGATTAGTCTTGAAGAAATTAGAGAGGTTTTTCACTTAGAACCATTGTCAGATTACCATGTGCCAATAAATCTACCAAAACTAGAAAATGAATATAAAGAAAATAAGGATGTGATTAGGGGAGGTGCACTGAGGGCACACATTGGTACAATAGGAACTCTACCGATAATTATCGCAGCCTCTAGGGAACCTTTTAAGAAGAATCTTTTCACTTCCTAGGCTGTAGAAATATATAGAACCCTGTGCCGCATTTTTGGTGAGGATGAGCAAGATTTCATGCCCATTGGCCTTATGTATATGATGGTTTAGATTGCTTCTTTCGGTGTAGATGTTATGTTTGATTTTGTCTCCTTTTTGGCTGAGGAAATTCATACTAGTTTAGTTGGAATTGTGAAGGGCAAAGTGGAGAAAACTTTTGGCCACTATTCTCTATTGATGCATATGTTCTTGTTCAAGGGGGTGACATATTTTGGTAATGAGATAGAATTGAATAGAGAAGAGAATGGGGAAGCACTGCCAGTCTAGTTGAGGAGTGCAGATATGACCTAGGATGTAAATAATGCTAGTTTTGTTAAATTTGATAGGTATTTTGCTTCTAAATTGAGATGCCTCATATTAAGAGACAATCCTAGAATCCCTAAGGTATTAATGGACCTCCTTAGACCTATGGACAAACACCATAGCTTGAAAATTTCACATAATTGGGGAGATATTATTCCTTACCCCATTTCTAAATTTTTTAGAATCTATGGTTTTAAAGGGAGTCCTCATGTCTTGTCTTACCAAGTACCTTTCAAGGTAGGAATGGATGAAGTTTTGTGGCAATTAGGAGGAGTAGAAGAAATGTTTCTATTGAAAAGGAAACTAGGGTCAATTATCCCTACCTGTACAGTGGCCCATCGGTTTGTGATTACTAAAGGGGGTTGTCTCTTTTTGCAAAAGATTTTGGATTAGTATATGATGGCTATCTCCCATCCCCATTTTTGTGATTTTGAGGGATTTTTTAATCAAACTTTGAGGCATAAAATTAAGCTAGGACTGGTCAAACATGATTCATATTATCTAGAGGACATTACAAGGAATGAATTCTCATTGTAGGAGCAAGAAACTAGAAAGGAAAAATGGAGAGTTTATTCCTGGGTCCTAGAATTCATTCATTGTTTTGATAAAAAAATATAGTCCTTTAGATAATGTTAATACAAAAGCTGACAGAATAAATAAGCTCATAAATAACTTCCTTGAAATAATGGAAGCTATGAATGAGAAGAAACGATTTTTTATTGATTCTTATCTTGATAAGGCCAAAGAGTGTTAGCTTAAAGAATAAATTTGACAACTGAGTGTCAATACACTTAACCATTTTTTCCACTAAATAATGCCGAACAAAGAGTAGGTTCTGAGTGTAACAAGTGCCGAGTGTTAACAAGTGTCGAGTGTTAATAGGTTTCGAGTGTTAACAGGTGTCGAGTGTTAACAAGTGTCAAGTGTTAACAGGTGTTGAGTGTTAACAAGTGCCGAGTGTTAACAGGTGCCGAGTGTTAACAACTGCCGAGTGATAACAAGTGTTGAGTAACAGTAGGTTTTGAGTGATACAGTTTTGTTTAGGTGTCGAGCTATCCAAGAAAAAACATGTGCCGAGCATTAGCAATGCTTCAGGAGTCAAGTAACTCAGAATATCAGCATAAGAATTTGTAATTGCACAAACTATGATGCAAACAGTTTTTGCAGCCAACATAAGGAAAATCTCAAAGGATTTAATGATGAGATCAAATCTTTTATCTTTCCTATGCAATCTACATGTAGCCAATAAGAAAAATGATAAAGGCATGCAACCAATCAGTAAAAGACAAGTATTGAGCGAGAAATTGAGATTCAATGTGGATCGTAGATCCATATCTAACCCTAAGTCTTTGAAGTATTTATAAGGAAGATGAAATTTCATTGTAAACATATATGAGTGGACATACAAGGGTGCACAAGGAAATCTATTTTCAGAAGTGAGGGTTATCAGATCACAAAAGGATCAAGATCAGAGAAAGCGAAAAAGGTGTCTGCATTCAGCAATCAAGGATTGTAATCTATCAGGTTCATTATACCTAATACTTTCTAGCAATTGTATTAGAATTAAAATCCTATGGTGATAGGTTAGCTTAACAGCTATTTTTTAGATCCTTTAATTAGGTGATTAAAATCCTTTAATAGGGTGACACTTCATGTTAAGTGTTTGTAAAGCCTTTAACCAGGTCACTATTGATACAGTGTAAAGCCTTTAACAGGGCAGACCATCAGAAGTGGTTGAACAATATTGCTGCAGTAATTTTTGTGGGTACCATCCCCACCCCAATTTTACCTTCTTATTCCTGGAGGGTTTTTGGGTTACCAAATTCTAGTGTTATGAGTTTTTGATGCATGTGTTTAGTTTCATATTTGTTTGATGTATTTACATGCATGCAATTTACTTGTAGTTAAAAGTTTTATTGGCTAAAGTGTGATACTTATGATTCACCCCCCCTCTCATAAGTACTCTTTCCATATTTGAATATTCTAACAATTGGTATCAGAGCTGATCTAGGTTCTCACAAGGAAAAGGCTAACAACTTGGAGGAAAAGATCTAAAGATGGAAGCTTTCAAACTTGGAAAGATCATTGAAAATCAGGTGATAGATGTGCAACTTGCTATACATAGCTTGGAGGAATTTAGAAACAAGTTGATAAATTCATTAAAAAAAAGGAAGGATCTAGCCATAGCCAAAAATGAGATAAACTACAAAGAGATTGATACCACGAACATATTTTCCAATGAAGACACTAAAGAGTTTGATGCAGCAATAGCAGAACTGATGGAGAAAAACAAAGCTCAAATAGAGGAGATAAGATCTCTCAAGATGGAACATGAATCATAGGCCATAATGATATGTGAAATTATTGAACAAAAGAAAAGAGTAGTTGATGATAAGGTCATGATGGAAAATGACAAAATAAATCTTGCAAACATATATCTAATGTATGTAGAAGTAAGAATACCCATCAGCATGATAAACCTAAAAGTATAAACCATTGTCATAGATGCAAGAAGCAAGGTCATCAAGCATATGAATGTAGAATTAAAACTACTAAGACATCAAGATTTGATGGACATTGTTATAATTGCAAAAAGTGTGGACATAGAGCTTTTGAATGTAGATCAAAGCCTATGTGGACATTAAATCAACCAGCAAAGACATCAAACCATGAATTTTGGGATTACAACACCAGGTATAGTTGTCACTATTGTCAAGAATATGGAGATATACCACAGAACTACATAAGAACACATTTTAGAGGGAACTACAAAAGATGGTTAAGTCAAACTACATGTTTCAGTTGCTTAAAAACTAGTCATGTCAGCAGGAATTGCCCAACAAGCTCAAAGGCATCAAGTTTTGAGTTCAGCAATGGAAAGGCAAAGATAGATGTTGGACATATTAGAAGTGAAATGAATAAGACATGGAAGAAGAAAGATGAGTATAGCACATCAAGTGCAGAGATCACTTCACCTAATAGGTCAAGTGATCAAACTTCATCAAATTAAGCAAGAATAAGTGTGTGGGATTGATAAACCAAGTTACATCATAAATTAGTCCCAAGACATAGAAGAACTGCAAAGAAGAAATTAGCATAAGAAAAGATGCTAAGTCAAAATTGAGAACTTTGCAAGATCTGTCAAAGTTGTCTTCAGGTGTCGAGTTGCTAACAGCGATCGAGTTGATAGATGATGTCGTGCTGTGAAATATCAATAGGAGCCAAGCAAAGTGAAACACAATGGGTGCCAAGTCATGTTGAAACCCTTTAGGTGCTGAGTAGACAGTTGGCAACGCACTAAGCATTAATTACTCTATTTTGAAGGGTACATAAATTTAATTTTTGATCATTTTCCCACCATTCAAATGAGAAGCAAAGTCGAAAAGAGTGGAGAAGATCAAGATCAGCTCAGAAGCCATTTGTGAAGATTTCAACTATGATTCAAGACAAGTTTCATCGAATTGGGGTATTTTACTTAAGTGTCGAGTTACGTAGAATTTATAAACTTGTTTAAATCATAAACCCTAGTTTGGCAAACAATGGCATCTGGGTTAGGAACCACTAAGGGTAGAGAGAGTCATGAGATACAGTTGGTTAGCAATGAAGTTAAACAACCTGAATTTAAGCCCATTCTAGAAGTAGCATACAAGAATGATCCTGCAGGTGCATTATCAGTTATTTTGGACAAAGTTGTTATGGTCCAAGATGTTCGCAGATGTTATAACTGCAAAATTGGAGCCATAGGAGATTTAGAAATCTATAATGCATATGACAAACTATGTGAGAACAAAAGACTAAAAGATGAGTTCTCAATAATAGAAAGAAAAGGATTAACCAAAACCCTAGAATTTTTTATTGTTTTCAAAATTGAATGGGTACGAATAGTTTTGAGCAGAATACACGATGGAGCTTTTTGGTTAGAGTCAGGGCCAGTAAAATTCACCAAGAAAATTGTTCATAGGGTTACTGGTATTCCAACCCTAGATCAGCCAAAGACCCTGCGAAGTGACAAAAGGGAAGTAATAGAGAAAAACACAGGTGCTAAATGGAACAATAGAGGAATGAATATCGACACAGTCACAGATCCCCTACTAGATTTTTCTGTGAGAATCATTTCACACAAATTCTATCAATCAAGCAGGTTAAAAAGTGTACCTTGTATAGTAGTTGATGTTGCATACAAGATAATAAAAAAGGATCACACTTATGATCTAGTGGAGCTCATGTTTCAACAGATTAATGAAAATTTGGGAGCTATAAGGAAGAGCAAGAGAGCTCAGTGCAAATTTGGATCAGTTTTGATGTGCATATTTTTCTATCTGATGAAAGAATTCCCTTCTATGGGTAAGGTAAGATAAAGTCCAGATAAAACAATTGTTGAACAAATCAATGGATACATTGAATAGATGGGTGAAAATTTTGATGCCCAAATGACTAGTTACTTTGAGGACTTCAAAAAGTTCATGAAACAAAGAAAGAGGATTCCAGTCTCATTGACTGAGAAACATAAAAAGGAAATTTGTTTTCTTGTAGATATAGATTATACCTATATACAAGTAGTTATACATAGAGTAAGATGGCTTAGGCCACTAGGTTATGAACTTGATATTGATCAAGCTTCTGTATCGATAATAGCCCTACTTGCAGAAGAAGCTGGTAAAAATGCAAAAAGTTTTGGAACCTATGATGTTGTTAAATCAAGGGTGATAATAGATTTGAAGACTACTTTTGCAATAAAGAAGAAAGAAAAAATGGTGAGATAAATCAAGAGAAAATTTGGCATTGAAGAAGAAGGAACAACAGAAGAGGAAGGAGAAGACATTGAAGAAGAGGGAGATAAACCTCAAGGTCTGACTCAAGGGTTAGGAGAAGATAAAGAGGAAAGTGTTGAGGAAGAAGAAGCTGAGGAAGCACCAGTTAAAAGAAAAGCCACAACTCCTCCTACTCCTCAATACAAGGGGAAGAAAGTAGCTGCTTCTACACCAAAGAGACTGACCACAAGGGCTACAGCACAAAAAGCCCAAGAGGAAGCAAAAGGAAAGAAGAAAGACTCAAAGAAGATTGTTGTCGAGTCTAAGAAAAGAAAATTTATTCCCCAGCCTGAAACAGATGAGGAGAAGATAGAGTCAGAGGACAACAGTAAATTTCAAGTGGTAAGACACAAACCTCAGACTGTTGTTGATAAATCATGTTCAAAAATTAGGAATGATGATTTGAAAGGTTTAAAGAAATTGAATTTTTCTAAGCTCACCAAAGAAGAGCAAAATAAACTAGAGGAATCTGTGTATGCTATGATGGCTGAATATAAGCACACACCTCTAGAATTAGATGAATCTATGCCAAAAGAATTATATAAAATTGTAGAGGATAAATGGCATTTTTGTTTACAAATGGATAAGGAAATAAGGGAGTCAACATTAGCTAGATTGTTGCCTGATTTGACTAAAGATCAAGTAACAAATGTAGTAAAAAGGCATAATAATAGATTCACTCCCAAGCATAGAGCATTCAACATATTACAGAATAAAATTGAAGAGGTAGTTACAAAATCCACAAGATTGTGGAAAATAGTTTACAAGAAAATAGAAGATGTGTATAATGAAGAATATAAGGCAGAGGCAAGTGCCAAGACAAGGGAACAGAAGGTGTCAGGAACCAAAGAAAAAGAGAAGGAACAAGTGGAGAAGAAGAGTAAAGAAGAAAAGGAAGAAAAGGCACATACATAGGAGAAAGAGGAAGAGAAAGATACAGCTAAGCCACAAGATCAAAGTATGCAAGACACACAGGTATCTCCTCCTAGTCCTCCTCATGCCACCATCACACCTATAGATATTATAAAAATAAAAGATGTTACAGACACTTCAAATCCAAACATCAATCCATTAACTGTGGAGGATTTAGAAATCCTTGACCAATCATCACTAGTAGCAAAATTAAGTTCAAATTCTATATTGGTCAGTGTTGATGAATTACAAAATCTAGAAGTTAAAACAAAGATAGTCAAGGTAAAAGCATAAGTGCCATCTTAGACCATACAAACTACTGGTATTCTATTTCTTCCACCACCACCTCCACCAAGTGTAGTCACTTATACACTTCAAATGCCGAGTACAGCAACAGGGGAAATAAAAGAAACATCTGAACAACCAACAAAATCAACCCCACCTAGCAATCATAAAAGGGATACTCCAGCTGAAGGAAAAGGTGAGACAAAGAAAAAGGAGGAGACTATAATAAAAACACTAGTTACATTACCAAAATCTGGTACTCCAACACAGACTCTTTAGCAGCCAAGCAAAGATGGGTTACAGCTACAAATCAGGACACTAGGCTCGAGCTCATCAAACGCAGTTAGGAAACTTCACTATGGAGTTCTTGAGATTGATGAAGAAATAAAGATCCCATATTATGAATGTAGCACTCTTACTGAAGAAAAGATCAATGAAATCCAACGTGCATTGGATAGAAGAAGGAGACAAGAAGCACTAAGAAAAGAACACAAGCATAAGCTTACCTTGAATGAAATCAAAGACATATTCATAGAAGCTTTCTGCTTACAGTCTCCAGATGAGTCAAGACCAATTATAGAGCAACTATCTGATATAGTTGACCAGGTGACTAGTGAAGACCAGGAAACAAATGCCAGATTGCTCGAATGGTCAAAAAGGAAGTTCCAAGGCAAGGTAAATAGTAAAATATCTGGTGATATAGCACTATCACAAGAAGAACTGGCAAAGAAAATTAAAACAGTTAAAATTGTACTAGGAAACATCTTTTCCCTGTACAACAAGTTCTGTGATTTTTTCACATTCACAGAGGACACTAGCCAGAAAATACTGAGCTTGGAAAACAATCTGAAGATTTCTAGCATGCAACTCCCCACAAATCTAGCTCAGAGTGAGAATCATTTTTCCCAATCACTTCACACACAAAGAGAGTTAGTTGTCTTAGCAGCAGAGGAGGCAACCACAAAAGCTAAATTGATGCAAATTCAATCATCAATAACTCCTCATTTGGAACTACTTCACAAGGAGTAGATAAATGCAGAGACAGTCCTCAAGAAAGAACCCAATCTTTCTTCATCTGATGGACTTGTTCACCTAGCAGCAGAGATTGTCATTCAGCATAAGACATTGGATGTCACACTAGCAAATTGGGATGCAACTCTGAAGGTACTCCTTGAAGTAAATAGTACATTTTTGGCCAAGTATGGCATTTCCTTGTAAGACCCTTGACATAAGTGTCAAAAAGGGGGAGAATAAGTATGGGGGAGTGATAAGAAGAGATTAAGTATGGGGGAGTTAAGTACGGGAATGAAATGATAAGTATGATAAAAGGGGGAGATAGCAAATTTTGGGAGAAAATTTTGAGATAGCAAATTTTGATCAGTCAGAATGCAAAAATAGGACAGAACTCACTGAGTGTACATACATGATCAACTAATAAGGAGTCATAAGGATCTTAGTTAAGTGTTTTTGCCACTCATGTCAAAGGGGAAGATTTTTAGCTTAAAGAATAAATTTGACAACTGAGTGTCAATACACTTAACCATTTTTTCCACTAAACAATGCCGAACAAAGAGTAGGTGCCGAGTGTAACAAGTGTCGAGTGTTAACAAGTGCCGAGTGTTAACAGGTGCTGAGTGTTAACAGGTGCCAACTATTAACAAGTGTCAAGTGTTAACAAGTGCTGAGTAATAGTAGGTGCCAAGTGATACAGTTTTGTTTAGGTACTGAGCTATCCAAGAAACAACATGTGTCAAGCATCAACAATGCTTCAAGAGCCGAGTAACTCAAAATATCAGCATAAGAATTTGTAATTGCACAAACTATGATGCAAACAATTTTTGTAGCTGACATAAGGAAAATCTCAAAGGATTTAATGATGAGATCGAATCTTTTATCTTTCCTATGCAATCTACATGCAACCAATAAGAAAAATGATAAAGGCATGCAACCAATTAGTAAAAGACAAGTATTGAGCAGGAAATTGAGATTCAATGTGGATCGTAGATCAATATCTAACCCTAAGTCTTTGAAGTCTTTATAAGGAAGACAAAATTTCATTGTAAACATATATGAGTGGACATACAAGGGTGCACAAGGAAATCTATTTTCAAAAGCGAGGGTTATCAGATCACAAAAGGATCAAGATCAGAGAAAGCAAAAAAGGTGCTTGCATTCAGCAATCAAGGATTGTAATCTATTAGGTTCATTATACCTAATACTTTCTAACAATTGTATTAGAATGAAAATCTTATGGTGATAGGTTAGCTTAACAGCTATTTGTAGATCCTTTAATTAGGTGATTAAAATCCTTTAACAGGGTGACACTTCATGTTAAGTGTTTGTAAAGCCTTTAACTAAGTCACTATTGATATAGTGTAAAGCCTTTAACAGGGCAGGCCTTTAATAGGGCAGACCATCAGAAGTGGTTGAACAATATTGCTGCAGTAATTTTTGTGGGTACCATCCCCACCCCAGTTTTACCTTCTTATTCCTAGAGGGTTTCTGGGTTACCAAATTCCAGTGTTATGAGTTGCTGATACATGTGTGTAGTTTCATATTTGTTTGATGTATTTACATGCATGCAATTTACTTGTAGTTAAAAATTTTATTGGCTAAAGTGTAATACTTATGACTCACCCTTCACCCCCCCCCCCCCCCACCCCCCCTCTCATAAGTACTCTTTTCATATTTGAATATTACAAAAAAGAAGTCATGAGGAGGTTGGCTTTCACTCCTAATTTAGGAGTTGGTTAGATAATTGTACAAAAGAAGCCTGGTTATACTATCATTCAAAATAAAAGGGCTCCTATAGATAAGGGCAAGCAAATAATGGGATCCACTAGTATAGCCCAAGAGGAGAGACCTGATGAACCTAGTCCTAAGAGGTAGAAGGTAATGAAAGAAGAGAGGCCTCAAGTTGAGGAATATTCACCCACTCAATCCCCTTTGAGGATTGGAGAAGAACAGTTCACTAGGGAGTAGATTGAACAGATGGGATCACAAGGAGGTATCTTTATTACTCAAGTAGAATTAGATGAGAGCAATCCGCTAGAACCTCCCCTACCAAGTTTGGATCTAATAATAGCAGACTATAGAGGCAGGGAGTTGGACCCTATGTTAGAATAGGCAAGTCATCAATTTTTGGTTGATGACAGCTTCGTGAGATCTAAGGTTTTCCAATAGTTTTCATGGAGGGAAAACATGGATATTTTTTAAGAGAGATGTAAAATCTTGAAAACAGAGCATCCAAAAATGGATGAAACTTCCATCTAGAAGAAAATAAAAGAGTAAATGATGAAAGAATTTTAGAATATAAGCCCTGAGGAGGGGAGGCAAATGGTAAAGGCCTCTAACATTTTATTTTTACCAAATTTGGATATTGTTGATGCTTTAGTTTTCAGTTCTGTTTCAAATAAATTGAATTTGCAAGACCACAATAAAAAGGATTTTAGGGGCAGTGCATTTGTTTAGGATCAAGTTGCATTGGTCAATTGGTCATTAACAAGAGGATCTAGAGCCACACCATCAAAGTTAGATGAATCTGCATTGATGGGAAACATAATTGTAAGAAGGGTTGCTAATACCTCACATGTGTAGGTAGCACACTAGAATGTGGATTCATCCAAATTTCTTTTGGCCACTACTAGGAAGGAAGAACAAGCTATGTTTGAGTTGCAAAATAAATATGAGACAATTCTTGAGGCCTATAATAAAGAGGTAAAAATGAGAATTGAGCTTGAAGACAAGCTGATGGGTAAGTCCACCAAGCCAAGAATAACATACCCCCATCCTCTAGTAGAACTTTTTAAATCCACCCCCCTTGTAGAAATACCAGACACACCTCAAAGGCCATAATATTACACGGCTAAGGATTTTGAAGAAGAGAAAAGCAAGCTATGGGCCTTACATATAGAGCTAAATATGCAATATGAGGATAACCTTAGAAAGGCTCTAATGTATTTAGTAGATAAAATTGAATGGCCCTTGTATTATGATCAGTTGGAAAGAGTGACAAGTGTATGGGAGGAACTGAAAACCCATGATAAAACCCTCAAGCCTATTGTTAATAAGTGGGAAAAAGGGAGAAATAAATCACCCTTTTATCTTATTCTATTATAAGGTCTTCCCATGACCATATTCAAAAAGTGTATGATGTTGCTAATGACCTATTAGATTTTGATAACAGGATAATTGCTTTGCAACTAAAAATTGTTTCTTATTTAAGAAAGTATAAGAATCAGAAATTTGATCTATTTCCTTTTGCCTTGGATAGAAAGAATAAATTGAGAAATAAGGATGAATGAAGAAAAGAATTAGATGACCTATTCTGCATAAGGATAAATAAAGTTGTAAATGAAAAGGGGCATGCTTGGTGGGCCAACACGACAAAGGAATTGGTTAAAGTTCAATTTTTTTTAATTCTTTGAGACAAGAGTTTGTTGGTTTTGAAAATGAGGCTAACTATATATTAAAGAAGCAAGATGATATCTTTTGATTTAGCTAGCCTGACGATGCACAATTTAACACTTGGATGGCAGTTATTGCTCCTGATGGGCAGTTAAAAGAAGGTGGTATAGATGATGATGAAGAACTAAAAGGTGAGGTGCAGATCATTAACACATCAGCACCAAATTTGATAGAAGAAGAAGCTGAAAAAGTAATATTTATTGTTCAAGGTGAAAGCAGTGAAAATCCATAAGAAAAAATTGATTTGGAGGCACAACATGATAACCCTTCGTCGGCTAGTTTGGTAGCCATGTATTTTGAAGATCCAAAATAGTAGGGGACAAATGAAAAGTTGATGATTTGCAGTAGTAATAGAAACAAGCCTACCCAAAGAGTTTTTGATGCACTTGGCATTTTGTTATGCTCATTTTTGTCTCTTGTTAAGATTTTTTATTTTAGATTACGATAAAAACAAGTTTTGAATTGACCCCAAAACCCTTTCACATCCTCAAAAAGGAAAAAGCAAGATAGCCATTTGGAAAAGAGTCCTTAAACCTACTAGAAGCAACACCAAAATTAGGTTTTACAGGGACTTGAAACCACTTACCTAGTCCAATTAAAGTACGCAAATTTTACAAGGACCTAGAACCTCCAATACAGTTTTAAACTAAAAACTAGAAAATAGGACCAAACATAGGAACCAGAAGTAACAACCAGCAAAAAGGACCTAAACAGGAACCCAACTAGAAAAGAAGACCCAGGGAAACTATTACAGTTCCATGATCATCTTAACTGCCTCCTTACCAATCATAGTCATATCCTAGATGGAGTTAGCAGTTGAAGAAGTAGCAACAATCAAGGCTTTCTTCCTCAAACTCTATCTTGTCCTCTTGCTAGGACCCTCCAAAGATATGGTTCCTTCATTTTCTCTTTTGCCTAGGTTCAACACAACAACATAGATTCTTGAAGTAACCTACTCCATTTTTGTTCCACTTTCCTTGATAAGCATTCTAAGATTCTTCTCATAATCCTCACATTTGCACCTCCAAGTGTTTGATAATAGCCTAGTCAGCCTCTTGGTTATGTTGCAAAGTTTCCACTTTCTTCTTCAACCCCATTATTTCATTATAAATCCAAGAATCAACTTGGAGGAAAGAATTAGCTTTAAGTTTGGCAGAATGCAAGAAGGAAAGCTTGGTTTCCCTCTTCGGGGAGTCACCCAAGTCTTCAGCAATGGCATGTAGCAGGGACACAACTTTATCAATTTGTTATGATGGTTTTTTTCTTGTTGCAACTCATGTCTATATAAATGAGTTTTTAAGGCAATGTGATGGTTCAAAAACTTGTATAATTTTTGTGTTTATGAAGAAAAGTACAGACAGTCGGTCCAATAGTATGTAGTTGTTTTGAGTTTGCTTCCACTTGTACTCTCTGGTGATATTGAAATGATAGAATCAACAAGATGTTCTAGGCTTTTTTTTGAATTCTATTGGTTATTGTATTAGTCATTCAAAAGGATAATACAAAGGGGTATTAACACTATATTTGTGTCAACAATTTATGTCTCCATTTTATGAGTTTGTTTACTTTGAAGTCACTTAAATAAGGTTTAATTGGCTGAATGCAATCTGGATGGGTTGTATGTTGGTTTTATAGTTGCTTATAATTCAAGGAATTATGAAAATGCTTTAGTGAATCAGTAGGGTTTGTGAGCTTATAAAAGGGATATTTCATAAGAAGGGAAATGGGTGATTACAATTTATTTATTCATTTGCAAGTTATTTGAATTAGATCTCCTGCCAATAGTCAATTTTTTACCCAATGGATAAGGCACTGGTCACATGACTCAGAAATGGGCAAGGGTGAATTCTACTGCTACATATCAAATCATTTTAAAAAAATCAAAATTATTTCATTCCATTTTGTTTAAAGTTACAAATGTTGGTTACCACTCGTTTGCATATAGTTTTCTGAGTCTTAAATAGACACTAATTCCAAGAATACTTGTAAATTAATAGGAGATTTATAACTAGATCTACTTATAGGGGATGCATATAGATTTGATAAGATTTTAGAGAAAATTGATAAATTGTGTATGTGCCCGAGGGTAAAAGATGAGAATCAGAATGAAACTAAGATAATTTCATACCACAGTCTGCATTAGAATCATCTCTAGGTATACCTGCCTTGGTTTAGTAGAGCCTAAAGAGTATAAAACCATTTTTGGTTTTGTTGAAGTTGGGTCAAAGTGGTTTATTCATGTAATTGCTACTAGGAATTGGCTAATCCTTAGATTGTGTGAGTAATTTCATTGTGATATTGAGCATTTTGTTGCTCAGTAGTTTCAAACACCAAAAAAATGGATGGTTTTGGAGCACTCAGCACAGACACTCAACATTCAGTACATCATCATTCAAGATCAAATGGGTGTGTAGAATTATATGTATAATGAATAATAAAGGAGGCAATTGAACCCTCCCTGAGGCTCACACTTGTGGAGGTCCATTTCAGCAATGGCCCTTCCTGTGAAATTGCTATCTAAAACCTTTCTAATGAGATAATGTGTTATGAGCTCTTCATCAGTGGGATGGAACGTGAATCTAGGAGGTAGTTGTGCATCATCCATATCATGACTGTAACTAAATTTAAGAGCCTCTATTATTGAATTCTCTTCCTTATTTCCCATAGCAAAGGAAATGAGTATGGGTGATAGGGAAGAGAATTCAATAATAGAGGCTCTTAATTTTAGTTACAGTCATGATATGGGTGATGTACAATTGTCTCATGGATTCACGTTCATTCCCACTAATGAAGAACTCATAACACATTATCTCATTAGAAAGGTTTTAGACAAAAATTTCATAGGAAGGGCCTTTGCTAAAGTGGACCTCAACAAGTGTGAGCCTAAAAAAAAATTTGTGGCAGAATTTGGGCCAACATGTTTGACAGTTCTCGACCAATGTTTGGTCGAGAACTACCAAGTATTGGTTGAAATTTTGACTGATGTTTGGTTGAGAACTACCAAGTGTTGGTCAAAATTTTGACAAATGTTTGGTTGATAATTACCAAGCATTGGTTGAAATTTTGACCAATGCTTGGCAAAACTTGGGACAACATGTTTGATAGTTTTTAACCAACATATTGGTCAAATTTTTGACCAACTAGTAGGTTGGTCAAATTTTCAATGAGAAAAAATTTGACCAATGGGTTGGTTGAATTTGGTCAAACTTTGGTCAAAATTTGGGTCAAAATTTTGACCATTTTTGTCAAAAAATGGCCTCAAATGTACTAGTTTGTGAAACATAATGCCTTTGTATTATTACATGTCAAATATCAAAGAATCCATTTGAAAACATTCCAATATTCCATACCTGAATTGCTCATATACTTGCTCACAACTCCCACTACATGAGAAATATATGGTCATGTGCATACCATTACATACATTAGAATTCTAACTACTAATGAATACAGGATGTTAGACATTTTATCTACATCTTCCTATGCCTTTGGGAACATTTCCTTAGTCAGTTTGAAATGACTAGCCAAAGGTGTACTGACTACTTTTGCATCTTGCATATTAAATCTTTTCAACACCTTCATTATATACTCACTTTGGGACAAATTCAAGATTCTATTTTTCCTATCTCATGTAATCCTTGTACCAAGGATTTTCTTAGCAGCACCCAAATTCTTAATAGAAAATGACTTTGCTACTTTCTATTTAAGTTCTTTTATTTGTTGCATATTAGACCCAAAAACAAGCATGTCATTAGCATAGAGTAATAGGATAATTTAACTCCCATTATCCAATCTCTTAAAATATACACCATGATCAAAACAACATCTATGGTACCCTTTTTCAACCATGAAACTATCAAATTTTGAATACCATTGATGAAGTGTCTGCTTTAGCCCATATAGACTTTTCCTTAACCTATATAGCAAATTATCCTTACCCTTGAACTTTTTTTTTATGATATTCCTATGGGGAAGTATTGTAGATATGCTACTATGATGATATTTTACATCCATGACTGAGTTTGTCATTGATGTCAACATAGTAGTTTTCTATGGTATCTGATAAAAGAACAATAGAAAGATCAAGTTGGTATAGACAACTAGTTGAGTATTCTAACTATTGAGGTTATGGGAGATATTTTTGAGTATCTAGTATATGCAATTAACTTCTAAAGAAGAAATGATAAGTCTCGAAGAAGTTATGTAAGTTTTGGTGATGTTAGTTTTGAGATAGAGTTCACAGAGGCATGTTTTGATAAACTTGTTATATCTCTTAGCAAAATTGTTATTCTTAAAATTGAGCTTGAGGATATGAAGAAGACATGTTGATGATGATGTGGCTAAGTTTTCTCATCATAATATTGTGTGTACAGAATGATATTTAAGTTGCAAGGTAGAAGATTAATGTTATCGCTAAGTGTAACGTGTTCTTAATGTGGTCCTATAATGATTAATTGAGAAGGTCTAATAGCCAACTTAGGGAATCATTTTGTGGACTCAATATATAGGAAGAAAATTTTCCTTTATCATGAGGTATGGTTTTTGATTGATGATAAGGAGCAGTAAGAGTTGAATGTGAAGTTGAGCAAAGTGTAGCAAAAGTGAAGGAAACTTCATTACAAAGGTTTTGTTGAGTGATCTGAGGTTTGATATTTGGATCTGAGGTTTTGTGACTTGGTCTAAAAGGTCTAACATTGATTGGGTTCATTAAAAAAATAAATGAAAGAAGAACATAATAGTAAATTGCATGTTTGGATAGTGGGCTCATTTTGCACACATTGTACTACAACTCCTAGGAGGGTTGGCACAACTCCTAACAAGGTTGGAATCTCCTAACATGGACTCTATGTACTAAATATTGTAATAGACTCCTAATAGGGTCCACCCTCTAGCAAGGAATATTTATATTAGTACATCATCTTGTGGGAATCATTCCCACCGGGGTTTTCCCTTTGATCAAGGGTTTCCCTAGTTAACATATTTGGTGTAATTTATCTATGTGCATGTTGTTATAGTTGTTGTTTACTTTGGTCAAATGGTTAAGTTTGTTTAAAGAAGATAAATTTTTTAATTATTGGATAATTGATTCACCCCCCTCCCCCCTACCTCTTAGTAATCTTGTTTGACTATTGTTTCTAACAGACCTCATATCCCTTAGGTTGTTGCATGTAAATTTCTTCCTCCAAATCTCCATGGAGAAAAGCTATCTTGACATCTAGTTGTTCAAGGTGCAAGTCATCTGCGGCCACAAGACTTAGTATAGTTCTAATTGAATTCATTTTTACAACAAGGGAGAATATTTCATCAAAATCTATAGCCTTTTTTTGTGCAAAATCCTTTACCACAAGTCTAGCCTTATACCTTTTCTGTCCTCCATCTTCCTCCTTCAACCTATAAACCCATTTTTTAGGAAAGGATCTTTTTCCTTCAGCTAGAGGGACTAAGTCCCAAGTCTTATTTTTCAACAAGGATTCCATCTCCTTTATAGTGTCCGATTTCTACTATTGTTTTGCATCCACCTACATTGCTTCTTCATATTCTTCTAGTTCACTAGAATTAGTTTATAAAATGGAATACAAAGAAGGAGAAAACCTTTAAGGAGGTCTACTTGACCTTATAGAATGTCCAACACTTACAGGATTTTGTGGGATAACCTATTTTTGTTGAGCATCAGGTACCAGTAGCTTTTCACTTTTAGAAGTCTCTTCCAACACCACATATTCTTGTTTGACCCATTCATGCTTCTTTTCCTACAACTATTCTTTATACATGACCTTCTCATTAAATATAACATCTCTACTTTTGATTATTTTAATATTTTCAAAATCCCATAAGTGATAACCATAGTCATCTACTCCATATCTAATAAAGTTGCATTTTAGAGATTTGGCATCAAGCTTGGTTCTATCTTCTTTATCAACATGGAAAAAAGCTTCACAACCAAAAGTTTTCAAAAATGAATAATTTATCTTTTTTCTAGTCCATGCTTTCTCTAAAATACCACCATGTAAAGGGTTTTTACATCCTCTATTTATCAAATAAACAATAGTGTTTATAGCATCTACCTAGAAATGAAGAGGAAGACTAGCATACAATGTCATGCTCCTTGCATGTTCCATGAATGTCCTATTCATTCTTTCCAACACTCTATTTTCTTGTGGAATTCCTAGAACTATCTTCTACCTTATAATTCCATTAATAGAATAGTAATCTTCAAAGGCGATGTTTCAATACTCACCTCCATTATCAAATCTGAGACACTTTAACTTCTTTCCTATCTCATTCTCAACCAAATCTTTCCATTTCTTAAATATTTCAAAAATATAATATTTCTAATTCAAGAAATACACCCATGTTTTCCTAGTTGATTCATCTATAAAAATAACATAATAATGAGAGCCACCAAGAGATGATACCTAAGTTGGTCCCCATACATCTGAATGCACTAGCACTAATTTCTCGCTCTTTTTTGTTTTCCATAAACACAATTTTCACATAACTCTAAATCAGTATTTTGTAGTCTTGGCAATACATTTTGAGTGAATTATATTTATCCCTTTCTCACTCATGTGCTCAACCCTATGGTGCCACATTTTTTAATCTATTCTTGCAACATCTATAGTAACTTTCCCTAAATAAAATTATCAGTAGCAGCTGAGGTAGAATAAGTGTTACCAATACACAGATATAATATGCCTACCTTACACCTTTAGCTACTACCAATGAACCTTTAGTGACCTTCCATCTATTATCTAAAAACATGACTATTCATCCTTCACTACCTAGTTGTCTAGTAGAAATTAAATTTCTTCTTAAATTAGGGACATGCCTTACCTCCTGCAATATCTAGTCATTTTTGTTTGGCAACTTGGTCATTATTTTTCCTTTCCCAAAAATGGGACATGGCTCATCATCACCCAAATATATTTTTCCAAAATCACCTTGAACATAATCTTGAAAATATTTTCTATGAGGTGTAGCATGGAATGCAGCCCCAAAATCTATTACCTAGGAATCATTAACATTATCCAAAAAGAAGATTAAAGAATCTTCTAAAGTATCACTTGCAATATTAGCTTCCTTACTATCATCTTTATTTTTGTCTCCTTGTTTGTTTTTCTAATACTAAGATTCTTTCTTCAGGTGACTAGGCTTTCCATGGTACCAACTATCTTTCTTTTCTTTAGATTGATAATGTCCTTTCTTTGACTTCCCTTGTAACTTGTCATGTGAAGGCCCTTTTCCTTTTTCCCTTCTTCTTCCTCTATTCTCTATGTTCAAAGTTTCACCTATGCTTTTCCATCACATTTCTTTGCTTAGGATAACACTAAAAACTTCATCAAATTTCAAAGTATTTGAACCAGAGACAAAGCTACTTACATCCATAACCAAGCTATTCCAGATTTCTAGCAAAGAACATCAGATTAAGAGAACCCTAACCTCTTCATCAAATAAAATTTGTACGGATGAAAACTAACTATTGGAGTTGATGAAATCCAACTCTGAAGATGCCCAAGATCACTTGCATGCAATAACCTATCAAAGGGAAGCCAAGAAGAGAAGAGCGTGGAGCTAGGGAAAAACCCTAAATGGACATGAGAGAGAAAAAAATATTGCAACAGAAGAAAAAATGTATTTACAATATGCTAAATGTGATGATAGTTGTGTTTACAATGTGAGAGAGACCACTTATAAAGGCCTTAAGGAAGCTTGTAGAACAAGCTGGAAAGTGGTAGAAGATAAGGCTGACAACCAAGCACTCTTCCACAAAAAGGTGGAATACGCTAGAAGGGAACAAACTCCTGTGTTGTCAACAACTAACCACTACAATTATTAAATACTAAATATTAAATAAATGCATTAACCTAAGTAAGCTTAAGTAAATAGAATAAATAATAATAATAAATTATTTATTTATTTACTCTAACACCCCCCCTTAAGTGCAACTTAGGGGAATGCCTTAAGCTCCCAAAACTAAGATGAAAATGCAGAACGGGTCCCAACAATGAGGTCATGTTAGGTACCCATGTACAATGCAAGGAAATGCAACCTCTAAAAATGGGGAAAGAGAGAAAACCACGTGGGAAAAAGCCTCCCCCAAAAAGAGGTAAGAACCTAGTGAAGAACTGAAGAAGCCTCCAACTAGGGGAATGTCCCATAAAATAGGAACAAGGAGTGATCATGAAGAGCATCATTGAAGCAAGAAGAAGCAAAAAAATCTGACATCAGAAAGAAAATTGCTGATCTGAAGAACCTCCAAGGAGGAAGAATGCATGAACTGAGCATTTCTATATGGTAGATGATCCATCTCACCGAAATGCATAGGTAGCCAACCACTACAATTACCTCATATATAGGATCAACCACTGAATACATAGATCACACTATCAAACCATTGAACCAAGGATGCATTATAACAATAGCATAACGCCCCCTTAATGCAGATGGGGTGAGATGACAAGCAACAAAGAAGGTGGGCCAAAAATCTCCTGCAAACAAACCAAGAATGACGAGAGAGGAAGAGGTGCAATCACCTATAAAGACACGGTCACAACGACACTGCATGGGGCTAATTTCATGAAAGAGACACTCACTTGACAAAGGGAGAAGGCCTAAAACAAAAAAAAAACTATCCCCTCCATGGTTCTTTATAAAAATAGTGCATGTACAATTGACTCAAAAACAACGTTCATGAACCCAAAATGCAAAAGTGACACTTTATCTTAGTGCATATAAAAAAGAGCTTAAAAATGATGTCTACAATGACCAAAATAGGAAAAAAAACTTGACACAAAATATAGGACAGCCCAAAACAAAAGAAACCATACTAGAAAAATGATCCTCAGACCTAAAACACCCAAGATATCCACCATAGAGCAAAAATGCCAAAAATATGATAGAAAGAGCATAGGCCAAAATCTAAGAAAAGGGACTACATTTTTGAAAAGATGACAAAACCAGCTTTCCAAAAATATAACGTTTTCAAAAAATTGACATGGCACATAAAAGATATGCATGCCAGAGTTAAAAATAGAACTTTGGACTTCAACTGAAAAAATGGGCAACAAAACTACATCAAAACCTAAAAATACCTACACCAATGTCTCCATCTCAAAACTAGCTTTTTGGCACTTCTTTCAGATTGGAAAAATACCTCCATATGCTCAAGTTATGGCCAAAAAATTGCAAGTAGGTCCAAAATGACCCTAGAGAGGTGTAAGAGGATGATGTAGGATGACATCATACTAATGTCAGCATATCATGGTGTTAAATTTGATGACTTGAAGGTCATCACCACAAAAAAGAAAGCCATATGGCAGTGCCATGTGTCACCACATGGCAAGTGGCTAATGTGGCAGGGTGACATTGCAGGACCATGTGGCAAAGTGCCACATGGCACCCTGGCCACATGTCACCCTAGCACTCGACCAAGTGGCAAGTGGCTATCATGATTGTACTGCTAAGTGGGCAAAAAAGCCATGTATGCTAGTTGATTGTGCACGATGGTTTGACGTAGATGGTGGCAGGAACTAGGCGGAGTGGGAGTAGAGAATACCTATCAAAGCAGAGAGCAGAGGTGTCATTGTTGGCAGAGCTCTGCAATGGGTGACGGATGGGTGGCGGCTGGGCCATGGCATTTTTGCCACCACGCAGGTAGTTGTAGCAGCCCACAAGTTGAGCACGAGTGGCATGGCGGTAGCCCTATAGTGGTGTGGTGGTGGCCACCCAGCTATGGCCCAAAATATGATTTTTTAAAAAGAAAATTTGCTCAAAAATCCGTACAATCCATACAAAACCTCCTACAACTAAATTTTTTTTGCCTCTGGGAGCTCTGTCTCTAAAATTGAAATTTTTTATATGAATCTTGACTGTAAATGGCCTTCCAAATCCAATGACAGTGTCCGTTTGGACCCAATGTGCTCCAAAAATTTGTTGTTCTCCTGATTTGAAGAAAAATGCACAAACAAACTAGGGTTTGTGACTTCAAATCATGGCTTCAAAAATTCTTCAACCAAGTAGTAGCAGGAAGGCTCTGATACCATGTTAGAGTTGATGAAATCCAACTCTGAAGATGCCCAAGATCACCTGCATGCAATAACCTATCAAAGGGAAGCCAAGGAGAGAAGAGCATGGAGCTAGGGAAAAACCCTAAATGGACATGAGAGAGAAAAATATATTGCAACACAAGGAAAAATGTATTTACAATATGCTGAATGTGATGATAGTTGTGTTTACAATGAGAGAGAGAGACCGCTTATAAAGGCCTCAAGGAAGCTTGTAGAACAAGCTGGAAAGTGGTAGAAGATAAGGTTGACAACCAAGAACTCTTCCACAAAAAGGTGGAATACGCTAGAAGGGAACAAACTCCCATGTTGTCAACAACTAACTGCTACAATTATTAAATACTAAATATTAAATAAATGCATTAACCTAAGTAATCTTAAGTAAATAGAATAAATAATTAATAATTAATTAATTATTTACTCTAACACTAACTAGTAACTATGTTAAATTTATTTAAATAATTCATTATAGATCCACCCTCACCCATTTTCATATTAAAAAAATACTTCATAAGAAATACCTTATTCAAAGTTGAGGGTTTCTCGTATAACATATTCAATATCTCCATCAACTCTACTATCATTTTTACCTTGGATATGTTGAACATTATAGACAGTGTAAGGCATGGTCGAATAGATCCCAATGCCTTCCTATCCAAGATCTCCCAATATTCATATGTGATAGTTCTCTATTTCTTAGCTATTCCTTCTAATAGCTTCCATAGATACTTTTGATATAGTTAATCTTCCATCTACATTTTCCATAATGGAAATTCTAGCCATTGAATTTTTCAATCTTGAATCTAGAATCCTCCAATACTCTCACTCAAATTTGAAATTCCTATCTACAACAACAAACCTTTCTCTGATACCAATTGCTATGGTTTGAAAAATCCAGAACAATATAAGAATAAATAGTTATGTGTATAAATAATAGAAGAAAACAAAAAGAGCACAAATAACACATATATTTAATGTGGTTCACCCAAAACCTAGGCTATGTCCACCTACATAGCCTTCAACCTTTTTTTTATCAATAAAAAAGTGTTCACGAACATTGTAATGCATTACGCATCTTAGCTACTTATAATAGTGTTTTAGGGAAACCTCTAAAATTGAACACCAACCCCTGGAGAAGGCACCGTAGCATCAACCCCCACTACATGATTAGTAGCCACAATATCAATAGAAGGATCATGGTGCTCATTAGATTCTAACTAGTATGTGAGGTGAATCTCTTAATAGACTAGTTCTAATAGTCCTATTGTAAAACTCCTAATAGAGTACTCACTTTATTGTGATGTGAAAATCCTTCAATCAAGGTATACTTAATAGTCTTGTAAGATCTTAACACAATAGACTCCTCATAAGGTAGATCATCAGAAGTGATTAAACCTTGTAGCCCTAACATGCACACTTTATTGTTGTAATAGTGAAGATTTTGTGGGTATCATCCCCACTGTAGTTTTACCTTCATGGTGGAGATTTTATGAGTTACCATATCTGGTGTCATGACTTGATCTATTTCTAATATGTGGTATTCATATTATTAGATGTTAGATCCGATATTACTTGTTGATATATGATGTTGCATGTTAAGGTTTAAGGTTGAGGTTGAGATGAGTGGTGAATCAATTGTGAATGTGATTCATTTTTGAAGTGACAATTTTTAATAGGTCATGATTCACCCCCCACCCCCCCTGTAGGGCCCATTTGCCATTGCACCAAAAGCCATGACTGTTAGTGAACATGGAACACCACATAATTAACCACCTGTGGGCAGGGGAGCGCGTTGCATCACCCAACAATCTCCCCCTTGACGCGTATACCAGGTGCTTATGTAGGTCGAGAAGGCACCGGGGAGATTTGAACCCATGACCAGGCCAAAACCAGGCTCTGATACCAATTGTAGGGCCCATTTGCCGTTGCGCCAAAAGCCATGAATGTTAGTGAACATGGAACACCACATAATTAACCACCTATGGGCAGGGGAGCACGTTGCATCACCCAACACCCCCACCCCCCTCAAAATCTTACTTTCCCTATTATATTTCCAATAACACAAATCATATCAAATCATTCATAAAAATGCTCCACTTAACCTAAGTGGATGGTTGCATGAGCAATTGATGACGAACTTGACAAAAATAAAGAGAATCACAAGATTCATCCATTCAAGTTTATAAATATACTAGTGAGTATATTCTTCTATATCAAGAGAGAATACCTTGGACATGGTTCAATTAACTAGTTATGAGATAGACCCATTGCAGAACAAATTGGTAAGATTTATATATCACTAAAAGGAAATAAAGATGATTTATTTGAGATATATTTTAATATATTCATGGAAGTGATGTAGAGATGAGAAAGAATACCCTTAACTCTTGTCAAAGAATATAAGAATGAGTTATATTTCATATATTGGATAGTTACCTATATGTTATAGGTTGTAAAGCCCAGAGCCCACTAGCTTGCAACATTTTTGTACGAACTAACAGAGCAAAAAGATGGACCCTACATTTAATTGATACTATTCTTCTAGACACTAAACTCCAAATGTATGGCACTAACATGATGAGAAGAAGTGCACACACAAGAATAAAAAAAATGCAAGGATGAATGTAGAAAATAAGAAAGGAGGGAAAGAAAAAGAAAAGTTTAAGATGAATGCCAAACTAATTCAAGTAGAAGGAAGAAGGAAACATGTAAGGAAGCATCAAGCCCAAAAAGAGGTAAGAAGGTAATGAATTAATAATTTACTTAGGAAGAGAGACATCCTTTCCAAAACTAGAGTCAAGTGAAAAAGACATGACCAAGAAGAGGAGGATAGAAGAAGAAGCAAAGAAGAATCAACTACCTATTCAGAGGAGAGAAAATTAATCCATAGGTGTATCAACATCAAGGATGATTAAACCTATAAAAGGAGGTAGTAAAATAACCCCTCCACTTTCATTTAATAAATTATAAATGAAATTATTCATAATTAAGATTATGACACAATAAAGTATAGATACTCACTTATGAATGAGAAGGAACAAAATAATAGTATACTAATTATGCTATTTAGCATGAGAATTTACAATAGGTCACCTATAGTGGTGAAAATGAGTTCCAAAGGAGGTAAAAAAAATATTTGGATGATATGGAACAAAGGAGTTGATAAACTCAAGGAAATTCTAGATGATGCATTGACTAAAGTCAAGCTACAATAATGTTCATTAGAGAGAAAGATATTTAAGTATGAATACTTTGAAGAATTTGGGACCCAAGAAAATGTTTCATTAATAAATATAGGAGGAGAAAATGAAGTGTTTGGATTTTTTTTTAAAGATGGAAGTCCATTGTAAAAGAAATGGAAGTGATTTGTGCTAAGAAGTAGAGTGAGAAAGTCAAAGCTCAAACTTTGGAAGATCTAAAAGGAAAAGGATTCCATATACATGAGAAGAAGAAGAAGATAAACCTATTGGATTAAGTAGAGAAACCAAAGAAGAGAGATATGTTGAAAAAATTCTAGGGATGCGTACTGATTTCAACACTTTTACATCACCGAGAAGACCTGAGTATGCAACAACTCAAAGTAGAGTTGTTCTAAAAAATCATAGATCACTAGGGATTATTAGTGTGAAAGCCACTTTAGGAATAATGTAATAGATTGAGACCAAAAAATATCCAAAGATACCTCATATAGTCAATACAATAAATTAATGTTCTTAACTCATTAAATAGAACAAAGGGATCAAGGTGATACTCAACTAAGTACACAAGTTGAGATTTAGTACATAGTACAGACCCCTGCAACATAAGCTATGATAGAAGATACCAAGGATACGATAAATATGTTGAAATAAAAAGGAGATATTTTTTTCATGATAACACAAAGTCCAATAAAGTCCACAACTGAAGATGCACAAAAGGATTCAGTCTAGAGAGATAAGAAATAGGAGCCTGACTAACTGATCAAGCTTGTCAATCAAAAGAAGTCTATTAAAACTATTAGAACAACTTAATAATCTTAAGAATCAACAAATACCAAACCAAAAAAAATGAAATTGAAGTTGGGAGAAGAATAACCAAAAATAGGAAGAGAGAAAGGTAAGAAAAGGAGAAGATTTTCATCCCCATCTTTTTCATCTTAAAGTTCTGAAGATAAAGGAATATTGCTTGAGAAAGATGCTCAAGAAATAGAAGATCTAGAGATCATTCATGATGAACTAGATAAGAGTGTAGAAATAGTAAAGGAGATGAGCAATGAAGAACTCAATCAACATAAAAAATTAGTTCAAAATCTCAAGGTGATCAGTGAATCTCAAGTGAAGAAATAACAATAAAGAAAATTGATAAAGGCATGATAAGTGATCAAAGATCTACTTATGGATGATAAAATTATGAAATAGATGAAGATATTATAGATCAACTTGAGGAGATACTCAAGAATGTAGGCATCAAGGAGTCAACCAGTGATATAGGCACATGGAAGAAAGAGGAGAAGCTCAAAAAACTTATTGAGAACCACACAAAGGAGCTTGCAAGAGAAAAGGACAACATAGTAAATTTGCTAAAGAATATTTCATCTACTATAATAACGGTTTTATATTCTTAGACCTACATAAAATATTTGGATGACAATTTGAAAAAAATCATAAAGCTCTATAGGTCACTCAAATATGACATAATGCAAGTTTAGTAATTAGGCATATTGGTCAAATTTAAGAAAAGCTATGTTTGATCAATAGGATCACTATAGAGAAACATAAGAGAGTCTCTACATTTTTTGAGCTCCAATTATTTCTATCCTAAGTGATAGGAATCATTCAAGGATATGTACAAGAAGCACATATCTTTATATCCATAAGCCTCATGGATACCATTGATGATATAAAGAATCAACTACTAGATATCACAAATATCACACTAGCACTATAGAATCTACCCAAATCATGGAAGATGCACTTGGATGTGGAAAAGTTGAGATACCCTTACATACTATGACCCTTTTTCATTGATGACAACAAGGGGGAGAATATTAACATAAGTAACAAAGGGGGAGATTGTTGAAGTAAGTGAAAATAACTTGGGTGGGAATATAATATACATAATGTGAGATTATGGAGATGGAAATGCATAAATAAAGGGGGAAACTAATAAATTGATAGTATAGAAGATAAAACAAAAAAGAGAGATGAAGCGATGAGTAGACAAAAGAGAAAAAGAAATAACATAAAGAAAAAAAATAGAGTTAGACAAAAAGGGAGAGTTGAACATATAAATAATAGAAATTATAACTAGACCAACTCAAGGGGAGTCACTAAAGAAAGTTATAAATAAAATAGCTAAGTCCATATCTATTGGTAGTAACTCCAAAAAGAGAAAGCATGAAGGCAATAAAGTCAAGGAGAATCATAAGTTTTTCCATCAATTCCAAAGGGGGAGATTGTTGACCCTACTAGTCTCATTGGCATTGTGAAAGGAAGTTGGTGTTGTAAGTACTTTACACACCCAAGTGTTGTCATTGATTAGCAGCTAGTCAAGAATCATATAGCTTCTCATAAACTAGTAGAATCTACACTGATGTGCACTGGAGATGAGGATTGGACAAAGACTTCTATAGCAACATGAAGATTCATCACTATAACATGGAAAAGATAGACATGGAAAAAATTCAAATGGAAATAGCATTCTAACATAACAACAAAAATTAGAAAGGACACAAGAATTTAATCTAAAGGCATAGAAGATTGGAAATGCTACTAGTCTAGGCCCTATGACATAGATGTCATGGGTTATTCCTAAACCACTCAGTAGTGGAATTCAAAGTGTGAGTTTACTAGTTTAAGTAGGATAATTTTCTAGGGTTTCAACACCTAGAAATGAAAGGACTAAACACATGTGAGAATATGGTGTTAAGGTTGAGGAGTAAGAGTGGTGCATGTAGAATTCAGTGTATGCATAAAAATATGTAAGTTAATATGAAGAGAAGTTAGAAGCATAAGATGTTGTGTTGAACTAGTTCAAAGGAAGAAAATAGGATGAAGACAAAAAAAATTTGAATAGAAGATCAAGATGAAAAGCTACATCAACCTAAAATCATAGTCATGCACTGCATACAAGGGCAAGTAGATAAAGAGACAAGAGTGATACAAATTATATCATAGATTTCTCCCATGTGGCCAAAGGATTTCATGTTATTGTATAAAGGTATTCACTAAAAATCTATCAAGGAAAGTGTGCTACATGTATTAGATCACATTTGATTGCTCTCTAACCATTGTAATCATTTTGTAAGCTCTTAACTGAGCACCCTTTACTAGAAAGAATACATGTTAAATTATTTAATGAGGTGCCTCTTAGAAGGAGTTTGTTAAAATCCTTTAACAAGGTAGCCTTAACAAGTTAATTATATATCCTAATAGGTTGTACACATTCTTAACAAGATGTATTCTCAAAAGGAACTAGTTGTATCTTTTAACTAGAAAACCTTTTATCTATAGTAAAAGGGTAGTAGCTATATTATCCTCACCATGGGTTTCACTCTTTCATCAAGGTATTGCATGCATAATTTATTTGTCCATTTATGAATTCCTTTACGTATGAGTTGATATGTTTTTATCTAACTACATTCATAGTTGTACAAGTGTTTAAGTGGTTGATATTTAGTGTGTTTTAAATGGTTAAGAGAATAACCAATTTTCAAGTTGATACTAATTCCATCCCTCCCCCATCTTAGAATCATTTGGGACTAATCACCTTATTCTTTTTCCATGTGCACTTGATTTTATTCAAAAAAAATAAAAAATGTGTGAAGTGAAAATAACTCCCTAGTGGATTGTTGTAGTGAGCTTACTATGTTTATGATAGTACAACCCCTTATTTGAATCAAATGAATGTTTATTGACCTCTCCTTGGAAACTAATGTTCGATATTAAGTGAGGAGAATGTAATTACCATTTAGAAAATTAGGTTCATCAAGGGGAAAGGTACAATTACATTAGATTTACATATACAATTAATTTTATCAATGGGATAAAAATTGTAGAATGGTAAGCTGTGATGGTTTTTATTGAAACCTTGATACAAGGATTATAGAATGTGGTTTATTAGGATCCTTATAACATGAAATAATTAGGAAATGGATAATTTGATAAAATTCAAAAATTCATTATATTTTAAATTGTACATGGTTGACTATCCTAATAAAATAGTAACAAATGGGACTTTTGGCCATTATCAATGGGATTAGTGCATGAATATAAGAATTTGAAGGTGTGATTGTTCTTGTGGAAAAATTGTCAAGACTAATGTGTGAATGCATATACAATAGGGTATGAGGAGATCCCAAGGAGACTTGGAATGATTCCAAGTCTACTATAATACCTACATCTTGATTTTCTTAGTTATCCAAACACATATCTTCACAACTGGCATGGACAATAAACAAAAAGATGGGTGGCCAATTCCTAGTAAGATATGCATCCCTAAATTTAGGTAACAATTTAATGATGCCCTTATTAATATCCATCGCTAGGGTCCCTCTATCTCTAGCTTCTAATAGATGAAAGAAGGTCTTCAAGGACCTGACCAATGCTCTTCTCTCTTTATAAAATTTTGATAGGAGGTCATCATCTTCAAGTGATTTAATATTTTGTAAAGTACTTATAGCCTTCTAAGTCTCATAGAAGGAAATA
The DNA here is from genome assembly GCA_028749045.1 of Cupressus sempervirens. NCBI lineage: Eukaryota > Viridiplantae > Streptophyta > Pinopsida > Cupressales > Cupressaceae > Cupressus > Cupressus sempervirens. The sequence goes on from CM053787.1 coordinate 456,372,117, forward strand.
TCCTTATCTAGATCTTGAGAATATCCTTTTCTTAATTTGGTAGGATGATGGATTCAAATAATTTCTTGGCATCATTACATTGGGCATTCTTGTTTGTAATAGTAAATAAATTCTTAGAGAATTTTGTGAGCATATGCTCAATTGCATCTTGATCATATAAAATATTAACCACATTAGATTTTGAAATTTTATTTTATTTTATATTTTTTTCTTTTCAACATATTAAAGAAATATTTTAATCTTTTCCCTCATGACTCATCTAGTTAAGCTTGAATTTCTCATGTCATTGATCTTATGATCTGCAATTTGTGAAACTTCAAGTGGATTATTGTTTTCTTCAGTATATGGAGTGTGCTCTTGCAATATTTTTCTAACTCAAAAGTGTCATCAATAAGAGAAAATTAAGTTCTTATACTATAGTCAAACTTCTTCTTACCTATGGCATGTAAGGTAGTCTTCCAACTATTAAATTTTTATTGAGTTTATTAATGGTATAAGAATCTTTGAACATCCATCTATAAGTAATCATAAATTATATTACAATAATATTTATGTCTAAGAAGTTTCACATTCATCATGAGTTTATTATATTTACTATAAGTTGGAGCATTCTAATTGAGGATTTGAATCTTAGCTTTAATGGAAAGATTCTCACAAAGAGTGGGTTGGTGTTCTCTACACCAAAACTCTTAGCTTCAACTCCTAGCTTCATTAAGAAAACTATTTTTTTCTTTATTAACATAGAAAGATTAGTTAATTGTTTGTATAAAAAATTTATTGAATTGACCACCCTTGTAACTACTATGGTTGAAAATAAAATGTGTCTTTTATTATTCCCCATCATTATGCAAGGAGATTATAATTTTCAAATGCTATTTGTTACTAGATTGTTGGTTGGTAACTGTGCAAAACATTTTATATCATATTGTCTAAAAAATATTCTTATTAAACTAAAATTTTCCTCACTTAATTCTCATTTCCTTATTGGCTCTATCAATTTTGGCAAGTAGTATTTTCTATTTTTGAGGGTAGAAATTGTTATAATTTTAACACCGTGTTTGAGGTTTTAACATCTCTCCTTCATATATCTATTACTAGGAAAATATAAGAGATGAAAAATATCTTAACATCACCTTCAAAACTTTAATGTGTCTTCTACATGTACCTATTACCAAGCAAAAGGAAGACAAGAAAAATGTTTCAATTATTTTTTCATTGATCTTTCTTTAATGTATTTAGTTATTTTACTTGTAGGTTAGAAGCAATAGAGGAAACCATGGGCATTGTTTGAGCCTTCTTCTCAACTTTAAGTTTGAATAGAGAAACTTGACAATATTTCTTACAATTTGACTTCAACTTTATTTTAAAATTTGTTGCATTGTTTGTTTGTTTCATTGAAAATAGTCAGTACCTATATTGAAGATAACACCCAATGAAATCTTTCTAGAAATAAATTGAACAATTTATTCAATACTTTTCTCTTTTGTAACTCTTGTTTATGGCACCTAGATTTTGCATCATTTCCTTGTATTTTCACATAGAACAAGACTAATGGCACTAAATGTTTTTAATGCTCACATATTCATCTCTTAATGTGGTATTTTGACTAGCTCTAGTAAAGATTTTGCAAACCAAAACAACTTAGATTTCAATTCAATTTTAATAGTAATACACTAAAGTTGTGGAGAGACCAATGATTTCAAGATGGTAAAATCATGAACATTTTAAGTATTGCATATTAAAAGAGCAAAAGAGTTTTACAATTAGTGTCACAGAGTATCAGCTCTAACCAAACATTAAAAAAAAAGAATCAAAACTCATCCATTAGGCTATCATAGAGAGTTTATATGTCTAGAATACTTGTTAACATAATAGACCAGATAGATTATTCCTCCTCATCTTCATTTGATTTTGAAGTAATGAATCTCATAGGGGAAGGCATGAATATCCTAGAAAGATCATCCCTTTCCACTGATTACTTCTTCCTAGTACCCTGTATACATATCTAATGTATAAGTTGAGAAAGGGGAATATTAAATTCATCCACATGGTTCATTCTTTCTTTCTCCTTTATGGTAGAAAATCCATACTTGAGGTCTTTCTTGGTCAACAATTCATTACCTTCTTGTATGAATTGTCAAAATTGTTCCTCCTTCAATTTGAATATGGTTGTTACCTGCACAACAATATCAACACATATGAGTCTCCTTAGAGACTCAGTAAGGATTCTTTCTTTACCCTAAAAAATGTTATTATTCCTTAACTTCCATAGACACCATGGAATAAATGAAGAGAGAATAGTCCATAACACATTAATAGATTTTTCCATAAATAATATTCTCAACTGAGAAATTAGTATCAAAGTCAAAGCCAAACATATTCCAAATATCTTAGTCAATAGGGAATTGAAAGAACATATGAACAACAAATTTCAGACAAGAGAAAACAACAAAGATATTAGGGTCACCTCCTAGTTTACTAAAGGGAAATTTATGTAGAAATAGTCTCCAAAGAAAGCACACAATTTTAGGTTCAATAGACCTAGCCCAAAGATGGATAAGAATTATTTTCTAGACATTATCCTTGAGGGAAATATTCTAGATGGAGTAAATATGGTCAAAGATGTAGGTGTTGGAGGTAAGGATGGAGTACACATAATTGGTCTTAACAAGGTGCGAGGGAGAGGATTCAAGCCATCTCAATTGAAACAAGCAAGAATCACTAGAACAACTTTCCAATTTGACTCCTGAAGTAGCAAGAGCACTCTTAATCATAGAGTAAGTTCTCCTTTGGGATTCTTGTAAGGAGTATTTAGATTTATTCTCTTTCCAGCCTATAAAGTTACCATTATATAGAATGTTATTAAAGTTCTTTAAACCAATTTTAGACCATTTCTTTACAAAATAACCATACATTAGGGCTACAGGCTTGAAATTGCTTTCCAAGTTCCACCATATTGAACTATTTCTACACCACACGTCACCATCCTTTGATTTCTTAATAGTAACTATAATCACCTAAAAATGGTCATTTAGACTATTAGCCCCTTTCTTAGTATTTTTGCTAAATTATTTAATCATTTACCTAGGCTAAATTGCTAAAAATCAATTAATTTGATTTTAACCTATAGTTTGACTATAATATTCTAAGTCCATATTTGATTAAAAGAATGTGTCCCCATTTTAATTAAATAAAATACCCCATTCTTCTAACCCACTCAATATGCACACATAAAGTCCTTTTTCTATTTACAAATTAAAAGAAAAGGCTTTTGTCTCACATGAAAAGTCAACTCCTTTTCATTGGTTATAAACTTTCTCTTACACATGGAACATGTCAAAATTTAACCCACACCCTTGATTATCCACTTCTTTATCTTGATCTCAACCATCCATCTACCTTTAAAAGAGAGAGCTCTCTCCTTCTCTAATGATCCTTTTTTTTAGTATTATTATGATGTAAGTTTCTTGACAAGTTTCCTTAAGAGCTTTTGTGGAGAACTTCTTACTTCTTATCTCATTCTCTCATCATCATACTCATATTAGCTTAGACTTTTTTGCAATTATTTTATCTTTATTTTTCAATATATTAAATCATATAGTCTAATTAGAATGGTTGTAATATGTTCATCTTGTTTAGCATAGTTGCATTGTGCATCTCATCTTAGTATAGTTTCATTCTTGCATTGTATACTCAAGAGTTCTTTAACACTAGCATTCTTGCTCTTGTCTAAATAATCTCCCATTTCATGGTTTACTAGCAAGGGTTGCATTTCTAAGGCTGATCTGAGAACCCTCTCTATGATTATTTTTTTATATCTCTTGCACTTCATGACTAGGGAGCTCTAAGCTAACATTCAAGTATTCCAATCCATGGAATAACTTGGATAGAAGGGTTTAGAGAAGTGCACTTTCTTAGTGTACATTTTTAGTACCCACTATGAGATGGAAACTCCCTCAAGATTTTTATGTGCAAAGAATAATCCAAAATGAGAACCTACAAAATCTAAGATCTTGAGAGAGGAAATGCAAGAACTCAAAATTTAACTTGCACAACTACAAGTTTTTAAGGAACAACCCAAGACCTCCTTTGTTGAATCAATATGTGATCTTCCTTTCAATAGAGTCTTTACATGGTGCCATTTCCTAGGGATATAGAGGTTCCCAAATATGATAAATATGATGGAAATGGTGACCCTCATGGCCATGTAAGACACTTCGATGCTCTTAGTATAGACTTCATGTACAAAGACACTTACCTTATAAGGTTATTTCCTAGGAGCTTGAGGGTCCAATCCATGGAATGGTTCATGAAACTATCTCCCCCTCTCAAGAAATTTGAAAAACTTGCACAATGCTTTATCCAACAGTATTCTTATAATATTCAATATCCTATTACTATGTTGGATTTTTGTAACATTAAACAAAAAAAAGTAAACCCTTTGCAACATACCTCCAATAATGGAGATCTTTACACTCTAGGTACTCTTGGTAGATTCTTGAGACCAAGAAGATTGAAATTTTTTTAATACACTTGTACCTGAACTCCACTTTGATCTTAGGAAACAACTATTCACATCCTTTAATGATATGTTTGAAAGTGTATACTACATTGAGGATGTTGCTATTAGAAAAGGTGACATTGTCTTGAATAAAGACAAAAACAAGCCTTGGAATAAGAACAAATACATTGTTAATGATGGATTAGTGGATTCTCCTAAGACCAAGGAGTTGGTCTTTAACCTTTCTAATGTCATTTATGCTACAAAACAACAAGAGACTTAAAAGTCTCAAACATCTAATAAAACTAAAAAAAATGAGCCAAAACATGTTTACACACCTATGGTAGAATCTTAGAAAGTAGTCGTGAAGATCTTGCTTGCAAATAAACTTGTAATGCTTCCAAAAAATGCCTAGCCCTATGACCCATCCATTAGACCTTCTTGGTGGAGAGAAGGCCATTTTTGCAATTGTCATAGGAGAAAAGGGTATAACTTTAAACATTTCTTTAAACTCAAAGATGTTATCCAAGACCTCATCAATGGAGGCAAATCACTAAAAAATGCCTTAGTAAAAAAAAAATCATCACAAAGCCTTCAAAAAATCATTATCTAAATATAAAAAATGGGAATCATCCAAGGCTAAAAATAAAAACCATGATGCCTAGACTGAAGCTAACAATGTCATAAACATTCTCAAACCTATTGAACATATTTGCATGATGGGTCCTAAATTCAACAAGGAACCTAACTATGACACAAATGATGAAAGACCTAAGGTAGTCCTATGAACATGTGATTCTCAAAAAAATCATAGGGACACTAGGCCTAAGGTAGTTCTTAGGGTGGTGGAACCTTCCACTTTGCATGGTGAGACACTAAATACTGGCACTAGGGGGAAATCCCAAGTTGTCCTTAAAGTTACAAATGATCTCAAGAATTCCTCATTGTCCAAACAAGAAGTCACCCTAGATATATCTAGCTATGATCTTGCCAGTCATTTACAAAGAACTCCTACACAAATTTCAATCTTTGAGTTGCTAGAACTATCTCCTTTGCACAAGGAAATTATCAAAAAATCTCTATGCACAGCTAATGTTCCCACTGATATTGATGCTAAGTGATTCCAAGCTATGGTGAACCATATTTCTTCACCACACTACCTTACATTATCTAAAGAAGATGAAAAGTCACTCAATCATCCCCACAACCTCTCTCTATATATAGAAGTTCAAATATTTTGTACTCGTGTCTTCCAAGTCTTGAAAGATAATGGTGTTGGATTAAACATTATCTCCTTTAATATTATTCAACAACTAGGCATGTCTAAAATTTCTATCAACCCTAGGCAGAAGATCACCATCAAATCCTATGATGAGGTTGAATGGTCTTTTAAAGGCCTTATTGTGATACCAATTTGTGGCTCCTGTTGAAAAAGATGTGGTCTTCCAAGTTTTAGACATCTCGTTGGTGTATGCTTTATTGCTAGGAAGACCTTGAATCCATGACATGCAAGAAGTATCATCAACATACCATCAATGTATCAAGTTTCCTTTCAATGGTACTGAGATAATTATTCCAAGGGACAACTCAATGTCTATCAAAATACTATCTATAGCTAACACATTATTCCCCCATAATCACTCTTCAAATGAGCTCTAATCATCTCTCAAAGAGTGTGAACAAAAATTGAAAATGATGAGCCTTGGTATGGGTGAGTACACTCTCAACTTTATTGCTACATTTTCAATTTTGCCTAGATCTTATAGGAAACCTTATGAAAAACTAAAGCCCTTAGCTTCTTCTATGACCATTTTTGGAACCTTTTTCCAATCCTCTATTCCCTTAAAAGAAGAAAAAGAAGAGTAGGCTATAAGAGATTGGATTTATAGGGAAGAGGAAGATGTTGAGAAGGTTATGGTCACTACTCCTATTTCCCCAAAGTACTATAGAAAAGGCTATAAAAAAATTAAAACATGGGATACCATGGCCAAGGATCCCTAACTGGTGATATGAAATCTCTCATAGAACCCTTAAGCCATACAAAGGGACATAAAAATAGAGACACTACTAGACTAAGCTTTGGCCTAGAAGATGAATTACCAAGATTTGATAGAAGAGCTCCCATGTTTAGTGACTCATCGAATTATAATCCATCCTTTGTTACTATTGTTCTTCAAGAAGAGGATGTCATACCTCCTACTTCTCTCTTTTGGGGAAAAAAATCGATGGTCACAAACAATGATGTTGAGGCTTCTACCTCTAGACAACATGAACCTGATGAATCTGACCATGAAGATCCTAAAAAAGGAAGGATAAGAGAGAACATTGCTTGCTTGATAGCTTGGAACTAGATTATAGATTCTAGTAAATATGAATGGGAATCCCTTTCAGATGTATCTTGTGAGTTAGGAGTGGATTTAATCCATGCCTATCCTACCCAAACAAATTTATTTGATGAGTCTAGTCTAGGGTCTAATGAGTTTGTGAAATTTTCTCCAATGGATTACACTAGTCCCTTTAGGTCTATTCCTAATTTGGATTCCTTTGGAGATTTCTCTATAGGTTCAACCTCTCGTGTCACCAAAGATGAATCCTTCCACATCAACAACCTTGAAGCTTCTACTTCATTCTCATTACTCCACCATGATCTCATAAGTTGGTTCACTCAACACCATAGACCAACATTACTATATTTTTAGAATGATTATGAGATTTTTTGCTACCTCAATGCTATTGAAACTATGATATCTTCCACCAAAAAACCCATACTTAACATGATAGAAATAGATATCAAGTACCTTAGTCAGAAAATCAAAATAAAAGTAAAAAAAAGTGTTCAAATGGAAAAAATCACTTTATGGCAGTATCTAAACCCCAAAAAAAAAAAATAAAGACATATCTAAGGGTGAAAACCTCTGTGAGGAACTTGAGATGAAGTACTTGGTAGTTTGCCAAGCTATTTTTAGGAAATATCTTCAATTCTTATTGATCCTATGCAAAATATTAAGAAGAGTCCCCCAAAATCATTCATGTTTCTCAATCTCTATTAGTTGGAGAAAAGGAGAAATCCACTAAGTTATTTCAAGAGAAGGAAATAAAATTTTCTTAGACCTATTCTGATATGCCTTGCCTTGAAACAAATTTAATTATGAATCATCTATCTATCTCTCTTGGTGTCAAACCTATTAAATATAAGTTAAGCAAAATCCATCCACATGTGGCCCTCTTGGTTAAGGCAGAACTAGAAAAGATCTTAAGTGAAAACTTCATTATATCCATTGATTATGTAGACTAGATCTCCAACATTATACCTATGTGAAAACATGAAAATTCCATTCAATTGTGTACCAATTTTAGATACTTAAACAAAGTGTTCCCTAAGAATAATTTTCCATTGCCTAACATAGACATGATAGTGGACATGACTATGAGCTATAAAATGTACTCTTTAATGGATGGCTTCTCTGGATACAATCATATCAAAATTTCTCTTGAAGACTAAGATAAAATGACCTTTAGATGTGCATGGGGTACCTTTTGTTGAAATGACATGCTCTTTAGATAAAATAATGTAGGAGCTACCTATCAATGAGCCATGACCACCATCTTCCACAATATAATGCACAAAAATATGGAAGACTATATTGATGACACCTTGGCCAAATCTAAAAAAAGAGATACACATATTGCTGACTTCAGTTTGATATAGACTTCATGAAATAATTTTATCTTAGGTTAAATCACAAAATGTGTGCCTTTGGTGTCACATCGAGCAAATTATTAGGCTATATCATATCAATAGAAGGCATTGAAGTTGATCCAAAAAAGGTGCAAGCCATCATGGAAATGTCTCCTCCTAAAAATATCAGTCAATTAAGAAGTCTTTAGGGACATCTACAATCTATTAGGAGGTTCATATGTCATTTGGTTCATAAAGCTCAATCCTTCAATAAGAACTTACACAAAGGCTCCACATGTATCTAGAATGAGGAATGTCAACAAAGCTCAAATAAAATCAAAGGGCATTTGACCAAACATCTAGTATTGATGCCACCTATCCTAGGAAAACCTTTGATACTATACATCTAAACTATAGACTCATCCCTAGGAGTGTTTCTAGTGCAAAGTGATGACAATGGAAAAGAAAGTTCTATTTACTACATTAGTCACACTCTAGTTGCTTATGAGATGAACTAAAATAACATTGAAAAAGCTTTCCTTATAGTGGTATTTTCATCCCAAAAGCTTAAACATTACATGTTGGTTCATATAGTTCATCTCATCAAAAAAATCAACACACTAAAATATCTATTGAGTAAAGAAGCACTTATCTGATGCCTTGCTAGATGGATGATGATTCTCTTTGAATTTGGCATTCAGTCTTTAAATGCAAATCTATTCAGGGAAAAGTCATTTTTGATCAACTTGTTGATTTTTCATTGCAAGATACAACTCCTATGAAAATTGAATTTCTTGATGCTTCCCTCATGTATGCCACTAAAAGAACTTGAAAGATGTTCTTTTATGGTTATCACACCCAAAATAGGGCTAGTGTAACCATTTTATTTGTCGCACCTCATGGTTACATGATCCCAAAGTCTTAAAAACTCTTATTCCCATGCACTAACAATATAAAAGAGTATGAGGCTTTAAAAAATGGGACTAAAATGGCTTTAGAATGGAGGATCACATAGCAACATATCTATGGAGACTCCCAACTTGTTAATAGTCAAGTTAGTAATGATTATCAAACCAAAGATGACAAGTTGGTACCCTACAAGAAATTGATTGATTCTCTATGGAACTACTTCACATTTGTGAAATTTCAAAAAATTCCTAGAGTAGAAAATAAGTGTGTAGATCCTATGGCCACCCTTGTATCTATTCTATAGTTTCAAGAACATGAATCACATTTTGAGTTCCCAATAGAAGAATTATGTCATCCCACATATGATTCCTCTAATAATCATGTGATCTAAACTATTGTCGGTCGTAACTCCTCTCGTTACTCCACCATTTTATCATACCTACATGATCAAATCATTCCTAAAAATCTCATGAGCAACCAAAAATGCCAACTCCTTTGCAATGCCTCAAACTACACCCTGGTCTCTAGTGATTTTTGTAGGAAGGGTCTAGACAAAAAACTTTTTAGGTGTCTAGAACTAGAAGAGTTTGAAGAGGTATTGGCCAAAGTCCATGATGATATTTATAGGGCACACTCTAATGACCTTGCAATTTCTCAAAAACTACTTAGGGCGAGCTACTATTGGCCCACTATGTAGGTTGACACTGTTAGATATGCTAAATCTTGGAAGAAATGTCAACTACATGATAATTTGATTCATGCTCCTAGACATGACCTTATACCTTCTATTACATATTTTCCTTTTCAATAATGGGCCTTTTATTTGGTAGGAAAGATGCATCCAAGTTTGGCGACAAGTTTATCATTACAGCGATAAAATATTTCACAAAATATAGGGTTGAAGATGTACCTTTATTTGTTGCTATAAGCGGTCATGTTGCCTTTTTTATTCTCAAATGCATTATTTATCACTATGACATTCTATCTTCCATTGTTATTAATAATAGAGGACAATTCAAAAACAAGGACCTTTAATAGCTATGTAAGAAATTCAAGATCAAACAACATTGGTCCTCAATATACTATCCCCAAGGGAATGGCCAAGCTGAGGTCTCTAATAAGACATTGCTCAAAATCCTACACAGAACAATCCACAAATTAGGTAGAGATTGGCACCTATAGATCAATTTGACACTCTAGGCCTATAGGACCACTATATGTACTCCTACAAGGGATACATCTTTCTTGCTAGTCTATGCTTTTGAGGTTGTCTTTCCTTTAGAAGTTGAGGTTCCCACACTTTGAGTCTCCCTACATGGGTTGATCATTGATGAAGACCATAGGGCTATGAGAATACGTGAGCTAGAAACCCTCGATGAGTGCTACAAGGATATGTTTTATCATATGAGGACTTATCAAAAATATATGTCTACTACCTATCACAAAAAGGTTCATCCTCATGAGTTCCAAGTGGGTGATCTTCTGCTTCGAGAAAACCCCAAAAATCAACAAAACAAGGAATAAAAAGAGAAATTCAAGCCTAACTAGTTGGGTCCTTACATTGTGACAAAAACATTTGGATATGGTGCCTATTAACTTTCTACTCCCAAATGAAAGTAACTTGTTGAGCCTATCAACATTCTAGATTAGAATAAATTATATGCTTAAGGCTCATAACTTAGCTATTTGTATATATCTATTGATCTTGAAAAAATTCTAAATCTTAAAAAATGTCCTAAAAAAAATGATTATCTTAGTGAAAACCTAGCAAGATGCACTTTTATGTACCACCCAAAAAAAAAATCAAATGATACAAAAAAATTGAAAAAAGTCCTAAAAAAATCTGCCAAGTGGTGAAAACTTGGAAAAAGACACCATTTGAGACCCTCGCATCTATGTCTATCAGTCTCATTCATTCATTCCACAACACATTTTCTAGCTTGGAATTTTTTCTTATCCTTGTCTCGAGGGAATAGTTTCTTATCATATCGGGGTCTTCTTTTGCATTAGGGTTTCTTTGGAAACTCATACAAAATAGTGTTTCTCAACACTCTCCCCTTGACATTGAGTGTTTCTCAACACTTCTTGGATACTCTACCTATAGCCTAGGATGATACAATATAAATGGCCATGTGATTTCCACACATACACATAAACATTAATCTTATTGAGCTATGATGAATTGTATCTTCTTTGTGTGCTGTCTATGCATATTTCTTTGCTAAATATTCCCTCTGTAATAGTCTTTTGAGGATTTCATGGACTAGAAGACTGGGGGCATGGGGCATATTTTACTTGTTTGCTTCTTGTCGCTATACCTATTGACCTTATGGTCAAATCATTTGTTAATTAGTGCCAATACACTTGATCATTTGGTCAGTCACATTGCTATCGAGCTTCATAGTGTTAATCAAGTCTCATAGTATAAACTGAGTTGTTATAGTATCAACCAACCAAAAATTAAGTGTTAATCAAGTAGAATAGAAACACAATGTACACTGAGCTAGTTGTGTTAACCAAGTAGAGAAAATGTAGTATTGACCAAGTTTCATTATCAACCAAGCTCTATAGTGTCAACCAAGTTCTACAGTGTTTTTTTAGTCATCAATGTTAAATGAGTTCATGTCTACTCCTAAGTGATACATATGGAATGAGGACTAGTGTTAGCTAAGTGCCAGTATTTTCTAAGTTCCCTATGTTGCTGAGTGTCAAAATATCACCCAAGTGGTCTTCAAAACCTAAGTATCAGCATTGAGCTAATTTGGTGAAGATTGTTGAATTTAGTATTGTAGCCAACTTTAGAAGCTAATTATTTGAAGTGGTATAAATGTAAGATATCTTGTCATATCCAAATGCAAGCGTGTGTTGAAGTCTTGGCATTCATGTTGATGATACTACATTGGGGGAGTATTCTAAGCATTGGAGAGTATCAACATGTTGCATTCATGACTATGTTTGTCATTGATGTAAACATAGCATGGCTTCTATAAAGACTAGTTGAGTAGCAGATAGAGATCTTGATGGTATAGACAATGGTTTGATTTTCTAGTGATGCATAGTTATAGACATATTTGGAACAATTTCCTAATTATTTATTCAAGTGTTTAGAGTTTTTGTTGAAGACATACAAAAGTTGTACCTGATTAATAGAGAGAAGTTCAAAGAAAGAGTATTGAGAAACTAGTTCCTGATATTTTTTGGTTATCCTACATCTAACATGTAATGAAGATATGCCTAGTCAAGAAGTGATAGAGGATAGTCAAGTGGTGATGTCAATGAGTGTGTAAGCCCTAGTATTGCACATGTGAATTTTTGTATAGATTGTGAGCCAAAAGTGCTATTATAATTGTAATTAATTAATTATCTTATTATAATTAATTGAGAAAGCCTCAAGGCAGACTCAAGGAATTATTATAAAGATATGGTATAAAGGAAAGATGTTTCCTTATTTATAATATGTATGAAGTGTTGTGATCATTGCAAGAAGTGTGAAGTGTGAAGTGCAAAAAGAAGAAAAGTGCTTACTAAATGCATGTAAGCAATCCAAGGGATTATTGGATGTGAGACTTGTAATCTGGTTACAAGGTTAAAAGGAGCAAAGTCTAGTTGATAGGATAGAGAAAGAGAAAGGAATGGTAAAGTACCATTCTATTATTCTGTAAGGAATAATATAAAGATCATTTGGATAGTGTGTTCATTGGTCTTTCCCTTGAATTTGTTTGGGAAATGGTTCCAACTACCTTCCACAACTCCTAATAGGGTTGGAACAACTCCTAATAAGGTTGGAATCTCCTAGCATAGATTCAAAGTCTCTCAATAGGGACTCATATGTACTGAATATATTCATAGACTCCTGATAGGGTCCATCCTCTAACAAGGAATATTTATAGTAGTACATCATCGTGTTGGTACCATCCCAACAGGGGTTTTGACTCTTATCAAGGGTTTTTGTATGTTAATATATCTAGTGTTATTGTGTATGAGTATCTTTTTTGTGGTTTCATTTTATATTACTCATATGGTTAAGTTTTTTTAAGTTTGATAATTATGATAATAGTTGGATAACATATTCACCCCACTCTCTCCCCCCCCCCCCCCCCCCCCCAAGTTATATCAATGGAATATATATTATAATAATTGGTATCATAGCATTAGGTCCTTGAAGGATAAGCTTAATAGCTTTGAGAGATTGATGGCAAATATTTTCAAAAAGGATAGTCCTAGATTTGATGGGGCCAACTATGAAAATTCAAAGGTGAAGATGAAGACTCATCTGTTGTGCATTGGTTTGGGATATTGGATCTTGACAAAGGGTAAGAAGACAAGCATTGAAGAAGAAAATCTTGAATCTTGGCAAAGGGTAAGAAGACAATCATTGAAGAAGAAAATCTTGAAGGATGTAGTGAAGATGAGAGAGATCTGTTCATGTCTAACGTGGGAGAAAGAGAAGCTCTACTAATAGCTCTTCTAGAGAACAAATAAAGTCAAATAAAGTCACCTATAGCATCTTATGAAATTTGGAAAGCATTAGAATCTACTTTTGAGGGTGATGATCATGCCAAGAGAATGAGATTATAGAATTGGTATGTGCATTTCAAGATGCTAAAATGATGGAAGATGAATATCTAAGAAGTTATATTGACAAAATATCATAAGTTATTATAAGAATTTAGTCTCATGGTGGAACCAAGGAATATGATGAAGTTATATGGAAGATATTGAAAAGTTTGATACCACCACTCAAGCTAGTAGCTCAGATGATTTAGCTAATAATTCCCTACACTAAGGATTTCACTAAGGAAATGTTGCTTGGAAGATTAGAATCAGTAGAAGTAGATCTAAGACAGTTTGGAGATCTAGCAAGAGTCAAAGCAACTTTCAGTGCCCTAAATATTTGACCTAATCTGACAAGGAGTACAAGCACATGTGGAGATTTTGCTGGTAGTTGTAGATCTAATGAAGACAAGAAGATTGAGGAAGGAATAGACGTTCTTGTGAGAAGAGAGAATGATAGTAAGAAAATCTTTAAATGTTGGACTTGTGATGAATTTGGTCATTATGCATCTAAATGTCCTAAAAGAGAGAAAATGTATAAGGGAAAGTTTAAGCCTAGAAGAGATAAAGATAGAAAATATTTGTATATAAATGAAGATGAATAATCTGATGAAAAAGGTCAAAGTGAAAGTGATGATGAATTGGGATTTGTGGCTATCAAGGAATATGATCTTGATAGAGAAATTAGTGAAGAAAGAGCTCTAATTTTCCAAGTGGAAAATAAATTTGATTGGATAATTAACAATGGTTGTTCACATCACATGACTAGTGATATGAATAATTTTTTTAAGTTCAAGAATCATGATGGAGGTATTGTTAGAGCTGATAACAATGTAGCCTTTCACATAATAAGAACTTGATCCATTACTCTTGATGGTAAAACTAGCATTGATAATGTTTACTTTATTGATGGATTAAAGCATAACTTGTTGAGTGTTGGATAGTTGGTGGACAAGGGTTATCAGTTGCAGTTTACTAAGAAGACCTACATTATCAAAGATAGACATGGAAAGATTATTGGAATTGGCATTAGATCCAAAGGTAATGTATTTTAGTTGAATCCTATTGAAATGACATGTTTGGTAGTTAAAGTGGATAATAGTTAGTTGTGGCATAGAAGATTCTATCACATAAACTTTGATAATATTGAGAAGGTTAGTAGCACTTATGTAGTTAGAGACTTGTCTAAGATTACAAATTCTACTAATGTTTTACGTAAGGAATATATTTTGGCTAAATAGAAGAAAGTATCATTTCCTAGCAAGAAGTTCACTACCAAAGAGAAATTGGAGATCTTTCACACATATCTAAGTGGATTCTATGGTGAAAGGTATTTTATGATTTTTGTTGATGATTTCTTTAGAATAATATGGGTAGCATTTCTTAAAGAGAAATCTAAAACTTTTGAGAAATTTAAGATATCTAAAAATAGAGTTGAGAATTAATCTGGTGTTAAGATTAAGTGTTTGAGATCTGATAGAGGAGGAGAATTCAGCTCTAGAGAGTTTAACATAGTTTTTGAAGAGAATGGAATCAAAAGGCAGCTATATTCACCTAGAATACCTAAGTAGAATAGGATTTTTGAAACAAGGAATAAGTTAGTAGAAAAATCAACAAGAGCGATGTTGTTTGAGAATGATGTTTCTGAGGTATTTTGGAGAGAAGCAATCAATATAGTAGTATACACTCTAAATAAAGTATAGATAAAAAAAGGTATGAACAACACACCTTATGAACTATGGTTTGGTCATTCACCATCAGTTAAGTATTTCAAAATATTTGGGAGCAAATTTTATATTAAGAGAGATGATGACATTGGTAAGTTTGATCCAAGAAGTGATGAAAGTATGTTTCTTGGTTATTCATTGAAAATCAAGGTATGCAGATGTTTCAATTATAGAACTAAGACAATAACTTGAATGTACAAATGTAAGGATTAATGAAAATTTTGGAACTAACAAAAAAATGGTAGAATATAATTCAGATGAAGAAGAAGAGAATTCTAGAATTGTTAGACAAAATTTTGAAGTTTTCTTTGAGACTAACAATGATTTGCAGAATGATGTGCTAATTGTTGAGAAAAGAGGAGAGAAGAGATCTAAACCTAGAGAAACTCCTACCTCTAATAGGAATCTAACAAAGAATCACACTCCTGAGGAGATAATTGGAAGAAAAAACAAAGGTATGATGATAAGGAACAACATAAATGAGGAGATATGTTTGATATCTCAAGTTGAGCCTAAAAACACAGATGAAGCATATAAATATGATCATTGGATTTAAAAAATGAAGGAAGAATTAGATTAGATTGTGAAGAATGATACATGGGAGTTAGTTCCTAGACATAAAGACAAGAATGTAATAGGAACCAAATGGGTATTTCAAAACAAGATGAATGAGAAAGGAAAAGTTGTGAGGAACAAAGCTAGACTACTATTCAAGGTATATTCATAGCAAGAAGGCATAGACTATAAGGAGACATATGCACTTGTAGCTAGAATGGAAGTAGTCGGATGCTCTTGGCTAATGCAACAAATAAAAGGTTCAAGGTTTATCAAATGGATGTTAAATAAAACTTTTTGAATGGAGAAATTCAAGAAGAGGTATATATTGAGCAGCCTGAAGGCTTTCCCTTATCAGAAGATAAAGACATGGTATGCATATTAAAGAAATCTTTATATAGTCTGAAGAAAGTACCTATAACCTAGTATGCAAGGTTGGATAGTTATTATGAAAAGCTTGGATTTGTTAAAGGTATGGTAGATAGTAACTTGTATTTGAAAGAAGTTGAAAAATGATTTGTTGATTATTTTAAAATTTGTTGATGACATCATTTTTGGAGGTAATGATGAAGCAAGTGATAATTTTGTTGAAGAAATGAAGAATGATTTTGAAAAGAGCAAGATTAGAGAAATGAAGTTTTTCCTAGGATTGTATATTATATAGAATAATGATGGTATTTTCATTTCATGGGTGAACTACTTGAATGATTTGTTGAAAAGGTTTGATTTGGAAATTTGTAAACATATCGGTACACCTATGATAACTGGTCATAAGTTATCTAGAAAAGATAAGACACCTAAAGTAGAGAAGAAGAAGTAAAAATCCATGATTGGAGGTTTGCAATATCTAACTCACACTGATCAGATATAGAAAATGTAGTTGGGATTGTAGCTATATTTCAAGTTGATCCTATGGAATATCATTTTGTAGTAGTGAAGAGAATATTCAAATATTTGAAAGGGACATTTGAGTATGGAATTTGGTATGGAAAATCAAGTGATTTCACTTTAAGTGCATATACTAATGTGGATTGAGTAGGAAGTATTGATGAAAGAAAGAGTACTAGTGATGGAGCATTCTTTCTTGGAGGAAGATTGGTTTCTTGGTTAAGAAAGAAGTAAGAATTTATCTCACAGAGTACTAATTATAAGGAAACTCAGGTGTGAAAATAGCTTCCTGCACTAATCCCTTAAGGAAATTACAGTGAAAATTCCTATTAAATTCTTACAATTTTAGATTTGATATTATGTAAACAATAATATTGCAGTCAACCATGAATAAAGAAAATAGACAAAGAAATAAAATACATAAATACAAAGATATGCCAGTGGGGACAACCCCACCCCTCCAAAACCTACACAATATATTATCTTCAACACAAAGGTTACAACACACTTGCAATACAAGCTCTTTTAGGACACGGAAGACTTATCCAATAGTAACCAACAATACACTTTCACACCCTCCTATCTGCAACCCTAAAAATTCTTATATCATGCACTTTCCACTTTTAGGGCAACTTCCAAAGAACAACCATATTAGGGTTTTACTATTCTTAGAAAAAGTAGGAACCCAAAAAAAATTTCCCCATGCACTAGATGGAGACTCAAGTGTACAGTACTCAATGATCAATTGCCATATGTCTTCACATCTTCGCCCATCATCATATCTTCCAAAGATAGCTCTTATGCATTATAGGAATCTGTCATAACCATTTCAATCATGATATCCTTACACACAATTCAAGATGCTAACACATGCAAGTGGAGTGACACATCAACATGCCAACTAGACATATTCACTCACACTTAATTACATTATTTGTTAAAAATATATTTAAAAAAAAGAAAAGAATAGGAATTATCCAAGGTTGAGACACCTTATTCCTAACATTCTCTAACTTGTTGAACACCTTGTAAGAGCAACAAAAACATAATAGGAACTAATTTTTATAGGTCAAAAGGCCCATAGACTCCAAACACCATCAGAACTTCTTTGTGCCCACTAGTTTCATCAATGCATCTATAACATTCTTTATAGTATCTACCTTCTCCAAATTTACCTTTTTTTCTTCCACCATATCTCTCACAAAGTGAAATTTCACATCAATTTTCTTTGTTCTAGCATGGAAAGTTGGATTCTTTGCAAGGAAAATAGCACTTTGACTATTGCACCAAATAGTAATTTATCCTTCATCAATGCCAATATTAGAACACAATCTCCTAAGCCAAATGGATTCCTTACAAGCATGTGTAGCAGCCGTGTACTTAGCTTCTATAGTAGACAAAGTAACTAGAAGTTGTCCCTTACTCATCCAATTGATGGAAACTCCAAACATAGTGAACACATAAGCATTGGTGGGTCTCCTGCTATCAATATCACCTACCCAATCTAAATCCACATGAAACCCATGAATAAAAACTAAATATGGAGCTCTAGAAGAGTTACCATGATAAAAAAATGGAGTAATCTAATGTACCTCTCAAATATTTGAACAATCACTTAACTGTATCCTAGTGTACCCATCTAGAATCAACCATAAACTGGCTTAGAACTCCCACTACTTGGGCAATGTCTAGTCTAGTATAGACCATAGCATATATAAGACTACCAACTACACTAGCATAAGGTACTCAACTCATTTCCTCCACCTCACTAGGAGATTTTGGACAATCATCTATAGATAACTTTGTTCCCATAGAAATAGGAACACACAATGGTCTACAATTTTCCATGCTAAACCTATCTAACATAGACTTCACATACTTACTTTGACTCAACCACAATTTTTTATTAGACCTATCTCTACTAATTTCCATATCCAAGATGTACCTTTTTTCCCCAAGATCTTTCATCTCAAACTATGCTGACAACTTAGATTTAAAATCAGAAATCATACCCTTACCCTTCCCAAATAGCAACATATCATCAACATATAATGCAACAATAAAAAGGTGATAATTTCCAACTCAAAATAAACATAATGATCTGATTTAAATCTTACAAATCCAATTGAAAAAAAAAAGGCATCAAACCTAAGGTACCACATCCTATGAGATTGTTTCAAACAATACAAAGACTTCTTTAATCTGCAAACCTATGGTTCTTTACCTTTAAGAATGAAGTGCTCAAGCTATGACATATATATCTCTTCCTCCAAATCACCATGAAGGAAAGTTGTCTTCACATCCATCTATTCTATCTATAAATCATATGATGAAGCAAGAGATGACAAAAATCTAATGGATATCAACTTTGCAATAGGAGAGAATATTTCACCATAATATATTCCCTCTACCTATGAGTACCCCTTCACAAGCAATCTAGCTTTGTACCTTTTGACACTGCCATCTACATAGAATTTCTTCTTGAACACCCATTTTCTACCAATAGGTTTCCATCCTTTAGGAAAAGGTACAAGGTCCCAAGTTTTATTTTTATCCAATGAATCCATCTCATCATCCATGGCTTCAATCTAGGAACCTTCATCTTCCATATCCAAAGCATGTTTCATAGACCTAGGCTCATTACCATTAGTAATCAAAGAAAAAGCACAACTGGAATCTAAAATAGAATAACCAAACCTTTTTGGTTTCTTTCTTACTCTTTTGGATCTCCTCAAGTGTTGAGGTTGAATTTTTTCTTCCTCTTCTTTTGAATTATCAGAGCTAATAGAGCTCTCCTCATCATTAGACCCAACATTGTCTTTCTATTCAATCTTCTCAGGGGTAGGAGATAACTGAACAATATCTTCTTTCTTCTCTTTTTCATATGGTTGTAGCACACTAGGAGAAGATGTTAGCTCTCTAAAAATAACATTTCTTCTATACAACACCTTACTAGTCATAGGGTCCCAAAGCTTGTATCCCTTCACATCAACACTATATCTAATGAAAATACATTTGATAGCTTTGTTTTCCAACATAGATATTTTCTCCTTTGGAACATGTGCATAAGCTTCACAACCAAAAATATGAAGATTTCTAATTGAAGGCTTCTTACTAGACCACACCTCCATGGGTGTCCTACCAACAAGGGCCGACGTAGGAGATATGTTAATCAAATAGAAAGTATTGGCTAGAACTTTAGCCCAAAACCTTTGTTCAAGACCAGCTCCACTAAGCATACTAGTAGCCTTCTCCATCTGTGACCTATTCATTCTTTCTGCAACTCCATTTTGTTGTGGGGTATAAGGAGTTTTCTTATGCCTCTTGATACCTTGTTCTTTATAAAATTGTTTGAACTCTACTAAGAAAAACTCACCACCATTGTCAGTTCTCACACACTTAATCTTCTTACTAGTCTAATTCAGTACAAGGGCTTTAAATTCCTTAAACTAACTAAAGACTTCTATCTTACTTTTTAGGAAATAAATCCATGTCCTTCTACTATAATCATCTATTAAAAATAGAAAAAATATTAACTTGGAGATTGAAGGAACTTTTATAGGACCAAATATGTTAGAATGAATAAGATCCAAAACATCAGAAGATTTGTGAGAACTAGAGTAAAATTGAACATGATTTTGTTTACCCTAGACACAATGTTCATAGAAGTTAAACTCAAGATTACAATCATTTAACCCCTCAGCGAGGTTCTTTTTTTTCAAGGTTTTTAGACCCTTCTCACTAATGTGGCCAAATCTCATATGCCACAACATTGTCTTTTCCATAGGAAGCTTTTCTTCAAATGTGTTTATAACCTTAGGTAGACATGCTACACTACCATCAGAACCAATAACCATAGTCTTCTTTACTGCTTGTTCAAATGGTGGGGATGAAGTTATAGCTGCTCTCATCTTTGAAATAGAAGAACTATTGCACTAAGAAATGCATGCATTAAGCTGAAATAGAGTACCTTTAGCAAGCACCATAGCTCCTTTCATCATCTTGAATCCATCTTTAGGAAAACAACTTGCATACCTACATCATTTGGCATACTTATAGATAATAGGTTTTGTGCCAAACCAAGGATGTGCATTACCCTATTAATCCCCTTTACTCATCCATCGGGAAATCTAATAATGACCAATCCTCATCCAACTATCTTTAGGTGAGAATCATCACCCAAGTACACCTTTTCACCATAAAAAACTTCATACTTTGAGAACCACACATCATCAGATGCATGCACTTCCAAGGTTGTAGTGAAAGCATCTCCATCTTCTTGAGATTTTTTTGAACCCGAATCTGAGACCTTCTTCTTCTTCTTTAGCTCTTTACAATATTTATGAAAGTGCCCAGTCTTATCATAGTTCTAGCATTTTTCCTTGGGCTTTCCAAGAGTCTTTGATTTTATATGAGATTTGGATCTACCCTTTCCAAAATTATTGTCATTTTGCTTCCCTCTATCATTGGATCTCCCACAAATAGCAAGAGCTTCCTTAGTCAAATTTGACAACTTTCTCCTTGTCTCCTCAGATAAAATTAAAGACACCACATCATTCATTATGAATGTGACTAAAGTACTTCCAAGATCCATCACAAGATGGCCTCATGAATCTAGTAAGTAACATAACATGGTCATACATCGATCCTCCTCCTCTATCTTGTCACCAAATGATGTCAACTATGTAATCAAAAAATTAAAAGCATTTAGATGATCTATAATAGATCCTCCTTCCTTCATTCTTAGAGAATACAACTTCTTCCTTAGGAACAACTTGTTCACCAAAGATTTGGCCTAATACACAGACCCAAGCCTTGTCCACAAACTATTTGTTGTCTTCTCATCAAGAATGTTCAGGAGAACTAAATCAGCTAGACAAAGTCTAATGAGAGCCTTAGCTTTCTAATCCTTGAGATCCCAATCTACTTGAGATATTGCTACAGGTCTCACATCAAGTGAAGCCACCTCCCATAGATCATGAGCTTCAAGAAATTCTTCCATCTTGAGTTTCCACAACTTGAAATTATTGTCATTAAATTTCTCCACCTCCATTTTTCTTTATAATGAACTAGCCATCTTAATCTGCAAATAAGATTCAAAATGCTCTACACAAAACTCCCACTCAACTTGAGATTAGCTCAAAAAATCCTACCCAACAACTAGGATCAAAAGTTGATCAATCTCTAATACCTCTTGTAAGGAAACTCAAGTGTGGAAACAACTTCCTACACTAATCCGTTTAAGG
Source organism: Cupressus sempervirens (assembly GCA_028749045.1). NCBI lineage: Eukaryota > Viridiplantae > Streptophyta > Pinopsida > Cupressales > Cupressaceae > Cupressus > Cupressus sempervirens. Next base: position 456,394,176 of record CM053787.1, read on the forward strand.
AAAGTATTGTAAAAATTCCTATTAAATCCTTACAATTTTTTATTCGATATTATGTAAACAATAATATTGCAATCAACCATGAATATAGAAAATAGATAGAGAAAGAAAATACATAAACACAAAGATATGTTAGTGGGGAAAAATATTTTGGTAAAACAACTCCACCCCTCCAAAACCTGCACAATGTATTATCTTCAATACAAAGGTTACAACACACTTTTAATGCAAGTTATTTTAGGACACAAAAGACTTATCTAGTAGCAACCAAAAATACACTTTCATGCTCTCCTATCTATAACCCTAAAAATTCTTATATCATGCACTTTCCTTTTTTAGGGAAACTTCCAAAGAACAACTGTATTAGGGTTTTACCATTCTCCTGAAAAGTAGGAACCCAAAAAAAGATTTGAAACCCTACAGACTAGATGGAGACTCAAGTGTATAGTACTCAATGATCAATTTCCACATGTCTTCACATCTTCACCCATATTCATATCTTCCAAAGATAGCTCTTACACATCATAGGAATTTTTCATAACTATTTCAGTCATAATCTCCTTACACAATTCAAGATGCTGACACATGCAAGTGGAGTGACACGTCAACATGCCAACTAGACATGTTCATGTTATAATTCTTTAGAATAAATGATAAGAAAGGGGGGGGGGGGGGGTGTGAATCATTTATTCAAGGTCCAATGCCACTTTTTCTCTCAATCCTCAATAGTAAATAACTGAAACTATCATGCATGCAATTTGAACATTTAAACAACTATAAAAGTAGACATGCATCACACCATAACACTGAGAATTTGATAACCCAGAAACCCTCCAGGAATAAGAAGGTAAAACTAGGGTGGGGATGATACCCACAAAATAACTGTGCAATTGATTTCAACCACTTCTGATGGTCTACCCTATTAAAAGCATGCCCTATTAAAGGCTACAACACATTGTTAAATGTGACCTTGTTAGAGGATTTCACCATACTGTTAGGAATGGGCCTGGTTAAAGGACTTTGGAACATTCACTTGGAATGTCACCCTATTAAAGGATTTACAACATAGCTATTAAGCCAACCTAAGTTCATAGGATTTATCTTAACTATTACAATTGCTAGAGAGTAACAATAATGGCTTTTGATCTGATACAACTTACAACATATCTTGCAGATTACAGTTCAAACCTTTTCTTGGCTTTAATCACTTTAGATCTATCAGCTTGTCATCTCAAGCTTTGTCACCTTAAGTCTTCTTACTCATCATACCAATGCAATCATATCTATGGTCACCTATTGAAGCAGAGTATATGTGCTCTCTTTCACCTTAGCACCTTCTTCAGCACTTCATGATTTCATGCTTGACCACCTCTCTCTCTTTCGCTTTGTGACCTTATGACTCCTTAAATAGAAATTTGGAATCTCTTTTCCACTTGATTCTCCCTCTCCAATTTTAGAGTTTCAATAGATTAGGTAGGATACAATGTATCTATCCCATATCTTGCTCTTATCTAGAAACTTCGTCCAGAATCCAATTGTATTTGTCAAAAAAATGATTTACATCATGTTCTGTGCCACCAGCTCATCATTCTTATCTTCTATCTGATTCACAGAATTCTAGATAACTACTATGTTGGATCGGATCTTGTGAATCTTTGATTTTCAAAATAATGTAGCAATTTGGCATTATTGGTTATTGATGCTCGGCTTCTTCTGTGTTACTTGGAACTTGTATCCTGCTCGGCACCTCTATCTTCAGTCAGCACCTATTTCTTGCTCGGCACTTGATATTTACTCAACACTTGAAGATCACTCGACACACACTAAGTTGAACTCTTGCTTGACTTCAACTAAGAATCTGTTCAGCACTAACTAGCTTGCTCTGCTCTTTCTAATGAACTTAGTTAGGCTTTCACAAATGACTTAGCTAATCCTTACATCTTTAATATGTCTTGGTGTATCCATCCTCTGTGTCTTAGAGTATATCATCAATACACTATTTCATCAATGGCTTAGCTGATCCTTATACTTCATTACAACATCATAACTTCAACCTTTCTCTAGGTACTCTAGTTACATCTTATTGATTGCCACCTCCTTGTCAATCAACCAACTTGTAGTATTTGGATTACTAAAGCAATTGTCATTCCTACAAGTAGCAAGTTTGACATCAATGACAAAATAATGATTGAAAACATTCTTTATCAATTCCATTACTCCTCAATCATGATATTTTCAATCATTCCGAACAAGCTCCCTCTTTGGCATTGATGGCAAACCAAACTGATCACTTGATCGACTTAGTTACCATCAAAATTATATACATTTTTTGCTACATTCTGCTTCCTTCTTGACTGCTGCATCCTTTACTATGGATCTCATATTTTGCCATATCTTTACCTTTCAATTTCTCATAACTCTCCTTCTTTCATATATATCTCCCTCATAAGTATCCCCCTCTTACTTTGTATTGATGATCAGTTTTTTGCATATATCTCCCTCTTACTTTGTATTGATGATCATTTTTTTGCATATATCTCCCTCTTTGACATAAATGCCAAAGATGTAGCATCTTTACCATGCAAAATATAAGCTTTGCATCTCATGTTTTCTCCCTTTTTCACCATGTTTGTGACTGATTTGGAATTCTTGCTCCTACTATCATCCTCTGCATCACTCTTCTGATATTTCAATGATTTGTTCCTATTGATGTAGGGCAGCTTCTTTGTTGCTTTAAACTGCTTGAGTTAGGGTTATTACCCCCAACTTGCCTCTAAGATATTCAAAAGCATCATTGGGCAGTGGTTTGGTGAAGATATCTACAATTTTTTCCTTTGTGTGAATGTACTCCATCTTCACTTGTTTGTCTTCTACCAATTCTCTGACATAATGATACTTGATTGCAATATGCTTAGTTTTTGCATGCATTACTAGATTCTTGGATATGTTTATAGCACTTGTATTGTCACAATACAATATCACAAGTTTGGTTACCTCTTCTTTCATTCCTTTTAATAGATGTGTGAGCCACACAATGTTTGTGCAATTGACTACTATTGCCACATATTCTGATTCTGCAGTGGATTGAGATGTGCATATTTACTTCTTGCTAGTCCAAGTAACTAGTCTTTTACCTTAAAATAATGCTCCTCCACTTGTGCTTTTTCTATCATCAATGTTGCCTCCCTAATCTGCATCTATGTATGCATCGAGCTCAAACTTTTCATTCTTTTTATAATATAAGTCAAAATCATCAATTCCTTTGAGATACCTCATTATTCTTTTTACTACTATGAGATGATTTTCTTTAGGATTTGTAGAGAATCTAGCCACTATTCCAACTGCTAATGCTATGTCTAGTCTGCTATGTACAACATATTGCAATTTTCCAATCATGAATCTATACATTTTTTGATTAACTTCAGCTAGTACATCATTTTTGGATAGTTTGTGTCCTGTTGCCATAGGTGTGCTGACTAGTTTGGAGTCTTCCAATCCAAACATTTTAAGTATCTCTTTGATGTACTTTGATTGTGTCATAAATATACCATATTTTAGTTGGTGTACTTGCAAACCAACAAAAAATTTGATTTCACCAAACATAGACATCTCAAACTCATGTTTCATTTTGTCTGCAAAACTTTTGCAAAGCACTTCCTTTCCTCCAAACACTATGTCATCCACAAATATTTTAGATACAATAATATCCTTAGCTTCTTCTAATTTGATGTACATATTGATGTTAGCATTAGTTCTTTCAAATCCTATTTGCACTAGATACTTGTGAAGTCTCTCATACCATGCTCTAGGTGCTTGTTTCAGACCATAGAGTGCTTTATGTAGTTTACAAACCATATCCCTGTTATTTTCATCAAAAAATCCCTCTAGTTGTTTAATATAGACTTCCTCTTCTAATATACCATTCAGAAAAGTAGACTTTACATCCATCTGATAGACTTTAAAACCTTTATATGCAGCATATGCAAGTAAAGTTCTTACTCCTTCCATTCTTGCAAAGGGGGCAAATGTTTCCCCATAGTCTAATCCTTCTTCTTGAGCATATCCCTTACATACTAGTCTGGCTTTGTTTCTAGTAATCTCACCATTCTCATCTAGCCTGTTTCTAAATACCCACTTGGTGCCAATCACATTTTTGTCAACTGGTCTGGGAACGAAACTCCAGATTTTGTTCTTCTTTATTTCATCAATCTCTTCTTCCATAGCTTTATACCAATCACCATCTTGTAATGCATCATATATTGTCTTAGGTTCAAATTTACTTAACAAACATGATTCATTTCTTAGTCTATTCCTTGGCATTGGTCTTGCATCTTTGTCACCAATTATCTATTCAGCAAGGTGATGCCTCTTCACATATTTGGACAATCTTGGTTTTGTCCTTGTTTCCATTTTTTATCTTTCAGATTCATGATCACTATGCACTTCGTTGTTAGGTAGTTCTACATCTCTGTCATGTGTACTAAATTTAGAGTCAGAATGAGCATTTCCTTCATTCTACAACTTGGCTTCTGAATGCAGCTCGACATTCACTAGTTGTGACTTGGCTGAGACTGAAATTTTCTATTGAATCCCAATTTGATTGATAGTTTTCTCATCAATAGGCATTCCTTCATAAGAATACACAAAGGTTCTATAGTCATCCATTCTCTTCAATTTTTCAACTTGGACATCTGCATGCTCATCAAAGTTTACATTTTCACTTTCCACAATTTTTTCAGTGTTAGTATTTAAACACGTGTATGCTTTACTTCTAGTGGAGTAACCAAGGAATATGCCTTCATCACTTTTTGCATCAAATTTTCCATTTCTAGCATCTTTAAGGATAAAGCATTTGCAACCAAATACTTTAAAATGATTTACATTGGGTGAGTGACCATACCATAATTCAAAAGGTGTTGAACTTGTACCTTTCTTGACTTGTACTTGGTTCAGTGTATGAAAAACCACACTTACAGCTTCTCTCCAATATTTTAGAGCAACAGTCTTTTCCATCAATAATGTTCTAGCACAGTCAATCACAGATCTATTTCTTCTCTCAGCAATTCCATTTTGTGGGGGAGTTCTAGGAGCTTATGTTTGTCTCTTGATTCCTTTTTCTTTGCAAAATGTCTCAAATTCATTTGATGTGAATTCACCTCCTCTATCTGATCTCAGGCACTTCAAACTCTTTCATGTTTCTTTTTCAACTCTAGCCACATACCACTTAAACATTTGAAAAGAATCAAATTTTTGCTTTAAGAACATAACAGTCATCATCTTGGAATAGTCATCAACAAACAACATTATATATTTATCTCCTTTATAGCTTTGTTCTTCTATTGGACCGCATAAGTCAGTATGGACTAACTCAAGTACTTCTTTAGATGTATAGTTTTTACTTTTGAAACTTGACTTGGTCATCTTTCCTAGCTAACATTGTTTGCACATGATATTTTCAGGTTTCTTCAGTTCAGGTAAACCTCTGACTTTCTTCATTTTGCTGATATTGACCAGATTATCAAAGTTGACATGACATAGCCTTCTATGCCATAACCATACATCATCAAATTTTGCAACAAGACAAGAAGCATTTTCCATGTCAATATAAAATAGATTACTTCTTGTTTGATCTCCTTTTCCTATCAATTTACCATCAGTGTCATAGATTTTTGTAGTTCTTTTTCCAAATTCTGCTTTGCACCCTACATTGCCTAACTGTGAGACACTTAGCAAATTGTAGTTTAGTCCTTCAACATAATATGCATTATCACATGAAATTTGTTATGTAAGCTCATCTTCATTAGATTGGTCCTTCATGGCCACATAAACAACTTCATTATCATTATCATCAGAATCCTCTTCAACAATATAGCACTTCTTGCCTTTGTCTTTGTAATCATCTTCTCTTCTATTTTTATACTTTTTACCTTCCTTGTATTCCTTTTTTTGTGTACACCTTGCAGCAATATGTCCTACTTCATTGTAATTGAAACAAATGATAGGCAGCTTACCCTTGAATTTTCCTTTGCCTTTGTGGAATCTTCTTGCTAGCAATGCTTCCAATTGTTCCACATCTTTCTCATCAATGCTACTATCACTGGATACATATTTCATCTTTCTTCCCTTCTTTGATTTTACTTGATCAGCATCTTTCAGTGATAACTTGGCCTTGAAAGTAGATTCAACATTCTCTGGTCTATAGTTGTCAAAGTTAGATAACTCAAATGTAGTGAGTCTACCCACTATTCCTTCAAAACTTAGATTGTTTCCTGGCACACATCTTAGCTCTTGTATAGCTGATACTCTAATAGCATATATAGGGAGCAAGGTTCTTAGGAACTTACTCTTAATAGTGTCATCATCTAATTGACCACTCAAGCATCTTATTGCACTTACCACTTCCTTTATTCTAGTGGCATACTGAACAACATTCTCACCTTCTTCCATTTTCATATCATCAAACTTTCCTCTGAGGCTTTCTGTTTTTTCTCTTTGAACATTCTAATCTCCTCCATAAATTTTTGATAGGGGTTTGCACATTTTGAATGTAGTGCTACATCCTTTGATGTCATTGAATTCAACATAGTTGAGTGTAGAAGCAATTTCCAGCATTGTTTGATTGTGTTCCTTTTTTTTTTTCAAATCTTCTGCAGTAAGAGTACTAGTTGGATCAACATGTTTAGTAGCAATTGAATTTTGGGCATAATCTCCTATGGATCCAAGATTTAACTTCATCAAGATTTGACATGCAACAAAGTTGTCTTTGTTGAGTTTGGGAACTTCTCTCTCAGGCATTTTGATCTTTTCTACTTCTAGTCCTTCTAAACTAAGTCAGTAGCAATGCTCTGATACCAATTGTTATAATTCTTTAGAATAACTGAGGCGGGGGGGGGGTGTGAATCAGTTATTCAAGGTCTAATGCCACTTTTTCTCTCAATCCTTAATAGCACATAACTGAAACTATCATGCATGCAATTTGAACATTTAAACAACTATAATAGTAGACATGCATCACACCATAACACTGAGAATTTGATAACCTACAAAACCTCCAAGAATAAGAAGGTAAAACTTGGGTAGGGATGATACCCACAAAATAACTGTGCAATTGATTTCAACCACTTCTGATGGTCTGCCCTATTAAAAGCATGCCCTATTAAAGGCTACAACACATTGTTAAATGTGACCTTGTTAGAGGATTTCACCATACTATTAGAAATGGGACTAGTTAAAGGACTTTGGAACATTCACTTGGAATGTCACACTGTTAAAGGATTTACAACATGGCTATTAAACCAACCTAAGTTCATAGGATTTATCTTAACTGTTACAATTGCTAGAGAGTAACAACAATGAATTTTGATTTGATACAACTTACAACATATCTTGTAGATTACAGATCATACTTCAGTTCAATCCTTTGCTTAGCTTTAATCACTTCAGATCTGTCAGCTTGTCATCTTAATCTTTGTCACCTTGAGTCTTCTTACTCATCGTACCAATGCAATCATATCTATGGTCACCTATTGAAGAAGAGTATATGTGCTCTCTTTCACCTTGGCACCTTCTTTAGCACTTCATGATTTCATGCTTGACCACCTCTCTCTCTTTCGCTTCGTGACCTTATGACTCCTTAAATAGAAATCTAGAATCACTTTTCCACTCGATTCTCCCTCTCCAATTTTAGGGTTTTAATAGATTAGGTAAGATACAATGTATCTATCCCATATCTTGCTCTTATCTAGAAACTTCATCTAGAATCCAATTGTATTTGTCAAAAAAATGATTTACATCATGTTCTGTGCCACCAGCTCATCATTCTTATCTTCTATCTGATTCAAAAAATTCTAGATAACTACTATGTCAGCTCAGATCTTGTGAATCTTCAATTTTCAAAATAATGCAGCAACTTAACATTATTGGTTTACTGATGCTCAGCTTCTTCTATGTTACTCAGCACCTATATCTTCAGTCGACATGTGTTTCTTGCTCGGCACTTGTTTCTTGCTCAGCACCTATTTCTTTCTCGGCACTTGATATTTACTCAGCACTTGAAGATCACTCGGCACACACTAAGTTGAACTCTTGCTCGGCTTCAACTGAGAATCTGCTTGGCACTAACTAGCTTTCTCAGCTCTTTCTAATGAACTTAGTTAGGCTTTCACAAATGACTTAGCTAATCCTTACATCTTTGATATGTCTTGGTGTATCCATCCTCTGTGTCTTAGAGTATATCATCAATACACTATTTTATCAATGGCTTAGCTAATCCTTATACTTCATTACAACATCATAACTCCAACCTTTCTCTAGGTACTCTAGTTACATCTTATTGATTTCCACCTCCTTGCCAATCAACCAACTTGTAGTATTTGAATTACTATAGCAATTGTCATTCCTGCAAGTAGCAAGTTTGACATCAATGACAAAATAATGATTGAAAACATTCTTTATCAATTCCATTACTCCTCAATCATGAGCTTTTCAATCATTTCCAATAGTTCACTCACACTTAATTATATTATTTGTAAAAAATAAATTTACAAAAAAAATAATAAGAATAGGAATTATCCAATGTTGAGACACCTTATTCCTAACACTACTGAGGTAGAGTCTATTGCAGTGATGAATAACTATATTCAAGTTATGTTGATGAAGTATATATTAAAGGATATCATAATTGAGTTTGAAGAATCCATTATCATTTACTATGACAACACAAGTATAGTGACTATGTCTAAGAATCCTATGATACATTCAAAGACTAAGAATATATCTATTAAGTATCATGTGTAGAGAGAGAAAGTAGTAGAAAATGAGATATACTAAATATTAGATAGTAGATATATTTACAAAGCCTTTGCCTAAAGATACATTCAAGTACTTAAGAGGTATGCTTGGGTTATGCCCTTGCCTACTTCAGAGTAGATGATTATAGAGAGTTCATTAGTCCAATGGTATAGATAACTATTATTAATCTAGATTGAATGCTAATGTTTCTCGTATAGGGGAGTATATGTGATAATTTGAGTCATTGAGGACTCTTGGTATTTGGTATTGAATAGTGTCTTTAGACATTCGAGCTAGTTGAAGACTTAGAGTAGTGTGTTAGCAATTAATATGTAGAAACATTGAGATTGAGATCCTTGACATTGATGTCAATGGGGGAGAATATGCATGAAAAAAATACATCTCCTAAGGTATGGGGTAGAGCATCTCCTAGACATGGAGAAGAGATATCTCTTTAGAGAGATTTAGAAAGACTCATGAAAGGAAGCAAGAATATGCATTTGATGTATTGTGAATTGTGTAGTGTGAATTAAAAAATTGATGTCTAATTTTTAGGATTATGCACCTTTTGTGAACCTATTATTTTGAGATTCTTTTTAGCATGTGGACAATTAATATTGGTTAGTAGCAGCGGAAAACTATTTAGTATTCTTGGAACTTAGATGGTTTTTTCATCTATGTTTCCATCAATGCCAAAGGGGGATACTATTAGTATGAATTTTGATGATACTACATTGGGGGATTATTCTAAGTATTGGAGAGAATTGACATGTTGCATTCATGACTGTGTTTTTCGTTGATGTCAACATAGCACAGTTTTTGTAAAGATCAGTTGAGTAGAAGACACAAATCTTGATGGTACAGACAATGGTTTGATTGTTTAGTGATGCATAGTTAAGGACATGTTTGGCATAATATCTTGATGATGTAGTCAAGTGTACAGAGTCTGAGTAGAAGATGTACAGAAGTTGTACCTAATTTATAGAGAGTAGTTCAAGAGACAGAGTATTCGGAAAGTAGTTTTTGATGTTTTTTGTCTATCTTACATCTAAGATATAATGAAGAGATCTACAGTTAGGCAATAATAGAGGATAGTCAAATGGTGATTTCAATGAGTAAACAAGCCCTAGTATTGCACATGTAAATTTTTTTATAGACTATGAGCTAACAGTGCTATTGTAATTATAATTAATTAATTATCTTTTAAAATTAATTGGGAAAGCTTCAAGGCCAAGTCAAGGAATTATTATGAAGATATTGTATAAAGGAAATATGTTTTCCTTTTTATAATATGTATGAAGTGTTGTGATCATTGGAAGAATTGTGAAGTGCAAAAAGAAGAAGAAAAGTGCTTACTGAATGCGTATAAGTGATCCAAGGGATTATTGGATGTGAGATTTGTGATCTAGCTACAAGATGAGAAGGAATAGAGGTCTAGTTGATAGGATAGAGAAAGAGGAAGGAACAATATAGTACCATTCTATTATTCTACAAGGAATATTATAGAGATCATTTGTATAGTGGGTTCATTGGTCTTTCCCTTGAAGTTGTTTGGGCAATGGGTCTAGTTGTCTTCCACAACTCGTAATAGGGTTAGCACAACTCCTGATAGGATTGGAATTTCCTAACATGGATTCAAAGTCTCCTAATAGGGACTCATATGTAATGAATCTATTTATAGACTCCTAATAGGGTCCATCCTCTAACAAAGAATATTTATATTAGTACATCATCTTGTGGGTACCACCCCCATCAAGATTTTCCCTAGCTAACATATCTAGTATTGTTGTGTTTGAGTATCTTTTTGTGTTTTTGGTTTATATTACTCATATAGTTAAGTTTGTTTAAGTTTGATGATTACAATAATAGTTGGATAATTGATTACTCCCCCCCCCCCGCCTCCCCATCTCTCAGTTATATCAGTGGACTATATGTTGTAACACAAAGAAGCACATGTATGTATGCAAATTGAAGAGTAAAGGCTACTTGAAGCATAAGGAAAAGAAGAGTCACATCTATCACAACAAGGTGATCATTTCTACATCAAAGGAATCTCATTCAGAAAACTAAATTATAGAGTAGAGATTGGCCATCAGTTCATCCTAATAGGTGCATCAATCAAATCCTCTAACAAGGTGGACTTAACAATCTTATGCTAAATCTCCCAACTGAGTGCATACTTCATTCTATTGTATAAATCCTTTTTCAAAGTGGATCTAACAGTCCTTATTGCTCCTAACAGGGCAAATCACCAGAAGTGATCATTTGTAAGCCTTAACAGGCCAACTTTATATTGCAGTACTAAAGCTTGTGGGTATCATCCCCACCAAATATTGTGTCAAGTGCTATGAATGTTTTATTTCTTTTAGTCTTTCATGCATATAACTAGATTAGAATAATTAATTGGTGAATTAAAGATAAAGTTCACCCCCTCCTCTCAATCACCTAGCTCACCATACATTTCTAACAATTGGCATCAAAGCAATTGGTTCTCACATCAAAATTTTAGCAGCTTGAGAAAAGATCACAGGCAATGGAAGTTTATAGACTAGAGAAAGCTATTGAAAATGAAAAGTTGGATTTGCAATTGGCCATGGAACAATTTAAGAAAATGAAGGAGTAGCTCTATCAATCCTTGAAAAGAAGAAAAGACCTAGCAGCATATATGAATGACAATATCTACATAGAAGAAATAATTGAAGACATTTGACAAGATAGAATTTTAGATGAAGCTGATGTAGAAATCAAAGACCTACTTGAGAAGAATCTCACTCTTGATGAAGAAGTTACAAAGCTGATAGGAGAACAACAAATTCTAGAAAATGAAGAGAAAATATTTCTAACTGAGAGGATAGAAGAAAATGACAATGAAATTCAACATCTATATCTTTAGCATGCAAATTTGATAAGTCAACTCAATTATGCAAATTAGGAACTTATCAACTTGATGATAGATAATGAAAGATTGCATAATGATCTCAATATAGAAGGGAAAACCAATGAAAGGATGATGAAATCTCAAGAAAGAATGAATTAGTTAGAAAACAAAACTCAATTCATACACAAAGGAAAAGCATGATTAGGCTATACAGATGAAGGTGAATCATCTTAGCAATGAGCCTCGAAGAATAGAAGACCTACTTATAATCATTTTGGAAAGATAGGTCATACATCAAAAAAATGTTGGAGTAATGAAAAATCAAAATTTAGTGGAAAATTGTTCAGTTATAACAAACAGGGACATAGAGCAACTGAATACACAGAGAGAGCCAAGTTTGAAGGAAAATGTTTCCATTGTAACAAACAAGAGCACAAATATTCATAATGCAAGACCAAGAAATGGATTCCAATAGAAAAGATTCTAAAAGCTATCTTTGGTTGGGATTATAACACATGGTGCATATGTCACTTATATGGTGAGCATGGACATATTGGAGCAAATTGCATAAGAACTCACATGAGGAAGAGAGATCCTACAAAGAGGTGTTTTGTATGCACAAAACTTGGACATCTAGCTAGAAATTGTATAAACAGAGCTAAATTTGAAGATGAAAAGAAAGAAAAGGCTCACAATATTAGAAGTCAAATGAGATAACAATGAATAAAGAAATCTCCAAAGAATGCAAGTTAAAGTCCTAAAAATGTTGACACCCAAGTCAATGAGTTAGGTGACTCAACCATGTCAAACTAATTAGCCATGGAGATCATTGGAACTATGATTCAAAAGAAACATCGTATATAAGTTCCAATCTATAAGTAAGAACATCAAAATAAATATTTTAGATACATTGGGGTCATTGAGTTGATGACCTTACCAAGAAAAGTCAGGTTGTAAGGCCTTACCAAGAAAATTCAGGTTGCTAACCTAACTGAGATTTGAAATAGATTGTGCATACTAAGTTCAAGAACATAATCAAGCTTATGCTTACCAAGTTGAAGATCAAAGGTATCTGACGAGTTGAAGACTTAACTAAGCATCTCATGCTTGTCAAGTTTAATAGGTTGTCACTAAGATGTCCAATGTATGATGCATTAATGGTGACTTAAAGATATATTTTTGGGTAAAAGAAAGAATCAAAAGGTTTTATTCTTCACTGTAAATATGAGAGTGAAAAGAGTAGACCATTCTAAAGCCCCCAAGTGATTCAGTGTGATTTTTTAGAGTTTATTCCTCCATCACTAAGTGATATGGTATCTCTATCTAGTAACATAGTTAAGAAGGGCTCCAAGATGCTAATAAGAAATGGTATGCCTACAAAATCAAAGTTCAAACTTTATCTAGTGATCATAAAAGAGTTTGACCCAGTTGGTGCTCATTCAAGTGGATTAGGTTTAACCTTATTCATGTTTAGGACATGCGATTCTGGCTTGACCAACCCATCAAGATCACAAAGAAAATGATTCATATCGTTACTAGGTTTCCTATGCTACAAAGACCTAAAACAACAAAAACCCTAGGTCAAGTTGACCTAGTGAAGAAGACTTTGGCTGAATGGGATGGTAGATTAATGAAGCTAAATGGTGTTATAGACATGGAGATCAAATTTGGAAGTCATGTGATTGCCCACAAAATATATAGCTCTAATTGAAAAGTGTGTCATGTAAAGTGATGGGCTTAGTATTCAAGGTAGTCAAGAACAATCTATCCTTTAAGCTTGCCTAGTTGCAGCTGAGCCAGTTAAGAAAGAAAATTGAGAGCATACAAGCATCCAAGGCTAATCTATGTAAGCTTGGATCACTTCTTGTATGTTTGTTCTTTTATGTTCAAATTTTTTCCCTTCAAAAGGTACTAAAGTATGGAAGATACCTATTTTATATTAGATTAATGAGTTTATAGTTGAAATGAGAGACAATTTTGAGGGCATCATGGATGTATATTTTGAGACTTTTAAGGAAAGGATGTAGAGTAGGTTCAAAATATCTAGACAACTAGTTGATGATTATGAAAAATACATATGTTTCCTTGGGGACTATGACAAGGTACACATGTAGGAAGTTAGACCTAGAGTTGTATGGGTAAGACATCTTGGTTATGAGGTAACCATTGATGACACTAAGGATGTCATAGAGGTTCTTGTCACTAAGCCTATAGACCCTAAAGAACCATATTTTGGAACATATGCCAAGATTTCAATTGAAATAAATATTCATCAAGCCCTGAAGAGAGGAAGGAAGAAGGTTGAATGGATTTAGAAGGAAAATGTGAAATTTGGTTCCCATCTTTTGCTCATAGAATAAAAGGGAGATGAAATTGAAGAAGAAGAAGAAGGAGCAGATGAACATGAAGAAGAAGATGAAGAAGAGGAAGAAACAAAGGAAACTACAAAGAAAAAGGGGAAAGTAACCATAACTAAAAGAGCTACAAGATCCTCACCTACCTTCTTCACCAGAAGACCCACAAAGTCAAGGAAGAAGCTCAAACTTCAAGTTGGTGATGGAGATGAAGAAGAGTAGTATATTTCAAAAGGTCTACCCCAACCTTTCAAGAAAGATTGAGAAGACTTGTAGAAGGAGGAGGTATGACATATTTCAAATCTCTTCAATTTAAAAAAAGAAGCAAGGAAGAGAAAAAATAGATAGAAGAGGCCTTAGTGGAAAAAATAGCTAAATGGAAATACTTTCTAAGTAAATTAACTAATTAAGTTCTAGATATTATACATAAGGAAATTTCACCTCATTGGGAAAATGTAGTAAATATTGTGAAGGATGTCAGGGAATAAACCTTAAGGAAGGTAATTCCAGAACTTTCAAATAAGGAAGTGAAGGAAGCATTGACAAAGCATAAAGAAAATCTTACTCCTAAGTTCAATGCATTCCTGATTGTGTCAAATGATATTGAATCTATTGTATAATCCAATACAAATGATGGAACAATATTTATGGATTGCATGAGATAAATCCTACCAAGGAAGTTGTGAAAGTTGATGATGTTGATGACGTTGATGATGATGAAGAGGAATAGGATGATCAAACAGTCAGTGAGGATCTACTTGAGACTTAGGATACTCATGATTCTAATATTGAGAAGATTGCACTAGAGGTAATGGCATCCCTCCCTGATTCTCCAAGAAAATCAATAGTTACATCAAGCTTAGTGGAGACTGCAACTGAGTCATAGATAATTGAGCTTAACATTTTTCAACCTATCCCTCAATTGGTTGTTGGTGTTGTCTTACCAAGTATAGTGATGAGTACTATCACCACTACTTCATCTACTGAGAAGGAGGCTCCACTCTTCACAACTCCAAGTCACATTGAGTCACAACAAGGTATTGTAAGTACTCTTGCTATTGTTGTTGTTTCTCAAATAAATAATGTTGTTTTAGTTATGTGTGATTCCATAATAAGTGTATGTTGGAAATATTCAAGACTATGCTAGCTTACTGAGAGGGGAGGGGTGAATTAGTAACCTCAAATTTTTTGTCAAATATAGTTCTTAATTGCAATAATCCAATAACCATTGAATCATTAAATTAGATCTAACTATATGCATGAGAAACTAAAAACATAAACATTCATGACACATGAACACAATGATTTTGGTGACCCAAAAACCTTCCAAATAGAAAGTAAAACTGGGGAGGGGATGACATCCACAAAACTTCAATACTGCAGCATAAAGTTGGCCTATTAAGGCTTACAATGATCACTTCTAATGGTTTTCCCTGTTAGGAGTAATTAGGACTGCTAGGTCCACCTTGTTAGAGGTTTTACAAACATACAATGAAGTATGCACTCAGTAAAGAGATTTGACAAAAGACTGTTAAGTCTACATTGTTAGAGGATTTGGACTAGTTCACCTATTAGAATGACATAGTAGATCTCTAACTTACAACTTGATTTTCTAATAGAGATTCTTTAAAATATTGATCACCTTTATGTGATAGATATGACTCTGCTGCTCCTTTGTTGATATGGCTTTACAATACACTTTGTTGCTGATTCACATTCACATGCTTCTTACATATTCTTCACTTTCACTTTTCATACATGCATACATACATTTATCGATTCATATTCATACTCATACATTTGGATATGATACAATACATTATATATATATATATATATATATATATATATCAATCCAATTGCAAAATTACAAAGTCATCCAATATACAATTTAACACCAATGTTACAAAGTTGGCTCAAATGAAGACACTCAGGTTCTGAAGACTGACTTGGTGAAGTTCTCATACATGACGTCCACTGTCATTACTTAGCATTGTCATGCATTTGATAGAAGTAGAAGCTCGGTCCATACTAATCATCTTACAGTAGTCTCAAACTTAGTTTGCACTAGTAACTCGGTAGATACTATGTGACTTGGCAGAAACTGAATTACTCATTTACCATGACTACACTCAATAAACATTGATCATCATATAGCTTGATTAACACTAACTTCACTTCACATGAACTGCTAGCTTTGTTTGAACTGCAAAGCTTGGTAACTAGTGGACTGCTTGGGTTGAACTACTAGACTTCACACTACCTAATTTCACATGGTAACCATTGGGATGCTTGGTAGAAACTGTAAAGCTCGTGGCTATTGAATTACATGGCAAACAGTGCAGATTGTTCAATGAGATCAGTGGCCATACAAAATCTGAATAAGTGTTGTCACTAATAACAAACTTGACTTAATGTCAATAGTGTAATGATAGTGGAAGCTAAACCTCAACTAAGCACTAAGGATTTGAACAAAGGTAAGGAAATCATTCTTTCACCTAATCCAAAGGCAAAAGGTAAAGAGGTATAAGTTTCTCATGAGGAAATTGTTCTAGAAGAGAACATAGTAATTTTAAATTGGGATCTTTCCAATCTCATTCTTGATCATATGGATACTCTTGGAGAACTTTGGAAGAAAAGGGTTGGAGAACTTTGGAAGAAAAGGGCTAGACAACAGAAGCTGAGAGCATAGAAGAAGAAAAGAAATCAAGTGTTGGAGGATATCAAGGGTATATTTATTGATATGCTTGGTATTGAAATTGATGATAAGAAGCCTACTTTGGATCAACTTGTTAACATAGTTCAAAAATTTAATGAAGATTTGAATGGACAAGAGAAACTACTACAAAGGGCAAAGAGAAAATTTGACAAGGTTTTGGAAATGTGGTAAAAAAAATTTGCCATAGATCAAGTGGAACTATCCACTGTTCTTGTTAACTTTGAGAGTACTATAAATAGTGATGTTCCATTGTTTATAAAATTAAGTGATACTACAAATGTCACCAAGGAAATCAAGGACAAGTTGTCAAACATTGATGCTGATCTAAGGGCAAGTGAAAACTAGTTGTCTCTTAACCCTAGCACTAGCTCAACATATTTTGCAAAGATTAGGTATTTGACAAACTTGTAGGAAGAGTTACTAAGGGAAGAAGCAAGAATAAGGGCTATACTAGTAGAGACATACAGTATGATAATTCCAAACATGGATATAATGTAGAAACATATTGTTCATGCAAAGACATTAATCTATGACTTCAACTTTTCTATTGCTAATCATATGATGGAATTTTCTATTGAAGTACATATAGCTTTCAATACTTCAAAAGTTTTGCAAGAAAATTGGGACAAAACAATGTCTCTAGTTTTGATGGTACATAGAGATTTCCTCTCACATTTTGGTGTTACCTTGTAATTATGCATTTTTTGGCATTTGTATCAAAAAAGGGGGAATATATCTATAAGAGGGAATATAGAATATAGCATATGAATATAAGAGGAATACAAAAAGGGGAAAATACATTTATGTAGAGTAGAGTTACAAAAATAGTTTTGAAACATAAAAAGTAGATTCAGTATTAGTCAAGTATTAGCATGGCAGTCAAAACCAAGTTACAAGCCCCAAGTACACTGATAGGGGGAGTTTTGACAAGTTAACTTTTTGAGCATTCAGAATTATTGGTATAATAAGTGCTTTTGTCACTAATGCCAAAGGGGGAGATTGTTGACCTTATGGTCAAATTATTTGTCAAATAGTGCCAAACACTTGATCATTTGGTTGGTAACATTTCTACCAAGCTTCACAGTGTAAATCAAGCCTCACAATATAAACTAAGCTATTACAGTATCAACCATGTAGGAAGTAAGTGTTAACCAAGCAAAATAGAAAGATAATGTAAATTGAGCTAGATGTGTTAACCAAGTAGAGAATTTGTAGTGTTGGTTGAGCTTTAGTATCAACCTAGCTCTACAGTGTTTGTTGAGTCATCAATGTTAATCGAGTTCATGTCTACTCTTGAGTGATCAATTTAGACCAAGCACTAGTGTCAACTAAGTGACAGAGTTTACTAAGTTTACTATTTTGTCAAGTGTCAAAATATCACCTGAGTGGTCTTTAGAACCTAAGTATCAGCATTGAGCTAACTTGGTGAAGATTGTTGAATTTGGTACTGTAGACAACTTCAGAAGGTAATTATTTGCATTGGTATATATGAAAGATATCTTGTCATATCCAAATGCAATTTTATAACAAAGAAGCACAATTATGTATCTAAATTTAAGAGTAAAGGCTACAAGAAGTATAAGGAAAAGTAGAGTCCTATCTATCCACTAGTTCATTTCCCCTTTTTTTTAACTAAAGGCCATATTGGGCTATGATTTCTTCTTTTTTCTTGTTTTTATGCTTGAATTGGTCAAAATTTCAACCAAATTAGGTTTTTTATACCCGAGTTGGTCAAATTTTTTGACCAAATGGGGTTCATAATGAAAAAAAAAATTGTATTCATCATTTTTGAAGGGAGTTTGTTTTTTAGTCTATACTTGGATTGTATAGGAACATCTCTCAGCATAACAAGACCCTAAGGAAAATTCTTTTTGCTTAAAGCTTATGAATGTTTATAGGTTGGAATGATATGTAGCATTTTCATTTTGCAGAACTACATAAATTTTGCATTAAAAAAATCTATGCAAAAATATTTAGGGTTAAAGTAATTAATTTTCCCCATGGTGAGTATGAGATTTAAATTAGAGATTGTTGTGAGTTGGGATATTTGGTACAACTGCTAAAACCACAAGAGGCTCCATATTGACTATGTTGTGTTTATATAAACAATCATGTATTTGGACTTGCTAACCTTTTTTTGTAGGCTTATGCACTATAACGTGTGCTCTTTAGGTGTGCAGGGCTCATTTGTTAATGTATTGAGTATATGCTTTTGGTAAATTCAAAATGCCTACAATGTATGATATTATCATGTTTTTTAATTTGGTAGGTATCTACTTGTAACTGTGATGTCTAACATATATTTTAGAATTACTGAAGAGAACAAGAAAAATGGTCTCCTCTTCATTCTTTGAAACATGGTGAACTTAGGCATTGTATGATTAAATTCTTTCATTAAAATTTTCCATAGATCTAGGCTTATGCATCATAACTTGTGCTCTTTAGGTGTGCATGGCTCTTTGTCATTGTATCATTATATTGTGTATATGCTTTTGGTATAATGTATAATATTATCATGTTTTATAGTTTAGAAGGTATCTACTTGTTATTGTGCCATTTAACATAAATTTAAGAATTTTTGAAGAGAATACGAAAATTTCCAGACTCTTCAATCTTTGGAGCATGGTGAACCTAGGTATGATGGGATAAAATCCTCACACTGAAACTTAGAGTATATCCTTTCCCATGCTAAATATTGGCAACCTGAGCATCATGAAGGTTTGGCCTCTAGAGGATAGACACAATGTTGATTTGAAGCATGGTGTAACCATTGAATACACAGATTCCATTGGGAGAACGATGAGAAATGAAAGGTTGCACATGAACAAATTCTAAATTCTACAATCTGCTACCACTCAATGAATGACTACACTCACCAATTGGCATGAGAGAAGTTGAATGAATGTAATAGTTTAAATACACTAAGATCTTCTTACTCTTATATAACTAAGAGATGTGTTCAAGAAATATAGATAAATGCAATATTGCTAAGGATTATCATGGTTCAAAATTAAGCTTAAAAAGGATAAGTCAATTTTGACTATTTAAAAATTTTAGTTTAGGAATTAAGTTTTAGTGTGTGAAGTTTAATATATTCAAATCATGACAAGTGAAATAAATATAATATTTGATATTTTAAATTTAACCAACCTACCAAGTCTTGATTCTTGCTCTATTTTCAATTCTAGTAAATAGAATGTTATGAACATCAATTTTTTCTATTTTTTCTTCTTCCCCATCTCTTCTTAAGCTCCTAATGCTAAAAATAACCAAAAAAATACATTAAAATCATCCCTTAGACACATTATAGGTCAAATTTTGACCAACTTGGGTAGAGAGTTGTGCAATACCTTTTTTTTTTGTTTTTATGCCCTAGTTGGTCAAAATTTTGACCAACTCAGATTCATAATCAAAAAAAGAAAATTATGATTCATTATCTCTTATTTCATGGCATCTATTTCTTGGCAACACTCTGCATGCATGCAGGAGGTATTTGATGGCTATTTGATTTTCTTGGGAGCTATTTCATGGTGATTTGATTTTCTTGTTGCCCACACAAAGCCCCAACTTGAGAATTTGGTGAAAAGTTTTTTATTTGTTATTTTGTCACGCATTACAGGAGTTATTAGAGGTAAGGTTTTAAAGGGATCTTGTACTGAATGATAGGCCCATCTAGCGAGTTCTTCTAGTTGGCATTTATAGAAGCAATTGTGTGTTTATTTCAGCAATTGATCTGGAAGCATTGACCCAAGTGCTTCCACTTTTCTAATCTTTTTACTTCCATTGAGTCTTGTTATAGTATAACTCGTTGTAAAGATTAATTATTGATTTCCCACAATACCAACATAATCACCCAACATTGAAGAACATGCAATACTAATTTTTCCACAAATTATGTTATTATGAGAGTACAAGATTATCTTTTAGTTTGGTCCATTTAGCATCATTAGTAACCTCTAATACCTAGGTCACATCTCTAAGAATAATTTCTCTTAGCACATAACTAGAGATGAGTTTAGATGCAATATATCAATTGAATCTAGAAATACCTAACTACCTTCATCTACCAAGCCAATTCTCCATCTTTCAATAGATTTCTTGTGTCTATGGGTGTCAAGGTGGTCAATCTCCTAAAAGAAAAGCATGCATCATTTTATAGCTTTCAATCCAACTACATTTAGGTTTCTTCTAATTTCATCAAATTACTATATGAAAAAATCATCACACCTATTCATTTTTCTTAAAGCTCCCACTTTGATTGTGAAAGGATCATGCAAAAGATTTATGTAATTCAGAATCTTTACATTCAAAAAAATTTTATTTTTAGTGGCTTCATTTGAAATTATTCAATTTCATGAGCACATAAAAAATATGTTAACATTTATAGAAAATTTTAATGCTATTCTATTTTGCACACATGCCTAATATCTTCTTACTCTTGTATAACTAAGAGATGTGTTCAAGAAATATAGATAAATACAATATTGCTAAGGAATATCACGGTTCAAAATTAAGCTTAAAAAGGATAAGTCAATTTTGACTATTTAACAATTTTAGTTTAGAAATTAAGCTTTAGTGTGTGAAGTTTAATATATTCAAATCATGACAAGTGAAATAAATATAATATTTGATATTTTAAATTTAACCAACTTGCCAAGTCTTGATTCTTGCTCTATTTTCAATTCCAATAAATAGAATGTTATGAACATCAATTTTTTCTATTTTTTCTTCTTCCCCATCTCTTCTTAAGCTCCCAATGCTAAAAATAACCAAAAAAATACATTAAAATCATCCCTTAGACACATTATAGGTCAAATTTTGACCAACTTGGGTAGAGATTTGTTCAATACCTTTTTTTTTTTGTTTTTATGCCCTAGTTGGTCAAAATTTTGACCAACTCAGATTCATAATCAAAAAAAGAAAATTATGATTCATTATCTCTTATTTCATGGCATCTGTTTCTTGGCACCACTCTGCATGCATGCAGGAGGTATTTGATGGCTATTTGATTTGCTTGGGAGCTATTTCATGGCAATTTGATTTTCTTGTTGCCCACACAAAGCCCCAACTTGAGAATTTGGTGAAAAGTTTTTTATTTGTTATTTTGTCACGCATTGCAGGAGTTATTAGAGGTAAGGTTTTAAAGGGATCTTGTACTGAATGATAGGCCCATCTAGCGAGTTCTTCTAGTTGGCATTTATAGAAGCAATTGTGTGTTTATTTCAGCAATTGATCTGGAAGCATTGACCCAAGTGCTTCCACTTTTCTAATCTTTTTACTTCCATTGAGTCTTGTTATAGTATAACTAGTTGTAAAGATCAATTATTGATTTCCCACAATACCAACATAATCACCCAACATTGAAGAACATGCAATACTAATTTTTCCACAAATTATGTTATTATGAGAGTGCAAGATTATCTTTTAGTTTGGTCCATTTAGCATCATTAGTAACCTCTAATACCTAGGTCACATCTCTAAGAATAATTTCTCTTAGCACATAACTAGAGATGAGTTTAGATGCAATATATCAATTGAATCTAGAAATACCTAACTACCTTCATCTACCAAGCCAATTCTCCATCTTTCAATAGATTTCTTGTGTCTATGGGTGTCAAGGTGGTCCATCTCCTAAAAGAAAAGCATGCATCATTTTATATTTTTCAATCCAACTACATTTAGGTTTCTTCTAATTTCATCAAATTACTATATGAAAAAATCATCACACCTATTCATTTTTCTTAAAGCTCCCACTTTGAATGTGAAGGGATCGCGCAAAAGATTTATGTAATTCAGAGTCTTTACATTTTAAAAAAAATTATTTTTAGTGGGTTTATTTGAAATGATTCAATTTCATGAGCACATAAAAAATATGTTAACATTTATAGAAAATTTTAATGCTATTCTATTTTGTACACATGCCTAATAAAATATTTGTGAAGATAACATGTAAAATTTTTTTTTTTTAGTGAGTTCATTTAAAATCATTCAATTTCATGAGCACATAAAAAAGCTCTTAACATTTACAAAAAATTTTAATGCTATTCTATTTTACACACATGCCTAATGAAATATTTGTAAAGATAACAAGTAAAAATATTCCATTTATCTACCTTGTAATGAACATTCAATGTATAGGCCAAGCCTCTTGACCTTACATATTCACCTCTACTTTGTTCGATCAAAACACAACTGTGATTGTTGACCTTCCAAATTTGCAAGAAAAGTTGCATGACAACTTTTTGACAATTATTGCAACTTTTCAATATTTCCAAACAAATGACAACAAATACCTACCAAAACTTGATAAATCATGCAATAACTCTAAAAAACATAAAATTGAAGTTTTTGGTCAACTCATAGTGTTGACCAATGTTGACTGACCTACAACTTGCCCATAGGCCTTATTACAACATGCAAGAAATTTGCCTAAAATGTATTCTAGGATTATTCAGATTGATCCATTGTCATGTGTCAACTTGGACTTTTATTAATCATCTAATATATCCAAAATTTTATGTTTGACCATCTTGTTTAGGACCTTGGGCCCCTACACTGCCCCACTTTGGCTTTTTGTACATTGAACATATAAGAATTCCAAATTTTTGGAAGATTTAACAATTTTGAGTTTATTGAAACCCTTTCTAACTCTTCTTCTTCTCCATCTTGCATTTCTACAAATTCTTTCTTTTTGTTTCTATAATTGAATTTTGGGAGGTGATACTTGTAATGAAATCTTTGGCTTCTTCTAACTTGTGTCTTTGCTTCCTTGCCAATTTCCTTAATAATAAATCATTTAACAATAAATAATAAAATTTTATGTAAGCAGACAACTTTTCATTAATTATAATATGGGTGAATTTGAGCGAGGTGGCCAAATTTTTCTTTCAAAACCATATGTGCAGATATAAACATTAAGTACAAGATGTCCAATAATTTTGCAAATATCTATTTTCATGAAGAAAGACCAAGCCTGGCAATATGAACCTAGAACAAAATAATGAGACAATTGTTAGATTGTGGTCTCAGTTTTAAAGAAAAGTTGATAAATTTAATTGTCCTTGCAAAAAATGTAAGGTATTAAAAAATTGAAGAAATCTAATCACAATAGCCTAGAGTCATTGTAGGAAACATGGTCACATTGAAGGGGGCCACAATTTTTGTTGATTGGTGAATGTGGATTTCCAATTAGAGGAACATGGAGGTGTGAATATCCAAGCTAAGGATAACACTCCCATGAAAGAAGATGATAATGTTCTAGATGACATGATTGAAGAAGATGGTTATGGCACAACTAATGAAAATTCTCATGATGATTCTACTAGTGCATCTAATAATGATGATGAAGATTGTCTTGATATACCTATATATAAGAAGGCACATGAGCCCCTATACCAAGAATCCCAAAGAACTCTTCTTTCTTCTATAGTGTTGTTGGTGAAGTTGAAGGTTATGAATGGTTTATCTAATGTAGCAATGTCATGTATGCTAAGGTATGCCATTTTTGTCATCTTCAATGTTAGAATACAATTACTATTCATTTTAGTAACAATTCATATTTTTTATTGTAGGCTGATAGATGAGTTTTTGTTACCACCATCAAACATTTTGTCTCATTCATACCAAGAATTATTACCATTATGAATCAAATTGGAATGAAGTATCAAACAATACATGCATATCCCAACGATCACATTCTATATCATAAACAACATGAATTTGCAACAGAATACTCTGATTTTTATAATAGTATAACAAAAAAGGTGCCTCACAAGGTTCTTTGGTACATTCTCATTATTCCAAATCTTGAATGATTATTTAGGTGCACTAGCTTGGCACAATTTATGGATTACCATGCACACAATAGAAGTCAAGATAACATTATGTGAATGCTTGCAAATTGTTCTACATTTAAAGAGATAGAAGAAACATGACCACACTTTAAAGAACCTCATAATCTCAAGCTTGCATTGGCAATGGGTGGTGTCAATCCATTTGAAGATATGGGATGTGTTTACTTAGTATGGCTTACTTTTGTAATTAATAAAAACATTCCTCCTTGGATATCCATAAAGAGGGAGTACATAATGTTGTCAATGATTGTACTAGGTATTTTTTTTCATTTAATAGTTATCTAAATTAAATTATAAACAATGCATCAAAATGGTAATAATAATTATGTAATGTTTATATTCATTCAATTACTAGGTACCAAGTTAAAGATATGATTGTGTATATTGAGCCTCTTATTGATGAGTTTTTGAAGTTATGGAATGGGATCACTATGTATGACATCTCTAGACCAATAGGACAAAGACAATTTCAATTTCATGCAATGCTTGTATAGACAATACATGATGCCCCTAGGCTAACTCATTTTTGCAGTATGTTATATTATTAAGGTCACATATTTTTGGTTTGTTATAGTGTTTACACATTATTGTTGTATTCTTAAGTTGTGCTTCATAATTGTACATGATCCAATTATACATGATCTTTTAGGTCTTTAAACAAACAAAAAATATTCGTGTCCAGTTTATGGTTCAAAGATAAAATATTGTCATTCAAGAAGTTTAGGAAAGCAGGTGTTCAATGAGTTTAGGCACTTTCTCCACAATAATTATAAGTAACAAAGACACTATAGAAAATATTGGATGGAAGGCATGATGGAGGAAAAAATTTCAAAATTTGTAATGATATTCATGAATCCAATCATGCACTGAAATATTTCATTAAATCAAAGAGCAATGGAAACCACATAAATATGAGTGTCCTTCCTTTGTTATTAATAAAGCAACAAAGTGATGCATTAAAAGAAGTCGTAAAAAAATAAAAAATTTCACAGGATTTGTTGTAAATATAAGCAGTCTTGTATCAAAGAAAGGTGTTTTTGAGCCAAGATCAAAAACACATGATTGGCATACCTTATTCAAGGTGATTCATGTTCTCTATTTACAATATATTTCTAAACTTGCATGTACTACCTATTGTATTATTTCTTAATATATTAAAAAGATCATTTTTTTAATGATTGCAGTATGTCCTACCTCTATCCCTCCCACACCAATTTGACAATATTATTAAACAAGTTATATATGATCTTGGAAAATACATGAGGTTAGAAGTTTTATTTCTTATATTTTTTGTATATATATTATATTTATTACTTTCTTTACTTTTATGTAATCTATTGTATATTTTTTTTATCTAAAATCTCATTTATATGTTCTTGTGTGTTGAATCTCTTTGAGGTGTTTCTCATCTAAAGAAATTGATATATATATATCTATATATATATATATATATATATATATATATATATATATATATATATATATATATATATATATATATATATATATATATATATATATATATATATATATATATAATACTGGAAGAGAAAAATTCCACACCTTATATGCGAAATAAAAAAGTGTCTACCTTCAACCTTTTTAAATGCTCAAGAACACTACCTCATACATCAGGTTGAGGTGATTGAATTGTGTGGACCTGTACAAACTAGGCCAATGTGGATGTTTGAGAGGCACTTGATATTTATGAAGGGCTTAGTTCAACAAAGAGCATGTTCTGAGGGTTCTATGGTAGAGGGATATATGGTATACCAGACCATGGTGTGCATTAATGAATATCTTCTTTAGTTTGCAGAAATATCCATGTAGATTGCATTTGAGATTCCAACTCTATTAACAAATTTGAAGGGGAGTACCTGATGGGGACAGGTAGATTTAGGAGAGTGAGAGGTAATTATAAGATCTTATTGTAGTTAGTTAATTCTTATCCATCATCAATATAATTTATTTCTAACTGGTCTAGTTATTTTCTTTCTAATTGTTTGTGAGTGGGATGCACTACATTTGTATATTGCTAACAATCTTGATTAGATGATTGTATAGATTCAATAGTCTTAATAAAATGGTCACTCATTAACATGGGATATTTTTGCATCATTGGTTAAAGAAGCTCATTGTAATTAAGATCTCAATGTTATGTCAATGGTACTTGATCTTGATCTAGCATATGGCTTAAGAGATAGAAAGGTACATAGAAGATTACTAATTATGACCCATAAGTTTAATATCAACTCATAGATCAATGGAAATAATATTGACATATTTGAATAATTGTAGATCAAATACCACAAAGCTATGTACCACCATGGCTTTAAATTTTGAATAAAAAAATTATACAAAACAAAGGAATCTTGTGGTTCTAGGATAAGTGTAGTCTTAGAGGTCACCAATATTTTGTCTAGAAATGGCATGCATCCTCAATAATTTAAAAATTGATACTATGAAATTTTGGATGATATACTTGAGTGTGACTTTAATTCATTCAAATTAGTTCTATTTTTTATCAAATGGTATAGGCTACGACTGAATCAAAATGATCCTGATAGGACTATTATTGAACATGTAATATCCCTTGCCCAAATTGATTGATTTTGGCTCAAGGAATATTGTCAAACACTTGTATGATAATTTTCAATGCTAAGAAATTTGAAATTGATATTACAATGCATCTTACAATGAACTAATATGCAAGTGCAATTCTTTTGGTACTTTCAATGCATATACATGGAAACTAGATATGGAATGCATATGTACAACCAACTGACATTTTGACAAACAATTTACATACAACTATTATGCTGATCATATATGATATTACATGGACATTTTGTCAAAAAAATGGTATACAATATGTATCTCTTTTATTGAATTCATTCTCATGTACAATGTTGCTATGAGTTTACCAAGACAAATGGGCTTACAAAAATTACTACAATAATGCCAAAACCTAACTCTGAATTATCATAGAAAAGTCACATGCTTAAAAATTACAAGGCTAACTACTAATAGTTGCAAGAGGAACCTGATAATAGTGATTTTCAAGGATGGAAATGAATCAAACATAAATACTATAGCACGGCATCATGCATGTGTATTGTAGCAGCCAAAATGTATTCTCCAATTTAAGCACAATGAACTCCAGAATGAAGCTCTCCTAAATATCAAATCTAGTGGATATTTCACCACCTCATATGGTTACAACTCTGAAGAGTTGACATTCTCCAATGGCTAAATGAAATCAAAAACCTTAGTTGCTTCTCCCAAGTTTATATCAAATGCAATTCAGAATAATCGGATGATTAACAATGAAGCTCTCACCTCTATTTATTCTTTTCTATCACCCTTCTAGAAGGAAATAAAATATTATTTAATTGCATTCTTTTGAAGCTTCCCCCTTTCCAAATTAGTTGTATTTCTAGAAAATGCACTCTCTATAAACTTCTCCCTTGCAATACAATAATTAATTATACTTCTAGAAAATTAAATTAATTGAATATAAAGTCACCTTTTAATTTTAATTTATTTAATGACTTTATAAGAAATTAATTTAATCAATTTATTCTTATTTCTCCACTTAGCCTTCAAAGAATTTAAAGGCTAAGAGCTCCACTAAGATGCTAAAAAGATGGGGACATTACACTCTGCCCTACTTGAAATTGCTTGTCCTCAAGCAACTTCAAGTCTGGATGTTGCAAAATCTCCCCATTCTCCCATGTCACATCCTCTACTAGCAAGTCCTTCCATTTCACCAAATACTCCCTTATAGTACATCACCTTAAGTTCCTTTCCCTAAAATCAATGATATCCTCTAGCACCAATACCAATTTTCCCTCATCATCTAAGGGTGGAAGCATTGTAGAAAGAATAATATGATGTCCTAGCACTTTCTTGAGGTGTGAAACATGAAAAATGTTGTGCACCTTGCTCTTCACCGAAAAATCTAACTCATAAGCCACCTCTCCCACTTTCCTAATAACCCTAAATGGACCATAGTCATGGCTTAATTTTTTTGGCACCACTCTTCTTAAGAGTGGATTGATAGTAAGGCTACAACATAAGATACACCAGATCTCCAACCTCAAAAGTTTGCTTAGTCATCTTCTAATCTACATATTGCTTCTCCTAATTTTGTGCCTTGGTTATATTATCCTTGAGAGTCTTAACAATGTCTTGACTCTCCCATAACAAATCACCTACACTAGGCACTCTACTATCACTCAAAAGCAAATCCATAAAATTGGGTGCCTCATACCCATACAGAGCCATAAAGAGTGACATTTGAATAAACATGTGATAAGTTGTATTATATCAATACTCAAAGAGATAAATCCACCTTATCCATGCCTTTTTTTTTCCCTACTATATAATTTTTGAGATATCCCTCCACCCATTTATTCACTATCTCCATTTGACCATTTTTATAAGGGTGGTAGCTAGTACTTAGAGTGAGCTCTATTGCACATAACTTGAATAGCTCCTACCAAAAGTGACTTATAAACTTGTTGTCTTTGTCACTCACAATGCTCTAAAGTAAGCCATGTAATCTAAATATATCCTTGAAGAATAACTCTTCCACCTATGTAGTAGTGTATGTAATAGTGATAAAAAAGAAGTGTAAAAACTTCATAAAGTGATCCACAACTACATAAATGCAGTCTTCGCCTTGGGCTCTAGGAAGTCTTATGATGAAGCCCATAGATAAACACTCCCACTTCCTATCAAGAATTAGAAATGGTTGAAGTAAACCAGCTGGATAGGAGTGTTCCTACTTATTCTGTTGGTAGGTGGGACACTCCCTAACATACTGAAGTACCTCTACTTTGAGCCCTTTCCATGTGAAGCACTCTCTAATCTGGCAATATATCTTGCAGAAACTAGGATGCCATACCACAGGTGAATCATGAAAAGATTTTAGAACCATCCTCCTCATTGTTGAGCCTAGAACCAAAAACATTTACTCTTTATGAATGATGAGCTCATTCACAAGGATGTATCTGCTGTCCTAAATAGTTCCATCTATGAATCTGATTATCCATGCATCATTTGCATACTTTTCCAGGATCAAGTGTCTCCAATCTTTTGATATATCTATCAATAAGTTCAAATGGGGCCTACATGATAAAACATCAGCAACTACATTCTGTGTCCCTTTAAAATATGTAATATCAAAGTCATAGGACTATAACTTGCTCACCCATTTTTGCTACCTATCATTGAGATCTTGCTGCCCCAAAAAGTGTTTTAGGCTATTATGGTTGGTTTCATACAAAATTTGATACCTACCAAGTATTTCCTAAATTTCACCAAAGCATGCATAATGGCTAACATTTTCTTATCATATATGTTGAAGATTTTTTCTTGCCCTCTTAATTTCCTACTCTCATAAGAAATAGGGTGCATCTCTTTCATAAGCACTACTCCAATGCCCTCTTTGAAAGCATCACAATGTAGCTCAATAGGTTTGCTAAAATCTAGTAATACTAACACTATATAGGAAGTCATCAACTCTTTAAATTTCTCAAAACACTCTTGTGCCTTAGGAGTCCACAAGAAATCTCCCCTTCTCATCAAATTTGTCAAGGGTGCTACATGCCTAGAATATTCATCCACAAACCTCCTATAGAAACCACATAATCCTAGAGATCCCCTTAACTATGTAAGGTTTACTGGTGAAGGCCACTCCACAATGGCGCAAATCTTTTCAAGATCCATGTGTACACCTTTTGCACTGATGATGTGACCCAAATACAACAAATTTGTCATACCCAAATCACATTTTGACTCCTTTTCATACAAGGACTCTCTTCCCAATATATCCAACACTGTGTCAAGGTGAACCAAGTGCTCCTCCCAAGATCTATTGTACACCAAGATATCATCAATGAAGATAAGTACAAATTTCCTCAACTGAGGATGGAAAACCCTATTCATTATTGTTTGAAAAGTATAAGGTGCATTAGTTAGCTCAAATTACATAACTACAAACTCAAAATAGCCACAATGACATCTAAATTGCTTCTTCTTGATGTCCTACCCTCTAACTTTGATCTAGTAATAACCTGATTACAAAGCTATCTTTAAGAAGAAGCAAGCTCCATGAAGCTCATCTTTCAACTCATCAATCTTGGGAATGGGGTACCTATTTTTAATTATCTTCCTATTAAGTACCCTGTAATCAATCCACATCCTCAATGTCTCATCCTTATTTTTCATCAACACCACTGAAGAAGTGAAAGGAGACTTAATTGGTCTAATGTGGCCCATAACAAGTAATTCCTTTTTGGTTTTTTTCAATTTCATCCTTCAACATCTTCAAATGCCTATAAGGTGTAATCATGATGGGCTTATCCCCCTCCTCTAACTCAATGATGTGCTCAATACCCCTGTCTGGTGGTCTACCTAGTGGAATATCATTGAACACCTTAAAGTGTTTAACTCTAAGCTCCTGAATATCATGAGGATATTTAGTCTCCAGTTGTCCCTTCTATGATGGTATTAACATGCACTCTGCTACCCACTTTGCCTGATCATGTTGAATTAATCTAGCCATCCTCTAAAAAGAGACTATTCTAAAATCACTATCCCTGATTGCCTTAAGAATCTGTGTCTTTCCATTCACTTTAAACCTCATATCCATCTCCTTGAGATTAAGAGTGAACTCACCAATATCGTGCAACCAACTCATCTTAAGGACTATATATGTATCTCCCATAGGCACAACATATAAATCTACCTTAAAGGCATAATTATTAACTTCTAGTGGGAGTCTAGTGATCTTACAATCACAATTGAGGGCATAGCCATTAGCTACCCTCACTCTAATTCCCCTAAACTCCTCTATTTGTATGCCACACTTCTCCACCAACCTAGCATCAATGAAATTATGAGTGGCACCGATATCAACCAAAGTTATAACTCAGTCTCCAGCAAGTACTCCTCATTCAAAATGATCCTTCCTACTTAATACTAGTGAGATGAGCTTCCCAAAGTTGCTTATCTCCTTCCCCATCCATAGACTCCATTTTAGACAAGTTTTCAGCCTTGTCTTCCTTTTTTCACCATCTATTTCCTCTATATCAAACTACTAGTCTGAATTATCTAATTTTGGTTCCTCATAGTATGCTCACATAATTTGGTTAGCTTCTCCCTTTGGTCTAAGAGGACAGTCATGGTTTGCATCATAGGTCCCTTATAGTAGAAACATAATTTTTTCTTCCTCAAATCATTTAATGTTTCCCTGTCAAAAGGTACTAGAGTTTTATCTTTAGAATCATTTTTAAATTTAGTCCTCTCTAATTTTTTATAAAATGGTTTGTTATTTTCTAGAATATGCTCCTTTCGACTGAAATTTGTTTGTTGGGATTGCATGCTCCATACTTCTTAACTTTTTCATAGCTTCTTATAAAGAAATTGGATCAAATGCCTTTATCTGGAACTTCTTAGTGGTTTGGATAGGCCCTCAATGAAAAGAAATATCAATCTACACTCTAAAATGTTTGGAACCATGACTACCAACCACTAAAATTCACCAATGAATTACTCCAAGTTTCCTATTTGTTTCAACTATGCTAATTCCCAACAGTAAACCTCTGGATCTTTCTCATAAAATCTTTCAACCAACCTTTCCATGAAGTCCTGGTACTCTATCACCTAATTATGTTGAAGTGTTACCATTCTATGGTACCACTAATCATATGCTACTCCCTCCAAATGCAAATTGGAGTAGTTGATAGCTTCAATCTATGTCATTGGCCTTAGTGTCAAGAATGTGTCAAGCTTATGAATCCAAGCTTGAGTTTTCATCTTACCAATCTCATCAAATGTAGGCATAGTAAGCTTTCCTATAGCCCTCTTCAGCTCACTATTTTGACCCCTGGCCTCCTATCCTATTTGAGTGACCTATAATGTTCTCTCCTCGAATTTATAAAGCATTCAAAGGTCATTCTCTCCCAAACCTTTGGTGCCAATAATTCACATTCATCATTTGCATCCATAAGGATATCTACAAATGTCTCATCCTCAACTTCCTTTATTAGTTCGTGTATTGGTTCCTCTAACAAAAGTAGGATGTGTAGGCCTATCTACTATTTTGGAAAGAGTTCTATGAGTTATAGGTGATCCCAATGCACTCCTATTATCCCTTTGTTCCTAATTTATTTTGTCTTGTGGGTTCATGCACTTAACCATGGTGGTTAGTGCCTACAAAGCCTAAGCTATTTTCTCTTTTCCTATAATCATTGCTCTGAAAAATTCCCTTAATTCTTGGTCCTCATTCCTATTATCTCTTGGTGGGCTACACTCTTGCCTATCACCCATGGTGTATGGCTGCCTGATAAAATCTTGTTTCCTATCAAACAAAGCTCACCTAATAGAAAACAATCTGTGAGAGCCAACCTCAAGTGGCGTGT
Source organism: Cupressus sempervirens (assembly GCA_028749045.1). Lineage (NCBI taxonomy): Eukaryota > Viridiplantae > Streptophyta > Pinopsida > Cupressales > Cupressaceae > Cupressus > Cupressus sempervirens. The sequence continues at coordinate 456,427,196 of CM053787.1, forward strand.
GATTGCTAAACCCTTAGGATGGTAGAATTTAGCTCTGATACCCATGTAATATCCCTTGCCCAAACTAACTAATTTTAGCTCAAGGAATATTGTCAAACACTTGTATGCTACTTTTTAATGCTAAGAAATATCTAAATGATATTACAATGCCTCTTACAATGAACTAATATGCAAGTGCAATACTTTTGGTACTTTCAATGCATATACATGGAAACTAGATATGGAATGCATACCTACAGTCAACTGACATTTTGACAAACAATTGACATACAAATATTATGTTGATCATAAATGCTATTAGATGGACATTTTGTCAAACAAATGGTATGCAACATGTATCTCCTTTATTGAATTCATTCTCATGTACAATGTTGCTATGAGTTTTCCAAAACAAACAGGCTTACAATAATGACTACAATAATGCCAAAATCTGATTTTAAATTATCATAGAAAAATCCCTAAAAATTACAATGCTAACTACTAATAGTTGCAAGAGGAACTTGATAATAATGATTCTGAAGGATGGAAATGAATCAAAAAAATTGTAGTGCAGCATTGTGCATGCATACTATAGTAGCTAAAATGTATTCTCCAATTTAAGCACAAATTAAACTCTAGAATTCAGCTCTACCAAATGTCAAATTCAATGGATATTTCACCACCTCAAATAGTTGCAACACTAAAGAGTTGACATTCTCCAATGGCTGAATGAAATTAGAAACCTTAGTTTCTTCTCCTAAGTTTATATCATTTGCAATTTACAATAATCGGATGATTAACAATGAAACTCTCACCCTATTTATTCTTTTCCTTTACCCTTCTAGAAGTAAATAAATTATTATTTAATTTCATTCTCTAGAAGCTTCCCCCTTTCCAAATTAGTTGTATTTCTAGAAAATGCACTCTCTAGAAACTTCTCCCTTGCAATACAATAATTAATTGTGCTTCTAGCAAATTAAATTAGTTAAATATAAAGTCACTTTTTTAATTTTAATTTATTTAATGACTTTATAAGAAATTAATTTAATCAATTTTTCCTTATTTCTACACTTAGCCTTCAGATAATGTAAAGGCTAAGAGCTCCACTAAGATGTCAAAAAGATGGGGACACTACAAAACATGATAGTGGATTTACAATGATTACTACAACACCATTTGAGCTAGTTGGAGATGAGCCCTATGTTCTTCCAAGCTAATGTGATGAAATGTTTTACTTTGGCATTAAAGTATAATGTGATGGAAGAAGAAGATATTGAAGAATCATAAGATGAAGTAAATGATGATCACGAATGATTGTTACACAATGATGATGAATAAGAAGATGATGATGATTCTAGTGACACTAATGATGATGGTGATGATGATGATTGTCATGATCATGATCATGCTCATGAAGACAATGATGATCAAGGTCATGATTGTCATGATGATGATGGTCATGATAATGATGATGAAGATGATGATGATGGAAATGAAGATGGTGATGGTGGTGATGACAATGATCAAAGTGACAAGTATGATGATGGTGATGATGAAGATGACATCGATGAAGATAATGTTCAATGACATGATCAATGAAATATCTATTGACTTATGATCAATATCAAGAATGTTGGGGTCATGATTTATTTATGGAAATTTGTTTGAATTGTATCTTTTTATAATTAAGTTATTATGTGTTGAACTCTACTATCATGGAATATATACAATATTATTGTATAGCTACCACACATAAAGTAGAGGTAAGGAATTCAAAAAAAAATACAATGATTTCGATGAATACATCATGTAATTTTTGTCTTCTACATAATTTGTAGTATATTGATGGAAGGCCAAAAGAAATAGTGAATATTGCAAGATTTATAAATAGTTCTCAACTTGTGTCAACTAATAAGTGGTCAAAATGTATATTCGAGTCACATAAGGAAAATCATGTTTTTGTATGTGTGATAAAATTAATAAGTGTAGGGGAAGAGCTTCTAATAGATTACAATTTGAATCATGTAGATGCAAAAAAATTCCCTATCATGGGACTAGTAAGTATAACATTTAAACCAATTGCCTAAAATTAATATTGAATATAATATTCAATCTATTGTTTTATTAATATATTTTTTGGTATGTCTATTACTTTCATTTTTCTACTGATTGCTAAGAATTACTAATCTTTCTCATAGGAAGACATGGATACACAACGCACAGGCAAGGATATACTAGCTCACACACCTTCTTTAGTGAAGGTAAACCTTAATTTTTGTAATTGTAAAAATTATATAGAAAAAAATGTCATATTATTATGTTCATTTCTTTATGGATTTGGAGTTATTCTGATGAAATTTTACTAATATTGGTGTCACAACTTGATACTTATTGATAGAAAAAAGTGAAAATAACAACAAATCAAATGCAATCTAAAGTACAAGCATCATTTCTAGATGACATCACTCATAGTGCTAATCCCAAATTCATGGCTCATCAACTCATACAAAAATATTGTGATAAAATTCTTAACATTATCCTTGAGAAAAACATAATCAAGGAGACAAAGGTACTGAAAGAAGAATTGATACTTAGAGTCAATTCTTTGAAGGTACGCATTAATTAATCTTAATAAATAATAGAAGTTAAATAGATGTTTATATTTTATAGAATCTTATGCATCATGATATAAAATATTATGTGTTCTTCTATAGGATTTTGTGACACCTGTGAGATGGTGTGGTCAACATGGTGAGGGTTGTAGCACACAACCTTCACGTGAGTAACACTTTCTCTTTACAACATTATTAAAAATTATAGTATTATTACACTATTGAGTTTATTTAAGGTAGATTTAGTTATGACTGAGTGTTATTTCATACTTAGATCTCTATTTGAACTAGTCAAATATATGCCAACTCAATAGATATTTAATCCATATATTTAGCATTACAAAAAATTATAGTATTATTACACTTTCTCTTTAATTAATACTTTCTCAAATTCCTATGAGAAGAAAGAACATAGTAGCTGTACACATTGTGAAACAATATGAGATATTAAAAAAGATTGTGGCCCTACTAGTGCAACATTGTTTGTTTTCATCAACATTATAATACTTAAACTTTTATTTTCAGATGCTTTTATCTAGTATCCCATTTGATCTTTATCCATTGCAAATGTATTTTTTAACAATGTATTCGTTAGCTCATGATGAAGTGTGGATGCCTCCTTTGATCGTCACTTTGATATTAAGTGTATTATCAGCAACAAGGAGCTTGCAAACATCTTCGGCTATGCCAAGCACAACTAGCAAAACCTTATTTTTCTATATTTTATAATGTGCTAGCCATGAATTGTTTTTTTTTTTGGGTGGATTGTATATTCATTGACCTATTTTATGCACTAATAGATGGACCTTCAGTTGATAAAACAAAAAAGAATAGTACTATTGAAGCTGAACCATTTCTTGGAGTAGCACATATGACTAGTACTGGTTCATTTGTGGGGACATTGTTGTTGAACAAGAAAACCATGTTTCCATTTAAATTATGAAATCTTATAGGTGCTTTAAAAAATTTATTATTTATAGTGTAATTTTAGTTTACTTATAGATAACTCATTTTGGATTAATATTCCCATGATTTTTTTGTACAAAATGATGTATTTTTTGATCATCTTTTTGATATGACATTGAAGCTATTTGGACCCACCATACATAAAAGATACGTAGTTTCATATCATTGCTACAATATTTTTATTTTCTTCCATTTATTGTACTATATGAAAGTTATTGATCTAACAATTTTTATTTTTATTTTTAAAGGTGGAATAAAAAAGGTCTTGAATTTAAAAATTAGATCATTACATCTTTTGAGGACCTTTTTGGAAAAAAAGAAATTGACACTACCCTACTTCTCAAAAGAACATTCAAACATATAAAGACTATGAGGGACCAATATATAAGGGGTCTAAAGGATAACCCAAAGTACTACCATCCTCCTATGATTCTATTGATAGAAAAGGAATGAAATAATAGAAGATGCAAAAGAGGTTAGGCTATGTGATAAAAGAAATGAACTAGAAAAGGGAAAAAAGAAGGTATGTCATGATAGTATTAAGTAAAATGTAATCATGTACTAATTAATGATTTTTGTAAATATATAAACTAACATATTTAAAATTTTCATAGACTATAGGGCACATGAAAGGTTACAAAAGAGAGACTACAAAAGGTTGGCCAACACAAAATTGGCTTTGGTGGCTATATGAATCTTCAGTCTCAACTTTTAAGTAGTAGCAATGGAATTTCATATATAAAAAAATTAATATAATGTTGCAAATAATTTTGTTTAATCAAATCATACATGAAAAATTGACAATATTAAGCAAAAAATATAGGGGACATAATTTAATGCAGAGCACACGGATGAAGATAAAAAAATTGCCTTAAAGGAAGGCTAAAAAGTCATGGTTGCATGCCTACACCAAGAATCTAAAAGCCATACCCAAGAATCTGGTGCACCAAATGAGACATAGGTAAATTGGTCAAATAAAAAGTAAATCAAATTGAATAGTTGAGAAATTTATTTTTTGGTGTTAGTTTCCAACATAAATTGATTGCATAATAATGTGCATAATATTTCATTGTAGCCTCCATATCCTATCATAGAACCTGCACATGATGAAGGCCATAATGTGCATCATTATACCTCCGTGGTGGAGGTATTAATTTTTTATTGGAAATTCATTACACAATTATGAATGCAATTTAACATCTTCAATTGCAATTTGACGTATAAATTTTTTTTGAATATTTTAGAGCATGTTGAACATCATGGTGAAGGAGTGGAGCATTTTCCAAGTGTCCAGCATGTTGAGGTGGGGACGGATCAAAATGTTGTTGTACATTATGTAGAATTATCAGGTAGAAAAACACATTTTATGTTCTACTGGTTAATTAAATACTCATAACAATTTAAAAAAGAAAAAGACTATGCCAATTTAACCCATTTACTTGTTATTGCAATAGAGACCCCTTTAGTGCAGCAGCCTCCCTCTCCTCAAAATAGGAGGAGGCATCATAATTTGACATTACATGTGCCACAAGAGGAGGAGAATGAGGAAGATATTGATGCTCCTATCAGTCTTTACCTTAAGAAAGCTAAGAAAAATAAAAGATGAAATGATTTTTTAAAAATGATGTTTGATTTTTTGGATAATGAAAGAATATTGTTTTAAGTAATTATCTATGGATGTTGCATATTAATAATGATTTTTGTGTCATGTTAATGAATATTGTTATGTGCTAATGAAGTCTTGATAGTATTGTGTATTAATGAATTTTATATCATATTAATGAGTGATATGTGATTGAATTGATTGAATGTTATAGTTCATAAATGGATGAATGAATGAATAAAGTATGTAATTAGATGATAATGGGGAATTTAGATTGATGTTAGGGGGAGGGGGTGAGGCTAGATGAGCTTCTACCTTCACATGGTTGGCCTTGTTAAGTAGAGAATATTAAAGTATTCTTCAAACCAAGTGAAGCTCAAACAAACAAACCTTCATTAATTAGTCAATTTCATTCAATAGCTTTACCACTTGCCTCATTTTGGATCTTATAGCTAGATCTAGGGCTAATACTGAAATAATAGTTTTACATGCACGATGTGGTTGTTTTCAGTAATCAAATGACAATAATGGTGAGTAGATCAGTATGAATTTTACTTTGTTCAATTGTTTTGATCGGGGTTTCATTTTATTTATAGTGGTGCAAATACAATATTCACATTAAAAAGTAAAAATATAGTACTATTAAATCACTACATTAAATTTTGTTAAGTAGATCAGTATGAATTTTATTCTATTAGATTGTTTCATTTTATTTATAGGTTGGTGTCAATACAAGATCCACATAAAATAAGTACAAATATAGTAGTTTTGTTCTTTCTTTGTAATAGCTTTGATTTTTTTCTCTAAAGAATATTTCTCAAACCTTTTTATATCCCTTTGGTAAGCATCCATATCTCCCTATTAAAAAAGAACTATTAGAAGAAAACAACCATTTAGAAAAGTAGGTTGTGTTGAAAAATTCCTTCCATGATTTCCAATACTTAAATGTAGGACTATAAATAGTAATAGCATAAATGAAGTACATCTAGGCTCAAATTCAATTTGGAAGCTCCCCTAATAATGGTTTATAGTTGAATCATTCAATGTTCATTGCATTCTTAGATTTACAAAGTTGAATACTATGATTGACAAAATTTGGACTAACTGTGAATAGAAAAAGCACTAAACTATACAGACTTTGTACCCTCACTCTACATCCCAGAAATCCTTATATAAAGGATTATAACAAGCTTCAAATGGGAGGACAAATGTCAAAAATGTACTAGAAAAAATAAAAGGCAAGATATTTTAAGAAAATTACAATTAAATTCAATCAAATTAAGGGAAGTAGTTACCAAATGGTAGGTGACATTTACTACACAAGTCTTTTGATTTAATTCTTTTGTCTTCTTCTATCTTCTTATAGTTTTTTACTTTTGTCTAATCATCTTCCCTAGATGGTAAAGCATTTCTGTCTACTATAACTTTCCAAATAGAAATATCTATGTCTACATAAGGTAAGGTGGCATCCCTAACTACATTTAGTTCTTTGAGGCACTTGTTCCACTTGGCATCAGTTATAGCTTTAACCTCAATAGTTATCTTTGACATTTCAGCTTCTAACTTGTATATCATATCAATTAAATCATAAACTACCACCACACCTACCTCATCATTGCACTATGCAAGAAATTTGGGATGGTTCAAAATGTTTTCAAAAGAGGATGACCATTCTATCTAGTTCTTAACTCCTCCATCATTATCTAGAATGATGAGCACAAAATTGGGTATTCTTGTGACAATTGCTTTCATTTTATTCTAGATTGATTGAAACTTGCTAGCAAAGAAACCATTCAGATCTCTTACCTTATTTATCATTTTCTTGATATTAATAACCACTACCATTGGTAAATCCTTCTTTTGTGGTAGTAGAGGTACAAAGTTATCAAAGAACTATGGGTAAGAACCTCAAATGGTAAAAAGGTGGGACAACAGAGCAATTACCTCAGAACATTTATATTCTACCCCTTACAAAACTAGGAAGTTACTATGCACATTTTGTGAAACAAGTTTTAGTGCATTTACCTTGTGGGTCTGCAAATTTTTTATAGTTCTAATTTCAATCTCCTTGGCACCATCCCACTCGTCAATATCCATCTATTGGCTTTCTCCCATATTTTCTATATGAATATTTGTTTGGGCTTCTTGATCTTTTACCTTTATGATGGACCTAGCAACATTCCTTAGGCTTCTTACCTCCTCATCCAAAGTGGCCACTCTCTATTCTATAACATAAGTTCTCTTTAATTCATCTTCATATTTTTTCCTAGCATTAATGGATATGTTTTATGTTTGATACAGTTACTCCTCTAATGTATCCATCTTTCTCTTCCCCATGAGTGATGTCGTGTTCATTAGGTTATGTATCTAGTCACTTGATATAGTAGTGACATTCTAAAATATAACATTTCCTTGGGGTGATTCCTTTATTTCTATTAGGGTTGGCTTATTTTCCTCAAGAACCATGCTCCATATTTCTATTGTTTTACTGTCAATAATGAAACTAGACCCCTGCAGCTCACTAGTAATATTTGTATCTTCAAAAGACACTGAATTTTCCTACTTTCTTATTTGATCTAGTATAAAAGATGAACTAGGTTCCTAACCTAGATAAAGAAGCATTCGACTTCTCATCACTAGTGCCCTAGCTTCTTCCATAGTGAGACTATCACTATTTGGATCATACTCTTGCAACCTTTGCACTAGTTCAACATTCTTCTTCAAGGAATCTCCTAGTTGTAGCTATAAGGTAAGCTCATTTTTCTTGACCTTGTATAGGAATAACTTGAATTTATCAAAGTTTATGAGTTGTTCATCCTTCATGAAATCCTAAACCTAGATTATTCTCTCATCCAACATCTAAATCTGCAATTCAGTTTTATTTGAGATTTTCTCATTTTCCCCAGCCTATTTTATCAAAAAGTTGTCTTTTTGTATCAAAGAATTGGGACCCCTTGGGAAAAATTTGTAGTGCCTTCCCTTTAACTTTATTAGGGATCTCACTCATCTTTTTTCTTTTCCTCCCTTTAGCTAATGAAGAGCTTTCTGGTTGATCGTCATCTACTTCTATAGCTATGGCATCCTTCTGCTAAGGGGATTGAGGCTCTACTCTGTCTCTGATTTGAGTAGCCACTTTTGTCATTATTTGATCAAAATTGTCAAGACACCTATTATATCTATCCAAGTATGTTTATTCATGATAGAAACCCTAGAATGATGGATCAGCTACCTTCATGGCTTCTTCTATTTTCATAATCTTATTCCATTTTAGGGTTATATCCTTACAAACCCTTGTATCTAAACAATTCATTATATAATCTTCCTCCTAATTTGGCTTGTTTTTAGGTAGGGTATTCTTTCTCATCTACTTGATATAATGCCTCACCAAAACATTTAGATCATAGGTCCTAGCAGGGGCTGAAGGAAGCTTGAACACTCCCACACATTTATCTATCTCTTCTATGGCATCTTTTCCTTTCACAAAATCACCTATCTTTGTATTTCTAGAGAAAAAAGAGCATTTCTTAATAGTAGGACCTAGGTATTCTTTATTCATCATAAGTAGTTTCCAAAAGAACTCTAATTGGCCTAACCTTTCAAGGATATATTTTGGTAACACATGAGGGGACTATGGACACCCAAATACCCTTATAATTGAATTTTTTTTTTTTAAGATACAAACTAGCCCAATCATGGCTAAGTACCCTATCCCCATTTGGGCAAGTAGATGGTCTTATTAGAATTCTTAGCCCTCTAAGTACTCTTTTAGTTATGTATGCTAACATCTTTGTACTAGGCAAAAAAAAATCATTATAAAAAGCAATAGCATTAGCATAGGGATAAAACCTTTACCAAAAGTGAGACCACATCTACATAGGTAGGGTTTCTCCATTCTCCTTAGTGGCCTCAATGAATTTAGGACTAATATGCCCTATACTATTAAAAATAATAGTATACATTAATAGTAAATAGTGGAAAAACCTAAAGTTTTCTAATTCTCCATTTTGAGCTACCACAATTTCATCATGCATCATGTTGATGATATATTCCACAAAACCTTATCCAACATTATAATTTAGATCCTAGATGTCCAAATCCATGATATATATTTACCCCAGGGCATTCATGGTGCCATCAACTCCTACCACCTTCCCTATCTAGAAAATGTTATACATGAGATACTTGCAAAAGAAATCAAGTGGCATAAGGTCTCCTACCTTCTTTGGCATTTCACCTTTTTCTACTTTTGATTTGGGAATGTGTCACTTCATTACTCTTTTAGTAAAGAAACTCTTAGAACATTTTAATTTTTCATTCATCTTCTCACTCTCAATTGCCTTTGTCATAGATCCTCCTAGGTCAAAGACCTCAATGAAAGTCTCCCTTTTCAATCTACATATGATATTTATATCCTTCTTATGGAAAGCTTTAGTTTTAGGATTGTAGGATTTGATCAATGCCTTCATTAGATCAATATCTATTATTATTTCTAGCACTATTATTCCATGTTCCTAATTCATGGGTTGCAAATTGGTGATTTTTCAAACCTATTCTAATAAAAATACTAAAAAAGATCATTTCTATTAGTATCAAGTACAATGGTGTCTTTGCAAAAGGAGTATACATCCTTGAAGATATGGGCATTCATAGTTTGAACATGGGAAGACCCTGGAAGGAAATACACCCATTCCTCTACATAAAAACTTGCCAATTTTGGTTTGCCTTTTTCAACGGCCTGTGAAGACCCTTCTACATAAACCTAGGCTATTATTTTCCCTTCTTCCTGTGCCATGGTTCTATAATTAATTCTTCAAACTAATCACTGTTGATACTAGCTCTAAGAAAATTGAATGTCTTTGCAAACTCTAAAAATTCTTAGTGCTCACACTCTTATCTCTAGACTATGCAAATACTTGTGACTTAGAAAACTATTATATCAACTCATTAAATAGAGAATGAGAAGCAAAGAAGAATTTATGGCCTTTATGTCAATACATATAAGAACTCTCAAAAACTATAAAAGTGTCAAAAATTGACTTGTACTACCAGCTCTTCAAGTCTTTTTAAGAACTTTTTGATAGAACGTTAATTTTCAATCATGATGTGTCTCTTAATAGTTATTTTCTACTTTAAAACACATGATTATGACCTAGTGACCCCCTTTTATCATCATTTCATAGTCATTTTCTTTCCTTAGCCTTTAAAACCAATGACCTAGCAATCACAGCTTCACCACTTCTGTCGTTGCTTCACTACTTACTTCATGGTTTGATTGCTTAGTTGTGTGACTAAGCGCTCAAAGGAACTTAACCCTTAAATAAATGCAATCATGTGGTCACCACTTCTTCTTAATATTAGCCCTTACTTCCTATGATCATGTGACTACCTTTAACCTTCTCAAAGTCCCAGCTTCATAGACATTTCTCTCTTCTAGACTTTTCTTGTTGTGACCCTACAATCACCATTTCTTTAAAAACTACTTAAGACTTCACAAAGTCACAGCTCTTCCAATATTCTAATAGCTTGACCTTGTGATTGTGTGACTCACTATATTCTTATTGCATTCTAGCTATTTGTGTCTTCATAGTCAAAATATTTCTCACTCATCTTAACTGTGCAACCAAACGAACAAGTACTCTATTAAATCTCATAGTTGTCTTCACTGGGTCACATATCACTTAGCACATGATTATTTAACTATTGTGACTATGTGACTGAAGAATATCCCAATTTCTTTGACTTGGTCACATCTCCATAGTTAAAACCTTTTTTCTCCTACTCATCCTCATGACTCAATGAATAAAGGTAAACTTAGCCTCTTTTCAGGGTCGCAGCATAAATTGTTGCAATTTGTAAATATGCCTCGACTATGTGAAGATACTTGATCCTAGGGTCACACACAAAACTTTTAAGAGATTGCATTAAAAATGAAAAATAGGCCAAAATACAATAGAAACACTTGATTTTCTCTTTAAATCAAAAGGTTATGGATTTAAAACCCAAGGGCTTCCTAGGGAAATTGGAAAATAAAATATTAAGCTAGGGTTTTTATGGAAAAGGGACAACAATTTTATAACAAACCCTAACTTCATAACACAAATCAAGGCACTCTCACTTTAAAATTTTTAGACAATTGGAAAAGTGAAAAAGAGGGCTATCACACCTTAGGGATGGAAATGATTGGTTATTTGATATCATAGTTCTGAATTCTTTCACTCACACTCTTTTCTTCAGAGCTATCCCCTATAGTAGAAAATGGTCAATAATTTTTCTTGGATTTATAATTATTCCTTGATTATAGTGGCTAACTATAAATTAGAGGAAAAATACTACAAATAAGTGATGACTAGCAGTTGATTCTTCATTACAACAAACTAAAATTGATTTGATTTTGAATGTGCTTTGTGCAACCACATGAACCTTTCAATTTGCATCTGAATTAATGATCAGTGCCTTATCCATTGCTACACAGAGTCTCAATAGAAAAACTTGACCTATTTAATTTCCTTGCAATTAAAATATCAACAGTTAACCCTAAACCCCATTCTTATGATAATTCTTTCATATGACTAGAAACCCTACCAATCTATTGAAGCATTTACTTAATTCCTTGAATCAAAAGCAATCATGAATTGATATACAACCTATCTTAGTTGCATTAAATTACATGAACCTTGCTCATTTGATCCCAAAATAACTAGCATATGAAAAATGGAGAGAAAATTTAGAGACATAGATATTGTAGAATTTCCTCCTTGTACTAATGTTCTTTAAAACTAATACATTACTGATATAAACTCGAGAATAACTCAAGATATGATAGAATTTTCATTCAAGATCCATTTGTATTCTCAAAATTCCACAATTGAAAACATTAGAAAATTGACATAAAGACTAACTAGACCAACTACAAAAATAGCATAACACTAGAAATTATATAGACTTCAAACCTTCCTCTAGCCTTGGGAACTCACTTAAATAGCATGAGTTGCAACAAGCTTCATGCATATAGGGACAACCTTTCCAAGCCATCTAAAAAAAAATTCTAAAAGGTTTAAGGAAAAGCTTTAAAACCAAACTACCTCATAAACCCTTACTACTAACCCCTACTAACTCTAATTAAGTCATTTTAGGCTCATATGGCCAATATAGGCATTTTACAACTTATTGCACTCTTAGTGCTTTTAACACCACTTAGAGGCTTTAATATCCCTACTACATAATTTAAAACCATCATTGATCATTTCCCAATCATCCTGCATTCAAATGGACACTGATAGGAAAGAATAGAGAAGAAAACATCCACTCTTGCCCAGGACTGAAGTCCTATATTATTACAAAAATAAAAGGGGCAATACGCTAGTTTACAAAATCTCATCTTTAAAAATATTTAATATTGTTTAGTTATATTTCACATATTAAAACCTTCCTCTTTTGGTATTACAAAGAGAAGAATTCAAAGTAGGGGTCAAGAAGAAAATTGAACAAATTGCATCTAAGAAATTTGCAAGTGAGACGTGGGGATAATAGAAGGAGACGAGAAAAATAAACCTATCAGTGTCCTGCAAGAAATCATTTTTGATTTCTTCCTAAGGAAAGTTAGATATAAAATAACATCACACTCTTCCTTTGATGTAATATAAAATATACATAGATTACATATTAAATATGTGAATTTATTTAGGAACTTGACCTGAAAGTGTCAATAGGAAAGAATAAAAGGAGCAGGATGATAAACGAGGAGATTTAACCTATCAACACCCTACAATTATTAAACAACTCCTTTGATTCATAAATATATTAGATCCTACCAAATTAAATTAATAATTACCAGATCCAAAAAAGGGTTAGAACTACCAATTTAAACTTTTGATCTATTGGGCATATCCCGGATATCAAACCTATTATAGCATAAAAGAGACAACAGCAAGCCATCACACCCCTCAAATAGAAACCAATAGTATCTTGATGTTTATCTATTACTATTAAAGGCTTGAAATTATTTTTAATGAGTTGTAAAAATAAAAACATACTACCTTCTCCCTAAGACAAAATGGGAGGAAAATGTAGCCAAGGAAAAGATAAGAAACTAAAAATAGAGGCTAGCCAAACAAATTCCTATACATAAATCTAATACTACTTATGCTACTATGAGTCATCACCAAACTCATCTCTGAGTTCCTACACTAATTCCTCCCTTCCTTCATCTTCCAACACCCCCTCCTCTATAATGTAATCTTCTAGCCAGTTGAAATTTGTTGGATCAAACACTCATGATAGTGTGCCAAGAAACTCAAATTTCTCGCAAAGGTAGGCCTTTTTTCCCAAAAACATACCTTATCTTTTGTGAAAATGATTAGATATGTTGGGACTTATTCCTCCTAACTTATACAATCCTATAGTTGGTAGCTAGTGGAATTATTAAGTCCCCCCTAATGTTCCATATGGCTTCTTCCAAACCAAGCTAAATGTTAGGATGGAAAATTTTAGAGCAGAGCTCTACTATCATATCATTATCACCATAAACATGACAGGCTATGGCTGAAAAAAATTTCATTATATCACAATTGGATCTCCACCTATTTGGGCATCTAATATATTGATCTCCTAACACCCTCAGCACTTCCTTGATAACCACCTTGTTGCTTTTATTTAACATTAGTCTTATTCTCTTTGCCTTGATAGGTTCGTCAAAGGCCATGAGCCTAGATTTGCTACAAATTTTAATTGGCATGTGCATTAAAAGAAAATTATAGAGATAATGCTCACTAAGATGTAGAAGTGAGGGGACAACTACCTTTAGTAGTAATATAAAGTTGTCAAACTAAACACCACAAAATCACAAATAAATTGCCAACCCATAAAGCTGCAAAAAGGAAAAAAGGTTCTACACTAACAAGAAGTCCAAGGTATAGGAATAAGAAATAGTGGCGGTGACAAGATAGGAGAAACTGACAAATGAGTCCTAGATAATCTTTTTAGTCAGAGACAAAATCTAAACATTATCTCATATTGCAGAGTTTAGAGACACGGATATTGCAGAATTTCCTCCTTGTATTAATATTCTTTGAAAATAGTACATCACAAAATTGACACAAAGACTAACTGGATCAATTGCAAAAGTAGCATAACACTAGAAATATAGTTGGTTGCTCCCTTTTTCTTCCTTCTATTCAAATATGTATATCAATTATTTGTACCTCATCCTAGTCCACATCCATTTCTTCAACTTCTTCTGGTAAAAACTAATTTGCTAAGGAATATTCTCCATATAAATTGGTAAAAGTCCCTTGACTTTATAAAACTCTCATCAGATAAGAATTCATGGCTAGCCTGTTCTATTATAGGATCTAGTTCTTTTCATTTGAGATCAGCCATAGTCAATTCTAGGCTAGGCATGGGAGGTTCTATTGGATTTCCTTCTTCCAATTCTATAGTGGTGATGAACACTCCACCCTAAGATCCAAGTTGTTCAATTTTCTCTCTAGCGAGTTGTTCTTCTTCTATAGATAAGGGAGATTGAGATGGTATATAATCTTCCTCTTGTGACACCATGAAAACCCATATCTTTTCAAAGTTCAAAACTCTCTTTGCCAAGTCATAATTCATCTAACATATCATGACTTGTCTGCCATGACTATGTGACTTAAAATGATTTTGAGTGCTTCAACTTGGTAGCTTGTTTGCAAAAAAATCTCCTAACCATTTGCTCACCCCTGCAACTATGTGAATAAAGTTCGTTATGTGCTTATAACTAGTTTTACACAATCACAGTTATCTTTTAGTCTTTGTCTTCTAAGGCCCTGAGTGTGCGTACACAGTAGTTCACCCAGTCATTGTGAAGGTTCATTATACTTATCTCATTCAAGTGACCACCCAAATGAGGATTTACTGACTGTTTCACTCATTCGTTGGCTAAAAGGTAGTTGAGCACTTAATTGATGTAACTCAACAACCAAGGAAACTTTACTACTTCACCAAGTCATACTATAAAATGCTATTGTCTTTCTTTAAGCTTCATTTGTGCGATCAACTTGATCACCAGGTCACACGCTCAAAATCGTTATGAGCTTAGATCAAAACTCCTAACCCTTGGATAGTTTATTTCATTAATTGTCAATCATGTTAAGATCAACGATGGGCATATCCCTACATTCCAAAGTTGTGCAAGGTTGTGACACATGGATGTACAGGCCCCTTTTCTTTAGTTTTAAAGAAGTCTATATCATGCAAGTTCCTAATCCTCGATCAAATAATGATTGGTGATCATCACTTCCCCTGATTTTGAAGGTGTGTGGAGTTTAACAAAAGAAGAGAAGTGAAAAGCTACCCTGTGGACAAAGTGGGACTAGGTTAAGTATGTGGGAAACTCAAGGAAAATTGTTAGAGCAAGTGATAGATTGGTATCTTCTTATTGGTTGAAGGTTGTTGACTAGGACAATGGAGTGTTAGTTTTGTGGAACCATCGATCAAATGATGATCAACCACCATCACTTCCCCACATTTTGGAAGTGCACACACTTTAACTAAAGTGGGGAAGTGAGATTGTGACACGTGGACTTGGTGGGGTTAGTTGTTTCATGAGTTGCCAAATGACGTTGAGTTGGATAATATTCCAAATGTTTCATTTTGATTCTCCAAAGGTACAACATGTAAGCAAAGGTGGATGTTGATTTGGATCAGTGGGCCTGATGTATTTTAAGTGAACATAGTAATAGTTAGAATCACTTAGGATTTTATATCAAATGATGATTGATGATTGTTGCTTCCCTAGATTTTGAAGATGATTGAATTTTAACCAAAGTGAGGAAGTGACACATTGACATGTGTCCAACTTCTAAAAAAGGTAATGTAGCTTTTTAAAGTTTTAAAAGGAATCATCCAATTTGATGTAAATCAAATTTTGGGTTTCAAATTTTATAGCATGGCATGAAATATGACTATTACAGCATTAATTCTAATTAATTCAAGTTCCTATGAAGCTAATTTCCATAAAATTTATGATTCATCTCATTATTGAGTACCAAGTAGCAAAGAATTTTTAGACTGCAGAAATACTCAAAATCTCAAATTGCATTTCCTTGAAGCCAAAAAAATTATTATAGATGGAATTCTTAGTGGAGACAAAAAGCTTGTCTAGGTGAGTACTTAAAATCTTTGGTTATTCAAGACTTTTTAGTTGTAATTGAGATAATATAGATAAAATTCCTCCACAAAGGGATTTCTTAGAAAAGGTAGATTACTAGTTGATAGTTGTGCATGATGATTTTTGGGAACAATTACCTTAATCAACTAATGAGTATTCCAAAGGAAAAGAACTAGTGTTGTGGTTTCACAATGAATGCCCCATTTCACCTAGAAATGGGGACCCCCTACTTTATATTTTAGCTTTCTAGATCCCTAATCTAAGGTCTAAGTCATTTTTCACAAAGAAAAATGGCCATAGGGAAAGTATCACCCTTGGTGATGTAGAGTTGTATAGCTGCATAGCACCAAGGGTGCACTAGGGTCCCTAGGTATATAAAACCAGGAATCCCCTTCCCTCCCCACTTCATTTTCTCTAGTCCAAAGCATCCTCACGTAGCACTGCACCTACTCAGGTGTGCCTCCCCACCTTGCCTCCCTCCTACAAATAATAACAAACAAAAAAACTTAAAATCACCTAAAAGGTACGTAGTTGTGCACCTGTCTAGGTGCACACCTGTGCACCTTTTAGTTTTCAATACTTAACTAAAAAACCTTTAAAAATAAATAACATAAACAAAATACCTCATTTAAGGTGCATAGTAGCACACCTAATTAGGTGCGCTACTGCAGACCCTTAAATGCAAACCATCCTTTAGGCGTCAAAGTTTATATAGGGTGCACATTATTACACCCCATATATTAAGGTTTTTTGAGGGTAAAGGCACACTAGGTGCACCTCAAAGGTGTGTTAGGTGCACCCTTTTTTTGCATTCTAGGGTTACAAATTAGCTTTTTTGGTGTTTTCAAGCAATTAGGTTTTTGGGTTCTATTCATGTTTGTATTAGGGTTTGAATTAATTGGTTTTTCTTTAACTCTACACTAATGGGCATTGTTTTTATGTAGATTTAATGAATTCTTCATCATCCTCCCTTACTACAAAGATGGTCCCTAAGCCCATAGTGTTCAAGTTTCAGGATGTTCTAACAAAGTTGCACTTTCAAGATGATTATTTAGAGATCTGGGACATTGAATTGGGTCATACAGATTTGAGTGCATTCTTAGCACTATACAATAAGCCCACTAAAAGATCCCCAATAATATCAGCTTTGATTTGATCAGGACTTATTAATGCAACATCACATCTAGTATCAATGTAATCTTTAGAGCTGATCATGACACTAGCGGAGAACTATGTCTCTGAAGAAAGGGTGAAAAACATAATTGGAGAGATTGTCCTAGATCTCTGACCCAATAACATAGAGAAGGTATTCCATCTTCCAAAGGTAGATCAATTCATTAGATTAACCTATCACCAAGCGGAGAGATGGTACAAGGAACATGTTGATGAAGCTTCTAAAATCATTTAGCCCTCATATCTCATTGAGAAGACTCCCTTGGGTCATAAAGTAGGCAAAGTCAACATGATAAGATGATATATGAAGGAAGATATTGGATATTTGATCATACTCTTGAGTAGATTCATGGGCTTGCTAGCATCAAGTCACTTGAACATATGGATGGTTCAAGATGGCAAAGATGTCAATTGATTGGGCTTCCATTCTTAGTGATAACTTGGGTAAGTAGTTGATGGCAATTAGGAATAACTATAAATTTTACATGACATTAATATTTGGTATACTTGTTAGCCACAAGGGCGATAGATTATCCTGGGCTCTATAAGAAGGGTAGCATGCAAGATGAAAATGCATGGCCCTATATAGTATATCCTTGGCTGGTGAAGAAGAAGCTTCTAGAGCACAAGAAGGAATATAGAATAGTGAATGATGCATTTGTATTCACAATAATCTAATTCATTGAATGGGATTATGTGAAGAGGATGTCAGAGGAGTTATTAGCTAAGATATCAGAGGTTGGAGCCTGTTATATCCATTTTTTAACATTCACATATTTGAGGGTAGCAAGTACAACTATCAACCGCAAGAAGCTCCCTAGGTATCGTAGTGACAAACTCATTCTACTAGATATCACTCAACAACTCTTGTCTGCCTATGACAAAGTCAGGAAGCAACACAAAATATGTTAGGTATGGCCTATTACTATAGGACCTTTTAGTGTGGTTCATAGACAAGACATTCCATCTTTTGAGCCTAAATGGGATCAATATCCCTTAGAAGAATATAATTATCCTTGGCCCTATTTTGATAACATTAGGAGAGTGCAATATCTAGTTGGCAAGACATTTCAACATGAAGATGCAATCGAGGATCATTGGATAAACACAATAAATGACTACAATGTTCGTATAAGGTATTATTGTAGGATGACTCTCTATCTAGCAAGAAGTTCTTTAAAGATAAATATTCCATTGAAGGAAATGCAATAGGATATAGAGGATCTGCTTATACCATTTTTCAATAGGGACAAGATTGGTGATAGACCTATCATGAATGTCAAGATTGAAAAAGAAGAAAACTTAGACATCAATCACAAGGTGAGTCATGTCATCAAATTGATAAAGGAATGGATCAAGAGACTTTTCAAACTTGATCCAATTCCTCAAGCAGTGGTCTTTCATGCTCAAGCCCACCTAGCAAAAGGTCGAGGAGCTAAGCTCACAGTACCTACATTCATAGCTTAGTCACTAGTGAGACTAGAAATGGTGCACCAACTTGATAGACCAATTGGATATTATTGGAATGAAAAGGGTAAAGGTAAGAGGAAGAGAACTTCTTCTCAACAAGTTGAGCCAAAAGAGGAAGCAACTCAAGCACCTCCACAGCCAGGAGAAGAAAATGTACAAGGGCTAGAAGATGTGGAAGCCACACAATCCCAAGACAATCCTCAAGTGTCACCAAGTGAAAAAGGCCAGGGAGAATCTAACATAGAAGTATAAGAGGTATCCCTCCCCTCAAAAAGAGGTACAAGCCTCCCCTTCCACTCCTAAGAGAAGAAAGATTAAGACTCTAGTCAAGAGGAGACAAAAGATCATTAGGAGAGTGATTCCCTTCCCATCAGTCCTAGAAGCTATTCTAGAAGAAGATGAAGAAGAGGATGATGAGGATGAAGAGGATAACCTTCTATTTAATAAGAGAACCCATCTTGCTAGAGCCACAGAGTTGAAATGGATAAGAAGAGTCTACAATCACACCACCATCTATTCTTGAGCAACCCATTTAGTCTACAACCTCCGAGGATGAAATGCAACAATGGATAGATGAGCAAGATGTTTAGGGTACTAATGTCTTTCAGATGTAAAATTTTGATTTCATGCTCATTGGTACTAAATTGGTTGGGGATAAAATTAGAGACACTCCAACCAATCAAGCTTAATAGGAGGCTTCGAGTCAGCTTCCACCCAAGCCACAAGGACTTAAAGCTGCCCCACCATTTCCTATTCATGTTACATTTTGTGTAGATAAGAGGAAGAGCCACAAAAAGTATCCATCGAGGAAGTGTCAGAGGAAAGGTAGATAAGTGAGCAACCTCAGCAAACTTCCCAAGATACAGAGGTGAGAACTATGGACTCCATAGATATAGAGGCTCCTGGTCTGGATCCCTTACAAAAGGAGAGGACTCTAGAAAGAAGGTATAAGGGAAAGAACATAGAAGAGAAAACTCCATCCTCAAAAGGTAAATCCCTAATAGAGTATGTAATGAGATGGCTAAGAAAAGAGGTCATTAGAAACAAAAGGCAGCAATTTACCACTAAGGATGAGAATAGGATGGAATTAAATTGAAGTTCTAAGGAAACTTAAGTCACCACCAAAGGATGTGCATGCATTAGCCTTCATCATGAGTAATTAGAACTAGGATTTATTTGCTCATGTAGATATCCCTCCTCCAAATATAGATGTTGAAGAATTGACTCCAAGAGATTATCAGATCAAGGAGGTCATGATGGGAAAGCCTACATTGGATACTACTAAATTAATGGTAACTACATGGATCAAAGAAGTGTTTAGACACTTAGAACAGGATGGGGCTGAATTGATAACACTTCAGAGATAAAATGAGATCCTAAAAGGATATCTAATTGAATTTCTTGGTCCCTTAGATTCTAAAATCTTGAAGAGACTTTGAACATAGCATTGGAACAAATAGATAGGGGTACAAGCCAATTAGAACCAATTTTGAAAGATTATCAATAATGGGGAGAGAGTTTTGAACAGAAAGGTGTACAAATTATATAGGGAAGTCTCAAGTTGCTACACCATATGCAAGATAATGTGGATAGGCTAATGGCCATTTTGAATCAAGATTTTAGTTTGATGGATGAAGTACATACTTGGGGCAAGGATTTGCAGGCACTACAGGAAATTAAAGGCTAGAGGTATCAAATGTTAATGGAAGTATATACAGTAGAGGAGTTAGATAGAATCAATGATTGGATAGAGAAGATTTCTGATCGCAATAAAGTAATGGAGACATTGCACATGAAGTTTCACAAGCTCAAGGATCAGACCCAAGAGTGAATTTTGGAGGTAGAGAGGCATTATAGTGATGTGTATTTAGATATTTTTGAAGATAATTCTAAACATAAGTTAATAGTTGTAGAGGTAGTAGTTGAGTAATTTCAAAAAACTATTTAAGAAGCTTCCAATGATGATGACATCAAAAAAGCATTTAGAATAGAGGAAGCATTATTAGAATTGGATGTAAAACTTAGAGATTTTGTAGAGACTCACATCAAGGTGGGAAACTGTAGGCATAAAGTCAAGGACAAATATGAGGCCTTAGATTTTCCAGATGGAACTCGAGTCACCAAGCTCATTGAGAAATTCAAGGGAAAATACCTAGACATAGCTCTGGTATAAAGGGGAACAAAACCTAGAAGCCAAAATTTCAATACATAGTAAAATCTTGCATTTTCTGAGGTACACTAGTGTGTTGGTGTGCTAGGTGTGTGGGTGTGCAGGTATGCCAGGTGTGTAGGTGTACTTTTTCAGTGGTGTTTTGGAAGATTTTGAAGAATTCAAAGGTGCACCAATAGTTAACTTCTAGTTCTAAATTTAGAGCTTTACATGCATCAAAAATGCATTCTAATAGTAGTTTAACTCCTACAGATGCCTAGTGAAGATGGAGCTTCTATTTTTGGCACTTCTAGAGACTTCCCCATTATTTGATGGCTTTTTCTTTCTTATTTTCTCATATTTTATTTTTTTTAAGACATCTAAAGGCTCATGCATCCAATTAATGATATAAATATGGATGGAGTCCTACTAAGTACCAGTTAGATAGTTAGCTTGTACATAAATAGATTTGTTTTGTTAGTTTAGAAGCATATGATTGCATAAAGATATCTCTCACTCTCAACACAAATTGAGGAGAATATTTCTTATAAATTTAGGAATGTAATATGTATTCCAGGCTGCCATTATTTTGATGCAATAATATATGTTATTGGTGCTCAGAATTGGAGTGTAGTGATTCTTACCTACGGTGTTATATTTTGTGAATGTATGTTCATAAAGTGTAATTGAGCCAATTGTTTTATTACATTAGTCTGGTTGTGAAATCTTTTAATTCTAGTCTTTGCTATGGTTTTACAAATTTTGCTGACATACTTAGTTTGAGAAGAGATCACCATATTGTTCCTACATAGGTTTTCATCTTGCATGAGTGCACTTTCTATGGCCTTATGATTTGATGAAAAGTGAAACATATTATAGTTACTAAATTCCCATCGATGATTACATCAGTGGAATTAAGGAAGTGTTCCTCTTATTTTCATTGTTACCTACCAATATTTTTGAAATCTTAACTCGCAAACACATTTTTTTCGTGGCTTATGTCTATTAGGATTTTACTTTCATGTTATTTTCTTAAACTTCTTGTTACCCTATCTTTATTATTTTCTTTACTAACCCCTTGGTTAACTTAGGGATTCATATAGTTGCATTGTTAGATTTCATTCATCTTAAAAATAGAAAAATAGAAAAATATATTTCATTTTGTGTGGTTTATTCTTTTGAAATAGAAAACTGATTCAAAATCTTATCTAAATTGTTTAATGAACCAGCAAAGGCCTTCTTATGAACACTCACATTTATCTTCATCTGAGTGGATTCCAGTAGGTCGTAAGATCACCTAGAACCTTGGAGTTGATCCCAGATCATCTTTTCAACAGAGGAGTTCGAAAGGATTCCTACCATTAAGCATCGTACAAAATGACAGTTGAACACTATGGAGCATTGATATGACCCCAGAGGTCACTGATGCCAATTTCATCAAATTTGACAAGTATTTTGCTTCTAAGCTAAGAATTCTATTGATTAGAGATAACCCTAGAATACCTCAATCCTTGTTGGAATAGATTAGACCAAAGGATCATACCAAAGGACTAAAGGTGAGCCATAATTTGGGAGACATTATCCCATATTCATTTTCTATTGTGTTCAGAGTGTATGGTTTGCTAGGGAAACCACATGTGTTGACATATCAAGTATGTCTAAAGGTAAGGATTGCAGAATTCTTATGGAAATTAGGAGGGTTAGAAGAAAAGAAACTGTTAGGAAAATCTAAAGGTACTTTCTTCCCTCATATTACTATTGTCCACAATTTTGTTTTTGTGAAGAAGGGTTGGAGGAAATTAGAAAAAATTTAGAAAAATACCAGATGGCCCAATCTCATTCTCATTTTATAGATCTTGAAGGCTTCTATAATATGTTTAAGGAGAGAACAAAAGATAAATCACATGAATATATTATTTATTTTCCTAAAGATATATTAGAAATTAGTTTTCACTACAAGAGAATGAGGTTAGAAAATAAAAATGGAAAGTGTAGAGTAGGATTCTTGAATTTTTTAATGCCTTTGAGCCAAATTATAATCACCTTATTGATAAGAAATATTGGGGTGCCAAAATAGGTATTCTTATGAATAAATTTTTTGGGTTTATGCAAACCTTAAATGAAAAGAAAGTGATTTTGACTCCAACTTATCCAGACAAGGCCATTGAGGTAGAAAATAGGTTGGCTAGAAAAGTAGTCATAAACCTAGGTCAATACACATTGTAGAAAAGAGTTGCTTATGTTGTGGCAAGAAATATTTAGCCCATGTCTATTTATAAGAGACAACTATAAGAGAGTCCACCTATTGGACCTAGTGCAAAGAAGAAGAAGTTAGAATAGGATTTCTCTTCCAATATTGAAGAGTATTCTCCTTCATAGACCCCTTTCTGAATAGATGATGAAGACTCCTTAAGGAAGCAATTGAAATAGATCAAAGATGAAAGGAATATTGTTATAACTACTACAAAAATAGAAGAAGGAGTGCCTAAAGAGCCTCCCATGCCATCATTAGCTCTTACTGTAGGATATTTTCAAGGTAGATAAATTGACCCTATGGTGGAATAGGCATCTAAGAACTTTTTGGATGATGAAAGGTTTGTAAAATCTACAACATTTACTCAATTTTTGTGGAGGAGCAATATTAGCAATTTTGAGGCAAGGTGCAAGAAAATTAAAATAGAGCAACCTAATAAGCAAGACTCTAAAATTTAAGAAGAGGTCAAGGCTAGCCTCATAGAAGAATTTGGGAAAATAACCCCTAAGGGGGAAAGGCAACTATTAAAGGATTCAGGGGTCATGATATTTCATGAATGGGACATTACTAATACAATGATCCTTGATGCAGTTAGAAAGGAAAAAGACACCTAGTTGAAAATTGAGGAGCAAGTTTTGCAAGCCCAAAATGGGTTGAAATATAGTGATAACCATAAAGCCTTGGTAATATGGTCTATTCAAAAGAGAGACAATGCTATAATTCAAGAGGTCTCAAATTCTAAGCACACGGGCAGTCTCATTGATTATAGGGCAGAAGAGGTAGGTAGTGACAAAGTGGCCCAAATGACTAAAGAAATGGTTGATTTTGGAGTCGTGGTTCCTACTAAAGATAAGGATAAATTCTTGGAGTTAAATGATAAATTTGAAAAGCTCTTAGATGCCTAAAAAGAAAGAGGAAAGAAGATCAACCAACTGGAAAGCATGATTGCACAAATAGATAAATAGTTTTGGAAAACAAAGGTAGGTACACAATCTGGTTAGCTCAAGATTTCTTATCCTCCTCCTCTAGTACCACCTTTTAATACCATCCCAATTGTAGAGATTCTTAGTACTCCTCAAGAGCCAAAAATGTATACAAAAGAGGAGCTTGATTAGGAGAAGGCAAAAATATAGTCATTGAATGTGGAATTGGGCATCAAGCATGAAGATAGAATCAAAGATACAATTTTGTATCTAATGGATAGAGTTGGTTGGCCTTCATTTTATTTAGAATTTTCAAAATTAGTATAATATTTAATGAGATAATGAATAATGAGGAAACTTTAAGGCCAATTTTGGACAAATGGATTAGTAGGGATGATATCATCACAGACCTTTATTGTCATGTGATTGAATTTCCTAATGAACGAGTTGAAAGAACTTTTGACTAGGCTACTGATCTCTTAGATTTTAATTGTAAGAGAAAATTTTTGCAGAGAAAAATAAATAATTGTTTCTTGAAATACATTGGTAAAAAAATTATCTCTTTCCACATGTACTTAAAGGTATAGGTCAAATAAGAGAAAAGGAGGAATGGGCTAAATAATTGAATGAATTAATGAGCAACAAGCTTAATATAGTTATAAATGATAAAAAGTATATTTGGTTTTCCAAAACTATAGAGGAAGTGGTAAAAATACAATTTTTTTTATTCTTTTAAAGAATATTTTAAAGAAATAAGGAGAATTGGAAGAAATGTCTTGAGAAAGGAACAAGAAATATTGAGTTTCAATTGGCCTGATGATACACTCTTTGAAAAGTGGGTAACTGATTATGCTCTAGCATTAACATGATTATTGAAAGAGGTAGTTGAAAGAGAAAATGTGAACAAGTTTGTTGCTAACAAAAAAGGTGCAGTTAATTGATGTATCAATGCAAATAGAGAGATTAGATGAAGAACAACCAATTGCAATTGTGGACATGGTAGTTCAAACTGATGATATGGTAGGAGATCAACCAACTGTGATAAATATCCAAATCACTAAACCCAATACATCAAGAATGAGCCAACTTGTTCCACAGTTAGAAGAGCAACAGATGCAATAGATCTAATCACTGAGCAATGGATTAGCAAGTAGTTGCTACAACACAATTGATCCCACCACGAGAAGATTAGTGATAAAGACATTCTATTGTAAAGTTGCAAGTGAGCACAAAAAAATTTCTTTTTTTGATAGTGACAACTTTTTTCCTTTTGTCTTTCTTTTGTTCTAAGGACAACTATCATTTTCCCTCTATGCCCATAGCTTGTTGCATCTCACACTATATAAGTGAGTTCCCAAGGCTGGAGGAGGGTTTGAAGTATGTATAAATTTTAGTGTTTATGCTATTTTCTATAGTCATTCCATTTTTCTTTGTGTTAATTATATGATGTATTTAATTTTGCAAGGCTAAGAATATTGAATAACAAGTCTGTCATATCTGGAGTTGTTATTGAGTTTATACTAGTAATGTATTTGTTTCAAAGAATATTGATACAAGGAGAAAGTTATAAATATCTGTCTCTAAATATTGTCTCCATTTTCATATGCTTGTTACTTTGGGATTGAGTGAGAAAAATTCATGCAATTTAATGTAGCTTAGATAGGTTGTATGTCGATTTATTGTTACTTTTAATTAATGGAATTAAGTAATTTCTTCCATAAATTGATATGGTTTCAAAGAATTTGAGAGGGATATCATAAGAATGGGGTTTAGGGTTTATAGCTGATAATTTTAACTTCAAGGCAATTATATATGTCAATTATTTATTGGTGTCACTTTGTATAGCAAATGGATAAGGCATTGATCATAAGTTGTGATGCAAATTGATGCAATTATTTGCTTACACAAAGTACATATAAATCAAATCAATTTTACTTTTTTGCAATGAAGAATCAAATTGTTGGTCTTTACTTATCTGTAATAATATTTCCCTAAGTTATAGGTACCTATTTCTAATCAAGGAGTTATTACAAATCTAATAAGAATTTTGACCATTATCTGCTATAGGGGATGAATCTGGAGAGAAGAGAGTGTGAATGAATGAACTATGAAAAAGAATATCATAAAATATCTAGTCATTCTCATCCCTAAGGTGCACCCACCTTGGCCCTATAGAGCCTAAAGTGTCGAGAGTCCCTGTGATTATGTGGAAGTTGGTTTAGATATAAAGAGAATCTATTTGAATATAGGAAATTGCTAACCCTTAGAGCGAGTCTTGTCTTATGCATATAGTGTTGGGTGATGTGACGCGCTCCCCTGCCCATAGGTGGTTAATTATGTGGTGTTCCATGTTCACTAATAGTCATGGCTTTTGGTGCAACGGCAAGTGGGCCCAACAATTGGTATCAGAGCTATGGTTTTATTATTATAACCCTAGATTGAATCCATGGGAATGCATGAGAGGATAATAGAAAGGGGCAAGATATATGAATAATTATTGCAGATCTGAGGGTTTTGGATTTGCTGTTATGATGGGATGTTAAAAGATTTGGGCATGTGAAATTGTTGGACAAAAGGATTTTTTCGGATGTTTCATTTAAAATGAGGGTTTTGGGGGTAGCTTGCAAAAATGACCTCCTGGGTAAAAACAGACCTCACCATTGGATCCAGGTCAACATTTCCATAAATTTTGATATATAATATACCCTAGTTTGGCCATGTTCAGAGGAAATGAAAGAGTTTTTTGGTTTCAGCCCATGATGGCCGTCAAATTTAATCCCGTCGGAATTTTTGTCACTGAAAAAATTAAAAATGAAAAATCGTACTGAAAATGGTAAAAAGGCTGTCTTAGTAAAATGGCCATAACTTTCTCTTAGAATATCGGATTTCAGAGTTCTTATAGGCGTTGGAAAGTTTATTCAGAGCACTACAACATGGTGCAGGTTTGGTTCTATGATTTTGAGATTTTGTCAAGTTTTCAGAGCCCTAAAGTCAAATGTTGTTTATTTTGAGCACGGATTAGGGCATAACTTGGGCATACAGAGTCGTATTTTAGACTTCGAGTAGTCAACGGAAAGCTCTTGGAGAGCTCTACACAATGGTTCAGATTTGGTGCAGGTTTGGCATGATTTATTTGTTGATATATTGATCTGAACAATTTATAGGTATATTTTGACTATGGTAACATTGTGAGTTTATGGCATTGGAGATATAAGTTTTGATGTCATTGTATACTCAGTTCATATTTCAGATTGGTCTCATGATGATATAGTTATCAGTGTTTGGATTTGGATATGCATGATGACTTGTTGGATCTACAAGTTGTGCAGTGTTGTAAGTGGTCTATACTTACAGGTTGCATTTATAGCTTGGTTAAGGGTTGTCTTTGCCCATTGATCTTTCATTATTGATGCATATTCAGATTAGTGGCTTGGATTTGGGTTGTCTATGCCCTAAGTCACATGATTTTATCTTCATGTAGAAGGGATGAGATGTTGTTACCAGGTACAGTCATGGTGGAGGATTGTGGTTGACTATTTTATGCTGACAGGTTGGACACTTTGAGAGCCAGATGCTCAGTTCATGGATGTGATCATGGTGTCATGGATTTTGGCATGACATGATTGGTTATATAGGTACATCCTTGATGTTCATTAGCTTGGATTTCTGATTTAGTTATGGTGGTATATCTTCTTGGTTGAGGATCATGGTTATTTAGTTTCTTTTGAGGAGCTCATGATGTGCACTTTGAGTTCTTTGATGGTTTGATGCCTTGGTTGATTCTCATGGTTAGAGGATGGTTTTTCATCATGATGTCATGGATAGCTTGGATACATAGTTTAGTGGGAGCTTATGACAATGATGGAGTGACAGTGCAGGATTAGTTCCTGGTTTGGTTTATATCTTCTTGGTTTGGAGAGGATGGATTTAATGATGCCATTGGTGACTTGGTACCATGGTTGAGTGGGAGTTGTTGGCATTGATATATTTATTGAGTGTTTGCAGATGTTGGAGGTTTGTCTTAGATCTTGTTGCTGCAGAAGCATCTTTGACATTTGCATGGTGCACTTGTTATCTTCATGGTGTATGAAGGTGGTTAGATCTTGAGGACTCATGGAGTTCTTGGTTATCTTCATGGTGTATGGAGACGATTCTTCCTGGTATGTGGAGATGGTTTTCTTCATGGTGTGTGGAGATGGTTGCATCTTGAGGACTCACAGGGTTCTTGGCAAAGGTGTGGTTTATGCTTTTATTTGGCATGTTATCCTTGGTATGAGGATGGTTTCATTATTATGTCATGGTATACTCTTGATATGCATTTAGAGTTGTGACATGTTATGGTGTGTTCATATGGAGCATGTTATCTCTTTAGTTGAGATGGTAAGATCATGTTGTCATGTTTATGTTCCTGAGGCCATGGTTGGAACTTTGACATTGATCTTGGTTTAGTTTCTTGGTATTGAGTACACTGATCATAAGCTGGATAATTCATGATATTGCTATGTTGCATTTGGAGTTGGCATGGATTGATTGGTTATAGGTGCTCATGGATACTTAGAGACGGTGGTGACACTGATTTCTCTTGGATTAGAGAAGTATTTGTTGGGATGGTTGATGGTTTCAGCAGGAAGTCCGAGGGGCAGTCACCTGATATGGACTTGAGAGGAGATTGTTCTTAGATGAGTCTTGGTTGGAGACCTGGGTATCTTGATGAGCATTCTCATTCCCCACTCTTGGTCTACTCGGCGGTTTTCTACTTGAGAGGTATAGCCCATTGTTTCTCTCAGTTGCATTATATTTATGCTTGTCTTTCATGGATATGGATCTTGAGCTATGGTACATGAGTTAATTCTGGAGGGTTCATTTGAGAGATGGTTTAGCATTGGTTATCTCCATGTGCATATATTGTTATGCTGGTTGAGTTTGGGAGATGGTTTTATATTGGGCATTTTCCTTGGATTAGGAATGGTTATTCCTTGGTTTAGGAATGGTTTATTGAGTTTGATCTTCTTGTGAGAGGCTTACATCCATGATTAGCTATATGGTATGGTTTGGGTGTTGTTGAGGCTTCTTGTTGGGGTTTTATGGAGGAGATCATACTTGCATAGTTTACATCTAGAGGTGTGTGTAGAAGGACATGATACAAGTTATGATTTGCATGGTTTCTCTAGTCTTGGTTATCTTCCTAGATGTTCAGTTTTGACTACATTGGATTTGAAATTGGTTAGAGATTTTGATCACTGGTTTGTGCTCATGTATGTCATGTGAGAGATGACATGGTTATTTCTTTCTCTTTCCTATGTTGGTTGTGGAGAACTTGGGAGACTATTGGAGACTTGTTATGAGAGTTATTCTTGCAGGATATTGGATTATGTATTATGGATGTTCTTGATACTATATGGATTCACTTCTTTGAGATGTGTTGAGTGGATTGGTTATAGATTTGACATTATCTTTTGCAGTGTGAGCTTCTTGGTATATATGTGGCAGGTATTGCTCTTGAGGCTTGTGATTGCAAGTTATAGATTGGATATGTCGATGATATGAGATTCACTTGTTATACCTTTGAGGTATGGATAGTTGGATGGGTTTGGCACTTTGCTATGGGTGCTATTTCAGCTATGGATATTTTGACAACTACAGATACATGTGATTACCTTTGGATCAGGTTATTGGTGCTCAAAATTTTCAGTTGGTACAAGATTTTATTATCTTCTAATGCGACAGGTTAGGTGGCTTTCTCTTTGGATGGCTTCTATGTATGTCCAGTGGGAGTGGCATAATAGGAGGTGAGATCATTCATGTTTGAGATGCTGGATACTTTGATTTTGTTGCAGGTACCAGGATGGAGCACTTGGTGTATTTTTGATCCATGATAGTGGATGTGTTGGGAGGGATTGTTCCCTTGTTCATTTATGTGGCTATGGATTGACCCTATGCAATGTATACAACAAGTGGGAGATTGTTGAGATAGTGGGTGTTGCACACATTGCATAATATTGCTATTTTATTATTTTATTTTTATTATGTAATGTTGTGCCTAGATGGACGTGCAACATGTAAAGATTCCTATGGAATATTCTTGATGAGTTGTATTGTAACATTGTGATAATATTTCATGTAATTATTTAATATTGGGGGAAAAGAATTAAATGCCCAATATTAAATGTGGGGTCAGTGGGTTAGGTAGCACATGGTTTATGTAATACCACTTGGTGGTTTTGTGGGACTTGCTACTATATAAGCAGCCACAAGGGTAGTTGTTGTAGAGAGAGAGAGAGACAAGAAGAAGACAAAAGGCAAGAGTCGAGCGGGACAAGGCTTGACAGGTTAGCCAAGGGAGCATTTGTGAAGGTTGGAAGCATGGCATGGGATGTGTGGATTCATGCTTGTTCACATAGTTTTCTCGGTTGTGGCTATGGCCATGAAGGCTTCCATGGTTGTATGGAAATGGTATTTTTGCTGAATAATACATGATGATGGATGCTTTTGGAGGCTGGGTTTTCCCCTCAATGAGGGTTTCCCAAGGTATATCTTGTGTCACAATTTTGTGGGTATGTTGTCTATTCTCTTGCATGTGGATTTTAATTCCGTGTTTATTTTATATCTATTATGGGTTATGTGGAAACGGTTATATTCTTTATTGCCAAGTTTCCTTACAAGTGGTATCAAAGCCTGGTTTTGGCCTGGTCATGGGTTCAAATCTCCCCAGTGCCTTCCCGACCCGCGTAAGCACCTGGTATGCGCGTCGAGGGGGAGATTGTTGGGTGATGCGATGCGCTCCCCTGTCCACAGGTGGTTAATTATGTGGTGTTCCATGTTCACTAACAGTCATGGCTTTTGGTGCAACGACAAGTCCCACAAAACCACCAAGTGGTATTACATAAACCATGTGCTAAAACCATGTGCTACCTAACCCACTGACCCCACATTTAATATTGGGCATTTAATTCTTTTCCCCCAATATTAAATAATTACATGAAATATTATCACAATGTTACAATACAACTCATCAAGAATATTCCATGGGAATCTTTACATGTTGCACGTCCATCTAGGCACAACATTACATAATAAAAATAAAATAATAAAATAATAAAATAACAATATTATGCAATGTGTGCAACACCCACTATCTCAACATATAGTCTAATGAAATCCAAGGTGATAACCATGTCTATGTCCTTTGGACTATTCAGTAATACCCTACAAACTTGATAGGGATATGTAAAAACCTTATTCATTCCTTATATCCTAGAGTCCTTTATTTCCTTTACATTAAATAAAGATTTTGAAGTTGTGATGATGTGATTACATCTTTTTTCTTTGTCACCCCAATTTATTACTTAACTATCATAGGGGTCGTGAAGCTGCGACATAGTTATCTTAACACTCAACATAGCTTTTCACCTCACAAGGATAGCATCCAATCTCAAGTTGCAAAGTTATGACTAACCTTACATCGCATGGTCACAGGTCAAATTTTGCTTTAAGAAAACCTTGGGGGTGCAAGGTTTTCATAACTATCAGATCTTGTTAGATCAATGGTTGGCATATTTGCACTTTCTAAAGATGCACAAAGTTTAGCCAATGCAAGAATATGAGCTATTGACACATGTCTTGGTGGGCTAGGTGCATATGACATCCTCATGGCATCATTACAAGGGTTAAAAACAACTTATGATTTTAAAAAATTAAGTGGGAAAACCTTAAAAATTAAATGGGAAAACTCTTGTGCATTTTTAAAAATGTGAACAATGTAAACCCACTTTTTGGAATCTAGGCCAAAAAGTCATTAGGGTAACAAAACCTTAGGTTTTTGTCTAGGCCATAACCAAACAAAAGACACACAATCCCTAATTTCAAATGTATAATTAGATTTTTCACTATAATTTTGCAAATTTTAAAAATGTGAAAAACCATGCCAACATCCTAAATATGGATGACCTTAGAATACACCTTGCATCCATATTTTATTCCATGATGACCACTTTACCTACTACCAAATCTCCTTGCAATAAAAAACCTCTAAACTCGCCTTCAATTCAATCTATACATATACATATATAGAAAATAATTTCATATAAATAGCTAAATTTTGTATCTAAATAATGCAAGGAGTCATGACAGGATTTGTTGGATTGACAAATAGTGATCTTACAAACCTTGTAAAAAAGTTGCAATGCTTAATCTTGTTTCTTATCTAGATCATGTTAGCTTTCCCCTATGTTAACTTCATTTCTATACTTTAATTCATATGTATACCAACTTTCTTTAATGCTCACCATTTTCATTGACAAGTATACTTAGCTCTAGGCATCTAAAAATACAATACATCAATGTAAGTTGGAGAATCATCTATTGAATATCAATACAAATTTATGAATATCAATATTGCATTTTAAATTCTCTATTTTATACTAATTTAATCATTCTTCAAATCACATTTGGTATTTTCCATTTATTTTAGGGGAAATAGTATCTAGGAATTTGAGGGTATGGATCTACAAATTCTTCTAGGAGTTCAAGAGATGTTGATCTTTAATTACTAGTGAGCATATATTAAGTTTTGATATATTTATAAATATTGAATTAATGAATTAATAGTATCCATTTGAAGTACACATTCACTAAGAAGTTGTTGCAAAGATAGTATTGGATCTATCAGTAGGCTACATGAAGTTGAATGATAGGAGAGAAAAAACCTCTGCTTCCAGTGCTCGTTAACCATTTCCATTAATTAGGAATTTTTATTTCTTTTGTCTTTTAGACTACATATTTCTAAGCTTATGATTACAGTCAACATTTTTTGGTCAGAAGTTAAGCTTATGTGCACTACTTCATAGGATGGGGAGCTAATAGGTGGGAGCCAAAGGGAGGAGTGACTGGAAGTTATTGAGAAAAGGTATGTGGTGCAATGGGTTGTCTTTTTCATTCTTTGTAAAAAAAATCATTTGAAAAATACTTTTTTTCTACAGAACTTGTTTTTGATGTATGGTTGTAGGACTACTGAAGAGCCACCTTAAGTTAGCAATCTTTGATAGTATCTTAATTTGAGATAGCTACATTTACTTGGTTATTAGAAAAAGTTTTCATATTCAATTTTTGAAGGAGTTTCCATTTGATAGATATAGACCAATTCATATTTAGTTTTCAAAGGAGTATCCCTTTGATAGATGTAGACTAGTTTTGATTGATACATTCCATTGAAATGAGCTTCAGAGTTTAAGTTGAAATGACATGAAAGATAACTAGAGTAGTCCATTTCACACCATCACAAGTGATCAAGGTTAACCTAGGGTCAATATGGTGACAATGTAGAATACATTGTTCGCATTATCTCAAAGAGTTAAGTGCAAACCCTGGTCAAGGCTAAAGAGCTATGTAGTCATTGTTTGCACCATCACAGGGTTATTTACTGAGTTAAGAACCTAAGTTTCGATGGTGTGATGGTAGTTATTGTCATTTCATAGTAGTCAATGGAAAGAAATAGAAATTATTCACAATGGAGTGATCAATGGTTGAAATTTGTCTTTGCAGCTTCATAGGTCCACATGGTCAATGAAGAAATGAAGTTGTGAAGCTGCAATGGCATAAAAAAGTTGGCTTCAAGAAGTTATCGCAGTGTCACAATTTAGGGGCTTTGAGACAATTTGTAGGTCATGAAGTTGCAAATAAAGAAATATGAAAGAGTTAATGGTCTTTACAGCTTCGAATGGATTTACTCATAGTTACAGTTTTCCCTCATGAGATTGCAAAATTATGGATGACAGTCATCAAAATAGTGGTTGCAGTGTCACATGAAATTAAGGGATTTCATGTCTAGCGAAGATAATTTTCTCACAGCCTCACATAGTTAAATAGTAGTTAGGCCCTAATTGGTGTGAGGGTGCGAGGCAATCCATTATTTTAAACAAAACAAGTTGGTCAAAAGTTTGACCAATTCAGCAACCAACACTAGCAAAACTTTTGACCAATCTTGGTGGCAGTTTTGACCAAAGATTTGTCAAAATTTAGACCAATGTAGTGACCAACACTAGTAGAACTTTCTACCAATCTTGGTGGAAATTTTCACCAAATATTTGTCAACATTTTGACCAATGCAGTGACTAACACTAGTGGATCTTTCGACCAATCTTGGTCACAATTTCAACCAAATATTTGTCAACATTTTGACCAATCCATCAACCAACATTGGTAAAAAATTTGACCAATCTTGGTCATAATTTTGACCAATA
Organism: Cupressus sempervirens; assembly: GCA_028749045.1. Taxonomy (NCBI): domain Eukaryota; kingdom Viridiplantae; phylum Streptophyta; class Pinopsida; order Cupressales; family Cupressaceae; genus Cupressus; species Cupressus sempervirens. Next base: position 456,461,709 of record CM053787.1, read on the forward strand.
CATCTACTAGGATGCAATGACAAAAGAGTTCAATTTTGACCAAATAAATTATCACAATTCTGACACCTACAAGCTTTGATCAAAATTTTGACAATAAAAATAGCAACAAACTAATTGGTCAAAAATTAGACCAACATGAGTCAAAATTTTGACCAATTTTCATCAAAAAATGAGTCAAATTTTACTAGTGGAGTATGTCAAAAAAAAAAAAATTTACATTCAAAGGCAAAGCATATATCTATTAAGTATCACTTTTTGAGAGAGAATGTTGTAGAGAAAGAAATTAGATTGGAGTATATTATCACAATGGAGAAAATAATAGACATATTTACAAAACTTTTGTCAAAGGATATTATTGAGTACTTGAAAGGTATGCTTAGGATTATGTCCCAGCCTACTTTTGAGTTGTTGATGCAAAAATTGCATCGTCATAGTGGTAACAAAGAACTATTTTATCTAGATTGGATGCTTGATGCTTCATCTATGGGGGAGTATATGTGTTTGAGTTGAGTCACTAAAGACTCTTGGTAACTAGCACTTAATAGTGCCTTTGGACACTTGATCTTATTGCATATCTTATGAAAATAATTCACATAATGATACCTTTTTCATTGATGTCAATAGGGGAGAGAATAACACATGAAAAACATCCTTGTATATTTATTAATGTCAATGAGAGAGAAATGTTCCTGATAAAGAGATTGATTGATGAAGAGGATTTGAAGATTTGATTGATGAAGAGGATTTGAATAATTGATTGATGAAGAGGATTTGAAAAGATGTTGATGTATAGGGGAGATTAACACCTTCCTTATTCATGTTAATTATAGTACAATGGGCATTCATTAACAGTTTGAATGGGAGAGTAGTTGCAGCAAAGATGTTTGGTATTCATGGAACTTAGATTTTTTTCATCTATGTTTCCATCAATGCTAAAGGGGAGATTATCAAGAATTAATTATGATGGTATTCCTATAAGGAAGTATCCTAGAATTATTGGAGACATGATGCATAGCTTACATGTTACATTCATGATAGAGTTTGTCATTGATGTCAACATATTGGTTATTTTGTGAAGACTAATAGTACAACATGTAGAGCTTGGATTTGTGAGGTTCGAGGAATGAAGTTGAGTTTATGAAAACTTGGGATAATATTATACAGTGTTTTGATGATGCAATTAAGAGTACATACCAAAAGATGAAACAATAAAGAGATATGATGGATTTAGTAAAGCCAAAATTCAAATAGGGTTTATGTGTAATAGTTACTATTATTTGGATTGTATCTCCAAACATATATAAAATCAAGTCATGTGAACTTGGATAGAGGTAGAAGACATGGTGAAGATGTGTGGTCAATTGCACACATCTAAATGAGCATTGAGTGAAGAGTTATGAAGACTGTGAGTTGACAAGTGTCTATAATTGTGAAAAGTGTAAAAATGTAAAGTAATATGTAAATATAATATCTTAAGTTGGTCCTATATTATTATTATAAATTGGGAAAGCCTCAAGGCCAAATCAATAATTTATTTTAGGACTTGGTATAAAGAAAAGATGTTTTCCTTAGTTGTAATCATTAGTGAGATCATATTTGTGTAATGTGAGATCTAGTGAGCTTGATAGAGAATATCTTTTGATCAGAGAAGTGTTTGGTGCATTGAGGCATGGTGAGCACAAAAAGTGACAATATTTGGCAAGAAGTTGTTGAGAAATTGTATAGTTGTATTATTCTAAGAAGGATACTACTAAGGCCAGTTGGATAGTGAGTTTGGTGATCTTGCCCTCAAGTTTTTTGGATAGTGGGTCATTTTGTTTTCCTTAACAACTCCTAGTAGGATTGGCACAACTTCTAATGGGTTTGGAATCTTCTAACGAGGACTCAAAGTCTCCTAACAAGGACTAATATGTACTAAATTTATTTCATTGACTCATAACAAGGCCTATCATCTTACAAGGAACATTTATATTAGTACATCATTTCATGGGTACCATCCCCACTAGAATTTTCCCTTTGATCAAGGGTTTCCCTATTTTATAAAAATAGTGTTATTGTGTATGGTGATCTTTCTATGCTTGTTTCATCTATTGTTTGCATGTTTTGGAATTAATTAGGGTATTGAGAGGTATTTTAAATGCATAAATGATTCAACCCCCTCCCCCACCCCTATATTATCTTGGTGGAATTTACTTTCTAACACTTATATAATTTCTTGCAAGAAAATTGTCAAGAGATAAAGGTAAATACAAAGGTAAACAACCCCTAATTTGTTTCAAAAGTAATGATGTTGGTCATTTTGTTGCTAAATTTCCTAACAAAAGTAAGAGTGACAGAAATGATAAGAAAGACTACAAGTACATGAAGAATAGGAACTATAAAGACAAAGGGAAGAGATCATGTTATGTTTCTAAAGAAAGGCACACTGAGTCTAGTACTAATAAAGAGAAGGAAGTAGTTGAGATTATGTGTGTTGCAATCAATGTAGATCCCAATGGAGAAAGGTATGAAAATGAAACTACCCTTTTTTCACATGTTAGCAAGAATGGTTCGTGGATTATAGATAGTAGATTCCCACATCACATGAATGGTGATCTTACTAAGTTTGATAAATTTGAAGAAATTGATGATAGTGAAATTGTTAAGCTAGGTAATGATGTTCCATGTCTGGTGAAAGGTAGAGGATCACTAATGTTGAATGATAATATCAAATGCAATGATGCATACTAAGTACAATGACTAAAGTATAATCTTTTGAGTGTTGCTCAATTGAATAATTCAAGTCATAAGTTGAAATTTCAAAATAAAAAAGTCAAGATCTTTGATTAAGGTAATATGATTGGAACTACAATGAAAACAAGAGGTGAGTTATTTTATCTTGATCCTACTATTGATTCATATTTATTTTCTAAATTTGAGGATGTACTATTATGGCATAAATATTGTGGCATGTAAACTTTGAGAGAATAGTAAAAGTTAATAGAAAGAAAAGAGTAACAAGCTTACCAAATCTGCAAAAACCAGAGAATGCTATGTGCAAAGAATGTTAGCTCAGTGAGAAGATCAAATCTATTTTTTCAAGTAATTCACACACTTCTAATGATATCCTAGAATTAGTGCACAATAATCTATGTGGACCAATAGATGTTTACAATTACTATGGTGGCTTACATTTCATATTTTTTTTTGAATACTATTCTAGAATGGTGATTGTTATGTTCATGAAGGTGAAATTACATTCTTTTGATAGGTTCAAATGGTATAAAGCTAGAGTTGAGAAAGAAACTAGAAAATATTTGAAATTTTTAAGGTTTGATAGAGGAGGTGAGTTTATTTCTTTTGAATTCACTAACTTTTGTGCTAAGAATGGTATTAAGAGACAATTATTTGCACCGAGGACACCACAACAAAATAGGATTGTTAAGAGAAGAAATGGATAAATTGTGGATTGTACATGGGCATTGATGATTGAAAATTAGGTTGCAAAAATATTCTAGAGAGGATAAATTCACTCATATTTACACTCTTAACTGAGTTAAATTGAAGAAAGGAACAAACAAGACACCCTATGAACTCTGGTATGGTCATACATTGAATGTAATTTATTTCAAAATATTTGGAAGAAAGTGTTATATTCACAAGGATGCAAGGAATAGTAAATTTTATTTTAAAGGAGATGAATTTATATTCCTTTCTTATTCATCTAAGAGAAAAGATTATAAATGTTTGAGAAAATTTACTAACAAGATGGTTGAAAGTGCAAATGTAAGAATTGATGAGTTTGCAAAGATGAATGATGTGGAAAGAAAGAAGGAACCTAAAGATTACAAGTTTGCATATGTCCATGAAGAGGCACTTAATACATTGCCTAAGTTACATCAGAGATCCACTGAGCATCAAATAATATCAGCCAAGTTACATAATGCTTTACCTGAGCATCAAAAAGTACAACCCAAGAAAGATTTTCAACCCTTATTGAGTGGAGAAAATGTTGACAATCAAAGAATTGAACCTGTATTTGCTAAATATGTGAGAAATAATCATTCCCCTTAACAAATTTTTGGTGCCAAAATTGATGGAGTATAAACAAGAAGTTAAGAGATGATACCTATTTGATTTTTTTTTTTAACCAAGAACATTTAAGGTTTATTTGGATGATTAGGATTGGATAAATGCCATGAATGAAGAGATTGATCAAATTGAGAAAAAAAACACACAAACATTAGTACCAAGACTTTTCAATGAGAATGTGAGAGGAACCAAGTGCATTTTCATAAATAAGTTGAGTGAAAATGGAGAAGTGGTCAGAAATGAGGCAAGACTAGTTTGCACTGGTTATGCACAAGAAATAATATATTATAGAGAGACTTTTGCATCTAGGGAAAAACTAGAAAAAGTAAAAACATTGTTGGCTTATTCTAACTACAAGAAGTTCAAATTTTATCAAATGGATGTGAAATCTACATTTCTAAATTAAATACTTGAAGAGAAAGTTTATATTGAACAATTTGAAGGATTCATTGAATGTGATCAAAAGAACATGGTTTATAAATTGAACAAGGCATTGTATGGATTGAAACAAGCACTGAGAGAATGGTATGAAAGGTTACATTCATATTTGATCAAGATTAGATTTTCTAGAACAAGTGAGAAAAGTAATCTATATTTGAAATGTGAATCTGATGATATAGTATTGATTATTGAAATATTTATGGATGACATTATATTTGGAGGAAATGACATTTTGTGTAAGACATTTTTTAATCAAATGAGCACAAAATTTAAGATGTCAATGTTTTGTGAGCTCAAATTTTTCATTCAATTTCAAGTTTATCAAATGAGGAAAGGTATGTATGTGACTTAATATAAGTATGTGAAAGAAATTTTGACTACATTTGGGGTGTATGAGTCTAAGCTAGTCGGTACACCTATCGTGACCAATGTGAAATTATCAAAGGATGAAACTAGTGTAGAGGTAAATGAGATAGATTATAGATCTATGATTGGTAAGTTATATTTTCGTGTACATAGTAGACCAGATATTGCCCATGTTAGAATTTTTGCAAGGTTTTCATCTAATCCAAAAGAAATACACATGACTATTGTGAAAAGGGTATTTAGATATTTAAAAGGAACTAAAGATTATGGCTTATATTATAAACAAGATGATGAATTTAATCTTAAAGTCTACATAGATGCTAATTGGGCAGGTGATGTTAATGGTAGAAAAAGAACAAGTGGTGGAACTTTATTTTTAGGAGAAAGATTGATAACATGGATAAGAAAGAACTAAAGTTATATTTTACAATCTACTGTTGAAGTTGAATATGTTGTTGGTGTAATCAATTGTTCAAATATTGTATAGATTAAACAACTATTGGAAGGTATGCAAGAAGAGATAACCAATTCTCTTACTATGTACTATGATAACACTAGTATAATAAATATTTTTAAAAATCTAGTGATGCATGCAAAAACAATGCACATATCAATCAAGAGTCACTATTTGAGGGATAAAGTACAAAAAAACAAGTGAGACTTGAATATATGAAATCTAAAGATTGTAGACATATTTACTAAGTCATTTCCTAAAGATGCTTTTGAGTATTTAAGAGGTAAACTAGGGATTATGCCCCTATCCAAAATTCACTAGGTGAAGATGCATGTTGCATCAATTCATGGATGAATTATAATATCTTTGTGGAGTTGGTGCAAGATGACTATGTTGAAACTGGTGTATATTATACATGCAAGGTACAAGAACAACTACAAGGTTTTATAAGTTTCATATTGAAATTTATAGTGACCTTTGGAATTTTTGTCAAATGGGGAGAAGAATACCAAAGGGGAAAAGAATACCAAAGAGAATAATACTATCAAATGAAGAGATATATCCCAAAGGAGGAGACAATCTATAAAGGGGGAGAATATCAATAGAATACAAATCAAGATATTATCAATAATGAAGGAAAAATATAAGTCAAAGGGAGAGAATGAAGTGTGTATCAGAAGAATTTTGTTGAAAAAAACAAGATCATATTATAAAGGGAGAAATGTTGATGAATATTTTTGTTGTTATTGATACAGACTGAGTTACAGAGAACTTGTTGATGAAGATATACAACTATAAAGTTGTGTTGTTGACAATGCATACACTTGATTATCTTTTGTAATGTTTTTTAATGTAAAATCATGTGTTATGTGTTTCCATCAATGCAAAAGGGGGATATTGATAGTCCCAACTAATAATGTGATTCATAATGCTATGAATGCATATAAAAGATTCATATCAATTGTTAAGTTGTCATTGATTTCAAGCCTTAGGTGGCTAGACAATATGTTAATTCAAGAGAGTGATATATCAAGTTGATTGATGAAGAGGATTTGATTAATGAATATTATTTGAAGACAATAAGTAGATGATAGATTTGATAAGCATTAAATTCAATAGGTACTTGAATTAGTTGGATAGTGATAATGTAATGTTGGTTTGATTGTTTTACAATCACGTAATATTGTAATTTATTGAGCTACACAAGTTATACCAAGTGAAAAGGTTAAAGAAGGAAGATAGTATTAGTTGAGTGATTACATTGTTTACCAAGTAGTTTAAAAAGCTAATTTTGAAGTTTAGTATTACCCAAGTGTGTCTAGTATTGATTAGGTTTAATATTACCCAAGTGAAATATTATATTCATTGAGTAACAACTAGAAGAACAAATGTTTAAAGATGGAATCTGAGCCCAACTTTTGGTGAAAATATGGAATGTTTGAGATGTTCAAAGGAACAAGTCAAATTTTGTTGCAAGATCAATGATTGGGGAAATTCAATGAGGATTTGGTGATAGGGATTGAAGAAGGATAAGGATGAGCACAAAATTCTATGAAATTTATATTACCTATGTGGCTAAATTTGATGTATCTGAAATTAATGATTATGATTAAGAAGAATAATTTTAAAGGGAAGCACAGAGACTACTATTTGAGGAGATATTCAAGATAGATTTTGGTTATTGGTTGGATGTTAATTATTTTTTTGTGAATGTGAATTATTAAAGGAATTTGAGAACAAAAGTTGAGCCAAGTGAATCGAGAAGAGTTGAGAAAAAGGAGAAAGACAAAAGGAGTGAATTATCTACTAAAGATAAAAAAGTAAAGAGATCAAAGGATAGACATCAAAAAGAGACTGAGTAGAAAAGAAATCTGAAAAAGCAAGGTAGTGTTATTCCTAAACTAAACAATTTATACTATTACTTTCTAATCATTATAGCAAAAAATCTCATAAATTGAGTAGACCTAAAAAGCCTATGAAATCATATGCGGTAACATCGATTAGTGGTGTTTGTAAGTCATTTAGAGAAAGCCATCCTTTAGACAGGATGAAGGAGTGATAAGGTCTAGATGATCTTTTGGTTAAAATCCTCATACAAGGTCACATTAACAATGTGTATGTAACTTTTAACAAGGTTGGCTCCTAACGGATTAGAAGAGTGTAAATTTTGGGTTGTCGATCTGATGTGGTTTTTTCCTTCACAAGGTTTCCACGTAAAAAATATTTGTGTTAATGTTGTTATATTGCAAGTTAATTTTCATGGAAAGGTATTTTTTAGTGGCTAATATTCATAAATTGGCTAATTTGAAAAAAAAATTGCTAGTAATTTGGCTAATAATTTAAGATTTAATGTAACCTAAATTGCCACATTTTTATTAAATTTAGTTCCAAAATATTTAAAATTGCTCAATAATGTATTTTATTAAAAAATTTAAACTCAAGGATTCACCACAATATTCAATACATGATTAGATTTGATTTGCCTAAATAGTATATATTATCACAGAAATTAATATTAATTCACCAATAATTATCTTAATTATTAGTTGCTTTAGGGTTATATCACCAATATTTAGTTTTCACTATTGATTTAAAATATAATGTAATTACCCTCATAATTTCCATGAGATAAAACATGTTCAATTTTGATTTGTAATATTCTACGATGATTAGCGAACTTCCTATTATTATTGAGATTGGCCAATATTTTTTACTCAAAAATTATGATTCCAAAATAATCACCAATGTAAATAATATTCAAAAAAAAAATTTGAGAGATTCATCAATAAAAATAATTTGGTTTTTCAAAATAATGAAAGATTAGCCAATATTCTATATATTTTTTTGGAGGGGGGTTTCTTAATGTTTACCCTATTTCATGGTACTTTAATTTTACTACATCTTGGTAAAAACTAATTTAATGGTCAGTAATGACTAGGTTTTCTTACTATCAATCAGTTATAAGAAGAAAATGAGATATGAGTTTTGAGTAAAGTGATTGAGTTAAATGAGTACACCAGTTGATTTCATATGATATTTATGAAGTTTTTTTGGTACTGAAATTGTTTGAAGGGACTATAGGATAACTAAACATAACTAACAAACACTCCTCCCCCCCCCCCCCCCTCTCTTAGTTATCTAACAAACTTTAGGAGTAATGTTTAATAACTTAGCTGAATTAGAGGCCCTAATAGAAGGCTTGAGTCTAAGTAGAGAGATAGGTATTAACAAATTAGTTATCAAAGGAGATTCACAAATTATCCTAAACATGTTAAGAAAAAGAGAAACCCCAAATTGGATTCTTAATTATAAACTTGAATATGCTCTAGCCATAGTTGATTGATTTGAAGAAATAATCATAAAAAATGTTTATAGGGAAGGTAATAAAGAAGAAGATAATCTCACTAATAAAGGAGAATATGGAGAAGAGATTCTAATAAGAAAGATAATAATATAAGTATAAGTTAAACACTTGTTCTTGGAGCGAAATTGGTTTAGAACTTTTACTATCAAAATAAACATGTTAATTTATTTGATAGTTTCTATATGTCTATGTGCGAGTTGTATGATTGACCAATTTAGTCAATATCATGGAAGTTTAATGTTGATAAGATAAATTTTAGGTTATTCAAAACTTTTCCTTATATACCATTTGATTTTAAAATTAAAAGGAGATAAGTTTCTGTTGGTGTAAATAAGTATTTACTATTTACACTTTACTTAAGTTTACTTAGGTTAATGCATTATTTTATTATTTATTTAGGTGAGATACTTAGGAGTTTGTGTACTCTCATAGAAGTACGCAACTCTAATTAAGCACATGGTTTCTACAACACTGGAGTTTGCATCATTTACTGAGTTGTCATGTAGACAACATAGTTATTCGCACTCCTAATTTAGCACATGTTGTCTACACCATTGTAAGCTTATCCTCACATCATCACACTTATTTCCGCACTTAATGGAGGATAACCCATATCTGGTGGACATGTGCCTAGTTGTATGACTTATCATGATTCTGACTTCTATGCATTCTAGAAGTTCTTTAGAGGCCCTTATATACAGGCACTTCTAGTGTACTCAGATATGGAAAATATGGCATATTGAATGAATATATCATCATTTTGATCATGCTCTCTCTTTGGTCTATTTTTGTGCTTGTGTTTGAGTTCCTTGGTCTTGGGTGAATTCTAGCCTAAGCCAAATTTTTACATGGTATCAGAGCTTGGGGAGATTTTCTACACATAGCCATTCGAGATCATTCATGCTTTAGCACCTTGACCAGAATCTAGAGTACTACAAAAATTAGGAGCATCTAGAGCCAGATCTAACCTTTCCATTACATCCAGAATGTCAATTCAGTGAAGATTGACTATAAATTTGCCTATGTTGGGTGAAAGTTGATAATGAGGCAAAAAAAAATTGCAAACCAACACCCAAAGGCACCATTTTACAATTGGATATGACCATTTTAATTGATCTATGCATTTATTTTCAGATCTGATTGAATTTAATTTCTCAGTACTTTTTGGAATTACTTTTTGAATTATTTACCTAGCTGGGTGTTCAAGCACAGGAAAAAAATTTTGTAGAACCGAGCAGTCACACCCTGGCTCTACAATTTAAAATTTTTTATTTATTTTGTAGGGTTATTATTAATACTATGGGCTCATTATTAAATCACTGGCCATACATCTCTATGAAATTCGGATGCACATATCTAGTGAAAGAAATCCAACATTAGACTTCCTACCAAATATCCACCAACTACTAGTGGACTTTCCTTTGATCAATGCTATGCAGGGGATAGCTTTTAAAAATCTTCAAACACTCATACCCACTGAATGTGGGATAATTCCTAAGCAAAAATTGGCCAGAATCTCTGCTAACAAGGTATATTTTGACCCCCATGCGACAGATGCCAGCAAAGTTTGAAGTTTCTAGCATAGTCTTCTAGTACATAGGTGTGCCTAGACACACCATGTGGCACAAATTCAGTGGCTCGTTCCCCACTACATGACATATAACTACCACTAGTACAAAGTTTGCTTTCCATGCAGACACCTCCCAATTGTGCCACATGGCAATAGCAATGAACCTCCAATCTACCTCGGCCATGCATGTAGCCTACATAGGCCTATCTGATGTGTGGCTTGCCACCTCACATGACATGCATACACATGGCATGTTTTCATTTGGCCATGCATTGTACTACCACATCAACACTTATCCATGTGGTAGTCCATGTCGATCTAAGTCAGTAGTGATGCAACATCCAGCCATCGACATGTGGTGCACAGTTAGTGCCAACTCATCTATCATACCCTACCACATCAATTTATTCTATACAATTTTCTATAGTTCTGTATGGCCACGTCATCCACTGACATCATCATCCATATGGTTGACATCATCACAGACCTAGGGTATGTTGATGTCATCTTTTCATGTGCCTAAATTTGATAGCCATCTGACCATCATTCTTAGCCAAATTTAAACTACTGTGATGGTCGTATGATCACCAAATTTAACCCCAACTTTTGTTGATGCAACCCCTCTCTAGATTGATTTTGGATTTTGTGGTCTAACTTTGGGAGGCCATATCTCAGTCATCTGGACTCCAAATCAGGTGGAATTTTTTTTGAAATTGGGTAGAATTTCTTAAACTTTTTAGTGGTACAACTTTTTTCTATTTTTGGTGCATGTATTTGTCAAAATTTGCATTTTTGGAAACTATAACTACATAATCTTGCATTTTACAACTTCAAATGCTCCATACGGGCACATCTAGAGTCAAAAATAGGTTTCACTTTTTTTGAAAGTGCATTAATTTTTGTTTACTTTCCAAATATAAAGTCAAATTTTAGGGTTGTGTGGACAAAAGTGTCACTTTAAGAAATAGAGCCTTTCTTTGCTTTGTATTGCTTTAGACTTGTGGCACATTGTAAAGTTCCAGATGTTTAATTCATTAAGAGGTTGTAATAAGCAACATTAGAAGTCCACGAAGGCTGAAATTGGCAAGTGGAAATTGTAATCACACTACTAATAAAGTTCCAAAAGCATCTCTTTTGGGGGGGTTTCTTGATTCAGTGAAAAGGGGGTAGGGGGTGTTCTTGGTGTTGTCTTCTCTCTTTTCTGCACTTTTCTTTCATTTTCTGCATTATGGAAAATTTTAAGTTTCCAAAATTAACTCCTCATAAATATGCAACATGTTCCATCAAAATTTGATATCACTTAATGCATAATGGAGTTTTACAATATGTAGATGGTACTCTTCCTAAACCAGTAGGTGATAATGTATCAGCAAGTGATATTTCAGCTTGGGTAGCAATGGATAGGAAAGCCCTAGGTGATATATGTTTGGGGGTTGATGATAAGATCATGTATCAAATTAAGAAATTTTCTACATCCAAGGAAGTTTGGGATACCCTCAAAAGCCTATACGGTAAAGTGTCTAAAGAGGATGTTTTCAAAATAGAAGATGAGCTTGTCTACTTAGATCCTAAGTCATTTGATTCAATACAAGATTTCATCATCAAGGTGAATGAACTAAGGACAAAACTTACTAATTGTGGGAGTCCTATCAAAGATGACAGATTGATCTATCTCATACATAACAAGCTGCCATTAGAATATTCCACATTTGTATCTTCATTTAACACCTAAAAGACTGGGGTTTGCCTACAAGAAAGTCACTTTTGATGAATATGTTGATCTGTTGGATACTGAAGAAAAGAAGTTGAAATCAATGGAGATTCTTAAATCACCTACGTTTAAAGCATTGGTGGACAATTAGGGTTCTCAAAATTTAGTTGGACAGTCTTCAAATCAAGGAAAGGGTAAGAAGAAGAAGTGGAAGAACAAATCAAAGGATGTAGAAAAGACAACACCACAATCCAATCAACAAGGTAAGTCCTCGAATTCCAACAAGAAAGGGGACAACAATAAGGAGAAGAAAAAGTGCACTTATTGCAAGAAATTAGGTCATGAAGAACATGAGTGTTATCTTAAGAAGATTGATGAGTTGATCAACATCATGAAGAAACATAATGTTCCACTACCTAATGCTTATAAGGATAAAGGGTCTTCTTCAAATTCAAAGGGTAAAGGGCAAGCACTCATGGATAATTCAAACTCTTCAAAGGAATGGATATTTGACTTAGGTGCCTCATATCATATGGGTTCCTCAAAGGAGGATTTTTCTTCAATGAAGTAGTCAAAGGTACCGCACATCTTCATGGGAGATGATACTAAAATGGAAGTTGAAGGAAAAGGAAACATAGAAATGGAAAATGGAGAGCTCCAAGATGTTCTATATTTTCCAAACCTAAGTTCAAATATCCTATCAATCTACCAAATCACTCACCTTGGAGATGGACATAGAGTTGAGTTCCTTAAGACTTAGTATAGGTGCACAGTCTAAAAGATAATTCCTTGTTTGTAGTGGGGAAAGTGAAGCATAACAAGAGGTTATATTTTTTCTCCCATTTTGTGCCCAAGTCTCCTTCAAAGGCCTTGTTATCTCAATCCAATTCAAACATGCAATTATGGCATGAGCAATATGGTCATCTTGACTTCCGCTATCTTCAGCAACTTTGCACAAACAAACTGGTCAAAGGTCTACCCAAATCAACTTTTCCCACAATGAATGTTCAACAAATTTAGTGGATATGCATCTAGAAGGGAAGTTATAGAAAGGGAAGTCTTCAAGAGAACCAAGTGTTCTATAGATGGTTCACATGGTATTATTAGGTCCTTTTACAGTTAGCCAGGGTTACTACATACTTATCTTTGTTGATGACTTTTCAAGATACACTTGGGTCTACTTTCTTCATAATAAGAATGAAGTGTTGGACAAGTTTCTAGCCTTCAAAACTTATGTTGAATAGAAATCCATGAAAGCCATTAAAGTTCTAAGGATGGACAATGCAAGCATGTATGTGAATAGAAGACTTAAATAATTTTGTAGACATGAGGGAATTGATCTTTAGAATCTGCTGGCATTCAGTCTGCATAAGGCAGATGTTGTAGCTTTGAGGATCCGCACTCCTAAGTCTATGGTAAGTTGCATGATACAAGCCAAGTCTCTAGATCCATCAGTTAAAGTCAAAGTAATCTCTAGTGCCACTCACATTCTTAATCAGTCTCCTCATAGAACCTTAGATTGCAAGACTCCTTTTGAGGCATGGTGTGGCAAAAAACCTATTGTGACACACTTTAGAGTCTTCAGCTGTCCTACATGGGCAAAGATATCTTCCAAGGGATGCAAGGTACAATCACCTCAGCCTTGTACTTTCATTGGTTATGAAGATGATGTGAAGGCATATAGACTATTGGATCTAGAGACAGGTCAAATTTTTGTGGAGAAGGATGTACACTTTGAGGAAAGTTCACCAAGCTTATCCTCCAAACCTCTCCACACATCATATCATGTGGAAACTGATAGTGACACTAGTGATAGTGCTTCAATAGATTCAAAAATGTGGGGTTCTATCGACAGTTGCAATGAGAGGTCATTACATCAATTCAGTCCACATGCATACATAGCCATAGTGATAGGTCCAGCACAGTAGGGTACATCTAATCTTCCAAGTCTAGCTTCAGTGATAGATTTGGGGGATAGTATTGATGATCTACCTCTTCTTCTTGATGTAGTAGCACCTTCTTTAGTTTTCATGAGGGCTCCATCAGATCCTCTTGTTCATTCTCTACATGATCAATCCTCACAGGTTGAAGTGATTGTGGATACTCATGATCAGCAGTTGCAAAAGGGTTCTCCATTAGTTGAGGAGATAGACAATTCTTTGAGATAGGCTCTTCAACCAGTTGAGCAGGTTTCAGAGACAACACTTATCCATGGGATTATTTCCACACATAGTAGAAGCATCTCATTTATACCCTTGGCCTTATTTCTTCTTAAGGGGAGGAAAACCATTCTATAGTCTTGGATCAACTTCTTCATTGGAGCAGTCATTGGCAAGCATTCTTCTTTGGGGGGGATCCTATCATGTCTCGCTTCCTCTTCTCATCGTTCTCTTATGTATATACTAGATGTATGTCATAATGGAGGGGTCGTGATTACTCCATCCATCCATGCATCCCTATTCATCTCTCTTTTTGGGAGAGGGTTTTTCCCATGAGGTTTTCCCTCTTTCTCCACTTTATGAGAGATTTCATATCATTATGTACATGGGTACCTAACATGGTCTAGTAGTCGGGACCAATCATGCATTGCATCCTAGTTTTCGTAAGCTTAAGGGCATTCTCCTAAGTTGCACTTAAGGGGGGGTGTTGGTGTAAATAAATATTTACTATTTACACTTTACTTAAGTTACTTAGGTTAATGCATTATTTTATTATTTTGCATTATTTTATTATTTATTTAGGTGAGACACTTAGGAGTTTGTGTACTCTCACAGAAGTACGCAACTCTAATTAAGCATATGGTGTCTACAACATTGGAGTTTTCATCATTCACTGATTTTTCATGTAGACAACATAGTTATTCACACTCCTAATTTAGTACATGTTATCTACACCATTGATTTGCGTGCTACACCATTGTAGGCTTATCTTCACATCATCACACTTATTTCCATGCTTAATGGAGTATAACCCATATCTAGTGGACATGTGCCTAGTTGTATGACTTATCATGATGCTAACTTCTATGCATTCTAGAAGCTCTCAAGAGGCCTTTATATACAGGCACTCCTAGTGTACTTAGATGTAGAAAATATGGCATATTGAATGAATATATCATCATTCTGATCATACTCTCACTTTGGTCTACTGTTGTGCTTGTGTTTGAGTTCCTTGGTCTTGGGTGAATTCTAGCCTAAGCCAAATTCTTACAATTTTATTTTTTTATTATGAAGCATACTTCATTTCGTTCTAAGAAATTGATCAAAGTCAAGTTTATTTTTTAGTTTATATTCACAAGGAATTATCAAGAGAAATGCAATAAATTCATAAATAAAAAGTAGGTGCTAAAATTGGATAAATTACCCTAGGATATTTATGTAAGGGCTACACCAAGGATACCTAATCATCTCTAATCTTTGGTGCCCATTTGAGATGGTCTTTGATCTAGACACATTTTTGGGCCTCATAGACTCTTGCCTATCAAAATAAAATTCATAAATTACATTATAAGTTCATTTATTTATTTAAATTAATTATTTGAGTTTATTTTTTATTTAACTCAAATAAATGATTTGAATCAAGAAATTATTTAAATCAAGGAACTAATTATATCAAGTAATTAATTTAAATCAAATAATAGATATAAATTTATCTATTTTAAAATCAATTTAAAAAATAATAATAATCTAAACTTAAAAAATTAAATTAAATCAAATTGTTAGTTTTACTCTAAAACTCAAAAAATGCTTTAACACAAGTGTTTGGTCACTCGTGAGATATTGTAAGCTTAGCTAGATTTTGGTTGAACTTGGTTCAACCAAAACACTTTTGGTTGAAACTATCTATGCGGCATGCCATGTGGCACCAAATCAAAAAAATTAATAAAATTGTAAAATTGTATACTTTTGTGACCCATTTCAACATCAAAAATTAGGTAACCCATTTGTAGAGCTCAAAGTTTAGATTATGCTCATAAGTTTATTAATATATATTATATTTAGTGGCTCACCCACTTTTGCCACACACACACACACACACACACACATATATATAGTCAAATTTTGAGTAGATATAATATATTATAATTATAACATGTTACAAGTAGTTGTTTCAACAATTGAGAATATGCTCATTTGAAAAAAGAAAAAATATACTAGGTGATATGAGAAAAAAATTACAATTATATACTCCACTAAAGGAGAGAGTCTTCTTAGAAAATATTTAATTTTTTGGTGATTGATATAGATTTGATAGGGGCAATATGGTAGGAGATGAGAATAGTCAATATCTAGCAAGTCTAACTTTGAATAGTTATATCAAAATCCAATCTTTCTTTTTTTATGCACTAGCTACATATGTCATCTAAACATATTCTAAAATTAGATTAAAAAACCTTTATTTAAATATACTTTTGTCATGGAAACTAGACCCATGATTTTTAATTTTTTTCAACAACTCAAAAATGGGCTATATCAATTTTTCCAAAACAAAAAATAAAAATAATAGACTCTAACTTCATCTATTTCTATAAATTTCATCAATTTACACCATCTTCAAATTTCACACACAAATCACTTTTATATCACTAAAAATTTAATAGATTTTGTGTTGTTAATATTCTTCTTTTGTAAAAGGTGACACAAGTTTGTACTTTTACCCCCCAATCTGGTTGCATGAACTCTCCAATAAATACATTTTTCACTAATTGTGAAATTTAAGGGGAGGTTAGAAAGAAGGGTTTTTTGGGTTCAATGGACAATAATTGGGAGACTAAACTTACACCTCATGAAGGAATATAACAACGATGATCATCATGATTTTTTTGGATACAGGTAAAAATAAGTTTTATAGGGACCTAAAACTGAATAGTTAAAACGTAAAAGATAACAGATTAAGAATCCTAATGAGAGTTAGTGTTGGAAATAGAATACACATTAACAAATCCAACAACCAACACTAGCAACCAGCAAAAACTAACTACAGAGGCACACTAGAAAAATAACAAAAGACCAAAAAGGCACCTAAACCATCTCTTTGAGTTGGCAACCTAAATCTCAATGACCTTGAGGACTACCTCCTTGATCTTGGAACCACCCTTGAATTTCTTTTTATTGAGTCTTCCATGAGTCCTTTTTTTTGGTCCTTGGATGTCCCCACCCTTTTCTTCACCAATGACATCTATTTTCAAATTGATATCTTCCTACTCTTGCTTTAACAACTTCTTAACCAAGGAATGAATCTTCCTATCACCATTTACAACCCTTTTGACTTCTCTAAACTGGCCATGAACATCCTCCTTTTGGTTATGCACTTTCTTATTGAGGTCCCTTTGCAAGTCATTGACTACCATCCTGAGAGAAATAATTTCAATCAACCCAGGAATCAAAGGCATAAATGGACTCCATTTTTTCTTTAATTTTCTCAGCACCAATTGGGGTGTAAGTCAATTCTCCTATTTTTCTCCCTTGTTTTTTCCCAGCGGGGGGTCATCAAAGTCAAAGGAAAAGTATCCCACAATGCTTGCAATCATATTTCCAACATCCTTACTCAGACTGTCAACACCTAAACCCTAAGTATCTTGAGTCAAATTCTCCAAGCTCACACTAGGGAACTTCTCCTAGGATTTAGTTTTTTCACTGGTAAGGCATCTTCAATTTTATCTACGGTCTTCATTCCCTCTTCAATGCCTTCCCAATAGTTGATCAAAACCCTATCATCTTTCAGGTCATCAAATATTGAATCATCCTCCTCGTCAGTTCCTATATCATCCTCATTGTTAATGATAATCTTTTCCTTATTTGACATGAAGGATTTGGCCTTAATCGCAAAGGGGTTAGTTTTTTTTTTCTTTTTTAACCTTCAGACTAGGTAATAGGATAAGATCCTTTTCATAGTCTCTGAAAAGAAGGATGAGGCCTTCATGTAACATAGGGTAGGAAGCCTTGTTCTTGTGATTGGTTAAGAGATGATACAAAGAATTTAAAATTTAGTAGGGGAAATTGATCATGTCACCACACCGAAAGTGGTTTAAGAAAACAAAATTAAGCAGTGAACCCTTTTCTTCTTACCATCCAAGGTTATGTAGCCTCTAACACAACTAAGCACCAAGCACCAAATAGGCTTAATTTTCTTATTAGAAAATAAATTTCCTACCTTGACTACTACTTTATTCCCATGTTCCTCCTTAGGAAACTTTCTTAGAGCCTACTTGGTGATTTTAGTCTCCTTGAAAAATTGGATGGCCTCATTTGAAAGATGAGAAATCTTAGAGATGAACTGAGTATTGAGCAGAAAGGATATACCATACATGGTGGTAGTATAGTTTCTCCAACCCTTAAAAAACTACAGGGTAGCCTTAGGCTCAAAACCATAGAGTTGTTCGATGTACCAAGTTAATCCCCTATTTTCTAGTTGTCCCCCACACTTGTGGGGTGTTCTTCCATTCTAAGAAATTTTTGGGTTCTTTCCCTTTTGGATCTCCTTCTTCTTTGCCTTATACATTTATTAGAGCTTGTTACCCCTTCAAAATAAAAAGAATGAACACAAAGAGTGATAACAGCCATAGTGACCTAGAAAGTGTGTCAAGCATAAAATTCATTAATGATGCATAATTGATTAGTGTACTCCCTTGAAGTATTCATAATTACCATTTAAGTTATTGATACCTACGTGTGTCCTATCCATCATAATTCTTTCCTCTATAACTAGATCTTTCACCAAATCTTCTTGCCATCAAACTGCCATATCAACTTGTTCCCCTATATTTTTGATATAATCAAAACTTTGGTTTGCTTCCCTATACACATGGGTGATGATGACCCTCTCAAAAGAGTTTAACATTCTCCACATTTCTCTTATGGTATTTTCAATAGTCCATGTCATATATTTTTTATAATTTAAAATATCTATTATATTTTTTGAGTCTCCTTTGAGCTAGAGCGAGGTACACTTAGACTTTTTTGCAAGAATAACCTCTTAAAAGTCCCCATAGGATTCTACCACATGACTAGTTTGGATTCCAAGAGGGCATACCAAAGCATATATACAATTGCCACATGGATCCCTCAAGATTTCCCCACAACTCACTTCACTTGGGTTGCCTTTGGCTCCCCCATCAAAAGTAGCTTTAAACCAGCCTTCAGGGGGACTTAGCTAAACCACATTATCTCTCTCAATGGTCTTTTTACTTTTAATATAGAAATTTTAAAGAAGATTATTTTCAAGGTAAAATCCATCTAGGCTTATCAATGTGGTTTTATGTATCTTCATTACATTCTCCCTTATTCCCCTCATAGCTATGTTTGTAGTAACCCAAGCAAGAGCTTCCTTTTCTCTAAACACTTGACCATTTCTCTCCTTCTAAATATTCCAACATATGTATAGGGGGATGATTTCCACACAATCTTCACATTATTTTTCTTTGATGGGAATTTCCATTGAATTAGAAAATCTTGCAAGCTTTGTGGAAGCAGCCAATTTAGGTCCCATCATGTAAGACAATAATTCTAGATTTCTCAAGCGTAGTTGCATCCAAAAGGTAAATGAAAGATAGTTTCTTGATAGTTTTTACAAAGAAAGGATCTATTTTCCAAATTGAATCCTCTTTTAAAGAGTTTATCCAAAGTAACAATTTTTTTCTTGGCCATTACCCAATATAAAATACCAACTTTAGGAGTTATACCTTTTATCTAGCATAAAGCTTAGAAAGTTGTATCCTTGTTGAGGCTGATCGAGGAAAAACTTAAAGTAACAGAATAGACACTCTTTGGGTTGTTTCCCCATATTACCTTGTCCTCTTTCTCATCAATTATTTGGGAGTTCAAAAAATCTGAATGAAATGAAGGCCAATGTGGATGTTTTCAATATTGTCTTGATTTCTATTACTCCAATAGTCAACAACCTTCTCCCCATATGTTCTTTTTCATTGATTAATGATTCTCATGTCCTCCATCTTTCTAGAAATTAGAACATTCATTAACCAACAATCTTCCTCGAATCTAATTTTCCTTTTATTTCCCAGTTTCCATCCAGCACCTTTATTGGTAATAGTCTTCCAATCCTTAATAGACCTCTAGATATAAGAGTCATCATCAATGCTAGGATCATTTAAGAAATATTTCATCAAATGGCAAGTAGAAAGATGTTTCCTTTTTAGGATAAGGTTCCACTCCTTCTCCTCAAAAAAGATTCTCCATGTCTATTTAGCACGAAGGGCTCTATTGACACTTTTTATCAAACTTAATCCCAAACCCCCTTTCCTTTTAGGTTTGAAAACATTCTCCCAAGTAGCTAGTGGTATCCTTTTTTTCTCTTCCATCCCTAACCATAGGAAATTCTTTTGAATTCTTTCAATTTGGCTTGCATAGTTACTAGGGATTTTGAAGAGACTGAGAGCATAGGCAGGAAGGTTCTAAAGACTACTTTTTAGAAAAATTACTTTCCTAGCTTGACTAATTAAATTGTCTTTCCAACCAGAAACCTTATGGGAAAATTTATTTAGTAGACATTTTCAAAAGGTATCTAGAAGCTTGGAGAAAAGAGAGGCCCAAATAGATACTTTCCAATGGGGAAATTGGACAACTAAGGATCCTGGATATTCTATCTTTCCTTTCTTGGGGAGTATTTAGAAAGAATGGAGAGCTCTTATCCCTATTGATTAATTGACCAATAGCTGAGGAGTAGACATTTAGAACCATTTACAAATTTCTTGTCTCCTTAATAGAAGCCTTGACCATAATTATGGTGTCATCCACAAACTTTTCATGGGTATAGGTCTGGGGGTTAGAAGATGGGTTAAGACCATGTATAGAACCATCAAGCCCCAAATTTGTGAGGAACCTTCTAAAAAAATCAACTAAAATAGAAAAAGGAATGGAGGAGATAGGGTTACCCTATCAAAGATCCCTAGTTATCTAGAAAAAATTAGTCGAAGCCCCACTAACCAAAATAGCCATGGATGAAGTAGATATAAGTTGGTAAATAAGGTAGATACTTCTTCCATCAAAACCAAAATCCTTGAGTAATTTAATGAGAAAATCCCAATCAACTCTATCATAATCCTTAGACAAATCAAGCTTCATAAGAAACTCATGTTTCTTAGACTTTAATAAAAATTGGATGTTTTCATGGACAACCATTATAGAGTCTAGAATATTTTGATCAAGGACAAACCCATTCTATTGGATGGAGATAATATCTAGTAGAATTTTCATAATCCTACAAGTAAGAACTTTAGAAATAATCTTATAAAAATAATTTCATCAGCTAATAGGTCTAAATTGATCCACTCAATCGGAACCAACCTTCTTGGAGATAAGAGAAATGAAAGTTGGGTTGATTTGTTTCAATAATAAGTAGGCTCCAAAAAAATCTTTCACTACATTTGAGACATCTTCACCTATAATATGCCATATTTTATGGAAAAAAAAAATAGTGGGAAACCATTTGGTGTTAGAGATTTGTCTCCTTCAAAATTCATTACCACTTGCTCAATTTCTTTTAATGAGGGAATGTGAGTCAGGACTTTTTTTTATCTATCATCAACCAGCTTAGGGATATTGGAAAGAAGCTTGTATTGATTACCATCATTAAGCATTTTATCTGTAGTTAGAAGAGAGGCAAAATGTCTAAGCATCTCCAAGGATACCCCTTCTTCATCAAATATCCTACCTTTGGTGGTACTAAAGTGGGAAATGGGGTTATCAACCCTATGCTTGAGAGTAGTGATATGGAACTATTTAGTATTATTATCTCCTTCTACTAGCCAAATCAATCTATAACTTTACCTCCAAAAAATCTCCTCCTTTACTATGATATAATGATATTTACCTAAGACACTTTCCTAATTATAAATTTTCTTAGAGAGACCATCATTATGTATGATCTCTTGGAGATCTTTGAGTTTCATTTCAATTTCTTTCTTGGTTTCAAAAATATTTACCAAAAGAATTTTTATTCTAGGCTCTCACTTTCTTTTTGACATTGTTAAGATTTTTGGTCACTCTAAACATTGTCATGACTTCCACTTTCATATCTCACCATTCTTTTAAAAGAGCTTCAAAACTGAGATGGGTATTCCACATCTTCTCAAATCTAAAAGGAAAGTTCTTCTTGCCATTCATATGGTCCGTATAGAATAGAATGGAAAAGTGATCGGACACAATTTTGGGGAAAGAGGAAAGAGAGAAGTAATAATGTTGGAGACAATCATGAGAAATAAGAGCCCTATCAAGCTTGACTTGAATAAGATCCTCCCCCACCCTTCTATTAGACCAAGTATATTTAGAACTCTTAAGTCCAAATCTATAAGAGCTTCATTAGAGATAAAATCCAAAAGATCCAGCCTACCATCTTGAGAGTTAGAGACACCCCCAAATTTCTCTCCATAATTTAGAACTATACTAAAATCTCCAATGACCGTCAAGTTTTCCTTCATGAAAAAAGATCGTTGACCCAAGATGTCCTCCCAAATTTTATTCTAGCAACATTGTAATAGAGAATGCAAAGTTTTCTTCTATCTATGAATTCTACAATCTTTATTAAATTTATCAAAATTATTAGTCATGATGAATTTTACTTTAATGATTTTGATCAATTTTATTAAGATTGTGGAATTCATAGAGAGAAGAAAACTGTGCATTCTCTATAGTGTAATCAATTTGTAAGAAGGATGAATAGGATGTTGATGGAGAAGGCTAGGAGGTATGCTAAGTGCTACAAGCCTAGAAAAAAGGTTTGGGATTGAAGTTGTTCTCACCAATTTCTATACGGTTAATGAATCTCCCACATTATCTCTAGTTGATAAGATATTAATGAAGGCATGGTTGATTCATAATCCTTTATTAAAAAATGTTACAGTTTTTAGTGTGAAGTATAAGTACACATGCCAAAAATATGAAAATAAATTTGGAGAACAAGGCTATGAAATGTGTCATTACTAGATGTAGTTATGGTGTGAAAAGATACAATTTTTGTGACCCTAATAAAACAAATTATTATTGTTTATGAAGAAAAAGGAGAAACTTTAATAGGGTTGTAGATCTCTTCTTTTGCAAGGTCATTAAGCCATTCAAATATGTGTGAAAGGGAAAGAGGGATTTTTCCAGGTATGATCCCACTTATGATCCAAATTAGATTAGCTAGAAACCAAAGGAAGAAGGGTGCTAATGCTAAATCTGAATTATAAATGGGAATGCAATATGAAATGTACTAATTTGTCCTTGATAGGTTATTGTGAATTTGAAATTGAACTAATTGCTTAAATAAAGTAAATCTAAATGTTATGTGAAGACAATTGGCCCAATTAAGATATAGATCTAGGGTAATATGAAAGGAAATAAAATATGAAAGACACACTTTGAAATGTGTAGAGGAAGATGTATTTTAGCTCCAAAACTTGCAAGTTTGAGGGTTTTTTAATATCTCGTAAGTCTCAAAATAAAATGATGATAGGGACAAAACCCAAAAATCTCCACGAAAAATGGCATTGAAGAACTAGGTTGACTTGGAAGGACGTCATTCTACCAGGTTGATGTGTCCAACAACCTACAACTAACTTCTCCAAAAAGCTCCCAAAAATTTAAGGAGAGATTTTCGATCTTTAAATTTTTAGAAGAGGATGAAAAACCTCCAACTCAACTTGTTTGAAGGTCTACAAGGAATAGATGACCACTTGAGGGTTATTCACCTAATGATTGGAGATTTTATTTTTCTTCGAATGATAATGGGATATTTCATTAGGGATTTCAATAATTTGAAGGATAGAATGAATGTTTTATGCAAGAATTTCTTCAACTGGGAAGATAAGTTTATGTTGATGGTTGAACCCTAGCATCAAGAGTTTAATCTCTCATTTTAAAAAATTAACAAGATCCCTATCTTGGTTAGACTCCCTAATTTTCCCCCTTATCTTTGGACTAACTCTCTATTGGAGGGAGTGGGTGATGCTTTGTGGGGTTTCTTGTTGTTGGATAAACAATTATATGATCTTCTTCATATAACTTATGCAAGGATTTTGGTTTATGTGGATGTTTCCAATGGCCTCCCTACTAAGATTTCAATTGAATTTTATTTGGGCACTTGGATTAAACCAATTGGTTATGAAGGCATCTTGTTCAAATGTTGTTGATGTCTTAATATTGGGCATGCATTTTCTCAATGTGAGTTAGAGAAAATGAAAATATCAACTTCTTGGTGGAAGGGGGCTTCCACTGAACATTTCTCTATTCGAAAGAAAAAAATGTCCCAGGTGGTTTCTCAAGATCCTTTGATAGATGAGGGCTTTTGGCCTAAATGGTTTCTTGTTGGTTCTTTGGACTTTGATGTCTCTTTGGCTTCTTGTACTAATCATCTTGTTTTTGCTAGCTATTATGAGTGTGAGGTTGTTGGCTCTTCTAATGTTTAGGCTATATTCAGTTTCCCCTAGCTTGCTACTGATACAAAATTCATGTTTCATGTTGGTCCTATCCTAGCTCCATCTTCCTCATAGTTTATTGTTGCTCCTATTCCTCAAAAAAAAATTGGTCCTACCTTGGAACCCCTTTATTGGCCTTTCTTACCAAGGAAGGCATTCTTCAATGCTAGATTCTTCTTCATGGAAGGATGTTTCTACTAATGTGGAATAGGGTTGGATCATGGTTAAGAGAGAAAAAATTAAGTTGTCTTAGGCTATGCTTGATATGAACCATTTTTATTACAAGAATAAATCCATTGGTAAAAACTAATTTTTGTTGGTTTATTTGGGTTGTATGTTGGTCTTAAATGGCTTAATATTCCATTTTGTAGCCCTTAAGTTTGCTAGGGAAAGTTTGGTCCTTGCCTCATTTTGCCTATGTTCCATTTTGGGATAAGTTTGGAGTCTTGAATATCTATAGAGTGGGGTTGCAGGTCCCTACAAGATATACTTTCTAAAGGGATTTAGAGACCCTTTCGAACTTGTTTTCATTCGATCAAACACCTAGATCCATAGAAGAGGCATTAAGTATGAATGATGCATAATGTTTTAAAACAATCTATGGATGGAAAATGATAGCCTCTTAAAAGAAGGAAAGTAAGATCATATTTTGTTAGCCAAAAGACAAAAACAATAAACTACAAATGGGCTTTCAAGAAAAAAATCTAGTTTAGATGTATTGAGAACTATAAAGAAAGGTTGGTTATGAAAAACTACAACCCATCAAAGATGGAAAACATAATCAGAGTACCTTACTAGATGGAAAACATTATCATATTACCTTACTAGAATGCAATTGGAAATTGTCTACAATAGAGAAAACATTTACCAAGCCATGGGACTTCTTTCCAAATATATGTATAATTGTCGTAGAGTTCATTTAGATGCATTTAAAGGAATCTTTAAATATTTAAAGGGTACCTCAGATTATTCTTTTTATTTTTTTACTAGTTGAAAGCATCTTTTAAATGGGCCCTAGAACTATTTATAAAGTGATTACAACAGATTTAGTATTATATCCCTTCAAATACAAAATAGAAATTAGATAAATGTTAGCAAAGAGAAACAAAATCTAGCAAATGGACAAACACTAATAAAAAAAAAGCAAAAAAAAGCACACAAAAAAAGGCACATAGGCCCCTAGCAGACACTGTACAAATTTCTTAAGGAAGTTAGAAGCTTCAAGGTTGAGTCACTCCATGGTTTTAGTATCCTTCTTGAGATCAAGGGTCTCCTTGTTGGCACTTTGGTCCTTCTTACTCATATTAGCACAAGTTCTCTTGCTAGGGCCAAAATTAGTCTCCCAATGATGTAAGTGGCCTTCTCATTACTAAAATTCTCTAAGTTGAAGACATGAATCCTTAAGTACTTAGGAGGGGCCTTGAGGATCTCCAAGATTTTTTCCCCAGTGTGCTTAATGATC
Source organism: Cupressus sempervirens (assembly GCA_028749045.1). Classification (NCBI taxonomy): domain Eukaryota; kingdom Viridiplantae; phylum Streptophyta; class Pinopsida; order Cupressales; family Cupressaceae; genus Cupressus; species Cupressus sempervirens. The sequence goes on from CM053787.1 coordinate 456,487,560, forward strand.
TCTTCCAAGCCTTCAAACCTATTCTCCACACTAGGGATACTATCCTTCAATTTCTTGAATTTGGAAACCCAGGTCTCCTCACTCTCTACACTTCCCTTCTCATGATCACCTAGACTAGAAAAGGAAATAGTGTCCTTAACCATAATAGAAACTTCCAATAAATCAATTTTATATCCAAGGCATGTTATTTGAGCTTGATTTCCTTAATCTAATGGAAATACCATTAAATGACTTTGAAGAAGTCCAACACACCCTCTCTAGAAGCCTGTATGAAGTTAATATCATTCATACAATTGTAGTCACTAAGTATTAGCATAGAAAGGTGCATGATAGAGTTCACATTAACCCTGACATTCTCAACACTAAGAGAAAGACCCAAAGCAATACAGAAATAAAGCCTAGGCATGGTAGGGTTAAAAGGGATAACAAACTCCTTTACTAGGCCAATCTCCCTCATAGGAGGGAGGGTATCATTCTTTGTAAAGGTGCTAGTATTTTCATTACCAATTTTATCATCATCAACATAGGAAGGAAAAGGAAATTTTCGGACATGAACATTTTACATTTCTTAGAGGTTCTATCATTCTTCTTTAGTGGGGAGTCATATCCTCAAGATCAGTCTACATATCCTCATACTCCTCATCTAAAGACTCATCTTCTTCCATATTTTTGTTCTTTTTACCCTCCTTTGGATTCTTAGGAGGTTTCTTCATGGTTGAGCTAAACACAAGGGTTTTAGCCTTCCTCTTTATCAAAGCTTTCCTGAATACATTAGAATGTGAGTCCTCAATAATTAGTTCTATAGCATTAGCCTTAAATTATTCAAAAATCAAGACCATGAGCCCTTCATGAAGGGTAGGGTTTCTATACCCTTTATCCCTTGAAATTTTAATGTTAGCAATCATAGAAGAAAATAGATAGTGAGGAAGAGAGACATTTTGACTATGGAAAAAGTTGTTAGAGTAAAGTATTAATTTAATTATATTGATTAAACTCATTTTACTTCATTCTTGAGATTTCCTTTCATGCATTAGTGATATTTAATAATTATATTAATTATTATATATTTACCTCTTAGTGTTTCCCTTTTAGGTTTTGATCTCCTTTTATACGATTGATCCATTGTATATTTTCTCATTCTTTTAGTATGATAATACAATCTTGCATATTGTCAAAGCCAAATCCTTATATTTTTCTTCTCTCTACTTCTCTATAACATGTTATTACATCTAGGTGCTCTTTGTGTTTAGTGATTTTGTAGTGGTCAAAATCTACATGGTATTAGAGTGTGGATCTGTTGCAACTTGTTCAAGTTTTGAAGCTATCAAAGAAACAAGAGTTAGTGTGAATCAAACTATGTTTTTTTAAGATTTTTTTATTGCAATAGGGGGACACTAATTTTTGGTGCACTTTGAGCTCAAATGAACCTACTATTGAGTTCATAGCATCCAAAAACCCTTATTTTCGTATAAGACATGTCCAATTTGGACACATTCACAATCTAAGGCAAAACAATTTGCCCCTAGATCAGACATGCTTCCTGAGGCAACAATTTATTTTTTTATGAAAAAAATCATTAAAAAAATCCTAGGTTCTTTTTAAACAAACAGAAAAATAAAGTTGATTATATAAAACTTTAATAAATTTTTATATACTTTACAAAGTTTTTTTTAAATAAAAACTTTTCAAAAAGCATGTGTTTTTGGAAGGATGCAAGTAATGACATGCTTGCACATTTTTTGACATTAGCAATACTAGGACATGGTCACAATGTCATCGTATTTGAAATAAAATTTCATGGCCCTTAGACCATCATGTTTGTGATTTTTTTTGTCATAAAGAGCAGTTGATGGTTTTTTGGTTGTATCTTGGACATATAGTGTTGAAATTGCACAGATGAGATACAATCATAAAGTTGATTCAGAGAACTATCCTATGGTGTAGGTTTGATCTTCTAGCTTTTCCATTTGATCTATGTTTTCACAGTCAAAGTCAAAAGTTCTATTTTGCACTCTAGGATGCATATCTTTTGTGTTCAGACTCCATTTTTCTCCAATGAAAAGGTGTTGGAAAGGTCTTGTGGTGCTCTACCCAAATCCATAGTTCTTTTAATCATAAATTCCTCTAGGTACATAGGCTCTTTTCATAAGTATTTATTTCTTTTTCTCTCTTTTCTGGCTTTTAGGTTGTATTGGGGTTTGGTTTTCTATATTGTGGGGGTGTTTTTTCTTATTTTCTGTCATTTGTATCATAAAACTAAAGTATATAAACACAAAAAAATTAAAATTAAAAAACCCTACTGCATCTTCTTTCTAGTTATAAAAGATCAATAAAATAATTTGAAAATTCAAAGCAATTCAGGCACAATTAACAACATGGAACTCATATTTTATTAAGCCTGTTACCCTGCCCAATTATCACTTGTGGAAAGATTGTATGAAAAGATTTCTTAGGTTATGATGTTTAAGGTCATGCTTGGATGAGGTCCAACCTCAATTGATAGGCCCTTTTGAGGTTATAAATCACATGAATGACATGGATCAAGCTATGGGTTTGTTATCTTTACATGGTACAGACAGACTCCTCTTTCATCTAGATGCTTCTCTCACTCCTTGGGATATATGGTTAAAGTTTGAGGGACTTTTTGGCACCATCAATGAGTTCTAAGCACTTCAGCTTTAGGAAAGGTTAGCTTCCTTGGTACCTAATTCATTACCCTTTATTGAGGATATTATGATAAAATTCAAACAACATAGATCTTTGTTACAAGGTGGTGGAAAAAAAGAAATTGATCAGGAGTGCATTTACCTAATTCTTCCTAAGGTTTGTGAGATATTTTAGTTTTTTTCTTCTACCTTTCATTCCACCATGGATGCTTTGGGTCCTTGATTTACCATGTCATCCTTTGATGTTTTTTTTAATCATTTGACTTGAGAGCAAGATAATCTTTCTCAATTGGATTCCCTCACAAGATCAAAGAATCAAGAATTGGTAGCTCACACATCTTGAAGAAATGAAAAGAAATAGAAGTCACTACCTAAAGAGCCTCAGAAGGAATCTAGTACCCAACTCTCCTTGGGGCCAACTTCTCTTAAAGGAGAAAAATCAAAGATAGAAAGACTGAAATTTTCTTATTGTCAAAATCCTAATCATGATGAGCCACATTGCTATGAGAAGGAGATAGATGGATATGCACAACAGGTTTCAAATTTTATCACTCTTCTTCAAAAGAGAAACATTGATATTCCTTCTTCTACTTCTTACAAGTCTTCTTTATCATAGTTTCAACATATGGGAAAGCCACATGAAAGGTTCATGCATTATGTGCAATAACTACTCCAAGTTATTCTAGATGGCTACTAGATTCATGTGGTACACACCATATGGCATCTTCTCATAATTTGTTCTCTTCTTTTGAGGCTTCTTGTACTCCACACATTTTGATGGGAAACAACACTATTATGATTTTATATGGGAAAGGTTCTATTGACATTCATGGTGGTGCATTCCATGATGTACTATGTGTTCCATCCTTCTCCTATAACCTCCCCTATATTTATCAGATTACTCATAGTGAGAGAGGGAAGATAGTTGAGTTCTCACGAGATTTAGAGCACATTAGAGATAGTGAGATAGGGAATATCGTTGCTAAAGGAAGTGTTTTCATTCTTCCTTCTTGTACTCTTTCTCTCATTTTGGCCCACCATCTCCATTGTCATAGAATCTCTCTCTTTCTTCACAAAAGCCTATTGAGTTGAATTCAAGTCACTTAAACTTGGGTATTGTTCCTAAGACCAGTGGTGTGACTTCTACACCTCCACCTCTTGTTCATATTCCATATGTTTCACAAGAATACTCTTCAACATTGATTGACATTACCAATCCTTTCATCGAGCCACCTAGTGAAGCTATTGAGGATATATTAGAGGACATTCATCTCCTCTCATTTGATAGATTTAGTATACTTGTTATCACACCTCCATTGGAGATTCCATTTCATGATTCTCATGCACTCACTTTTGAGCATCGATTAGGACTTCCATATTTACCTCACATTCAACTATTTCATCTTCCTTTTCCATTGCCTTTGTTTCTTCCATATTGAAGCCACATTTATCATATCATCGACATAGGAGTTCTACCATTCTATGGAGTCTCAAGCCTCTATCATGGGGGGTTTCATTTTATTTATGGTTTTGAGAGAGTCTCTTGAGACAGATCATTTGTACTTTATTTTCATCTCTTTTTTGGAATAGAGTTTTTCCAATGAGTTTTTCTCTATTTCTCCACTTTATAGATATTTGGTTTTGATTGGGTACCTAATCAGACCACGTTGTCAAGACCCAAGTTTTCTTTCAGCATTGTAATTCATATGATATATTTCTTACATTATTTGTAGTTTCTTTGTTGCTCATCTTAAGGTAGAGTGTTAGAGTAAGGTATTAATTTAATTATATTGATTAAATTAACTTTAATTCCTTTTTAAAATTTCCTTTTCATGCATTAGTGACATTTAATAATTATATTAATTATTAAATGTATACCTCTTAGGGTTTTCCTTTTAGGTTTTGATATCCTTTTATAAGGATTGATCCATGCTATACTTTCTCATTGTTTTAGTCTAATAATACAATCTTGCATATTGTCAAAGCCAAATCCTTGTCCTTTCTTCTCTTTAGTTGTATGTGACAAGTTCTTGCATGCAGCTATTCTTAAGGGTTATGTGAATTTGTATTGCTCAAATTCTACAAAAGTGATTGAGGAGAATAAAGTGGTAGTTGTAAACCCTCGTAGCCTTGTCATCGAGCATCACATACTACATTTTAGCTATCAGGACCATTCTCCATATTTTTATTTATGGTCATTAGTGAATAATAGGTCTTTTCATTCTTTGCAAGACTCCCACTTTCTTCCTCTAGAAGATTCTTCACCACCAAGTTTGAGTTCTTCATGTCTATGTAGAAATGTTTAACATTACATGGCAATCTAGTGACCTCGATGATAACTCCCTCAACTATTTTAATTTTCCTCCTTGCTATAAGCATCTCGTCATTTTTCACTCCTTGAAAACTTTGTAATCAAATGGTTAATACCATGGTGTTCCATAAAAGTTGTCAAATCACCCTTTTCCAAGATTTCCTACACCCTAGTATTATTCTTCTAGTTCTCATAGGATAAGGGCTATCTTCTTTCCATTCAACCCCAATGTTTATAGAAAAGAACATCCCCAAGACAAACCAAAAGTAGATAGCCAGTACCAAGAAAGAATTGTGATTAACTTTGCCAAAATCGAAGCTAAGCAACTACATAAAAGAGGAACAGCCTTATAAAATGTGTGGACTCTTGTCAAACTTACTAAGCTTGTTGTCAAAAGGACAACAACATTACACTTAATTATTTCTCATTTCATGAGAAATGACATTGTAATCATTAAAACCCCCACTTTGACATGTATACAATCATGATTAAATAGGATCTAACTTTGATTGGAAAATCCATCACCACACCATGTCTTCTAATTATTTAATTTAACTGTCACATTAGCAAGTGATTGTCACTCCATTTATTTCTCTATACCCATGATATATATTATAAAATTCAAACTAATGTAATATATTCCTTGTCCTTTCAATAACATTTCTATTGGACAATGAAGAGGGCTTGGGATCTTAAGGCATCTAATAATATTGGAATCACCTTCCAACAAAACCTTAGTGAAACCCATGTTTCTTAGCAAGCATGAGATAATGAAGAGTCTCCATATGGTTAGGTTCTTTTATCTGAGCACACTCTTTGACAAAATGATACTAAGCATCTATGTGTTTGGTATTGACATTAGAATCTAATGTCAAAGATATGGTCAAGGATGGCTTGGAGAAGGTTTTTGAAGTAGATAATTTGACGAATGTTGTAAATTTGTTAACTAAGGTTGTGAGCACTGAAATTTTTGATGATGTTTGGAGTTTATGACCCTTATAACCTTTTGAAATGAGATTATTGTGTCAATAATCTCTTTTCCCTTGCAAGGTTTTTGAAAGTGTAAGAATGTTAGGAAAATGGTGCCCCAACCTTACATTTTCATAAGGTTTCTATTTATTCCCAAAGAAAAAGATTGGCTAGATAAGCATGGAGATAAGCTTTTGTTACAATATTTTGTCTAGATTTGAAGATATTAAAGGTTTTTTTTTAAAGTTGTTTATGAATATTTTGAAGGCAATTTTAAAGTGCCTTATAGGCTCCTAAATATCCTAAAAAATTTGACAACCAACATAGTTGGTTATAACTTGATAAAGCGCGTCACAAGCATTCCAACACTCAAATAGCTCATGAATTGAACATACAATTCAAAAGTTATGGCCTCTAGAATTTGGGTCTCCTAAAATAGGAAATGAAAAAAACCATGTTGGACACATAAATGAGCTGCAAAAGGGAGTTACACATGTCAATGTGTGTTTTAACACATATGACATTTTACATTGAAGATATGATTGGTACTCCTAGATGGGTTGGTTTTATCCCATTTTCTTGTAATATTGTTTGGTAGTTACATGTATGGCATCTCCTATAGATTAGTTGTGTAAGATGGATTTTTCAACTTAAAATCTTATAGCTATTGAGTTACCTTCTAATCTTGGCTTTGTGATACCTAAGAAGCTTACTCTTCAAGTATATTGTATTTTTGTTAATTTCTAAATAACATAATACGTGGCTTTTGGAGAATTCTCACGTTAATCATTGTGATATGGTATGCATTATATTTAAGTTTATTTTTGTTAAGTTTTTGTAACAATTGTAAAGATCTGAAAAAATGTTTTGCATAACCCTTTCTAGAGATTGTTGTAGGAAGTTTCTTGACTACCTTATTTTCCTTACAATTTCATCCATCCTTAATTATATCTTTATTTTTGTTGATGGTAGAATAAGTCTCCCCTAATGATTGTGTAAGAATCATCATCGATTAGTATGTCCAACAATTAATATCTCACATATAAATCTTGGATCATGTCAAAGTTGGAGTTACTAGTTAGTTGCTAAATTGTATTGTTGGTATCTTTCTCAATTGACAAGAGTATTACTAGTTTATGAACTCTTCTTGAATTTGTAATAAAAGATGAATGTTTTTTATTAGATAAACAGGGTTTACAGGGATCCTGAAACTCAAGTTGAAATAAGACAAAAGGCTGAAAATAAGCAATTAAAGCCCAGCCAAAGGACAAAGGCCAAACAAAAGGCGAGTACATCAGATCAACAAACAAAAGGTGACCAAAGTGGCATCATGACAGCCACCAACACAAGTTTTTCTTAGGCTCCTGAAACCCAAAGAATAAAGGGAAAGAAATCCCCAACCATGATGCACAACAAAGATCAACAGGCCAAAAGCAAGGGGGCAAAAAAGAACAACAAACCAGAAATAGTCATGCATTGCCTTTAGATCCCTTCTTATGAGACCGTAATGCCATATCAAAAGAAGCAGAGGATGGCTTCATCTTTTTACCTTTTATTACAGTCCATCCATCCTCCACCAAACCCGTTGCCTTCTGCCATCGTAAATCAGCAACACCAAAACCGCCAAAAATCCCTGAGACCAGGGAAGAGGCCGCAATAGGAATAACATTAATAGAGGTCCTTCCAACCCCCACCAAACCAGTAGCCAAATGGCACTAAGAAACAGCAAGGCCACAACTAGACCCTGGAACCCCTGAAGCCAGGGGAAGAACTGTCGTAGAGGAATTTACAGCAAGAACAGGAGAAGGAACATCTAACTGAAAAGGAGCCAGAGAGGTGGCTGCCCCCAGGGCACCAGAAGACAGATTAACAACAACCACAGAAGGATTCGAAGGAGGATCCTCCTTCAAAGCACCAGAAGATGGGACAGCAGTAACCAAAGACTAATTTGTTGCCACCAAAGGTGCCAAAGGATGATCCTTAGCTGAAGAACCAGGAATAGTAGAAGAGACCTCCACCAAAATATCTTGAAGAGAGTCATCTTCCCTTGAAGAGAGGACCTTGTGGACTGTGTAGTGATCTTCAGAGGCCCCTTTCCACCAAGAAGGGGGCAGCTTCGGCCTAGATTTACCTGTGGAGCAGCCAGAAGCCATGTGACCAGACTTGTGGCACTTCCTACAGTGGAAGGGGATACCCTCATAGTCAAGAAGGATATCCCAAGACCCTAAAGAAGAAGCCACATAAATCATGTCTGGAAGTCCCTTGGAAACATCAATCTCAACCAATATGTGAGCATACATAGTGCGAAAAACATTGGAAGAAGCCTTATCAATGTAGCAGAAAGCACCAAGGGAACTCCCCACCTCCTCCAAAACAGAATCTACCCAAAGGTGAAGGGGGAGATTCAACAACCTAACCCAGACAGGAAACATATTAAGAGATTCTGTCAATGGGTTGAAATCATTATGCCAAGGTTTAGCCATCAAGGGATACTTTGATTTCTAGTAGAAGATGAATGTTAATAATGAAGCTCAGAATTGAAAATTGAATATTGATAGAAGAGATCATAATCATTCAAGATAAGGCCACTTAAGGTATTAGATTCTCATACTAGCTTAGATTATTCTTGTTAATGATAGCTCAGATTATCGATTGATTAGTAGAAAAAATATCAATTTCATTGATTTAGATTGATATGTTTGATCGTTAAGAATAAGTTGCTAGGAAAAGTTATGTGCAATAAGCTACAACAAAGTTAACCTTGATAGGAAAAATTATCCACAAAAAAAAATGTTATATTATTAAATAACCACCCATAGAAAATGATGTACCATTAGATCTATTTTCACTCTAGTTATATTTTTTGTTTTTTTTTTTTCGTTTTATATTTTATTTCCTAATCACAATTGATTAAATAAATTAGAGTTTCCTCAAATGCACATACAATGTCAACATTATGAAAGAAGAATGTTTCCTTGGTCAATAATTAAATGTAATACATCTAATTTATTTGATTACCTAATAAGGGATTTGTTGATTTCTTAGTTGACTACTTGACATTCCTAGAAAGATTTATCACACCTAGATAGAGTTAGTTAGGGGAGACCACCATATCTAAGGTATAGTCAAAAAGGTTTTCTATTGATAGAAATCACTTAACACCTTCATTTCATAAGCCTTAAGATCTTCAATTATCCTCATTGTGTGGTGCAAGGTACAATATATGCTTAAGTTGCAAAATATACCATCTTCATGAGAGATGGGAATTCTTAGAGATTTCAAAACCTTAAAAGTAAGGGAAAGGTGAGCCCTTAATGTATTGAACCCCATCTATCACCTATTGAGAGAGGAACATGTGGGTACACTCCTACAATATATTCTCTATTAAGCATACACTATTGGAAGAACTCCAACTTGAATATTTTTACACTTCAATTGTGCTTGTGCAAATTCAGTGAAGCCATTTAGCCTTTATATCATGGAAATATTTGTTGGAAATCAAATAGGGAAAGTGTGATATGGGGGGCGAGGGGGTGTGAAACAGGATCTATAAAACTTCTCACACTTCAAACATGAAACATATTTGATATCACCACATAAATCCTTATCTCAATATTACCATGAATCACATCAACCATTTATTGCAATAAGCTATCAAATCTAGTATCTAACTGCACATGAATGAAAACTCATAAACGCATAACACATTAACACACAGATTCGCTAATGTAGAAATCTTCCAAGGTGAAGGTCAAACTACAATGGGGATGACACCCACAAAATCTTCACTACTACAGCAATAAAGTGTGCATGTTAAGGCTAAAATATCTGATCACTTATGATCATCTACCTTATGAGGGGTCTGCCCTATTAAAGGATAAAATAACTACCAAGTTCTACCTTGATTAAAGGATTTTACTTCACAATTAAGTGAGTACTCTATTAGGAGATTTACAAAAGCCTGTTAAAGTTACTCTATTAAGATATTTAAACCCTAAAACACTTGTTAGAATGTTTAGTACCTAATCCTTTGGTTAGTACTTCAATACTAGATATCAAATCTCCTCTATGCAATATAATATCACCTTACTTTGATTGATCTTCTCTATCTCTACTCAAAAAATTTCACTGCAATGCTCGATCTTTATTGTCTTAAAACTTTGATTCACCTCCTAAACTTTGCATGCAATCAAACTCTTCATCCATTCACTCACACAAGCTCACACATATGAACTAGGTCATATAACATCTTTAAATAGATGTTTGGTTGAACCTTCTAGATCCAAATCAACAAGCTAGATTCATTTCTTTTGTGGCTTAGTCTTTTCATTGTCCTAACTAGTGGATTGCCTCATAGGGATTAATGAGCTTCCTTTGAATGCACAATCACCTCCTTAATTACATTCTCAGTCTTCAAAACATGTTTTCAACTCAATAAAAATGGTTTACATTAGATTTAGTGTCATTCCAAGAAAATATGTAAAACTATGTTACTCGGCACTTACATCATACTAACACTTGGCATAAACTATTCCTTCATGATCTCCCTTGGCCTTATTTGTTCTTGGCATGAACTAAATTACTCAGCCTCTATATCACTTGTCATCAACTACTATCACTAACAAACTTAGTAATCACTAGAGTAGTTGGCCAATGTTAGCTCGCTTGGCAGTAACTATTCTTAGCACATATCTTAAAATTTGTACAAATCTTCAATACTAAGATCAACTTATATAGGATGACTCAGTCATAGTGATGACCAAACAATCTTGCCTTTTGAATGGCTAAGTGTTTGACACTAATAATCAACATGACTTAGGGATCAACAATCTCCCTCTTTGACATTAGTGGCAAAAACACTTCGTCATGATAAAAAGTTGTTCATTTCAAAACTTAAACACAAGTATTCCCCCTTAGAATATAATACATACCTTAACTCAATATACAGTGTACATGTTTTGACTCTACACTTGATATATACATGCAAAACTTCAAGAATTACAAACTCCTCATGATTGTCCTTATTCATTATCATCCCAAATCATGATCATTACATTTCCCCCTTGTTTCCTTCTCATTTTCCCCTTGTTTTTGTCACTTATGCCTGTTGGGGTGGGGATGTCAAACCAAACGTATCCAAAAATGGTTTGTGAATTTGCAAAATGTTGCTCAGTGTGTTGTCCCAGTTACTCCTGATGGACTCAATGGCTTGAATTTCTATCTCCAATTTTTCTGCAGGATCCAACATACTATAAAAAAATGCCAAATTTGGATCCACTTGGACTAACTCCTTTGCATTCTTCAAATGCAACTACATAACCTCAAGGTGAGGTGTCATTGTGGCTTGTATAGAAATCAATTTTGTCCTTATTCTGCTATACTCAGTAGTCAACTATGTAAGCCTTGCCTATTGAAAATTGGCATTGGATAAGTGCACAATGCTAGAACTAGCATCCATGGTTAGTGCATTTGCACTATATTGCAAATGAGCTTCTAACTTATCCATCCTCTCTCTAATATCCTTTTTTTAAGTTGAGCTATCACATAATTTTCTAAACATGATATGTACATTATTAGAAACTTGTTCCAAATTAGTCAGAAGTTTTGACAACTCAACTTGTCTTACAACAATCTCTAATGCTACCTTTCCCATCACTTTATTTTTGAACATATTGTATGCAATTGCATTAGTTTTTCATTTGAATCAACATTAGGGTCAATTATCTTATCTACAATCTAAACTATTTGAGCTATAATAGGTGCTTGCTCATTAACAAATTTCCCATCAAAAGTTTTTAAGATAATATCTTTAATCTCATGCAATACATATTTTTGTTGTTGTTCTCTCTTCAGCTCTTCTTGTATTGTCTTCCTTGCCAATAAATCTTGCAAGGTTTTCATCTGCTCATATGTTAAGTTATTAGTGTCCCAATTAGGAATCACAATAACTTCATCTCACATCATTGGCTTCCTAGGTGACTTCACCTTCTTCTTTTGAATACTCTTCCTTTTTGAATCAAGATTACTAGAGCTCGGTAATGATACTTGTAGACTTTGAGTTTGGAGTTCTAGACTCGGTCTTTCAATGACCTCGACGCCCTTAGGCTCTTCTATTTATTTTTTCTCCTCAGTTGCTTGGAGTTCAATAGTTGAACTCTGTTGAACTATCTCCTTAGTCCCTTCGATCTAAGGTCCTGAGACATTTGGCCTCTCACTAGTAGTAGATATCTCTACTTGTCCATTTTGGCCCTCTTTCTCCTTATTCTCATCTTGATTGCCCTTGCTAGAAACATATGTTTGATCTCTCCCTTCATTTGCCAACACACTATGTTGATCGACAACAACAACATCACCTTTTACATCTCCTGGCATTTGCACATTAGAATCAATAATTTTTTGTAGATGCATCAATTATATTGATTGTTACCTATTGAGATTGTTGATGCTCACCAATCTTAGGACATTCCTTGATTTTCATAATTACTGGATTAGTTTCCATCAATACTTTTTTTTTTTTACTTAGGAGCTTACTCCTTCTCTTGCTTGGTCAACCCAATTTTCTCTAACTTGTGTTTAGTAGGAGTCACATCTGGCACTATATTTTCTAGAGTTTCATCCTCTATAGTGACTACCTTTGTTGGCTTCATGCTTTCTTGGACCATCTTATGTATTGCTTCAACCAACAACTGGACATCATCATAGATGTCTTCTTTGTTGTCCAACTCTATTTCTCCCTTCTCCTAATTTGCAGGCATTAGACCCAAAAAAATTCTTCCATATTGTCTTACTCTCTTATATAACTTCTTCAATTTTGCTTTTCAAGATCTTATATGCCCTTCTTTTTGGCACAAACATTTTAGCATAATCCTTCATAGCTATTAACATGTGTTGTTTACCTAAATTGAGCATAACTTGGGCGAATGTAGCCTCTCTCATCTATTTTTATGTGGTTAGTGCCCATTTCCACTTAGCATCTATCTTATTATACAACTCTTTAGGTAAACCATGGCCTAATTCAATTGGTGTATACTTAAAATTTACCATCATATCAATAACAGCTTGTTCTACCTTTTTTTTGTCGGTCTTGTCCAAAGCATCATATTTTATGTACATGAATCTTGCTAAACTTACTAAACTTTTCAAGTTTTCACATACCTTATCAATATCGTGAGGCTCTTTTCTTGGAACAATCTAGAATTGACTTAAGTCATTAGAATCATTATGCTTTGGCTCATCCTCAACGTCATCAGTCTTGACTTTCAACCTTCTCTTTGGTTTCTTCTTATGTTGGCTTTTTTTGGCCCCTGTTGTATCAAATGTCCACTTCCTAGGACTTTTGCCTTTAATTGGCCTTGCAATGTTCACAACTCCTTTCTTTAATGGCTCAACAACTACAGGCTTGTTTCCTTGGATCTTTGTATTGTGATCCTTTATGGTGTGGTTGTGGGCTTGGTAGCCACCTTTTCTTGCTTCTCTTTACCTTTGGATCAACCACAATGATCTCTTTACCTTTGGTTTTCTCAATCTTGGCAACAACTAGCTCCTTACCTTTACCTTCATGTGATTCTTCGTCATCATCTTCCTCTCTATCTTCACTGCTAAGGTTTTACCTTTTCCTTCAGTTATCTGCAGTAATGCTTCACCAAGTTTACCTTCTAGGTCTTGAATCATTTTCTTCCTTTTTATGTCCATCTTGCGAACCTTTGTTTACATCATCATTTTGATATTTTTTGTCTCATATGTGCCAAAGAGTTTGCCATTCTTATCGATCTCTATGGCCAAAAATATTGTAATAGCAATTGATACTTCATCAATATTTACCTCGTAATGTAGAGGTCTTAGCCATGCAACTCTAGGAATTACAACATGAACATAACTATAATCAATATCCACAACAAAACATATGTGATCATAATATTTGGTCACGGCCAACTTAGGGATCCCGAACCCATTCCTCGTTTTCTACTTGAAATCCTCAAAATAACCATCCATTATGATTTCAAAATTATCTCCTATCTAATTGATAAACTTGTTTATCTGCTCGGTTAGTAGCCTCTTTCTATCACATATTGCATCTCCAATAGTGGGAAATAAATTTTGTACATAGAAGAATATACACACAATAAGAGAACCAAACTTACATGAAGTATTATTTGCCTTTCTCACTACTCCAAGGTTCTCTGCCAGTTGAATTAGTTTTAGCTCAGCTAGATCATAACTATGATCTTTTTTTACAAGTTTATATACCATAACAATAGCTACGCAAGGTACATTGTTCAATTGGCTCAATTGATAAAACTTTTGTGCAATAACTTGAATAGCAAACTCAATCACAGGGTCTTCAATGGTGTTCATCAACATGCCTCTGTCATTCCATTTTGCCTTCATGTTGCTTTCAATTGCATCCCTTGCTTGACATCGAACGGTCTTCACTCTGTCTAGAATAGGGTATCCAGTCACATGATGGATGATTGACTTTGTAATCCTAACAAGTATGTTTTCTAACCACAATTTCATGTCATGTATATAGCTCAACACAATCTTTATCCATTCAACCTTAAATACCTTTGGAAACTATAGGAAAACATAACCCTTTCTCAGCCACAACTTTATGTTCGTCTCTCAATCTACCATTATCACATAGCTTATTGTAAGCACTTCTCAGCTCGAAATCTCTTATCTCTCTGTTATAGCACAACCTAACATCATGTACCATGATTACCCTGGGTGGAACCATGGACAATGTCCCTAAAGAATCTCTTGTCAACGTGATATCTAGGTATGCCTTGAACTTCGATGGAGGACATGCATCATTACGAACAATCTGTGCATTGTTATCCTTCAATGCCTCCTCACTAGCAAACACTATAGATGCCATCTTCGCAATCTAGGGTTTGAAAATCAAATAACTTCACAACTTGGTTCAAATAGAACTTTGCACAACTTATTAAGATGATGGCACACACTTGAATCTCTTCCCACAAATTGCTTTGCAATTATCTGAATTCTTCAATCTATAAATTCTCAAAAAACTTGGTGAGTTCAAATGAGCTTCAAAATCCACTATATAGGTTCAAACGGCCGAATTGGATCTCTATTAATGCTTCGTACATTTATTAGGTGCATACTACGTGCATAAAAACTATCTTGTCATACTCAATGAAACTCAGGGCACACACTTCTTTCAACTTCGCTCGGTTAGTATCATGACTCAGTCTATACTGATATTGAAAGCTGGCACTTGGTCTCTTACCAAATTTTTAACTCAGTATCACAGTTCATCTCACCTCAATCATTAACTTATGTCCTTATGCATTTATCATTATGCAGATTTGGACTTTCATACATATAGTGTTAGGAACTAATGTACGATGTAGCAATTCAAAACATCATTCCATACATAACTTGTTACTTAGTTTGACTTGGGGGAATCACCTAATCCATTGGATTAGGTGATCACAACTTCTTCATTTGTACTACTACCTCCATTTGACTTCTTCCTCCGAGTTTGATTCATTTCATTCCTTACTTCTTCAATATTGACCTTTTCCTTTCCATTGTTTTCCTCAACATTTGGTGCCAGTGTTTGATCATGCAGCCTTTGTTTAGATGACCAACCTTTTGACAATTAAAACATACTGGTCCAAAGTTTCTCCAGTTTCCAAATTTTCCATTGAGATTTATCTTAGCACAATTTTTTACAATGTGTCCATACTTTCCACAATATTGACAATTTACCCAAGTATTGTAATCCCAATTTATGGTATTACCTTGCTTAGGTACTTTGCAATCCTTGTTTAGATGACCAACCTTTTGACAATTAAAACATATTGGTCCAAAGTTTCTCCAATTTCCAAATTTTCCGTTGAGATTTATCTTAGCACAATTTGCTACAATGTGTCCATACTTTCCACAATATTGACAATTTACCCAAGTATTGTAATCCCAATTTATGATATTACCTTGCTTAGCTGCTTTGCCTTGACCTTTAGGTGTTCAATTGTTCTTTGCTTTAGATCTACAATCTTGTGCCTTATGACCATAATTCTGACATGTATAATAGTAACCTTCAAATCTATAAATTGTTGGTGTCTTATTGACCTTTGACCTACACTCATGTGCTTGATGACCTTGTTTGTTGCAAGTGAAGCAATATCATTGAATTTGGGTTTAGGGTTTCACTTACCAATCTTGCTCCTGCAAACATTTGTTGTATGGCCTAGTTTTCCACAATGATTGCAAGTAAGCTTCTTGTTCTTTGGTTTTCCATTCGCATTCCTTTGTTCTCCTTGCTTTGATGATTCTCCTTACTTAGCAACTAATAGGAACTCGACATAGCCTAGTCCAGAGGTGTCATGGGGTCTCCTTGGTGCATTCATCTATTCATTAAGAAATCTCATCGCCTCTTTAGGTTTGTTCAACCTCCCAACTAATTCCTTTTCAACTCATTTGTCAATCTGTCATTCTCAAATTTGAGATTTGCAATCTCTAGCTCCTTTCTTGCAATCTCATGAGTTGCACTTAGCAACCGATTGACCATGTAAAACTAATTGTGGGTTAGTTTTTGAACTTCTTTGACCCTTTCATCAAGTCTTGTAACCAACTCTCTTGTCTTAATCGTCCATTGATTTGTTATCTTCAGCCTTTGCTTTATCTTCCTCATCCTTTTTCTTTTGTTCGGTCACTTCACGTAGCCTTCTCGCTTGTATCTCATGTTCTCTTTTCAATGCTCTAACTTCTTCATTCAAGGTATTGTTCCTCTCCAATAGATTTTCTATTGTTGCATCAGATTCACAAGAACTTCCTTCATCGAACAGTTATTCAAGAGTCTCTTCTTTGCATTGGGCGTAATTTTGTTGAACTATCATCTCTTTCCTTCTCTTTAAGGATTGTCTTGATTTCTCCTTTGCAGCCTTGACTTGTTCATATGCTAGTTGAACATCAATCTTTTGGTTCTTAATGATCTTTCCTAATTTGTAGGCTTCCATCTTTAAGATCTTTAACTCCCAAGTGGTTAGACTTATGCCAAGAGTACACTGCTCTAATACCAATTGTTGGAAATCTAATAAGGAAAGTGTGATACTAAGAGCAAGGGTGAATCAGGATCTATAATACTTTTCACACTTCAAACATGAAACATAATTGATATCACTACATAAAACCGTATCTCAATATTACCATGAATCACATTAACCATTTATTGCAATAAGCTATCATATCTAGTATCTAATTGCATGAATAAAAATTCATAAACACATAAGACATTAATTCGTAGATTTGGTAATGCATAAACCCTCCAAGGTGAAGGTAAAACTGCGGTGGGGATGACACCCACAAAATCTTCACTACTGCAGCAATAAAGTGTGTCTATTAAGGCTACAATATTTGATCACTTATGATGATCTACCTTGTGAGGGGTCTTCCCTGTTAAAGGCTAAAAGAACTACTAGGTTCTACCTTGATTAAAGAATTTTACATCACAATTAAGTGAGTACTCTATTTGGAGATTTACAAAAGCCTGTTAAAGCTACTTTGTTAAGAGTTTTGAACCCTAAAACACTTGTTAGAATGTTCAGTACCTGATCGTTTGGTTAGCACTTCAATGCTTGATATCAAATCTTCTCTATGCAATATAATATCACCTTACTATAATTGATCTTCTTTGTCTCTACTCAAAACTCTTCACTGCATTGCTCAATCTCTATTGTCTTAACACTCTGATTCACCTCCTAAATTTTGCATGCAATCAAACTCTTCATCCATATAGTCATATATGCTCACACATACGAACTAGGTCATAGACCCTCCTTAAATAGACGTTTGGGTGAACCTTCTAGATCCAAATCAATGATTTAGATTCATTCCTTTTGTCGCTTAGTCTTTGCATTTTTCTGATTGGTGGATTACCTCACATAGGGATTAATGATCTTCCTTTGAACGCGTAGTCACTTCCTTGATCTTCAAAATATGCTTCGAACTCGATAAAAATGGTTTACATAATATTTAGTGTCATTCCAAACAAATATGTTGAACTATGTTAGTCGACACGTGCATCATACTGACGCTTTCCATAAACTATTCCTTCATGATGTCCTCGGATCTTAATTATGCTTGGCATGAACTAAATTACTCGGCCTCTATATCACTCGGCATCAACTACTATCCCTGACAAACTCAGCAATCACTGAAGTACTCAACCAACATTAGCTCACTTGGTAGTAACTACTGCTTGGCACATAATTTGAAATATGTAGAAGTCTTCAATAGTAAGCTCGGCCTATATAGGATGACTTGGTTGCAGTGATTACCAAATAATCCTACCTTCTAAATGACTAAGTGTTTGAGACTAATAAACAACATGACTTAAGGATCAACAATTTTATCATCCATTGTCTCTTATTATTTTCCCTAAAATGTGCAACAAGATCTACATTGTTGAAAATTCCAACCCCCAACTTTGATCCTTAGAAATCTACAATTGATCCATCTTATGCATATTGTTATCCCCTTGTGTGGTTGATTTTTAGACACGTGTCTCAATATTGATTGTTTTACATAAGCAATTGATACATCTAATCCACATCAAATTCTTAGAGTGGCACATTAAATCTACTTTGAGTCACAATTGATTTGTCCTATTGCATAATTGATTACCCTTCTACCTCAATATTTTCAAAACACATCTTGAAAATTATGTTTTTACATAGAATGTTGTAATTAAGAAGTAATTAATTAAAAGACAAATTATTCATTAAATATTCAAATAAAAATATTAATTAATTATTTAAAAATTAAAATACAAGAATTTAACATTTTTGAATTACTTAATATTTACACTAAATGGAACATTCTAGGTAGTGCATAGAGTATGGGCATTGATCTACCTTGCACAATTAATCCATCCTAGTGTGTAATTGATTATCCTTCTCCATAGTTATTTTTAAACAGGCCTTGGAACTCATATTTTTACATTGATTGTCCTAATTGATTCGCCTTGAACTACATTTGATTTCAAATGTGGCACATTCGATGCATATTCAGGTGCTATTGATTTAAATTATGTCTACTATCTTGTCATCCTAAAAACCATAACCAAACCTACACAGAGGTAAACATGAGACAAACTTGAAGAAGTAATTCAATTTCCATTTAAGTTGTTGTTCCCTTATGAAAACCTTTAACTCCTAAATTTATTCTTACCTCTTCTAATCAACATGCCCTTGTATTCCCATGCTTTAAATGAGTTGTTACCTCACTTTGTTAGCCACTTCTTGCATATACTCTACCAAGTCTTATACATTAGCACTCCATATAATTCAAAATTATTAGTGCATAACTCTATGAGACCTCTAGCATTATGCTCATACACTTGTTTTCTATGCTTATTTGAAATGGTGTGTTGGGTGATTAATTCTATGAAAGCTTACCTTGTGGTACTTATTTTTTTTTAGGCGAATGTGGCAGGCCACAAATATATTAAAAATAAAAAGCTGATTCAAGAGCTCAATGGGGAAAGAATCAGAAAAGAAAACCCCAAATCATCGCTCGTATACAAAGTGCATAAAGTATAATTAAGAAGTATTCATATGGCACAAGCCACTACAAAAGGGCCAAGCAACATTTGTTTACCCGTTGTTCACCTATATCAACAGCACTACAATGCAAAACTGTAGCTGAAGGGAATCCTGCTGAAAACGAAATTTACTTGTATCATTGTGGAAAATTTCATCAACATAGCCTCATGGATCAAATGAAGATCCCAACCAATCTTCATATGTCAGCATCAATGGTGGAGAATAGGACCCTCAGCTACAGAAAACACTATTACCGCTGCAGTGGAAGAGGATTTGAACTCAGCCAAGTTTGTCACTTTGACTTGGATAATAAATAGCACATCATGGCATACATGCTCCACTTTATACTTCCCGAACTGAAGTGCAAAGATATCATTCATAATATGATAATAAAGGCATCAGTGATGTAGAGCAGATCCTGCTATCAATAAATTTACAGTCTTCCATGAATCAAGTGCTTTGTATGAGTCTTACAGCCTCAGGGGAAATTTAGATTTGAACTCACTCGGAGTTAATAATCTGGAAGAGGGATGGGTAATACTCAGCCAAGGGAGAGGAGAGAGAAGTGTTGATGATGACATTATCACACCCCAAATTATCACCCTTGTGGTACTTGTTACTAATGATTTTTTATCAAATTTAGTCTACTAAAGCTCAGACTATGATGAAATAAAGTGTCATTTCCCTAACCTAATTTTCTACCTAAACAAGCTTTCAAGGTTGTGAATGACAACCCTACTCATCCATCCATATGAGGTTGGTACGTCTACTTTGACAGCCTATGCAGTCTTACATTTCTCTAAAACAAAGGTTGCATGCTAGTAACATCTCCTATCTACTTGCAAACAATGAAGGTGTCATCCTTGAAACTCCATCCACAACTATCTATACTTGTCATGCTCTCTAGAGCATAGGCAACGCATCGTAAAACCTCTATATTTTCACTTGTACCTTTAACAATCTAGCAATTTAGCAATTACAATGAATGTTTTGTACAAGACTATTCCACTCCATTTATAATGATATGATTCCCAAACTTAGAGGATTTCCACCTGTTGGTGTATACTTCTATGTTTTGAGGGAAAAAAAGGAAAAAGTGACTAAAAGAAACAATTTTCTCAGACTGGAAATTATTGTAATAGAAAGTTCTATATAAAGTTGTTTGTCAAATCAAACCAAATATTCTACATGCATAGGAATGAAGAGTTTGAGCTAAAATGTACAAGTGTATGTTTCGAAACTTAGAAACTAACAAATACAATAACAGCAGCATCAGATCAATTACATTAATCTACAAATTTCCTTTACCAAGTTACTTTTTGTATGCTGTAAGATGAATACTGTCTATCTAAAGTATCTTGATATCAGTTCATGTTGTGATTTGTCTGGTTTAGACCAAAAGGGGAAATTGATTTTCGGGACAAAAGCAGGAAATTTTATGGGAAACTAATGCATTGTGAAACAGACAATTGGTATTCATTTGAGGAGAAAAAATTCACAAGCAAATTGAAATCATTAAAACGTTCAATCAATCTGCTTAAGGTATCATCAAATGGACAAATATTATAATGCAGAGTAAAGTGAACATACATTTTAGCAAACAAGATATATGGTATTATTGAGTGCCCAAATTATATAATCAATCTGCTAAGCTATCTATTCAGGACTAGTTCAAGAGAGGACGTAAATGGCCATCTCAGAGGGCAAAATCTTAAGTGAACTGTAAACCTTATTACAAGAGGTATGAGTTTGATGGACCAGAGAAAGAAATAATTAGGAATAGCTTATGATAGAAGAAGATGAAGTGTGAAGTGCAAATATACATGCAAGGATATAATTACTCTTTTAAGAATTCAGGGATATATTAAAGTGATGGATTTGAAGATTCTCAGTACCCAAGTTCTTAAAGTTGCTGTCGTTTCTCCTTTTGTAGAATTTTCCCCAATTGAATTCTTTATACCGTGGTGGATTTTCTTCATTTAACAGCTCAGGCACAGGTGCCATCATCACATAATGTGAAGGATTGAAAAAGAAAGGAACAGAGAACCGTTCTCTCTTGTCATTCACCAATACCCTGTGTTCTACACTCTCAAATTTGTCATTGCTCCAAACCTGCACACCGCATTATTTCAACCAATTTTCATTATTTTTATTCTGCAGATCTCCAACCAAACATAAAATGAGCACATCAAGATTTATTGCTTTTACCATGGATCTATATGCTATTAATCTACCCACTTCAATTTTAAAAAGCACAAAGTAAAACTTGTAGCAGGCTTACACTAGATGGAAAATTAAAGCTTTTTCCCTTGGAATTTTCTAATTAATCTCATGTAGTTGAATTCCATTTACAGTTACGACTTACGAAGTCGTCCTTGATTCCAAGTAATGCTATAATGATATGCACCATTTTAATTTATCTTTAGCATTTGTAAGTTGACAACTGATATTGAACTATTAATTATTTAATTGTGTTATCAAGTTTCCATTAAACTCCGTAGAAATTTGGTAATTTTAAAACATTTGTTAGAATATTTTTAATTGTCTACCTATCTACCAATATATGGCCAAGCCCAGCCATATCGATAATCAAACCCTGGTCAAGAAAATGATAAATTGAAGAGCCCAAACCCAAAACACAAATAAGCAATAAGGACATTGACTTGGAATCTTCATGCTATTCATTTCCACCAAATAGAAACAAAAATAAACTGCAAGCTGAGAACAAAATTAATTCAAATCCCTTAATAACTGAAAAGATGAAAGAAAGAAAAATTGCTAATGGGATGTTTAAATTGTGCACTCTTTAACAGCATGAAACACGGACTCGATGCCAGTCATTGGTGAAGAATAATGAACATCAGTAATCCTACTAGTTATTTGTATCAGGGCAGTTGTTGGTTTTAATTATATTCCGAAATCTATTTATACAACAATGTATTGTAATGGAATAGAGCATAGATGGAATGAAATAGTGTTACATTTTATATATTTTATCGTCCATTATGCAGTTTTGTCAATTTTGTTAATATTTTTGTATTCCTTCATTTGGTATCAATGCACAGGTGGGCGGAAAAAAAGAGCTTGAAACAAAGGTAGAATGGTGTCCCTGCAGTGAAAAGAAAACTAGAAAACTGTCACTGAAGTATTTGTAGAAGCCTCCACTAATATAAGAAATTGCTGTCAAGAATGAAGAAGAGCTGTCAACAGAAAAAAAGAGTTTGAAACAAAGGTAAAATGGTGTCCCTGCAGTGAAAAGAAAACTGTCACTGAAGTATTTGTAGAAGCCTCCACTAATATAAAAAATTGCTGTCAAGAATGAAGAAGAGCTGTCAACAAGGAGATCTCAGCTGTTAAAGCAGAGCTGTGGCATAAGAAATGATTGAAATAAGTCAAAGCTAAATTTGTAGAAATCTGAAGTTGCAGATCACTAAAGGTGTGTGCTGAATTCAAAAGAAGATGCTGAGTTGAAGTAAAACAAATAAATCAGAAAGAGAATATCACAAGCAGATTGCCACTAAGGAAAGGATTCATTCAAATTTTAGATTTGGAGAAGTGCTGCAGCATTTAAGTTTTGGAGATCTGGTCATTGAAGAAGAGAGATTGCTGTTTGTTTTACACTGCTGCAAGCTAAAATTTGAAAAAAAAAGTGACACAAATCTTATTCTTGATGGAACTGCAACAGAGAGAATTTTTGATCAGCAAGGCAAATAAGTTATTTATTTTTTAATCTCTTTCAACTAAGTTATGATTCGGATACAGATTCAGAAGCTGATACGGAAAGAGTGATTTTTATTTGGGTGAGGATGTGGATGTGTATGGATGCATATATATATATATATATATATGTATATATATATATATAAGATTGCTAAATTTACTATATATATAATACCACTAAAAGAATTGTAAATATATCTCTACCATTTGGAAGAATGCGTTAAACCTATCCTGGCTGGGTAATGTCGATTCCTCCACACCCAAAAAAATGTGAGTACTCGGAAACTATATATTGACCAAAGACTTATTGAGTAAACTTTGGTTCAAGTTTTAGAAAATGTGTTAACAGATGGGTAATGACAATAAAAGACATAACTCAGGATATAAATGTTAGCAGATATATTGACCAATCTGGAGATGCGTATGCAGAAACGTCTGATAACATTGTGAGTACTCATGATTATGATCCCCCGATTTCAGCAGAAATCTTTGAGTGGGACCAATCTGTAGATGCATCACAATCACAGTTGATTTCAGCAAGGTTTTGAGTCGGAGACGTGTGATGTAGTTCATTGGTTGATTACATGCATTGGGATTTAGACAACTATACTGCACAGAATGTCTCATTGCCTCCATTGTGTTGAGCAGAACATAAAACAGAGTAGTTAAACAGTCGTTCCACCCTGCACGCATCCTACTGCCATCCACATGGCTTCCGGATGCACCACGGATCCGCATCCACCCTTGGCCAGGATGAGTCGGTTACTTAGTATTTCAAAGTATGAATAAAGTCTTGTTGATAAAAGGGGAGTTAGTTCATTTGTATGTTAAATATTAATGATAGAGGTGATTGTTTAAGGAGAAAATGAGATTTCTGACAAGCAATAAAGAAGTGATTTTTGTCTTTGAGAAGTGTTGTTGAGGGCTATTGAATGTATGGAGGAATTAAGCCAGTGAGAATACTTGAAACCAATCAGAATACATATCCTCTGTTTATTTAAGTTTCATTCATGCCTTTATATTCCTTTCGATGTTTGGAGATATTACCTCTGAGAACTTGATTTAAAGGAGTTTTTCACATTACATTTTTACAAGAAAAAGTAACAAAATCAATGAAGGTTAAAAAATACACCTCAGAAATGGAAGAAGAATTAAGAGAAATTTAAGAAATGCAATTCAGTAATGATAGGTGATTTCAAAGAAAGAAAATAAAAATGCAATTTTTTATATGAAATTTGGTAGTTTTGAGACATAATCAGAAAAAGGCTAAAGCTAATGAAGATAAGGTAAAGTTAGAAGCTACAATAAAATTATTTGATAAGGTCAAGGAAAAGAATAATGCTTTGGAAGAAAAATTAAGGAGATTAGAAGAGGAAAAAATATTACGGTGTAAGGAAATCTCAAAATTGAATGAAGAGAATGAACAATTAGTAGCATGCAATGAGTTTTTTAGGCCAAAACCGTTGGTTTGCAATGTTTCATGAAGTTGTTTGCAAGCAAGATGATAACATGGTGGAGTCTGAGAGAGCCAATTGAGCCAACAATGAGGCCAAAATATGTAGACTTAGGGTATGTCACAGATGAAGTAAACAATGTTAGAGATGCTACAAGTTCTTGCAAATCAATTCATAAAATGCAATACTCTCATTGTAACAAAAAAGGGTATACAAAAGCTAAGAGTTGGGATCTACATCCATGTACCTTATGTGAATTGGAAAGTCATTGAAAAAAGACATTGGGACAAGATTTTGAAGAATGAGTCATGTCAAGATGCATGAAAATGGATTGTGGATGGAGTTATGAATCAAGTTGGCACAAGATAATAGGTATGATTAGAAGGTTATTTAAACATAAGTATTCATATATATAAAAACAATCATTGTCTTGCCAAAAGTTTACAGAAAGTGAAGTTGGAGGAAGCAATGTATATGCCTTGTTCGGATGATGTGTATTTCGGGAAAGGTGAGTTTATTTCAAATTTTGTTTCAGTTCTTGGTGATGACTTTGGATGTCATGTAGTCCTCAATATTGCATATCTGTGGGATGGAGATTTTGAGATCAGATGTTCAATAGTTTTGGGACTTGTGGATAGAGACAGGTGGCCATGTATGGTAATGATTCAAGTAAGCACCAAATGAGTAATATCTGATGTAATTGCATTGATGCTTGTAGAATGCAGATTCACCATTCTTTGGAGATGCCCAAGAAGAGGCCCTAAGTCAAGATAGTGCTGCAACACATATTTTGGAGATTTTCTTCGTAATGTTCATTATGGGGGAGAAAGGATAGAAAAAGGACCGTTTTTCCCCTAATGTTCATTATGGGGGGAGAATGAAGGATAATGAACATTAGTAATCTTATTAGTTATTTGTATATGGGCAGTTGTGGATCTTGACAGTTGTAGACTTCATCTATATTCCCAAATCTATTTATCCAACAATGTATTGTAATGAAACAAAATGTACAAGGAATGAAATGGTGTTACATTTTATATATTTTATTGTTCATTATGTAGTTTTGTCAATTCTGTTATTATTTTTGTGTTCCTTTAATTGGTTGTTTTGGGGTGTATTGAGGCATACAGTATTGCTATGTAAGCTCATTATATTTATTTCACTTTTCTTTTGTATTATAACCCTCTTTTAATCTTTTTGTACTCAAAAGGGTGTTACACTTTAACAAGGTAGTATAGGCATCCATTGTAGTAAAACTTTTACTAGGCATTGACACAGAGAGATAATATATAAATAAAACTCAATTACATAGGTTTGAAATGGGAAAAACTTAATAAAAGTTTGACAACTAGAAATAATGCAACATTCTTTAGCAATCTTTCTCCTGATGATGGATCATTGTGTGATCCGAAACGTTGATGTTAAAAATCTATATACAATCTAAATTCCAGAAAATTTGTGATGCATTTCTAATGAATTGTGGAAATCTGATGACATAAAATCTAAATTTGTTATTTATCTCAAATTTACTGATTGAAAAAGAAATAGGCGTGATACATTATAAAAATGCTAATCACAAGATATAGCATAAGGTCTGAAGAAAATAAATAACTATACTTTCACTAAAGAGGATGTATGTAAAAACAAATTATTGACCATAAAATAGTACAATGTTTCATCATGGAACTTGACCTACTATTTTGAGAGCATTGCTGTAATATTTAAAGTTTTTATCCGTTATTCAATATTTAGGTACGTATTTAAAAAAAAGGTTAATTATTATATAATGCACATGTGCTACATATTATTCTACCTCTATGTTAAAATAAACAAAAAGGAAATGTACAGAAAAATATCATAATAACTGCTTTTTGAAAAACTTGAGAAATTGCACAGTAAATGTGGGAAGTCATTATTGCTTAGTATTATCTCAAGTTTCTCAAGTGCAATGCTACTATAATAGGGGCTATAACTTGTATCTATGACCCCACTTGTATCTATGACTCAAAACTGCCTGAGCTGATTTGATTGTGCTCTATTTGTGTTATCAATGATTGAATGGATTGAAATATTGTTTATAAAAACTAATATGAATGTATCTTACTTTTTCCTAGCAATGCAACAAAGGTCAAATCTAATCTTTGAGAAAAAAAGACATAATCATGGCTGAAGGGCATGATGAAGGATTATTTGGCCATACAGCCCAATAGATGAACACATAGCAGAACTCACCTGACATAGGAAATAAGCAATGATGTGATATTTATTGATTCATAGTCATGAAATTAGATCCCAATCTACCACAAAGGACTACAGTATAGACTTCAATCTTCAATGATACAGAGACAAAATCAGTGTGTAGATTGCAATCTTCTCATATGAAATTACAGTTAATGCATGAGCTAGGATAAGTTGTCCATTGCCAACTACCAACTAATTGCATGGTCTTAATTGAATCCTCCTCCAAACTATATATAAAGCTAACTTCCTATATAGTAAGCCTTAACATCTATAGAATGATTTATGTCATCTAAAAGGTGGTGGAAAGTTCAATCCCAGATGACATGTGTAACAAAACATGCAGCATAGAACCTTCTGAGATGAATGTGGTAAAGGATATGGAATGAATATTGACATGGTTCATACCACAAACCTCCCTAAGACCACTAAGCTTGGAAATGTATTCAATATTTGTGTTAATCTCAAGTGATTTCTGCATACCTCAAGGATTTGAACACGTCATAACTTTTGAGCAATGTTACCTAGGGATATGTTCCCAGCGTTAATTGATCCATCTTGGAAAGGGGGATGTCCCAAAAACTCAGTAACCTTTGGAAATTTATTTCATAATTTTATTTTATTTATTTTATTTCAATTTTTATATTTTATTTGTTTGTTAGTTTGTTGTTACTTGTTGTTTGGCTTATATGTTATTGAGCGCATCTTTTATTAGCAGTTATCTTGCATTTGTTTGTTAATTTTTGGTTTCGTGTTAGTTATTACTTTTGTTTGTTTTAATTTTATTTTACTTGGATTCTTGTATTTGGATGTTAGTTGTTATTCTTATGTTAATCTCTTCTTAAGTTTTTTCATTTTAATTTCTTGGTTAGCTTTCCTTTGTTTAGTCTTTGGGTTGGTCTCTCATTTCATAGGCTGTTGTTGTTCTTGGTTCGCAAGTTATCTTCCTTCTCTTACCCCCTTTTTATAGGATACTTGGTCTGCAATCTCCCTCCTTTCACCTCCTCTTCTTTTGCATGCATCCTGATGATGGATCACGTAGTGTGATCCAGAACATTGATGAAAAAAATTGCTCACACAATCAAATCCAGAAAACAAATCAATATACTGATGGATTGTGGAAATCTGATAGCTCTAACTTTTGGAAACCCGTCCTCTGGCTGTCATACAAAATTAATTTAAATAATGTTTGAGTTTTGATAACTTGTTTTTTATTTCCATTCTGATTATTTGAACTTTCAATTTAAATTATTAAACATAAATGTTGTGTGTTAAGGTACTATAATGTATATAAGCATGTTTTGTCCATGTTTTCATATGAATATTAAAAATTTCCCTATATATTTTACCATTTTCTAATTTTTTATATAGCTGTCCCCACTGCTGTCCTGTGCACTGAGAAAACAATCTGTCCCAGAAACCCATTTTCTTGTCTCCCTGTCCTTGAAGCCCAAGTTAATATAGCTTTTAACTAGTGTCTAGTTTTGAGAGGCCAACTCATTTCATTGTAGAATGATCTTTCTTCAGCATCTGATATGAATTTCGAACTCTACAAATGAATTTTGATGATCTGTGGCACTCTAAAATGTCACATGGAATTGGAATTTTGATGTACTTGAAATGACTCTAGAACCTGAATATGCCTTTGTGGCGGGAACAGTATGTTGCAAAGAGAATGTAATAACTAGAAATCTATTAGAAACCTACAAAATGAAGAAATTTAAAAATAAAAAAAATTGATTGATGCAAGGTTGCTCTCACACCTTGGATACTCCTGAATCAGAAAAAGTACAGACAAGAATTGTTAAGCCTCCAAGATGGTCTTCTAAATTGTAGTAATCTCAGCAGATTAGGAATTCCCATCATCTATATTTATTGCCCGATAGCTCACTTCAATTAGATTCTTTAAGGTGTTGAACTGAAATAATCTTATTTACCATGGACTGCAATGATAATTTCTTGCAAGACGTTGTCAAAGAATATTATTCAAATTCTTTGTAGGTCCTACCTTCTATAGATCTATATTCTAGAATCAATAAAAACTACAGTACCTATAGCCTATATATTGCTCA
Organism: Cupressus sempervirens; assembly: GCA_028749045.1. Taxonomy (NCBI): domain Eukaryota; kingdom Viridiplantae; phylum Streptophyta; class Pinopsida; order Cupressales; family Cupressaceae; genus Cupressus; species Cupressus sempervirens. Next base: position 456,516,564 of record CM053787.1, read on the forward strand.
AACCCAGTTTATGAAACAATTGAGCTCTATTGAATTTTTGTGTCACAGCAATTTCCAATTTGTTATATTCCTAGAATTGTTTTTGGCTGGCATTGCATTTTTATTGCCTTGTAAGAATTGAAACAATAAGAGATGCAGACAAAGTAAGATTTGGGATAATTTATAGACATTTTTTAACATAGTAATAACTAGTTTTAATAGAAATTCCAAGAAGTGTCATGGTAGACGCCCATCCTAGTACCTATTGGAGTTAAAAGTCTTGAACACCGAGACAGTTGAAAAGGCTTCAAACTTCATAGACATAGGATAAGTATGAGAGTGGGCCTTTCTCAAGAACTAGCCTTACAATTCGACAACAAAAAGGCTAAAAAAAGAAGATATGGATTATAAATTTATCATGGAAAGAAGAAATGGATTATATATTTATCGTGGATGTATGGCATGCACAGTTGGAAGATTGCAATGATATCCCAAATCTCCCTTGAATTCCATCGTCAACACCGTCCAGTTGCAAGATTGATTCATCCCATTATCTTAATATAACTACATTCATTTTCCATATAGCCCCCCCTACAATACCTATTTTTATCTTGGAATCCTTGTCAACATGCAAACAATGGCAATCATCAAATTCTATGTTAACACAATTAATCATTCAACTGGTTAAAATATTGTAAAAGGATCATACAAATATAATCAGGGGTCAAAGCATCCATATATTTATAAGGATTTGGATCCCTTTATGACCATGGCACTAAGCTCTTCTTCCACTATATCATCATCATGACATTTGTAGCAGTTGTATTTATTCATAGCAAAAGTGAGCTTTTACAATCCTTGGTATACATAAGAAGTTGACATGCTGATATACTTTTGTGGCATGAAATCTGATTTCAAAAGGAATTGAAATAGCACTAAAATCAATCTAAAATCACAAAACAATACAACACTCAGAATTAGGGTAAAAAGAGGTCAAACAAGCACATAATGCAACTAAATTAAACTATGTTAAAACTCCCACTGAGTAGATTAACCAAAGATGTTCAATTGGATGTGTGCTCACTCAAGACTTTGGGAGCATAATAGCGCTCAAATGAAAAAGGAGAGACATGAAAAATGGCTGTTATGGATATATAGATTGGAGATGAAAAGAGATGGATGGTTGAGATTGAGAGATGAGGATCTATGGTCGAGAATGATGGAGAGGAATAAAGGAATTGCAAATTCATTTTGGATGCTTGAGGGGACAAGAGCTAGGTGCCTGTATAAGGAGCCAATGTGCTTGATGTGATGGGAGGTGTGAGATTAGGATTAAGATTACAGCACAAGAAGGAAAAGGAGGATGTATCATGTGAAAGGATAAATCATTTATTTAATTGCTTGTCAGAAAGGGATCAAGGTAAGGGTAAATGATTAAATGATTAAAGATAATTATTTACCTTAGGCTAGGATATAAGAAAAACAGAAGATAGAAAAATATTATGTAAATAATAATAAGATGTTATTTAGTTATTATAAATGATGTAAATTTCAATTGACCAAACACAAGTGTTCAATTTTGGGTGTCTACAATATTCACTACATATTCTTGAGAGGAGAATGTCTATTATTTCTTGCATAATCATGGAAAACCATATATCATATATTATATGATACAAATATAGTTTGAGATACTCATGGGAACAAACAAGATAACTTTCATAACCAAGTTTTGCAATAGACCCAATATGTATTGTTATATACATTCAAACTTGGAATCATTAGATTTCTACATTCTGTAATTTAATTATTGAAATACTTTAGGATAAAACTGTGTGCAAAATTATTTAATTCAACATTTCAGGTCACACTCTATGATCCATCATCAAGAATATAAGAGCTCAAGAAGAGAACTAAGTATTGGAAAATTACTGGAAAAGCCCAAATATAAATAGAGGGAATAAAAATATGTAAGGGAAGAGTTGACAAGAAAGGAGAAATTAACAATAAAATATAGTTAAAACAGAAAAAAATAAAACACAAAGAAAAAATCAATAATAGAAAACTCAAAATGATGATTAATAGAAACAAAAAAAAGAATCATATAATGAAGAAAATCCTTTGGTTAGGCTTCTTCCTCCTTGCATGTGTTCCCTTTGTTTAAGGAATTTTGAATAGAATTTTAAAAATTCTTCAAAGAAAAGGCATTATATGTGCCTTCAAATATCTTGATTATTAGAACTCAAATTCCCCCTCTCTAAGGCTCCTTTATTCCTTTGTTGTGCTCTAGAAACTGGTCACTCCTTAATGCTAGAATCAAAGAACATTTTGCTGATTTCAAACACGGCCATTCACAGTCGCTCTTGCAAAGCAATCTGCCTCTACCAGGCATCATATTTTCTTGGAAATCCCCCAAATCCTTAACAATGAAGATATTTTTCTCAAAGGAGAACTGTTGGAAGGCAATTGAGATTAATTTGCACCCATTAAATCCTAATAGGGATGGGGTCTCTGTCATACATGGAAACTTTTGTTGGTTCGCGTAATAAACACTATTCCTATTGTTTCTTAATTTGTTCTATCATATGTCATTTTGTGAATATTTTATTTCTACTTATCTTCATTTTTAGTTTTTCTGTTGCTGCTATTTTCTATTTATTTTTCTTTCTATTATTATTTATTTTATTTTATTCTTTTTATTTTCCTCTTAGCTCTTTTTTATATTTTTAAAAATGTAGATTTTTTATTAAATTGATAAAAGATTACATCATCCAGTATTAGGGAATGGCAAAGATTGTCCAAACTTGAAACCATAGTCCAAAAGCTGCACTACTTCTAACTAATTAGCACCTTGTACTCTATTAGCCATGCCCATGGCAATAAAGAATGGCATCGTACATTTTGTGATTCTATCCGAGAAATACTATAAACCAACTACTGCTGTGAATACAATGCCAAGCCATTATGACATCAAACATGACCCCCCATACCATACTATTTTGTCACCAGACAAAAAGAACATACAATTTAAAAGCATTCAAAAAAAATTACGTTCAATATTTCTTGCCTTGCGCATTGGGTCGTTATACCAGTAATCTTCGGGATCAAATTTGACCTTCTTGTCACCTTTTGTGTCCTACATTCTGTATTGCACCCACTTCAATTCTCTGATCTCCAAGAACTCCAGCAATGACCCCCACCCTATACGAGCTTCCTCACAACGATTATCTCTATTGCTAAAAACATCCCAAACCGAAAAAAGGTTGCAGCCAGGGCCCAACATTATCAACCATTCACCAATCACCATTGTGCGCTTGCACACCCACCCACAGTTCAGCCATGGCCAAAATGACAGTGACCCCACTCTGCTTTCACACACTCTTTCATTGCATGCTCCACCTCCTCCTTCAAGCTTAGTGCCAACGCCCATGCAAGGAATGTAGAGGTGATGTCCATGTTTGACCCATGGCTATTCTCTATCTTCATGAATTCTTTTCCCAAGATTTAATCCACAATTGCCAAGAAGATGGGCTCGTCAATCTTTAAAACACTCTTTAACATTTTATCCTTATCTTCCCCCGAAAGCATTGTTGTTGTTTTGCACAAACGAGTGTGAGGTTGGTCTCCTTCACTCCAAACCTCAATTGACTCAGCACAATCAACCAAGTGAAATGTGTTCGCTAATAGTGCTATAGGAAATAAAACCTGCAGCTTACACGTGCAAGAGGTGTCATCAGCTCTAATGATGATATTGCATGTCATCGTCGTACACTAAATCCAACTCCTTATCAATGCCACAATAATCCTTGTATAACCCATCACTCACCAAATCATTAAACATTAATCCCACCTTCGGCAAGGAGTCTGCCACTCCATTCCCTCCTTGTTTTGCATGGGATATTTTAAAATATTGAAAGATGCCAATTATTGAAATGATCCATTTAATATATTATTCAAATACCATACTCCAATTTCTCCTTCAATTATAGCATTGACAATGATCAACAAATCCTCTTCTAGTTGTAGTCGTGAAATATTTAACTTCTTAGCCATCAACACTGCATTGAGGTCATTCTGAACTTCTGGCTCGTTATTTGTCCTATCACAAAGTTGTTTTGCACCAATCACCAATAAATTCCCTTTCCAATCTCTAGCCACAAATCCAGCACCAGATGATCCTGAGTTTCCTTTTGACATTCCGTCAAAATTCACTTCTGTCCACCCCTATTCTGGGGATTCCCAAACCTCCTCAAGTCACATTTCTTTATGGTTTAACCCAATCCAGCCCATTAATGGGTCCAGTTTTAGCTCTTTTTTTGTTGTTAGTATCTCCTTACCTATTGGCTCTTTCCTTTCTTTCAATATTTTCCCCCTTTTATACTTGATTATTTCTGCAAATTTGCAATAATTAGCTCTCATTTGAGCATTCATATTCCTTATGATGGGTCATTGGTTATGATTTGAAATATTGAATTAAATGATTCTGCACAGTTCTTTTCCGGCGCATTTCAATTAATCAGATTATAACTTGTCCCAAAATCCTGCCTATTAGGCTCATCGAAAATCACAAACAATGTGAGGATCTCCCATCATTGCAAGTCCCAACCAAATTTCTTACTAAAAATGCAACCCATCAGGAAGTGCATCAGTAAATATTTTGTTTATTTCAATATACACTCTCTGGGTATCATAATGCTTTTGATAATGCCATAGCCTTGCATTTCCCATTCCAAACATCATAAAAGGGAACAATTATGGTTGTACTGGTAGGAAACAACTGATTTCATGCTTGCACAAAAAAAAGTTAATGATATATACATCCTAATCACAGCATTAACCATTTCCAGATCAAGAATTATCATAGGGATATCTTCCAATTGAAAGCACAGATTTGCTCAAAAGTTTTGTGGACAAAAATTGAAGAAAATTATTTGTATCAAAAACCAGCGATGATTAGATAGTGTGGGTACCAAGGGGGCCAAGAGATAACTAAAACAACACCCTAAATAAGCATGATATTATCTTTCCGAAGTGCAATAAAAGTATCTCCAAGAGCATTAAATGTCTCCAAAAATGCATCCACAATCGTTATGTAGCTAAGAACCTTTCTAAATGATGTAATCATCATACATGCTACAGACCAAATAAACTCATGACAAGTTATCAACAATTTAAGGAAAGTGCCAATAGTTGCATGTTGTGATGATTAAGTTGTTGTGCGGTTCTTGCCATCAAGGTTCAAAATTCAAATTGCATTGGGGATAAGGTCCCCCCTTTGTAGCCTTGCTGGTTCATAGCTCTGAGCCAAGGCATGTACCCCATTTAAAAGAAAAGAAAATTTAAGCAGATATTTTGGTGACTTGTACGAAAAGAGCAACATAAAGGATGTTTTTTCTATCCACTAAGAGGGGTCTTGTGATCAACTAGTGATTCAGATATACTCAAAAATTACTTCATATACCAGCGCACTTCACTTCCAAAGTCGATATCACATTTTTAACACACATGTATGAAATTGAAAAGGAGTAAAGTTTGGTATGCCTCCTTGTGACAACAATTTTGAGTTTCATAGTTAGAATTATTCTCCTAGAATACATCAAACTACCAACATACCCAAACATGATGTATGAGAACTCTACTAATAGATGTCTCTCCATTAATTATAAATTTAATGATTCAAATTCTAAATTGAAGTTGAGAAATATTTATTGCTACAATATTTTTTGATCTACCTACAACCATGATGTCATATTACTAACCCACCTTGGTGATGGGCCTCTTTCACAGGCTTCTTAATCTATCTTGTTTAGTACTGGTAGATCCATAGTTATTAACCATGGCTCCTTTGGTGTTAGCTATCATTCTCATTCATTTAAATTGAATATAAAAATTGTATGTTACCCAGTCTTGTAATGTCCTTTTCCTAGATTGCCTTGTAATCTGGCCTAAATAAACAAAATCCAAATGAAACAAGGAACACAGTATAGTTAAACCTAACCTAGGAATAAGATAAGATAAGCTTGTCTTGGAACTTCCAACCAAATTAGATAATAATATAATCATAGTATATGTAATACATTTCTAAGGTTAAGGAAGTAATACACTTATATCACATAATTCTCATTGACTCAACCTTAATGAGGGTTGAGGTAGGAAGGACATTATTAGGTGTCTTATTCATCCCCGGCCTGGGGCCCAAGAGCGGAAGCTCTATCCTCCTTGGCCTCATTTAGTCTTAACCATGCTCATGAGGTGGCTTACCTAGTAGAGCTTGTACATGGATCCCCTTCATCATGCTATGCTTCTCGCCTATAATGATTGAGGATCCATTTCTTACCTCAATAACTAACCCATATAGGCTTGGAGGAAAGAATGCAAAAGGGTGCCTTTAACTCAATCCTAGGCCCAAGAGAAGAACCACTGTCCCCCTTGGCCTCATGCAGCCCTTTAACCGATCTCATGAGGTGGTGTACCTCGTGAGGCCTCACTATTCCCCCTCCTTGCACTTCCATTTCTTCCCTAACATGGTTGATTATTGTAGGTGTACGATATTGCCAATCATATGGATATAAATATACATTTAGATTGCATATGTCTTTTATAAGTATATAGATGTATTAGAGATAGAGTCTGCAAAATATATAGACATTCACATCTATTCAAGTATGCATAAGGAGTACAATTATTCCTTCATATCATAATGACTGTAGGTATTAGGATTACAACTTAACGTACTGTTGTTCAAAAATTATCTATGCTTCTTATGTTCATGTTTACAGTTGCAGGAGATCCTGATTACCTGCAGAGGCTATTCTGGATCATTGTATCACTCTATGCTACTTTCAATGGTGTTGGTTGATCGGATCTCTCTTGCTCAGTATCCCATTTTGTGTTCTATTTCTTCAAGGCATGATAGCCTGGTTGATTCCAGCTATTGGCTCATAACTGCAATCTTTATTACGTCCTCATTGCCATTGCTGTCTAATTGGCTATTGTGTCCTCTCATTCATTGTGTTGTCCCTATCCTTGATGCTTCGGATGATTTATAATCAAATACAACCCTTGCAGTTAGGTTTTTATAGATCGAATAATTTTATACGTGATTTAAACAATTATCCTCTTGCAGTATTAACAATGCATATATATATTGATTTACAGGAAAATATAATATGCTATAGTAAGGAATGAGGGTAATCTATCTTGTTCCCATCCAGATGTACCTTATATCACATTCTTCTCATATGAGAATGCATGTCATACCATTTTCAATGATTATGAAAGCATGATTTAAACCTTACGTCATATAAACTTTTCAAACGTCATATCCTCTGTAAAATCAAAGTTTTAACTGACAATGAAGTAGTCATTTCTCATCCCATAATGGCATATTATGATCTAATTATTGTTTCAACTTTCTTTAAATCAAAGATTTAGAGGTCAGACTGGTGAACAGATTATAGGTAAAAGTAATGGCATCTACCGGATTCCAAAATAAAACCACCAAATTCAGGGTTTTCATTGTCTTCTCAGTTCTCAATGATAACCATGGATAGACCTTAGAATTTGTTTCCTTTTTTGAACAAGTGAGAAGACTTGACTAAAGCACAAAGGCTTAACAGAAAGACCTTGAAGAAACAAGCTTCACTCTTCATTCAATCAAGTCTTCAATAATATTGTGAAGCAAGAGAAAGAAGAAAATTATATTAGTGTCCACAAGTTAACAAAATAAATCAATAGAATAACATATAAAGCAGCAGATAAAATAGCAAGGAACTATGGCAAAAGGGGCCCTAGCAAAAGCAAAAAATGGAAAAAAAGACAAAGCTGGAAAAATATACACACAAGGGGATTAACAGAAATAGAGTAGCCCAAAATTTATTACAACTATAAATAGATGGGTATGAAGGGAGAAAAGGCCCCACATTAAACAATTGAAACAAATAAAGACCACCTAAAATGATAGAAGTACTAAAAATACACTCCTAGCACTCACCAACATACAGATTTCTTATATCAACCTGCAACTATTTTCCTACCATGCATGACTATAACACGTGTCTATCATGTTCATCAAATCAACAATAACATAAGAAATGCAAAACAAAAAACAAATAGAGAAAAGGGACATACACCAATGGCTGTGACATGTAGATTACTCTAGAGAAACCCTAAAAGGGGAAAAGATTGCAAGATAGAGCATAAGCTCCTTGTCTCACTATCTTCCTATCTTTGCAAGTGCACACATTGCCTGTAGGATAATATTCAGCCTTGAAATCATGTACACCAAGTGAAGACAATTGCAATATGTCCTCCTATCATGAAATTCATGTTTCTTTGCTTGCAACAATTCACATTTAACAAACATGAGGGTTTTGCAAAGGACCAACCCCTTAAACATATTTTGCAATGCATACACACATTCCAACCCCTCAAACATGTCAAGTTGATGGAACAAAGAGAAAGAAAATGAAGAAACAGTACAATTACATTATCAGAATAGGAGTAGAAGTTGGCACTAATACCCTTAACACTTTCATGTAATTGATAATTGATGCACGAAATCTTTCTTGGATATTTGTGATTGTGTATCTGAACAGTATTCTGATTTTCCCACAGAAGTAGACAGCTACATAAGGCATTTGTAGCTAGTAAGTGAAAGAAGAGAGGTTATTATTCAACTTGAAGAAATGTAGTTCCATGTAGACTGAACTTATCTAATTTGGATTTGTGGTCAAGAAGGCGTAACATGGATCTCAACAATGTAAATCAATTTTCAAGCGGCCATGTCCAAGAACTGCCTTTTAGATGTGAAGTTTCCATGGACACAGTAGCTTTTACTACAAAGTCATTAGCACTCTCGATAGTACTTGTTCTCCTATCAATAAGAAATTTGAGTCAATGGCATAGAGGAGTTCTGAATTTTCAAAGAAGATTTCTAAACATTGACACAATCTTTGTTGGCTTTGCAGAACTTTAACAAGTTGTTCCAAGTTGATTGTGATGCAAGTGGGGCAATCATAGGAGCAGTCCTAAGTAAAGAGTTCATCCTATTGCATACTTTAGTGAGATGTTAAATGGTGCTAAGAGAAAGTATGCAATTTATAACCAAGAATTTATGTCGTAGTAGAAGCAGTCAATAAATGTAGGGACACAAAGTTGACCGAGGAGTTTGTTCTCTACAGAAACCATCAAAGCTTTGTAGGTCATAAATAGTCAAGCTAAACTGAACCAACACCATATGAAGTCAACTAATTTTTTGCAAAGATCAAGTCAAATAGATTAGTAATTGCCTTGAATAGGAGGATTTTGGTTTTTGTGCAAATTTAGGTGGAAGTAGTGGGTTTTGATACCACAAAGAAGTTCTATAAGGAAGATGGAGATTTTCGGAGTGGTGCAGGTAGCATGCTGATGTTTTGTTAACTGAATAGAACACCGCCATTAGATTATTTCCTGTGAAAAGGATTTCTTTTCAAGGGGCAGCAGTAGTGTGTACCATGGGGCTCGATAAGAAAGAATATTGTTAAAGAGATGCATAGCAAAGATTGCATGGTGGAGATACGGCTGGTCATTTTTGCATGGACAAGACTCTACCTCAACTACTCAGTAGATATGATTGACAAGGATAAGCAGTGATGTATGGAAAATCATTATGGGCTGTTGGATATGTCAACAAGCAAAAAGGGAAGTGCCAAAACACCATTTTACAAAAGCCATTGCCCATACCATACTGATGCAATAAAGATGAAAAATAAGCCCAATCCCCGGCAGCACTAACTAACACTTGAAGCAAAATTCATACACAGTTTTGTCACTCATTAACTCTATTATTTCAAATTCTACAAATGGTCACATAACACAGCAACTTCTGAACAAACATATACACTCTTGGTCTCTCATTACGATTTTCAAATCTTCATTTCTCCTCTTTGTTTTCTTGCTATAGGATTGCATTCTAATGCTCTCTCTTCTTGCTGTGTTCTACTAAAATAGCCTCTTTATTCAATGCCTGAATCATTTTACTTCTAACTAGCTTCTTCCTCAATGCTAAGTCCCCTCACTCTTATTGCCAACTCTACTCTTATGTTTGTGACCACTCAAACATACAAATTATAAATCTACTCATCTTATGCACCCTTCCACACTCATTCTTTTTTAATTTTTCACACGGCTACTATCTTCTCCACTGTACACTCTTACAGTCAGTTCTTTAGGGCTCTAGTAGTCTGCAATTTGTTTATTTTATTAGCTCTCCTCTGTATTATGCCCTGCACTTCTATCCCTTTTACTTCCCAGAGCTAGAATCTTTCTTCTTCCTCTCTGTACTCACTTCCTTAATGCATTATAATTTCCTCACTGCCTTCTCATATCTGCACCCCACCTTATCTCATTCACTTTGAATATGCTCATAATTCCATGAGGCAAGCGCCTCATGTTCTATCTCTCACATGATCCTCTTCTCACCATTTTTACTTTCTCTATTCACTTGCGGCCTCTCCTTCCCTGTTCCCTTGCACACTCTCTTTTTTTCCCTTTATCCTTGTGAACTCTTCTTTTTTCAAGCACTTACCATTCTGCCTATTCCTCCATTCCATGTGCACCTCATATCTCTAATTCTTTGTTTTCTATTCAATGACTCTTCATTTCCTTGCACTTCATCTCCCACACATTTCCCTCAACTCTTCATTGATATTTTAATATGCAATTGTTGAATTTTGCAATCCCATTTTTTCTGTGTATTGTATTTTTTCCTCAATGCATTTGGGCACGTCTTTGCCTTTTGGGAATTTGGTTTTGTTTTTTATTCACACAACAATGCTTCCTTGTCTTTCGAGCTTCTCTATTTCCCATGCTGACACTATCTCCTCTTTCCCAATAGTACACAACTGAAAACTTTCTCTTTTTCCCTCGATGTTTTGTTATTATTTTTATTGGCAAGTACTTACTCTACCTCTTCCAACTCCCACCATGCAGACCCTCTGTTTTTCCATTTTGTGTTTTTTTTAATTTCTCCTAAAGCTAAATCACCAAGGATTCCCCCTCAAAACCAAACTGCAAATTCGCAAGATTCATCACTGATTCTCCTCCCAGATGCTCCAGCATCAGACACCCCAGGCCGGAAATTAGTAGAACAACCCTTCTAGATTGTAAACAACTTACAATGAGCCCCCTCACTATAACACTTGCCCCAAATTTAATTTTTTTCTTCCTCCTCTTCTAGCACCTAGCCAAAACAATCATCACTCATCTCCAACAATTTTGCTTCATATTTCTCTCTTAACATGGAATCAGCTCCATCATAACCCATCCTCCTCCAAGAAATTTTTATCCAATTTTCAACCACTGAAACTGTGCCTGTAGTGATCCCGAGTTATGAAAATTAAAGATTTCCATCACTTTGTTTTTTGCACCTATACCTGCTCCTCCTCTTGCCATACCAACATAATGACTTTTTTTGTGCTCCACCTCAACCCTCAACACCTCTAACATTCTTCATTTTCTAACTCATATGCATGCAAATCCGCATACATCTCATAATTATAAAAATTGAAAATTACCTCTGCTACTGCATTTTTTCTTTTTCATGTTCAATTGGAATAGTTTCATCTTCGTCGCGCATTTTCATTATCTGTGTCTTTCAAAGGACTCATCACCACTGCAACTCGTTCCTTGTCTTCAGAGTCTATGTCTTCATTTGGTTCTCAATTACTGCTGCAAATTTTATTTTGCTTCCCTATTTCATGCCTCCAACAAGACATGCTCTTTCAACCTCATTATTCTCTTCATCATCCTTTTGTACAAGGATCTTCTCAAGCCTACTGCTGCAACCTTCCCTTTTTCTTCAACATATAAGGAATCCATCTACATGTCCTCCAATGAAACAATTATTTCTCCTCTCATCTTCCTTTCTATCATAGTTCCAACCTTTAATTTCACTCCATCATCCCTTTTCAAAGACATGTTTCAGTTGTGAACTCTTTCATGTCTTCTCTTTTATCCTCTTGCACGAGCGCCTCTTCTTCAATGTCACAGGCTTGACACCTTGCTACAACATTTCTATTGCCTACAAACAAATTACTATCAAGCTTTGAACTTCAACATGCAGTAAATATTGGATTCTCATCTCTTCCTTCAAAAGGTTTCATCCTTATCTTTCTCTACTCCATCATTTCATTAATTTAAGCTAAACGGTAATAATAAGTTTAAAGTTTAAACAATTGTGTAAGCTGATAAGTAGGAGATAATTTCCACAGCTAGTCAAATTGTGATATGAATATCAGGATTTAACTGTGTGATTTTGAGTCAAACTCGATGACCCATGTTTCATGAGTAGTGATTCAACATGAATCCATCTCTCATGAGAATAAATGGAACACTTAGCACTCATTGGATCTAGGTGATGCTCACAAGGGTGAAGCACCGGGACTTCCCGGGAGGTCACCCATCCCAGTACTACTCCAGCCTGAGCGCACTTAACTACAGAGTTTCCTCCATAGTTAAACCCAAAGCTTGCAACCCTATTTGCAAAACCTTCACCAAGTGTTGTGCCTTATGAACCATTCATTAGAAAGCCCCTTAAGCTCATCAATTGATAAGTAGGAGATAATTTCCACAGCTAGTCAAATTGTGATATGAATATCAGGATTTAACTGTGTGATTTTGAGTCAAACTCGATGACCCATGTTTCATGAGTAGTGATTCAACGTGAATCCATCTCTCATGAGAATAAATGGAACACTTAGCACTCATTGGATCTAGGTGATGCTCACAAGGGTGAAGCACCGGGACTTCCCGGGAGGTCACCCATCCCAGTACTACTCCAGCCTGAGCGCGCTTAACTACAGAGTTTCCTCCATAGTTAAACCCAAAGCTTGCAACCCTATTTGCAAAACCTTCACCAAGTGTTGTGCCTTATGAACCATTCATTAGAAAGCCCCTTAAGCTCATCAATTGATAAGTAGGAGATAATTTCCACAGCTAGTCAAATTGTGATATGAATATCAGGATTTAACTGTGTGATTTTGAGTCAAACTCGATGACCCATGTTTCATGAGTAGTGATTCAACATGAATCCATCTCTCATGAGAATAAATGGAACACTTAGCACTCATTGGATCTAGGTGATGCTCACAAGGGTGAAGCACCGGGACTTCCCGGGAGGTCACCCATCCCAGTACTACTCCAGCCTGAGCGCGCTTAACTACAGAGTTTCCTACTTATGAATTGATGAGCTTAAGGGGCTTTCTAATGAATGGTTCATAAGGCACAACACTTGGTGAAGGTTTTGCAAATAGGGTTGCAAGCTTTGGGTTTAACTATGGAGGAAACTCTGTAGTTAAGCGCGCTCAGGCTGGAGTAGTACTGGGATGGGTGACCTCCCGGGAAGTCCCGGTGCTTCACCCTTGTGAGCATCACCTAGATCCAATGAGTGCTAAGTGTTCCATTTATTCTCATGAGAGATGGATTCATGTTGAATCACTACTCATGAAACATGGGTCATCGAGTTTGACTCAAAATCACACAGTTAAATCCTGATATTCATATCACAATTGTGTAAGCTACTTGTTAGTGCGCTCCCACAAGTTAAAATATGGTCAAATAATTTTCCACGGAGATTAGATTAGATTTCAGAGAGATTACTTGGCCAGGTAATTTTTCAGAGAAATTAGATTTTCAGGTAATTTTACCAACTTAATGATTTACTGGGCAAGAGGAGCCATGCCACAGTAGGATTATTAAAATTCTGAGCCATGTTACTCTGAGCTCTACATACATTTCAGATTTTTCAGACATCTCCTTTTATCTTTAGGGCATTTCAATAGCATAAAGATATAAAGAGCAAATAAAATAGAATTTAATTCATGAATTGTAGAAAATAGATTTTGTCATTTACATTTGTATTGTTGATTGCATAGGCAGATATTCAGTTAACTTTTTAAGAGGGCAGTCACCAAATAGTGGCCTAAGCGTGAGATCAGATGTTTGCCAAGTCTATGAAGCACATGAGATCAAAATGAATTGTAGAAAATAGATTTCTTCATTTATGCTGATTACATAGGCATATATTCAGTTAAGATTTCAAGAGGGCAGTCACCAAATAGCCGTCTAAGTCTGAGATCAAATATTAGCCAAGTCTATGAAGTAACTGAGAGTGAAACTTATCAGACTTTTAAAGAGGGCAGTCATCAAATAGTTGTCCAAGTCTGAGATCAAATATTAGCAAAGTCTATGAAGTAACTGAGACCAAAATTTATCAAATAACAATCTAGCTACTATTAGGAATTTATTAAAAGTGGAAATCATTTTGAACTGACCCAAGACTTTCATTGTGATTGAGGCAAGGAGTTTTGTACGAGTAGTTCAATATTTGAGAAAGCTTACCAAATCATACTCCACAATTGCAGTGCTTTATATTCAATAATAACAACTGGCGAGTCCTTTATACAGGGTAGCTTTCAACAAAAGACATTTGTTGAACACAAATTTTTCCTTTTTTCAAATTTAAGGGATTTTAATATGATTGTAATGCACTTCATATTGAAAAGGTCATTGGAAATTGAGTCAATGATTGGTCAACAAAAATTTTCATGAATCAGAATTTTTCAGGGAACTTTGCAGATTATTGCTTCTATGGTCGATATATATATATATATATCATGACCTTTGGAGAGAGTATGTTGGTCTATTTGCTTTCAGAGATGCTCATTATAACTTCGATTGTAGTCTATGAACCGCTAGATTTTCACAAACTCTCTTGCCAGGTATGCAATAGTGACATTATTCAGTGTTTACTGTTTGCTGAGCTGGGGTGATAACTCTTGCAAATGAGCGTAATTTCTAGGTGAACAAAATTGCTTGACCACAAGTGTCCAGTCTGGTCTCCTGTAGGAGGATTTTCACCACAGGCAAGCTTTGAACTTGGGTGTCTTAATAAGTACGAGGTAGCTTTCCAACCCTCAGATCAAATTTAAGTCGAATAAGGAAAACTTAAAAAATCGCCTTTTGGCTCTTCAGTTTAATTGTAGTACTTCTCTTGTATTCACTAGAGCAGATATACATATACAGAATTTTTGACGTTATGATATCAAAACAATTCCAGATTACCTATGATGGTTTTGAGGAAAATTGCTTACCTGCATACAGTCTCCCACGTTGATAATAAAAGCATTGGCAACGGGTTTGATTGGCACCCATTCTCCATTCTTGCGCCTAACTTGTAGTCCTTCAACCTCATCTTGAAGCAACACAGTTAGCGCACCCACATCCTTGTGTCTACTCACACCCAGAGCCATGTCAGGCACTGGACACGTAGGATAATAATTCAATCTTAGAAAAGAAGTATGCTCTTCAAACTTTGAATCGAAATAATCACTGGGCAATCCTAAGCTTCTAGATATTAGTCCCAGCAATTTGAACGATAGCTTCTCTACAGCCTCAGCGTATTTCTCACAGGCCTCCCTGCTCCACCAATAATAAACATTAACCAAGCAATATCAAACAAAAAATAAGAGTTCAGGTGATGTAAATGTTCAAATTAAACAAATCTGAATGATGAGAAACCTCAGATGCGGTGGGTTTTCTGGCCACTGATTTGTCAAGGGCATCGTTTCACTGGAATCTGCTTCAAAATGACGAGGAAGATGAATTGTGCCTCTGCATGCAAAATCGAAGACTTGTTTCCAGTCTCTCACATTCTTGGTGAGCTCATTGTCATAGTAGCCAAAAGGGTTATTGAAGTCTCTTCTGACTTTGGCCTTGTCTTGAACGGGCAACGAGAAGAACTGAGCTGCTTGAGATTGGAGCGTATGGATGAGGTGGAGAGGGACGCCATGGTTTATGACTTGGAAGAACCCCCAGTCCTTGCAGGCTCTCTGGATTTCGCTTGTTGCCGTGTCTATATTGTTAAGATCTATCACTGGGACTTGCTCACCAGCTGAGAAGTCGCTTAAATTGTTACCAATTCGGGGCCTGTCTTCCGGAGAGACTACAAAGGCTGGATCAATGTTCAAAGCAGCTTTTACATCGCTCTGTAATCCCATTGTTTCGTTTCCTTCTTGATCAATGTTATCATTAAGAGTCTTAGGGGAAAATAAAAGTATAGTAGGCAAATCCAAGCCTCGAGTATGGATGAAAAAGCTGAAACCGACAATATTTCCTCTGTTTGTCGAATTGGAAGACAAATTTCCGAAGCTTCTCGGGGTGACGCAAGGTGTCCCGTGAAGCGGCTACTCGAATTATTTTTGTGTAACAGGGTATTTTACTGAGAGGAAACAGAATCTTTCATTATTTTGTATTTTTTAAGTGTTTTTCTTGTCAGATGTTTTTTTCGATTAAAAGGAAATTGGAATCTTATGTAAGAAAAGAGAATCTTTAATTATTTTGTACTTTAGGAGTCTTTTTTCCTTATCATTTTTATTTTATTAAAAGGAATTAGAATCCTAATTATCGACCAAAAATGTTTCAATATCCATGTAATATATTTTTTTAGTAAATGTTTAATTTTATTTTTAGTGATAGATTGATTATTTTCATTTAATTTTTCATTAATGTAAAATTTGGGAGATTTTAATTTTTGAAAGTTCTTAGAAATCTTATAATTTGCATTTATTTATTTATCATAATTATAATTCTATTTGTATTTGTATCTTGATACATATAAATGTATTCAATTATATATAATTAAGTTAATGCAAAGGGCATAACTAACCACTCAACAATTCATCATTTATCTTGAAGTTTGTTTTTCACTCATCTCCTTCTTTAATCTAGATTTGTGATGTGCACTCTTTAGATATATCTAGTGTGATTACTCGTCTCTACTCATGCAATCCCGAATGTTATCCATTCTTAGCAAGGGAAAACTATAATTGATAGTGATCTTATTAATAACCCAAGAATATGTACATGTCCTCCACTGTACATTTTTCCTTCGTATTATAATTGTTGGTATAACACACAGACTCAAATTCACTTCAATCAACCCCTTCTACAACTTGTTTATTCAACTCATGACTTTCTATTAGAGTCATTCTATGGGATACCTTATTTGACAAACTAGATTCAAGAATCAAGTCCACTTGATGAATAATATTTATTATTGGATGCAAGCCATAAGGCGCATTATCATAAACAATAGCCTAAGACTCATCCAATAAATTTGAAACTTCCATAGGTACATCTTCTACATCTTATTTATCAACTTTTGAATAAAATAAAAACATGCATGCTCTTGATTCATTTCTTATAGAAACTTCCCTTCATTAATGAAGCATACTCTTGCATTACCACATACTATTTTATTTATTTCCTTCAACAAATTCACCTTGTGTTAGACTCCATCCTTTGTCAAATAATTGGTATTTGCATACCCATCATGTACTATACAATGATCAAATTGAAATAGTCCCCCTAACAACATATGATAAACATCTATAGGAATAATATCACATAATACATCATCATGATAGTTTACAATTTTGAACTTTACAATAAATTTCTCATCGACCAAATCCCTATGGTCCTTCTATAATTGAGAAATTTGGTAGGGATTCAAATGCTTCCTTCTCTCTAACTTTAATTTATACTTTAGGTTATTAGTACTACTACTGTCTACAATTATATTTAATACTTTATCATTATACTTATATATTGTGTGAAACAAATTATTCCTCTTCTTTGGTGTCTTCTCATCATTTAGTAAGCCCTTTTGGTAACAATGACATCTTTTCTTTTGGAATCTCTAGAATGTAAAGACTTGACATACTCACCTACATGTGAAACTAGTGTGTGGAACTCTATGTTAGATAACTGAGAAGGGGGTGAATGAGTTACATGTCTAGTTATTCTATAGGCCTTTCAAACACTTGAGTACCAATTTAGACTTCATAAACCTCAATAATAATAACTCAATGATCACAATCAACTTCTCATTTCATTTTTGTAATCAAATCACTCCAAATTGTTATCTCACTATTTATATTATTACCGAGTATTAGAGATTTAAGTTAGCTTTTATCAAGTTGGAGTAACTAGTAAATAACATGAAAATAAACTTGCAACACAAAATCAATTATACATTTGACATGGGTATTTTAATGTGGAAACCCTAGAAAGGGAGAAACCATCTGGGACCAAAAAACCAAATATTTTCACTCTTCTAAAGTGAGTTATGCTAGGAGTTAACCTTGTTAAAGGTTACATACACATTTTAATATGACCTGGTTAGAGGATTTTAACTTAATGATCATCTAGACCTTATCACTCCTTGACCTTGTCTTAAGAGTGACCTACTCTAAAGGACTTACAAACATCACTAATTGATGTTAGCATATAGGATTTCACAGACTTGTTAGGTCCACTCAATTAAGATATTTTGTCTACTGCAATGGTTAAAAAGTACCAGTCAAATGACCTATTAGGTTTAGCACTACCTTGCTTGTTCATATCTCTGCTTTTCTTGGTATCTTCCTTCTTATCTTCTTTTGGTTGATTCACTTCTTCACACTTTCACTTTCCATTGCTTAATATTCTCAACTTTGTTCTTCTTGGTTCATCTTACTTCTTCAACACCTTCAATAATGTGCATCTAACCAACAATAATTAGCAACCATCAACAACCAAAAACTTTCTTGATCATCCCTTTAAATATTACTCTGGGTAAGTGCACCATGATAGTGTCCAAAAAAGTGGACACCCCCATAAAAAAGCAAAATTTTCAATAACCTGATTGGGTTATTTAAAAGTGAAATGTCAGTCAGGCTTGGTATCCAAGCCTGGCCATTATACTTTACAAAACTCAATCGAGTTTTGTAAAGTATATATTTTTATTGTTGTCCACATTTGAGGGCATTTTTATACCCTCAAACAATAGTAGCAACATGGATTGTGCAATGAGAACACCAAAACCTGATTGGTTTTACCATAGAAATTGATTTTTAATTGCATCTCCATCCATGGAAACCTGCAAACAAGGTAAGTCTTCATTCTATTCCTTGTTTATGTATTTTCTAATCAAGTTTTGTAATTTGGTTTTGCAATTTATAAGTTTTGTAATTATTTTTAATTTTTTTTAATATAGATGCATCAAGGAATCCAAGAAAATGAAGGAGAGAAGAAAGACCACCTCCTACACAATCAAACCCTCCACTTGTCATGACACAACTACAAAATACTCTACCCGATGTGACAACCACAAAACCCTCCACCCATAGAGGCACAACCACAAAACCCACCACTCAATGTTCTCTTTCAATAACCACCGCCTCCTATAAACCCTATGTGCATACAATTACATCATTTAACAACTACACAAGAGGACCTCATAAACCACCTCTCAAAAAATAATGCTAACATTACGCAAATGGTCAATAGGTTGCAATCATCTATACTTGATCACCACTCAACCCTAGTGAATACACTTTAACAAATGGTCTAAAATGCAAATGAGGTGTCTATGAAGGTTACAAAATGGGGTACATGGAGGGATAGGTGCGGTGCATTTTATGCCGATGGGTTATCATATCAACAAGTGAAAGATAAAGACATAAAGAAAGGTACTATATGTTCTCTTTTCATCGATCCTATATCTGACAACTCCCTATTACACACAACCAAAACTTTTCCTATTTACTGGTGCACTCATGCTAGGATGAGATCATGTTTTTGAGATAGGTGGTATATGGTATTTGACCTACCACCATGTAATAATTATGAGGTGCCTCTATATTTTTTTGAGAAAGCTATATTGTGAGTTCATCCTTGCCGAGAAGCCAAATTACTTTGACATTCATCAGTTCCAAGGTAGAGGGAGAGACTCTACGCAAGATAGACCTGGGGCTCATAGGGTGGTACCGCAACATGAGAGCAGATGTACAACATGAAAAACCATGTCTCATGTTGTACTCCCATAAATTATAAAGGAGTTTATTGATTTATAGACTCTTCATGTCGTTGCATCATTGACAAATGTTATCATTCAACATGGCTCACAGTTAGGTGGTTTTCCTTCACCTATGGCATGCCGACCATCATCAAATGCACTTTTAGGGTCATCCTAGCATGTGACAACTCCATCATCATCACCTATGGCACCAAGTTCATCACAGTATGCGACAACTCCACCATCATCACCTATGGCACCAAGGTCACCACAACAAGTGATAGCTCCATTGTCATCACCTATGGCACCTCAGTCATCACAACCTATGATAGCTCCATCAGTATCACCTGCACCACTAGTGTCATCTCTTATTATGTCACCTACACCACTAGTCTCATCTCTGCTTGTGTCCCCTGCACCACCAATGTCATCCTCAGTTGTGCCACCTGCATCATCATCACATGCATCATTACAGTCTTTGAGGCCCAATCAACATTTTTGTTTTAGCTGTCAGCACATGTGTGATGGGATAAATATGGATATGTCTCAAGATGGAGTGTCATCTCATCCATGTGTACATTGTGGGCATACTTGTTATTCATATGAAGATGGGGATTTCACACTAGCAAATGATTTGATGGCGATGGTCTTTGTTGGACAAGGGACATAGGTTTGTTTGTTTGTTTGAGTTTTGACATGATATTTGTAATCACCTAAATATTGTAAAAGTTATGTAAAAAAAAATTATAGATCACTCTAGATTGATATGTGAACAATATGCAATGCAAGGTGCAACAAGTAGTACAAGAACACCACAGAGTATTCATTTTGCTAGAGATGCGAGGCTAGGAGCAAGAACACCTGAGGTAAATTTTTTAAAATATTCTTAAAAGTAAAATAATACATTGGCTTAAAATATTGTTTCTTAATTGGTATGACACTAACAATTCGCTTATAGATCCTCTTCCATCTCCTACCATCATTGAAACCCTCTCATTCATCAAATCCATCCAATTCCCATCCACATCTCTTGCTCCTAGCATTACCCAAACCCCATATAATGAACCTCATGAATTTTGACATGATATTATTTAATCACCTAGAAATATCATAAAAGTAAATTTTTTTTAAAATGTATAAAGCACTTTAGATTGATATGTTCAAACAATATGCAATGTAGGGTACAAAAAGCGGTACAAGAACATTGCATAGTACTCATTTTGCTAGAGGTGCAAGGTTAGGAGCAAGAACACCTAAGGTAAAGTTTTTAAAATATTCTTAAAAGTACAATAATACATTGGATTTGAAATATTGTTTCTTAATTGGTATTCTTAAAAGTACAATAATACCTTTCCATCTCCTACCATCATTGAAACCCTCCCAAATTCATCAAATCCATCCAATTCTCATCCACATATCTTGCTCCTAGCATACCTGAACTCCATCTAATGAACATCATGTGAGTTCATCCTCCATATACCCATCCACATTGAAGAACCCCCGTATCACAAAGGGTGTCTTGTAGAAGTGTGAAGATCATGAATTTCCACTTTTATTTCTCAACAAGGTGCCAAAAGTTGATTCGTATCTCTCTTTTCCTTCTCGGTCTCTTTGTTTTCAATTTCTAGGCCTTGTACTATCCTTCCAATATCATCCTTCAAGTCTTTTTTTCTTCTTTCCCTCTATGATCTTCTTGTTGTTATTGTGCCTTCTTGCCATTTACAACATTATCTCATATTTATAACAATACTCTTTACTATTTTGTCAAGCTTGTTAGGGGTTGAAATTTCTCAAATTGATGATGCCATGCTTTCTGCCATTAACTTTGGCCTTGAGAGCTATGCAGTATCATAGCTTGCACACCTATCAAGTTTATGATTTGAGTTGAACTCATGATATGTCTTATTGATTCCTCTTATGTTATATTTGTTTCTTCTTTAGAGTACTCTACATAGCTTGAGGCCTAGAGGAAAGGGGAAAAAATCAGCAAGAACACCAAAACAAAACAAAACAAATATTAAAAATACAAGTGAAGTTTATATTTTGAAATTTATTATGAATGAATGTATATACATGTACTCAATATTGATGAATATGTTGACTTGTTTGTTGAATATATGTAGAAACAATTTAGTTTTGTAGAGTTGATGAATGCTCCCGAGACTGTCAATGTTGAGTCAATGGAAGAGGTAAAATTTCATATTTTTCTTCTCATAAATTTTAAGTTAAAGTATGCTTTTGTTCTATATACATATTAAACAGTTGCATTTATAAATGAGTACATGTTTTTTTTTGTAGTTTTATAATAATTATCAATAATTTGTCTTATTAACATGTGTTATTTATCTTTTACCTATTACAACACTCTTTGAGACTTCGTGCAAATCCTTTCCCATTTTATTTTGTTAGGACTTCCAAGCTTCAAAGATGGGGTCAAACACAACAGAGTCTAGAGATATCTATGTAGAGTCTTAGTGTAATCCCTTTTGTAATCTCAATTTGGATTGCTTGTGTGTGTAATAGAAATACCTAACACCTACTCTACAATTCTAACATTTTAAAGCTTACCATACATGTTGTGCCTCATACCAACATTCATTCATCAATGCGTGTACCTCCTACTAACACGGTAGATCTAGCTCAGGCTATAGTATGTTCTTTTTTTTACTCTATTTGTAATCCCTAATACCACTCTATAATTCTAATATTTTATCACTTATCATACAGGTTGTGCCTCATACCATCATTAATTCATTGGTGCTTGTAGCTCCTGCTAGCACGAGATATCTAGCTCAAGTTGTAGTATGTTTTTCTTTTTTTAAACTCTATTTGTAATCCCTAATGCCACTCTATAATATTAACATTTTATCACTTATCATACAAGTTGTTCCTTATACTAGCATTGATTCATCAGTGCTTGTACCTCCCACTAGCATGGGAGATCTAGCTTAGGCTACAATACATTTTTTTGTTTTTTTACTCTATTTGTAATCCCTAATGCCATTCTATAATGCTAACATTCTATAGCTTATCATACAAGTTGAGCCTCCTGTGAGCATTGATTCATTGGTAGTTGTGTCTCCCATCATCACTCTACCTCATAAGTTTGTGAGGAGTCCTACCCATCGACGAAGGAGCCCATTACCACTATCATTCACTCCAACTGTGGGAGAAAGGGATGAGGTAATGAGTAGCTCAACTATCCACAATTTAGAACCCAATTTCTAATTATTTTTATATTACTTATAGATAAGATATTTGATAGTGTATTTCAATTTTTCTTTTGTAGACACTTAGTGAGCTAGACGCTACATTAAAGAGGCTCAATTTTGATGATTCTACATAGTCATAGATATTGATAATGATATACATATGTAGTTGTGGTCATCACATGACATTGACATATATTCATCTTTTGTATTGTATATATTCAAGATTTGTATTGTGCACATTTGATATTTATATTATACACATTTGATATTTGTTGGGTATTCAACTTTTGTATTGTATATATTCGATATTTGCATTGTGCACATTCAACATTTCTATTGTACACATTCAACATTTGTCGAGTATTTGACTTTTGTATTATATTGATGAGAAATAACATCTTTTTGTAACTATATGATTGATATGACATTATATATTGTTCATTTTGATAAACATTAAACTTGGATTTCCATCCAACTTGTTCAATGTGTGCATAAAAACATGTATTTTAGCTTACTTTCTTGCAAGTAGTCAAACACATGAACACTCATAATTTTATATAGAAAGTGTAACATGTTTATTAGATTCATTATAACATGTAATCATATGTCACTTACTTTGATGTAATAAGACATGAAAAGTAAAAATATGTCATGATTTTTGTATTTGTGTCAAAGATCGCAGCCCAATAGTGCATAGAGACCCTTAGGGACACTTCCATTCAGTGTGGTTGATATCATCAGAGGGATTTTGTGGCTAAAATGAGGTTGGTCCTAGGCTAAACTCAACCAACTAGAACTAACAAAGTAGATGATTCAATCCTAGGACCAACAATTTGAAATATACACAACCTTGCTCATTTTAAGTGAGCAACATTGCAACTTTTGGCAATAGGTGAGATACAAATGCCAAATACAAAAAAATCGAATATCTAAAAACTAAGATAGGTTGTTGTAGGCCTAGTTAACATGATCCTATAACACCTGACATTTTTTCAATACCTTGCACAAGCTTAGAGAAATGCCCAATCAAAGATCACAACCTGATGGTGCTTAGAGACCCTTAGGGACGCTTCTGTTCAGTGTGGTCGATACTGTCGGAGGGACATTGTGGATGAGACAAGGTTGGTCATAGGCTAAACCTAACTATTTGGAGCTAATAGAGTAGATGATTCTATCCTAGGACCAACGGTTTGAAATATACACAACCTTTCTCATTTTAACTGAGCAACATTGCAACTTTTGGCAGTAGGTGAGATACAGATGCCAAATCCAAAAAATGTAAAATCTCTAAAAACTAAGATAGGTTGTTGTAGGCCTAGACAACATGATCCTGTAGCATCTAACAATTTGTCAATACCTTGAACGAGCTCAGAGAAATGCCCGATCAAAGATCCCAACCCGATGGTGCTTAGAGACCCTTAGGGATGCTTTTGTTCAGTATGGTCGATATCCTTGGAGGGATGTTGTGGCTGAAATAAGGTTGGTCCTAGCCTAAACCTGACAAATTGGAGCTAATAGAGTAGATGATTTGATCCTAGGACCAACGGTTTGAAATATACACAACCTTGATCATTTTAACTAAACAACATTGTAACTTTTGGCAATAGGCAAGATATGAATGCCAAATCCAAACAAAGTCAAATCTCTAAAAACAAAGATAGGTTGTTGTAAGCCTAGATAACATGATCCTATACCACCTGATTGTTTTTCAATACCCTGTACACGCTCAGAGAAATGCCCGATCAAATATTGCAACCCAATGGTGCCTAGTGACCCTTAGGGACGCTATCATTCAGTGTGGTCAATACCATCAGAGGGACGTTGTGGATGAGATGAGGTTGGTCCTAACCTAAACCTAACCAACTAGAGCTAATAGAGCAATCATGGATTGCTAGGAAAAGCTAAAATTGTTGATTAGGTCCTAAGTTCATAAAAAATTGCTCAATGAGCCAAACGTTGTTAAATAGGTTTAAAGTTGTTAAGGATAGGCAACTGAGGTATTAGGTTACTTAATATGTCCTAGGAATCTTAACTAAATCCATATAAGTTGAAGATAATAAAATTATTTTTTAAAGGATATCATCAAACCCACAAAAAATGATTATAGGGCATACAAATATGCACATGTTACATGTTTTCTCTTTTTTATATACAAAATTTGGCATCTAAATATGAACATGTGACATCTCTTATAAGATTTTTATACAACATATGACATACAAATATTCACATGTTACATGTTTTCTTTTTTTTTAGATACAAAATTTGGCCTCTAAATATACACATGTGACACCTCTTATCAGAATTTTATACAAAATATGGCATACAAATATGCACATGTTACATGTCTTCTCTTTTTTATATACAAAATTTGGCATCTAAATATGTGCATGTGACATCTCTTTTCAGATTTTTATACAAAATATGGCATACAAAGATGCACATGTTACATGTCTTCTCTTTTTTATATACAAAATTTTCCATCTACATATGCACATTATTGTGAAGCTGCAACATTTCGCATGACATATATACCAAATTTTCAAAATTATTCTACCATATGTAGAATGATTCAGCTATATAGCATACAATAAATCAAGGGAACCTTCTAGATTAACTCTAACCCTTATTGTATCAAGTATTGCCTCATGATCAGATTTACATACTTTCCACAACTTCATGTTAAAAGGCCTACCGCGATATAGTATCAACTGAATATTTGTTGCAACAATAAGGTTAGAGTAAAGAAGAATATGTATGTGTGTCTCAAAATCCTCAAATAACCATGTGGTAGATTTCTTCATAGGGTACCTACATTTAATTGTAAAGACAATTTAAAGTTAGAATTTCAAAATTTATACATGACAAATTGACTTAAATAGACATTCATGGTAGCCTAGGACAAAAATATACTACCTTCTAAGCCATGTGCATGTCACAATGATGGATCCTATTGGGTACTCAATATCCTCACCATCAATGACTGCAACTATCAGTTTCTTTTTGGGCTCAATACATTGACATAGAAAGCAATATGTTCCTTCATCATTATTCTAATGTGCAATAACTGCATATACATGATTTTCATTATATAGAAGGATAAGTTAATGGAAAAATTGAAAGTAATTTATTTTAACCAAGTATTAAATTGATAACTTATTACCTAGTTCAACTAGGTTAGATACATGTTGAAAATCTATTAATGCTTCAACTTGGTTGAGTTGTAGTGTTGTAGGAAGTTGATATGAATCAATTGGATGCAAAGGTCTATAAGACCATTGGTCAACCCACTCTTTTGATTCACATTCATCACATAAATGATACATACACGAAGAGAAAAAGCATGCAAGATTTCTAGTATGAATACCTAGTGACGCTGCATTTGAACTTCAAAATGAATGCATCTCACTTGATCCTATAAGTGTACAACAATCTTACAAATTTTCAACATTAGGTTCATGTATCAACCAAAAAATATCTAGAAAACATAGACTTACCTGTATTACCTGGTCCCATAATAGAATTGTACCATTGGACAATTATTTCAATATTTTCTAATATTGTGCCACCTTCGTACTTTAATTCCTCTCTACTAAGGGCTCTTTTCACACGTGCTCGAGCACCATCATGCTCTCCCTTGCCATGTCCTGCCTCAATGAAATTCCAAAAATGTTGCACTCCACTTGTCACATGCATCCTACTCAACCAATAAAACATCCTTGCATTCTTGAATTGTGCAGTGCAATTGTTTGACCATATAATGTGTTGATTGTATCTTTCATCTATTTCCCTCAAATTGTCATAGAAAACTCTAAAACATACTTGCACAAAATCTGATGAATGAGTTCGATCATCACTGATATACAAGTGATATTCTCTTGATATTTTTATATCATCCTCTATGCTATCATGTCCATGAATAAATGCTATGTGTACAAAAATTGATACCTGTATAGAGTTGTAATACATTGGTTGCACTTCATTGTGAGGTTTTAGTGTATGGTTTTCAGTGAAGTCAACAACCGACACAATTGTACCCAAGGGAAAAGTGTCCTTACACAACTTGAATTTCTCATCTAACCATCTAGCTCTATGTGTATGACCTATGTAGTCAAAAACTATTTTCTCTTGAAATAATTTCATAAAATCAGCTACATATAGATCACTTTTCACTAATTCACACCTCTTTAAATATTTTCCATCTTTAACACCATATATAACTAACTGATTTGTACTTTCCAAGAGAAACTAGTGTCTTACCAATTTCATGTGTGCTATCTAGATGTAGGCATCTATGCAACTTTTGCAAACCACCACATTGAGGGCAAAAACATTTCAAACACATGATCCAATAATAAATGCACACATCATCTCGTTTACATAGTACACTTGCAATAAATTCTCTCAGTGACTTAGGAGGTAATTGTAGACCACATTCCTACAATATTTCATTAGTATGCAAAGTACGACATATATAATGATAAACATCATAATGCATAGAAAACTCAACATGAACTCTACAACAACATGTAGTGCATGTATGATTTATCTTAACGTAGAATGGTTTTGTCATCTCAAAAAGCCTTTGGCTGATTTTAATTTGAGGAAATATTTGAAGAAACATTTCATAAAATTGTGTTTGAGTCGCATCCAAAAAATGTTTTTCATGTGGCTTGCGGTTTGTTTTTCCAATTTGTCTTTTGACAATATCTTTTTAGTTTGGTGAAGCCCTTGTGTTTTCATGCCAAAAGCTTTCTATTAATGTTCTTAATGCATCAACAATAATTTATCCTTACATGAGAGTCTACCTTGGAATGACCAAAAAATAAGTCTCATTAGAATTCTCAATTTTATCTCACCTCACTAAGGTGTTGAGTAATGTTTTAGATTACGGTAAAAATAGGTTTTGAAGGGACCCTGAAACCCTTTTACATCCTCAAAAAAGGAAAAAACACGCTAACTAAAAGGAAAGAGCCCATAAACCTACTAAAAAGTAGCATCAAAATTAGGTTTTACAGGGACTTGAAACCACTAATAAAGTCCAGATAAAAAGCCCAAGTTTTACAAGGACCTAGAACTAACAATATATATAAAAAACTAAAATCTAGAAACTAGGACCAAACACAGGAACCAGAAGAACCAGCCAGTAAACAGGACTTGCACAAGAACCCAACCAGAAAAGAAGACCCAGGAAACTATTACAATTTCATAATCATCTTCACAGCCTCCTTACCAATCTTAGCCGTATCCTGAATGGAGTTAGCAACCAAAAAAGCAACATCAATCAAAGTTTTTTTCCTTGAACTCTGTCTTGTCCTCTTGCTTGGGCCCTCCGAAGATATGGTTCCTTCATTAACTCTTTTACCCAAAGTAGTCGCAGCTACACAAATGCTTGAGGTAACTTGCTCCATTTTTGTTCCACTTTCCCTGATGAGCAGTCTAAGATTCTGCTTGTAGTCCTTTAGTTTTTTTGGGATATCTCCCATTTGCACCTCCATGTGTTGAATAATAGCCTAGTCAGCCTCCTAGTTATGTTGCAATGTATCCACTTTCTTCGTCAGCCCCCATTATTTCATTATATAACTAGGAATCAACCTGTAGGAAAGAGTCAGCTTTTTATTTAGCAGAGTGGAGGAAGGAAAGAATGGTTTCCCTCTCCGGGGAGTCACCCGCATCATCAAAAATGGTGTGTGGAATAGGGCCATCTTTATCAATATGAATCCCCCCGTCCAACGGTTCCATCTCACCAGGCTCCTCTTGAATATGGTGGCTCTGTCCCACCTTATCATGTCCCTCAGTTTTCTTTAGAGGAGTGGAAGCTTTCCCATGTTTTCCTCCTCACTCAAAATGGCTAAATCATTATTTTGTTTCTCTTTATCACCTCCCCCAGACTCAAGATGAGTGTCCTCATTTTTAGACTTTTTCTGATCTGAATTCACCTCCGTAGTATCTTCCTCTCTCCCGTCCTCATTATTGTCTTTCAAATCCGAGTAACCATCCAGGTTAGAGCTAAACTCCCTAGCATCCATCCCCTCCTCTTCCTCAAGGGCATCCTTATCAGAGCCATCAATGCTCTCCACCTCAGTGTCCTCTTCCTCAATATGTCTTTGAGAACTGGAGGGTTTCAATTTAACCTTTGTTATCTTTTTAACACTCTCATCCATTTTTCCTGTAATAGGATTAGGACTCTTTTGCTTGGCAGTGGACGGGGATGAAGCAATGGAATTATTTTTACAAAAACCCTCAATGAGTAAAATCAAACCTTCATGTAATATGGGTTGAGACTATTTCTTTTTATGGGCATTCAAACTTTGGAGCAAAGAAAACTGCAAATAGAAAGGGAAGGAGATTTTTTCCTTGTACCTAAAATGGTTAAGGAAAACAAAGTGGAATTTGTGCACCCTTTTACTTTTTCCATCAAGGATGAAATATTCACGAATACAACCAAGCACATCAAGCCAAATACCTTTTATTTGTTGCACATCAAAGAAGTTGCCACTCTTTTCCAATTGTAGTTCTTCTTCTTCCGTCTTCAAAAATTTTTTGTAGGCCGCATTGGAAATACTGGTCTGCTTTGAAAACTTGATACCTTCCATGGGAAGACCGGTGACTTTGGCAATGAATTCCTCAGTCATCTTAACAGACACTCCATGTAGGGTAACTTTTTCGCCCGCCCAGTTTTTAAAGAAGGTAGTGGTGACATGGGGTTTGAATCCATGCAACCGCTCCAAGTAGCTGGCCACCTTCTCTTTCTGGAGAATCTTCCAAATGTCCTACCTAGCCTTCCAATCATCACATTTTTTGGGTTCCTACTTCCTCGGTTCACCTCCCATATTGCAGAGCAGACAAAAAACTAGAGACACCCAAATATCAAAAGTAGAGAGAAAGAAGTGAGACCAATTTTTTGTGACACGATATCGAGAATGCCTTTTTGAGGATACGTGCAGAAATCATATAGCCTTCACATGAATGTACCTCCTTGGGAATGCTAAACTGACTATCATAAGGCCACTCCACAAATCATTAAATTTTTGATCCAAGCAAATCTTTCCCACTCTGGAATGAATAACATCATAATTAATGATCGCTTTAAGGTCCACTTGTTTGTGCAAGTCATCGAGCCACCTCATCTTTTGCCCCATTTGAACTACATGATTAGCTATCCAATCAGCAACCTTGTTGGCTTCTCTATAAGTATGGGAGATGACCACCTTTTCAAAATTTTGAAAAAGAGTTTTGATTTTCATAACTGTTGAGTAATGTTGTTCTACTTATCCTTAATGATTTACTTGTTT